>OZ025264.1:37537401-38190401 GCA_964019135.1 Arenicola marina | reverse complement strand
AAACCACCGCTACGTTTTGGTTATTATGTAATGTGTTTGTGCTGCCTATGAAATAAAAAAAAATAAATAAATAAAAAAAATACATGCGACTACGCACCCTCTCCCTAGCCCCCCTCCCTCGTCCTACCCCCCCCCCCCCCCCTCGCCCCCCCCCCCCCCCCCCGCCCACACACACACACACTCACACTCCGGTAGTCCTCGCTGCCTCATCGGCTGCCCTGTACCGCGGCACCGGCCACCCGGTCCCCCAGTTGGCCAGGCCGCCACAGGATCAATGGGTGGTAGAAGGTCATAGGACGTCCTGACACTGGGGGTGAATTGTTCCAGCACACCTCCAAATGTCAGAGGCAGCAATCGGCTGCTCCAGAGCTGCCACAGTTACCCCAACTCTTCCCGAACCACACTAAATCTAACGTTTTATCGTAGTTATTTGTCTAATGTTGTACTTTATTTTCTGGTCCCTAGTACGGTTGTCGACGGTTGAATAGATATTAAGAAGGAGGATATAACGACAGCTGAAGGGCGTGGAGGGAACGAAAATTGGGCGATGGGACAGATGAACATGACAGAAGGATGTGGACGGCGCGTACCATATCGAGGCCGTGAAAAATTAATGTAACATGTAATGGTAAACCTGGCAGAAAAAGTACTCTTTACTTGACAGCTGGCCGTAACTTGAAAGCTATGCGAACTTGTTTATGATTCAACGGTTTATTGCACCATTTTAGGGATGCCGCGCAGGCACTAGGGCATACATTTCAGGGATAAGTAGGCGATGTTGAGCCCTCAAATGTAATAATTTCCCTCTAATGTAAAAACCCGCAAATGTAACAACTATTTTATCCTCTAATGAAACAAAACCCTCAAATGTAGTAACTTTTTTCCCACAAATGTAAAACCGCCAAACAAAAAAGACAAAATATGTCCCTCAAATGTAATAACACATCAACCGCAAATGTAAAACTTGTTCTTCTCTTTCTGTAGTAAACGTTGTCAACCACAATTGTAACAGCCATTTTTTCCTCTAATGTAACAATTTTGAAAAAAGAGATTTAAAAGTGTTCCGGAATCAAATTTAACAGGTGTATTCGTTTATGTTTACTCACATGCGCCAGATAATCATTTTTGCATGTTTCCGAATGGCTCATCTGTAATTGTAATGATTGTGGTGAATTGATTGACGGGCGTTTTGCGATGTGTTCAAGCTGTAAGATCATATCGCATGTATGTGCAGTTGTAAAGACCCAAGACGGAAGCCCCCGCCTCTGCCTTAAGAAAGACATCATAATTCAACAGCTACGGATGTAAAACTTGTAAAGCCAATTTTGACCTTTCAGATCAGGATTTGACACCTAGGATGCAGATTTGACACCTATAGGATCCAGATTTAACCCGCTAGATCCAGATTGGACCCCTGAGATCCAGATTGGACCTCGACATCAGTTATCCGGATTGACCCAGGGAATCCGTCTTGGACACGTCGGATCCAGATTGACGCCTCGGAACCTGATTGGAGCCGTCGGATAGATATTAAGCCCCTAGTATGCAGATTCACCGTTCGGATCCCGATTTGACCCTTCAGATCCTGATTGGATCATTTTAATCAATATTCAACTCCCCTTTCCCGATTCAAACTAACCGAACCCAATTGTAACCCTCGTATCCCGATACGAGACCCGCATCCAGAAGCAAACCTTAGGATTATTATTTGTGGATGAGAACCCAAGGCATCATCGGTACGGCCATTTCACTGGTGCCCTTCGGCACGGTGATTTTGTTATTCCTCAAATCACCAATGGCCAAGACTTGTCATCCCAACGCACACCCATAGGAAATTCCCAATCAAGCAGCGGAAAAGTAAGAGACGAACTCAGGCATCAATACAAACCATTTTACTCAATCAACCTGTACATTATTGTAGTATTCTTTTCCTGAAAACATTTAAATCGGGTTTAGAAATTGTTTCATTAGAGGGAAAATAAGTTTTACAATTGCGCTTGACGTTTTATTGCTTTTGAGAGAAACATGTTACATTTGAAGGGGATTTTACATTTGGGGAAAAACAGTTACTACATTTGAGGTTTCTGTTACATTAGAGGGAAAAAAGTTTTGCGGGTTATTACATTAGAAGGAAATTGTTACATTTGAGGGCTCACCAGGCGATAAGAATAAACTATTCCTGCACAAATGAGGTATTGAAATGTACCAATTTTAGATCCCGGCTGGATTTTGGCGGGAAACAACTGCTCGAATAGCTTTAACTTGAGGGGTGAGATAGGGCGAGAGACGGGTTGAGAGGGGGAGAGGGAGAGGGCGAGAGTCTTAAATGCCATTGCGCCATTGAGGCTGGGTGTTCCGTCTCGCGCCATTGACGCTGGGTGTACTGCCTCGCGCCATTGACGCTGGGTGTACTGCCTCGCGCCACTGACGCTGGGTGTACTGCCTGGCGCCACTGACACTGGGTGTACTGCCTGGCGCCATTGACGCTGGGTGTACTGCCTGGCGCCACTAACGCTCGGTGTACTGCCTGGCGCCACTAACGCTGGGTGTACTGCCTCGCGCCACTAACGCTGGGTGTACTCCCTGGCGCCACTAACGCTGGGTGTACTGCCTGGCGCCACTAACGCTGGGTGTACTGCCTGTCGCCACTGACGCTGGGTGTACTGCCTGGCGCCACTGACGCTAGGTGTACTGCCTGGCGCCACTGACGCTGGGTGTAAAGCCTGGCGCAACTGTAAAGCCTGGCGCCACTGACGCTGGGTGTACTGCCTGGCGCCACTAACGCTGGGTGTACTGCCTCGCGCCACTGACGCTGGGTGTACTGCGTGGCGCCACTGACGCTGGGTGTACTGCCTGGCGCCACTAACGCTGGGTGTACTGCCTCGTGCCACTAACGCTGGGTGTAAAGCCTGGCGCCACTGACGCTGGGTGTATTGCCTGGCGCCACTGACGCTGGGTGTACTGCCTGGCGCCACTAACGCTGGGTGTACTGCCTGGCGCCACTGACGCTGGGTGTACTGCCTCGCGCCACTGACGCTGGGTGTACTGCCTCGCGCCACTGACGCTGGGTGTACTGCCTCGCGCCACTAACGCTGGGTGTACTGCCTGGCGCCACTAACGCTGGGTGTTCCGTCTGGCGCCACTGACGCTGGGTGTACTGCCTGGCGCCACTAACGCTGGGTGTACTGCCTCGCGCCACTACCGCTGGGTGTACTGCCTCGCGCCAATGACGCTGGGTGTACTGCCTGGCGCCACTGACGCTTGGTGTACTGCCTGGCGCCATTAACGCTGGGTGTACTGCCTCGCGCCACTGACGCTGGGTGTACTGCCTGGCGCCACTGACGCTGGGTGTACTGCCTGGCGCCACTAACGCTGGGTGTACTGCCTCGCGCCACTAACGCTGGGTGTACTGCCTGGCGCCACTGACGCTGGGTGTACTGCCTGGCGCCACTGACGCTGGGTGTACTGCCTGCCGCCACTGACGCTGAGTGTACTGCCTGGCGCCACTAACGCTGGGTGTACTGCCACGCACCACTAACGCTGGGTGTACTGCCTGGCGCCACTGACGCTGGGTGTCAGGCCTGGCGCCACTGACGCTGGGTGTACTGCCTGGCGCCACTAACGCTGGGTGTACTGCCTCGCGCCACTGACGCTGGGTGTACTGCTTGGCGCCAATGACGCTGGGTGTACTGCCTCGCGCCACTAACGCTGGGTGTACTGCCTCGCGCCAATGACACTGGGTGTAAAGCCTGGCGCCACTAACGCTGGGTGTACTGCCTGGCGCCACTGACGCTGGCTGTACTGCCTCGCGCCACTGACGCTGGGTGTACTGCCTGGCGCCACTAACGCTGGGTGTACTGCCTCGCGCCACAGTAAAGCCTGGCGCCACTGACGCTGGGTGTACTGCCTGGCGCCACTAACGCTGGGTGTAATGCCTCGCGCCACTGACGCTGGGTGTACTGCCTGGCGCCACTGACGCTGGGTGTACTGCCTGGCGCCACTAACGCTGGGTGTACTGCCTGTCGCCACTAAGGCTGGGTGTACTGCCTGGCGCCACTAACGCTGGGTGCATTGCCTGGCCCCAACGACGCTGGGTGTACTGCCTGGCGCCACTAACGCTGGGTGTATTGCCTGGCCCCACTGACGCTGGGTGTACTGCCTCGCGCCACTGACGCTGGGTTTACTGCCTCGCGCCACTACCGCTGGGTGTACTGCCTCGCGCCACGAACGCTGGGTGTAAAGCCTGGCGCCACTGACGCTGGGTGTACTGCCTGGCGCCCATGACGCTGGGTGTACTGCCTGGCGCCACTAACGCTGGGTGTACTGCCTCGCGCCACTAAGGCTGGATGTAAAGCCTGGCGCCACTGACGCTGGGTGTATTGCCTCGCGCCACTAACGCTGGGTGTACTTCCTGGCGCCACTGAAGATACGTGTACTGCCCGGCGCCACTAACGCTGGGTGTACTGCCTCGCGCCACTGACGCTGGGTGTACTGCCTCGCGCCACTGACGCTGGGTGTACTGCCTGGTGCACTGACGCTGGGTGTACTGCCTGGCGCCATTGACGCTGGGTGTACTGCCTGGCGCCACTGACGCTGGGTGTACCGCCTGGCGCCACTGACGCTGGGTGTTCTGCCTGGCGCCACTGACGCTGGGTGTACTGCCTGGCGCCACTAACGCTGGGTGTACTGCCTGGCGCCACTAACGCTGGGTGTACTGCCTCGCGCCACTAACGCTGGGTGTACTGCCTGGCGCCACTAACGCTGGGTGTACTGCCTGGCGCTACTAACGCTGGGTGTATCGCCTGGCGCCACTAACGCTGGTGTACTGCCTGGCGTCACTGACGCTGGGTGTACCGCCTCCCGCCACTAACGCTGGGTGAACTGCCTGGCGCCACTAACGCTGGGTGTACAGCCTCGCGCCACTAACGCTGGGTGTACTGCCTCGCGCTACTGACGCTGGGTGTACTGCCTGGCCCAACTGACGCTGGGTGTACTGCCTGGCGCCACTGGCGCTGGGTGTACTGCCTGGCGCCACTAACGCTGGGTGTACTGCCTCGCGCCACTAACGCTGGGTGTACTGCCTGGCGCCACTGACGCTGGGTGTAAAGCCTGGGGCCAATGACGCTGGGTGTACTGCCGGACGCCACTGACGCTGGGTGTAGTGCCTCGCGCCACTAACGCTGGGTGTACTGCCTCGCGCCAATGACGCTGGGTGTACTGCCTGGCGCCACTAACGCTGGGTGTACTGCCTCGCGCCATTAACGCTGGGTGTACTGCCTCGCGCCACTGACGCTGGGTGTACTGCCTGGCGCCACTGACGCTGGGTGTACTGCCTGGCGCCACTAACGCTGGGTGTACTGCCTCGCGCCACTAACGCTGGGTGTACTGCCTGGCGCCACTGACGCTGGGTGTACTGCCTGGCGCCACTGACGCTGGGTGTACTGCCTGCCGCCACTGACGCTGAGTGTACTGCCTGGCGCCACTAACGCTGGATGTACTGCCACGCACCACTAACGCTGGGTGTACTGCCTGGCGCCACGGACGCTGGGTGTAAAGCCTGGCGCCACTGACGCTGGGTGTACTGCCTGGCGCCACTAACGCTGGGTGTACTGCCTCGCGCCACTGACGCTGGGTGTACTGCCTGGCGCCAATGACGCTGGGTGTACTGCCTCGCGCCACTAACGCTGGGTGTACTGCCTCGCGCCAATGACACTGGGTGTAAAGCCTGGCGCCACTAACGCTGGGTGTACTGCCTGGCGCCACTGACGCTGGCTGTACTGCCTCGCGCCACTGACGCTGGGTGTACTGCCTGGCGCCACTAACGCTGGGTGTACTGCCTCGCGCCACAGTAAAGCCTGGCGCCACTGACGCTGGGTGTACTGCCTGGCGCCACTAACGCTGGGTGTACTGCCTCGCGCCACTGACGCTGGGTGTACTGCCTCGCGCCACTGACGCTGGGTGTACTGCCTGGCGCCACTAACGCTGGGTGTACTGCCTGTCGCCACTAAGGCTGGGTGTACTGCCTGGCGCCACTAACGCTGGGTGTATTGCCTGGCCCCAACGACGCTGGGTGTACTGCCTGGCGCCACTAACGCTGGGTGTATTGCCTGGCCCCACCGACGCTGGGTGTACTGCCACGCGCCACTGACGCTGGGTTTACTGCCTCGCGCCACTACCGCTGGGTGTACTGCCTCGCGCCACGAACGCTGGGTGTAAAACCTGGCGCCACTGACGCTGGGTGTACTGCCTGGCGCCCATGACGCTGGGTGTACTGCCTGGCGCCACTAACGCTGGGTGTACTGCCTCGCGCCACTAACGCTGGATGTAAAGCCTGGCGCCACGGACGCTGGGTGTATTGCCTCGCGCCACTAACGCTGGGTGTACTTCCTGGCGCCACTGACGATACGTGTACTGCCCGGCGCCACTAACGCTGGGTGTACTGTCTCGCGCCACTGACGCTGGGTGTACTGCCTCGCGCCACTGACGCTGGGTGTACTGCCTGGTGCACTGACGCTGGGTGTACTGCCTGGCGCCATTGACGCTGGGTGTACTGCCTGGCGCCACTGACGCTGGGTGTACCGCCTGGCGCCACTGACGCTGGGTGTACTGCCTGGCGCCACTGACGCTGGGTGTACTGCCTGGCGCCACTAACGCTGGGTGTACTGCCTGGCGCCACTAACGCTGGGTGTACTGCCTCGCGCCACTAACGCTGGGTGTACTGCCCGGCGCCACTAACGCTGGGTGTACTGCCTGGCGCTACTAACGCTGGGTGTATCGCCTGGCGCCACTAACGCTGGTGTACTGCCTGGCGTCACTGACGCTGGGTGTACCGCCTCCCGCCACTAACGCTGGGTGAACTGCCTGGCGCCACTAACGCTGGGTGTACTGCCTCGCGCCACTAACGCTGGGTGTACTGCCTCGCGCCACTAACGCTGGGTGTACTGCCTCGCGCTACTGACGCTGGGTGTACTGCCTGGCCCAACTGACGCTGGGTGTACTGCCTGGCGCCACTGGCGCTGGGTGTACTGCCTGGCGCCACTAACGCTGGGTGTACTGCCTCGCGCCACTAACGCTGGGTGTACTGCCTGGCGCCACTGACGCTGGGTGTAAAGCCTGGGGCCACTGACGCTGGGTGTACTGCCGGACGCCACTGACGCTGGGTGTAGTGCCTCGCGCCACTAACGCTGGGTGTACTGCCTCGCGCCAATGACGCTGGGTGTACTGCCTGGCGCCACTAACGCTGGGTGTACTGCCTCGCGCCACAGTAAAGCCTGGCGCCACTGACGCTGGGTGTACTGCCTGGCGGTACTAACGCTGGGTGTACTGCCTCGCGCCACTGACGCTGGGTGTACTGCCTGGCGCCACTGACGCTGGGTGTACTGCCTCGCGCCACTAACGCTGGGTGTACTGCCTGTCGCCAATAAGGCTGGGTGTACTGCCTGGCGCCACTAACGCTGGGTGTATTGCCTGGCCCCAACGACGCTGGGTGTACTGCCTGGCGCCACTAACGCTGGGTGTATTGCCTGGCCCCACCGACGCTGGGTGTACTGCCTCGCGCCACTGACGCTGGGTTTACTGCCTCGCGCCACTACCGCTGGGTGTACTGCCTCGCGCCACGAACGCTGGGTGTAAAGCCTGGCGCCACTGACGCTGGGTGTACTGCCTGGCGCCCATGACGCTGGGTGTACTGCCTGGCGCCACTAACGCTGGGTGTACTGCCTCGCGCCACTAACGCTGGATGTAATGCCTGGCGCCACTGACGCTGGGTGTATTGCCTCGCGCCACTAACGCTGGGTGTACTTCCTGGCGCCACTGGCGATACGTGTACTGCCCGGCGCCACTAACGCTGGGTGTACTGCCTCGCGCCACTGACGCTGCGTGTACTGCCTCGCGCCACTGACGCTGGGTGTACTGCCTGGTGCACTGACGCTGGGTGTACTGCCTGGCGCCACTGACGCTGGGTGTACCGCCTGGCGCCACTGACGCTGGGTGTACTGCCTGGCGCCACTGACGCTGGGTGTACTGCCTGGCGCCACTAACGCTGGGTGTACTGCCTGGCGCCACTAACGCTGGGTGTACTGCCTCGCGCCACTAACGCTGGGTGTACTGCCTGGCGCCACTAACGCTGGGTGTATTGCCTGGCGCTACTAACGCTGGGTGTATCGCCTGGCGCCACTAACGCTGGTGTACTGCCTGGCGTCACTGACGCTGGGTGTACCGCCGCCCGCCACTAACGCTGGGTGAACTGCCTGGCGCCACTAACGCTGGGTGTACTGCCTCGCGCCACTAACGCTGGGTGTACTGCCTCGCGCCACTAACGCTGGGTGTACTGCCTCGCGCTACTGACGCTGGGTGTACTGCCTGGCCCAACTGACGCTGGGTGTACTGCCTGGCGCCACTGGCGCTGGGTGTACTGCCTGGCGCCACTAACGCTGGGTGTACTGCCTCGCGCCACTAACGCTGGGTGTACTGCCTGGCGCCACTGACGCTGGGTGTAAAGCCTGGGGCCACTGACGCTGGGTGTACTGCCGGACGCCACTAACGCTGGGTGTAGTGCCTCGCGCCACTAACGCTGGGTGTACTGCCTCGCGCCAATGACGCTGGGTGTACTGCCTTGCGCCACTAACGCTGGGTGTACTGCCTCGCGCCAATGACGCTGGGTGTAAAGCCTGGCGCCACTAACGCTGGGTGTACTGCCTGGCGCCAATAACGCTGGGTGTACTGCCTGGCGCCACTCACGCTGGGTGTACTGCCTGGCGCCACTGACGCTGGGTGTACTGCCTGGCGCCACTAACGCTGGGTGTACTGCGTCGCGCCACTAACGCTGGGTGTAAAGCCTGGCGCCACTGACGCTGGGTGTATTGCCTGGCGCCACCGACGCTGGGTGTACTGCCTGGCGCCACTGACGCTGGGTGTACTGCCTCGCGCCACTAACGCTGGGTGTACTGCCTCGCGCCACGAACGCTGGGTGTAAAGCCTGGCGCCACTAACGCTGGGTGTACTGCCTGGCGCCACTGACGCTGGGTGTACTGCCTCGCGCCACTAACGCTGGGTGTACTGCCTGGCGCCCATGACGCTGGGTGTACTGCCTGGCGCCACTAACGCTGGGTGTACTGCCTGGCGCCACTAACGCTGGGCGTACTGCCTCGCGCCACTAACGCTGGGTGTACTGCCTGGCGCCACTAACGCTGGGCGTGCTGCCTCGCGCCACTAACGCTGGGTGTAAAGCCTGGCGCCACTGACGCTGGGTGTATTGCCTGGAGCCACCGACGCTGGGTGTACTGCCTGGCGCCACTGACGCTGGGTGTACTGCTTCGCGCCACTAACGCTCGGTGTACTGCCTGGCGCCACTGACGCTGGGTGTACTGCCTGGCGCTACTGACGCTGGGTGTACTGCCTGGCCCAACTGACGCTGGGTGTACTGCCTGGCGCCACTGACGCTGGGTGTAAAGCCTGGCGCCACTGACGCTGGGTGTACTGCCTGGCGCCGCTGACGCTGGGTGTACTGCCTGGCGCCACTAACGCTGGGTGTACTGCCTGGCGCCATTGACGCTGGGTGTACTGCCTCGCGCTACTGACGCTGGGTGTACTGCCTGGCCCAACTGACGCTGGGTGTACTGCCTGGCGCCACTGGCGCTGGGTGTACTGCCTGGCGCCACTAACGCTGGGTGTACTGCCTCGCGCCACTAACGCTGGGTGTACTGCCTGGCGCCACTGACGCTGGGTGTAAAGCCTGGGGCCACTGACGCTGGGTGTACTGCCGGACGCCACTGACGCTAGGTGTAGTGCCTCGCGCCACTAACGCTGGGTGTACTGCCTCGCGCCAATGACGCTGGGTGTACTGCCTTGCGCCACTAACGCTGGGTGTACTGCCTCGCGCCAATGACGCTGGGTGTAAAGCCTGGCGCCACTAACGCTGGGTGTACTGCCTGGCGCCACTAACGCTGGGTGTACTGCCTTGCGCCACTGACGCTGGGTGTACTGCCTGGCGCCACTGACGCTGGGTGTACTGCCTGGCGCCACTAACGCTGGGTGTACTGCCTCGCGCCACTAACGCTGGGTGTAAAGCCTGGCGCCACTGACGCTGGGTGTATTGCCTGGCGCCACCGACGCTGGGTGTACTGCCTGGCGCCACTGACGCTGGGTGTACTGCCTCGCGCCACTAACGCTGGGTGTACTGCCTCGCGCCACGAACGCTGGGTGTAAAGCCTGGCGCCACTAACGCTGGGTGTACTGCCTGGCGCCACTGACGCTGGGTGTACTGCCTCGCGCCACTAACGCTGGGTGTACTGCCTGGCGCCCATGACGCTGGGTGTACTGCCTGGCGCCACTAACGCTGGGTGTACTGCCTGGCGCCACTAACGCTGGGCGTACTCCCTCGCGCCACTAACGCTGGGTGTACTGCCTGGCGCCACTAACGCTGGGCGTACTGCCTCGCGCCACTAACGCTGGGTGTAAAGCCTGGCGCCACTGACGCTGGGTGTATTGCCTGGAGCCACCGACGCTGGGTGTACTGCCTGGCGCCACTGACGCTGGGTGTACTGCCTCGCGCCACTAACGCTGGGTGTACTGCCTGGCGCCACTGACGCTGGGTGTATTGCCTGGAGCCACCGACGCTGGGTGTACTGCCTGGCGCCACTGACGCTGGGTGTACTGCCTCGCGCCACTAACGCTGGGTGTACTGCCTGGCGCCACTCACGCTGGGTGTACTGCCTGGCGCTACTGACGCTGGGTGTACTGCCTGGCCCAACTGACGCTGGGTGTACTGCCTGGCGCCACTGACGCTGGGTGTAAAGCCTGGCGCCACTGACGCTGGGTGTACTGCCTGGCGCCGCTGACGCTGGGTGTACTGCCTGGCGCCACTAACGCTGGGTGTACTGCCCCGCGCCATTGACGCTGGGTGTACTGCCTGGCGCCGCTGACGCTGGGTGTACTGCCTGGCGCCACTAACGCTGGGTGTACTGCCTGGCGCCATTGACGCTGGGTGTACTGCCTGGCGCCACTGACGCTGGGTGTACTGCCTGGCCCAACTGACGCTAGGTGTACTGCCTGGCGCCACTGACGCTGGGTGTACTGCCTGGCGCCACTGACGCTGGGTGTACTGCCAGCCGCCGCTGACGCTGTGTGTACTGCCTGGCGCCACTAACGCTGGGTGTACTGCCTGGCGCCACTGACGCTGGGTGTACTGCCTCGCGCCACTAACGCTGGGTGTACTGCCTGGCGCCATTGACGCTGGGTGTACTGCCTGGCGCCACTGACGCTTCATGTACTGCCTCGCGCCACTAACGCTGGGTGTACTGCCTCGCGCCACTAACGCTGGGTGTACTGCCTCCCGCCACTAACGCTGGGTGTACTGCCTGGCGCGGCTGACGCTGGGTGTACTGCCTGGCGCCACTAACGCTGGGTGTACTGCCTGGCGCCACTGACGCTGGGTGTAATGCCTGGCGCCACTGACGCTGGGTGTACTGCCTGGCGCCACTGACGCTGGGTGTACTGCCTGGCGCCATTGACGCTAGGTGTACTGCCTGGTGCCACTGACGATGGGTGTACTGCCTGGTGCCACTGACGCTGGGTGTACTGCCTGGCGCCACTGACGCTGGGTGTACTGCCTCGCGCCACTAACGCTGGGTGTACTGCCTGGTGCCACTAACGCTGGGTGTACTGCCTCGCGCCACTGACGCTGGGTGTACTGCCTGGCGCCGCTGACGCTGGGTGTACTGCCTGGCGCCACTAACGCTGGGTGTACTGCCTGGCGCCACTGACGCTGAGTGTACTGCCTCGCGCCACTAACGCTGGGTGTACTGCCTGCCGCCATTGACGCTGGGTGTACTGCCTTGCGCCACGGACGCTGGGTGTACTGCCTGGCCCAACTGACGCTAGGTGTACTGCCTGGCGCCACTGACGCTGGGTGTACTGCCTGGCGCCACTGACGCTGGGTGTACTGCCTGGCGCCGCTGACCCTGGGTGTACTGCCTGGCGCCACTAACGCTGGGCGTACTGCCTGGCGCCACTGACGCTCGGTGTACTGCCTCGCGCCACTAACGCTGGGTGTACTGCCTGGCGCCATTGACGCTGGGTGTACTGCCTGGCGCCACTGACGCTGAGTGTACTGCCTTGCGCCACGGACGCTGGGTGTACTGCCTGGCCCAACTGACGCTAGGTGTACTGCCTGGCGCCACTGACGCTGGGTGTACTGCCTGGCGCCACTGACGCTGGGTGTACTGCCTGGCGCCACTGACGCTGGGTGTACTGCCTGGCGCCACTGACGCTGGGTGTACTGCCTGGCGCCACTGACGCTGGGTGTACTGCCTGGCGCCGCTGACCCTGGGTGTACTGCCTGGCGCCACTAACGCTGGGCGTACTGCCTGGCCCCACTGACGCTGGGTGTAATGCCTCGCGCCACTAACGCTGGGTGTACTGCCTGGCGCCATTGACGCTGGGTGTACTGCCTGGCGCCACTGACGCTGGGTGTACTGCCTGGCGCCACTGACGCTGGGTGTACTGCCTGGCGCCACTGACGCTGGGTGTACTGCCTGGCGCCGCTGACCCTGGGTGTACTGCCTGGCGCCACTAACGCTGGGCGTACTGCCTGGCCCCACTGACGCTGGGTGTAATGCCTCGCGCCACTAACGCTGGGTGTACTGCCTGGCGCCATTGACGCTGGGTGTACTGCCTGGCGCCACTGACGCTGGGTGTACTGCCTCGCGCCACTAACGCTGGGTGTACTGCCTGGCGCCACTGACGCTGGGTGTACTGACTGGCGCCACTGACGCTGGGTGTACTGCCTGGCGCCACTGACGCTGGGTGTACTGCCTGGCGCCATTGACGCTAGGTGTACTGCCTGGTGCCACTGACGATGGGTGTACTGCCTGGCGCCACTGACGCTGGGTGTACTGCCTGGCGCCACTAACGCTGGGTGTACTGCCTGGCGCCACTGACGCTGGGTGTACTGCCTGGCGCCACTGACGCTGGGTGTACTGCCTCGCGCCACTAACGCTGGGTGTACTGCCTGGCGCCACTAACGCTGGGTGTACTGCCTGGCGCCATTGACGCTGGGTGTACTGCCTGGCGCCAATGACGCTTCGTGTACTGCCTCGCGCCACTAACGCTGGGTGTACTGCCTCGCGCCACTAACGCTGGGTGTACTGCCTCCCGCCACTAACGCTGGGTGTACTGCCTGGCGCGGCTGACGCTGGGTGTACTGCCTGGCGCCACTAACGCTGGGTGTACTGCCTGGCGCCACTGACGCTAGGTGTACTGCCTGGCGCCACTGACGCTGGGTGTACTGCCTGGCGCCACTGACGCTGGGTGTACTGCCTGGCGCCATTGACGCTAGGTGTACTGCCTGGTGCCACTGACGATGGGTGTACTGCCTGGTGCCACTGACGCTGGGTGTACTGCCTGGCGCCACTGACGCTGGGTGTACTGCCTCGCGCCACTAACGCTGGGTGTACTGCCTGGTGCCACTAACGCTGGGTGTACTGCCTCGCGCCACTGACGCTGGGTGTACTGCCTGGCGCTACTGACTCTGGGTGTACTGGCTGGCCCAACTGACGCTGGGTGTACTGCCTGGCGCCACTGACGCTGGGTGTACTGCCTGGCGCCGCTGACGCTGGGTGTACTGCCTGGCGCCACTAACGCTGGGTGTACTGCCCCGCGCCATTGACGCTGGGTGTACTGCCTGGCGCCGCTGACGCTGGGTGTACTGCCTGGCGCCACTAACGCTGGGTGTACTGCCTGGCGCCATTGACGCTGGGTGTACTGCCTGGCGCCACTGACGCTGGGTGTACTGCCTGGCCCAACTGACGCTAGGTGTACTGCCTGGCGCCACTGACGCTGGGTGTACTGCCTGGCGCCACTGACGCTGGGTGTACTGCCAGCCGCCGCTGACGCTGTGTGTACTGCCTGGCGCCACTAACGCTGGGTGTACTGCCTGGCGCCACTGACGCTGGGTGTACTGCCTCGCGCCACTAACGCTGGGTGTACTGCCTGGCGCCATTGACGCTGGGTGTACTGCCTGGCGCCACTGACGCTTCATGTACTGCCTCGCGCCACTAACGCTGGGTGTACTGCCTCGCGCCACTAACGCTGGGTGTACTGCCTCCCGCCACTAACGCTGGGTGTACTGCCTGGCGCGGCTGACGCTGGGTGTACTGCCTGGCGCCACTAACGCTGGGTGTACTGCCTGGCGCCACTGACGCTGGGTGTAATGCCTGGCGCCACTGACGCTGGGTGTACTGCCTGGCGCCACTGACGCTGGGTGTACTGCCTGGCGCCATTGACGCTAGGTGTACTGCCTGGTGCCACTGACGATGGGTGTACTGCCTGGTGCCACTGACGCTGGGTGTACTGCCTGGCGCCACTGACGCTGGGTGTACTGCCTCGCGCCACTAACGCTGGGTGTACTGCCTGGTGCCACTAACGCTGGGTGTACTGCCTCGCGCCACTGACGCTGGGTGTACTGCCTGGCGCCGCTGACGCTGGGTGTACTGCCTGGCGCCACTAACGCTGGGTGTACTGCCTGGCGCCACTGACGCTGAGTGTACTGCCTCGCGCCACTAACGCTGGGTGTACTGCCTGCCGCCATTGACGCTGGGTGTACTGCCTTGCGCCACGGACGCTGGGTGTACTGCCTGGCCCAACTGACGCTAGGTGTACTGCCTGGCGCCACTGACGCTGGGTGTACTGCCTGGCGCCACTGACGCTGGGTGTACTGCCTGGCGCCGCTGACCCTGGGTGTACTGCCTGGCGCCACTAACGCTGGGCGTACTGCCTGGCGCCACTGACGCTCGGTGTACTGCCTCGCGCCACTAACGCTGGGTGTACTGCCTGGCGCCATTGACGCTGGGTGTACTGCCTGGCGCCACTGACGCTGAGTGTACTGCCTTGCGCCACGGACGCTGGGTGTACTGCCTGGCCCAACTGACGCTAGGTGTACTGCCTGGCGCCACTGACGCTGGGTGTACTGCCTGGCGCCACTGACGCTGGGTGTACTGCCTGGCGCCACTGACGCTGGGTGTACTGCCTGGCGCCACTGACGCTGGGTGTACTGCCTGGCGCCGCTGACCCTGGGTGTACTGCCTGGCGCCACTAACGCTGGGCGTACTGCCTGGCCCCACTGACGCTGGGTGTAATGCCTCGCGCCACTAACGCTGGGTGTACTGCCTGGCGCCATTGACGCTGGGTGTACTGCCTGGCGCCACTGACGCTGGGTGTACTGCCTGGCGCCACTGACGCTGGGTGTACTGCCTGGCGCCACTGACGCTGGGTGTACTGCCTGGCGCCGCTGACCCTGGGTGTACTGCCTGGCGCCACTAACGCTGGGCGTACTGCCTGGCCCCACCGACGCTGGGTGTAATGCCTCGCGCCACTAACGCTGGGTGTACTGCCTGGCGCCATTGACGCTGGGTGTACTGCCTGGCGCCACTGACGCTGGGTGTACTGCCTCGCGCCACTAACGCTGGGTGTACTGCCTGGCGCCACTGACGCTGGGTGTACTGACTGGCGCCACTGACGCTGGGTGTACTGCCTGGCGCCACTGACGCTGGGTGTACTGCCTGGCGCCATTGACGCTAGGTGTACTGCCTGGTGCCACTGACGATGGGTGTACTGCCTGGCGCCACTGACGCTGGGTGTACTGCCTGGCGCCACTAACGCTGGGTGTACTGCCTGGCGCCACTGACGCTGGGTGTACTGCCTGGCGCCACTGACGCTGGGTGTACTGCCTCGCGCCACTAACGCTGGGTGTACTGCCTGGCGCCACTAACGCTGGGTGTACTGCCTGGCGCCATTGACGCTGGGTGTACTGCCTGGCGCCATTGACGCTGGGTGTACTGCCTGGCGCCACTAACGCTGGGTGTACTGCCTGGCGCCACTAACGCTGGGTGTACTGCCTGGCGCCACTGACGCTGGGTGTACTGCCTGGCGCCATTGACGCTTCGTGTACTGCCTCGCGCCACTAACGCTGGGTGTACTGCCTCGCGCCACTAACGCTGGGTGTACTGCCTCCCGCCACTAACGCTGGGTGTACTGCCTGGCGCGGCTGACGCTGGGTGTACTGCCTGGCGCCACTAACGCTGGGTGCACTGCCTGGCGCCACTGACGCTAGGTGTACTGCCTGGCGCCACTGACGCTGGGTGTACTGCCTGGCGCCACTGACGCTGGGTGTACTGCCTGGCGCCATTGACGCTAGGTGTACTGCCTGGTGCCACTGACGATGGGTGTACTGCCTGGTGCCACTGACGCTGGGTGTACTGCCTGGCGCCACTGACGCTGGGTGTACTGCCTCGCGCCACTAACGCTGGGTGTACTGCCTGGTGCCACTAACGCTGGGTGTACTGCCTCGCGCCACTGACGCTGGGTGTACTGCCTGGCGCTACTGACTCTGGGTGTACTGGCTGGCCCAACTGACGCTGGGTGTACTGCCTGGCGCCACTGACGCTGGGTGTACTGCCTGGCGCCACTGACGCTGGGTGTACTGCCTGGCGCCGCTGATGCTGGGTGTACTGCCTGGCGCCACTAACGCTGGGTGTACTGCCTGGCGCCACTGACGCTGAGTGTACTGCTTCGCGCCACTAACGCTGGGTGTACTGCCTGGCGCCATTGACGCTGGGAGTACTGCCTTGCGCCACGGACGCTGGGTGTACTGCCTGGCCCAACTGACGCTAGGTGTACTGCCTGGCGCCACTGACGCTGGGTGTACTGCCTGGCGCCACTGACGCTGGGTGTACTGCCTCGCGCCGCTGACCCTGGGTGTACTGCCTGGCGCCACTAACGCTGGGCGTACTGCCTGGCGCCACTGACGCTGGGTGTACTGCCTCGCGCCACTAACGCTGGGTGTACTGCCTGGCGCCGCTGACGCTGGGTGTACTGCCTCGCGCCACTAACGCTGGGTGTACTGCCTGGCGCCACTGACGCTGAGTGTACTGCCTCGCGCCACTAACGCTGGGTGTACTGCCTGGCGCCATTGACGCTGGGAGTACTGCCTTGCGCCACGGACGCTGGGTGTACTGCCTGGCCCAACTGACGCTAGGTGTACTGCCTGGCGCCACTGACGCTGGGTGTACTGCCTGGCGCCACTGACGCTGGGTGTACTGCCTCGCGCCGCTGACCCTGGGTGTACTGCCTGGCGCCACTAACGCTGGGCGTACTGCCTGGCGCCACTGACGCTGGGTGTACTGCCTCGCGCCACTAACGCTGGGTGTACTGCCTGGCGCCACTGACGCTGGGTGTACTGCCTCGCGCCACTAACGTTGGGTGTACTGCCTGGCACCACTGACGCTGGGTGTACTGCCTGGCGCCACTGACGCTGGGTGTGCTGCCTGGCGCCACTGACGCTGGGTGTACTGCCTGGCGCCATTGACGCTAGGTGTACTGCCTGGTGCCACTGACGATGGGTGTACTGCCTGGCGCCACTGACGCTGGGTGTACTGCCTGGCGCCACTAACGCTGGGTGTATTGCCTGGCACCACTGACGCTGGGTGTACTGCCTGGCGCCACTGAGGCTGGGTGTACTGCCTCGCGCCACTAACGCTGGGTGTACTGCCTGGCGCCACTAACGCTGGGTGTACTGCCTGGCGCCACTGACGCTGGGTGTACCGCCACTAACGCTGGGTGTACTGCCTCGCGCCACTAACGCTGGGTGTACTGCCTCGCGCCACTGACGCTGGGTGTACTGCCTCGCGCCACTAACGCTGGGTGTACTGCCTGCCGCCACTAACGCTGGGTGTACTGCCTCGCGCCACTGACGCTGGGTGTACTGCCTGGCGCCACTAACGCTGGGTGTACTGCCTGGCGCCACTGACGCTGGGTGTACTGCCTCGCGCCACTGACGCTGGGTCTACTGCCTGGCGCCACTGACGCTGGGTGTACTGCCTGGCGCCACTGACGCTGGGTGTACTGCCTGGCGCCACTGACGCTGGGTGTACTGCCTGCCGCCACTAACGCTGGGTGTACTGCATGGCGCCACTAACGCTGGGTGTACTGCCTCGCGCCACTAACGCTGGGTGTACTGCCTCGCGCCACTGACACTGGGTGTACTGCCTGGCGCCACTGACGCTGGGTGTGCTGCCTGGCGCCCCTGACGCTGGGTGTACTGCCTGGCGCCATTGACGCTAGGTGTACTGCCTGGCGCCATTGACGCTAGGTGTACTGCCTGGTGCCACTGACGATGGGTGTACTGCCTGGCGCCACTGACGGTGGGTGTACTGCCTGGCGCCACTAACGCTGGGTGTACTGCCTGGCGCCACTGACGCTGGGTGTACCGCCTCCCGCCACTAACGCTGGGTGTACTGCCTCGCGCCACTAACGCTGGGTGTACTGCCTGGCGCCACTATCGCTGGGTGTAAAGCCTGGCGCCACTGACGCTGGGTGTACTGGCTGGCGCCACTGACGCTGGGTGTACTGCCTGGCGCCACTGACGCTGGGTGTACTGCCTGGCGCCATTGACGCTAGGTGTACTGCCTGGTGCCACTGACGATGGGTGTACTGCCTGGTGCCACTGACGCTGGGTGTACTGCCTGGCGCCACTGACGCTGGGTGTACTGCCTCGCGCCACTAACGTTGGGTGTACTGCCTGGCGCCACTAACGCTGGTCGTACTGCCTCGCGCCACTGAAGCTGGGTGTAAAGCCTGGCGCCACTGACGCTGGGTGTACTGCCTGGCGCCACCAACGCTGGGTGTACTGCCTGGCGCCACTAACGCTGGGTGTAAAGCCTGGCGCCACTGACGCTGGGTGTACTGCCTGCCGCCACTAACGCTGGGTGTACTGCATGGCGCCACTAACGCTGGGTGTACTGCCTCGCGCCACTGACGCTGGGTGTACTGCCTCGCGCCACTGACGCTTGGTGTACTGCCTCGCGCCACTAACGCTGGGTGTGCTGCCTGGCGCCACTGACGCTGGGTGTACGGCCTGCCGCCACTGACGCTGGGTGTACTGCCTGGCGCCACTGACGCTGGGTGTACTGCCTCGCGCCACTGACGCTGGGTGTACTGGCTGGCGCCACTGACGCTGGTTGTACTGCCTGGCGCCATTGACGCTAGGTGTACTGCCTGGTGCCACTGACGATGGGTGTACTGCCTGGTGCCACTGACGCTGGGTGTACTGCCTGGCGCCACTGACGCTGGGTGTACTGCCTCGCGCCACTAACGCTGGGTGTACTGCCTGGCGCCACTAACGCTGGGTGTACTGCCTGGCGCCACTAACGCTGGGTGTACTGCCTGGCGCCACTGACGCTGGGTGTACTGCCTGGCGCCACTGACGCTGGGTGTACCGCCTCCCGCCACTAACGCTGGGGGTACTGCCTCGCGCCACTAACGCTGGGTGTACTGCCTGGCGCCACTGACGCTGGGTGTACTGCCTGCCGCCACTGACGCTGGGTGTACTGCCTGGCGCCACTAACGCTGGGTGTAAAGCCTGGCGCCACTAACGATGGGTGTACTGCCTCGCGCCACTAACGATGGGTGTACTGCCTCGCGCCACTGACACCGGGTGTACAGCCTAGCGCCACTGACGCTGGGTGTACTGCCTGGCGCCACTGACGCTGGGTGTACTGGCTGGCGCCACTGACGCTGGGTGTACTGCCTCGCGCCACTGACGCTGGGTTTACTGCCTGGCGCCACTGACGCTGGGTGTATTGCCTGGCGCCACTGACGCTGGGTGTACTGCCTGGCGCCACTGACGCTGGATGTAGTGCCTGGCGCCACTGACGCTGGGTGTACTGCCTGACGCCACTGACGCTGGGTGTACTGCCTGGCGCCAATAACGCTGGGTGTACTGCTTGGCGCCACTAACGCTGGGTGTACTGCCTGGCGCCACTAACGCTGGGTGTACGCCTGGCGCCACTAACGCTGGGTGTACTGCCTCGCGCCACTGACGCTGGGTGTACTGCCTGGCGCCACTGACGCTGGGTGTACTGCCTGGCGCCACTAACGCTGGGTGTACTGCCTCGCGCCACTGACGCTGGGTGTACTGCCTGGCGCCACTGACGCTGGGTGTACTGCCTGGCGCCACTAACGCTGGGTGTACTGCCTCGCGCAACTAACGCTGGGTGTAAAGCCTGGCGCCACTGACGCTGGGTGTATTGCCTGGCGCCACTGACGCTGGGTGTACTGCCTCGCGCCACTAACGCTGGGTGTACTGCCTCGCGCCACTGACGCTGGGTGTATTGCCTGGCGCCAATAAAGCTGGGTGTACTGCTTGGCGCCACTAACGCTGGGTGTACTGCCTGGCGCCACTAACTCTGGGTGTGCGCCTGGCGCCACTAACGCTGGGTGTACTGCCTGGCGCCACTAACGCTGGGTGTACTGCCTCGCGCCACTGACGCTGGGTGTACTGCCTGGCGCCACTGACGCTGGGTGTACTGCCTGGCGCCATTGACGCTAGGTGTACTGCCTGGTGCCACTGACGATGGGTGTACTGCCTGGTGCCACTGACGCTGGGTGTACTGCCTGGCGCCACTGACGCTGGGTGTACTGCCTCGCGCCACTAACGCTGGGTGTACTGCCTGGCGCCACTAACGCTGGGTGTAAAGCATGGCGCCACTGACGCTGGGTGTACTGCCTGGCGCCACTGACGCTGGGTGTACTGGCTGGCGCCACTGACGCTGGGTGTACTGCCTGGCGCCACTGACGCTGGGTGTACTGCCTGGCGCCATTGACGCTAGGTGTACTGCCTGGTGCCACTGACGATGGGTGTACTGCCTGGTGCCACTGACGCTGGGTGTACTGCCTGGCGCCACTGACGCTGGGTGTACTGCCTCGCGCCACTAGCGTTGGGTGTACTGCCTGGCGCCACTAACGCTGGTCGTACTGCCTCGCGCCACTGAAGCTGGGTGTAAAGCCTGGCGCCACTGACGCTGGGTGTACTGCCTGGCGCCACCAACGCTGGGTGTACTGCCTGGCGCCACTAACGCTGGGTGTAAAGCCTGGCGCCACTGACGCTGGGTGTACTGCCTGCCGCCACTAATGCTGGGTGTCCTGCATGGCGCCACTAACGCTGGGTGTACTGCCTCGCGCCACTAACGCTGGGTGTACTGCCTCGCGCCACTGACACTGGGTGTACTGCCTCGCGCCACTGACACTGGGTGTACTGCCTGGCGCCACTGACGCTGGGTGTACTGCCTGGCGCCACTGACGCTGGGTGTACTGGCTGGCGCCACTGACGCTGGGTGTACAGCCTCGCGCCACTGACGCTTGGTGTACTGCCTCGCGCCACTAACGCTGGGTATGCTGCCTGGCGCCACTGACGCTGGGTGTACGGCCTGCCGCCACTGACGCTGGGTGTACTGCCTGGCGCCACTGACGCTGGGTGTACTGCCTCGCGCCACTGACGCTGGGTGTACTGCCTGGCGCCACTGACGCTGGGTGTACTGCCTGGCGCCATTGACGCTAGGTGTACTGGTTGGTGCCACTGACGATGGGTGTACTGCCTGGTGCCACTGACGCTGGGTGTACTGCCTGGCGCCACTGACGCTGGGTGTACTGCCTCGCGCCACTAACGCTGGGTGTACTGCCTGGCGCCACTAACGCTGGGTGTACTGCCTGGCGCCACTAACGCGGGGTGTACTGCCTGGCGCCACTGACGCTGGGTGTACTGCCTGGCGCCACTGACGCTGGGTGTACCGCCTCCCGCCACTAACGCTGGGCGTACTGCCTCGCGCCACTAACGCTGGGTGTACTGCCTGGCGCCACTGACCTTGGGTGTACTGCCTGCCGCCACTGACGCTGGGTGTACTGCCTGGCGCCACTAACGCTGGGTGTAAAGCCTGGCGCCACTGACGCTGGGTGTACTGCCTCGCGCCACTAACGATGGGTGTACTGCCTCGCGCCACTGACGCTGGGTGTACTGCCTCGCGCCACTGACACCGGGTGTACAGCCTAGCGCCACTGACGCCGGGTGTACTGCCTGGCGCCACTGACGCTGGGTGTACTGGCTGGCGCCACTGACGCTGGGTGTACTGCCTCGCGCCACTGACGCTGGGTTTACTGCCTGGCGCCACTGACGCTGGGTGTATTGCCTGGCGCCACTGACGCTGGGTGTACTGCCTGGCGCCACTGACGCTGGATGTAGTGCCTGGCGCCGCTGACGCTGGGTGTACTGCCTGACGCCACTGACGCTGGGTGTACTGCCTGGCGCCAATAACGCTGGGTGTACTGCTTGGCGCCACTAACGCTGGGTGTACTGCCTGGCGCCACTAACGCTGGGTGTACGCCTGGCGCCACTAACGCTGGGTGTACTGCCTCGCGTCACTGACGCTGGGTGTACTGCCTGGCGCCACTGACGCTGGGTGTACTGCCTGGCGCCACTAACGCTGGGTGTACTGCCTCGCGCCACTGACGCTGGGTGTACTGCCTGGCGCCACTGACGCTGGGTGTACTGCCTGGCGCCACTAACGCTGGGTGTACTGCCTCGCGCAACTAACGCTGGGTGTAAAGCCTGGCGCCACTGACGCTGGGTGTATTGCCTGGCGCCACTGACGCTGGGTGTACTGCCTCGCGCCACTAACGCTGGGTGTACTGCCTCGCGCCACTGACGTTGGGTGTACTGCCTGGCGCCAATAACGCTGGGTGTACTGCTTGGCGCCACTAACGCTGGGTGTACTGCCTGGCGCCACTAACGCTGGGTGTACGCCTGGCGCCACTAACGCTGGGTGTACTGCCTGGCGCCACTAACGCTGGGTGTACTGCCTCGCGCCACTGACGCTGGGTGTACTGCCTGGCGCCACTGACGCTGGGTGTACTGCCTGGCGCCATTGACGCTAGGTGTACTGCCTGGTGCCACTGACGATGGGTGTACTGCCTGGTGCCACTGACGCTGGGTGTACTGCCTGGCGCCACTGACGCTGGGTGTACTGCCTCGCGCCACTAACGCTAGGTGTACTGCCTGGCGCCACTAACGCTGGGTGTCCTGCCTCGCGCAACTGACGCTGGGTGTAAAGCCTGGCGCCACTGACGCTGGGTGTACTGCCTGGCGCCACTAACGCTGGGTGTACTGCCTGCGGCCACTAACGCTGGGTGTAAAGCCTGGCGCCACTGACGCTGGGTGTACTGCCTGCCGCCACTAACGCCGGGTGTACTGCATGGCGCCACTAACGCTGGGTGTGCTGCCTGGCGCCACTGACGCTGGGTGTACTGCCTGGCGCCACTAACGCTGGGTGTAAAGCCTGGCGCCACTGACGCTGGGTGTACTGCCTGCCGCCACTAACGCCGGGTGTACTGCATGGCGCCACTAACGCTGAGTGTACTGCCTCGCGCCACTAACGCTGGGTGTACTGCCTCGCGCCACTGACACTGGGTGTACTGCCTCGTGCCACTGACACTGGGTGTACTGCCTGGCGCCACTGACGCTGGGTGTACTGCCTGGCGCCACTGACGCTGGGTGTACTGGCTGGCGCCACTGACGCTGGGTGTACTGCCTCGCGCCACTGACGCTTGGTGTACTGCCTCGCGCCACTAACGCTGGGTGTGCTGCCTGGCGCCACTGACGCTGGGTGTACGGCCTGCCGCCACTGACGCTGGGTGTACTGCCTGGCGCCACTGACGCTGGGTGTACTGCCTCGCGCCACTGACGCTGGGTGTACTGCCTGGCGCCACTGACGCTGGGTGTACTGCCTGGCGCCATTGACGCTAGGTGTACTGCCTGGTGCCACTGACGATGGGTGTACTGCCTGGTGCCACTGACGCTGGGTGTACTGCCTGGCGCCACTGACGCTGGGTGTACTGCCTCGCGCCACTAACGTTGGGTGTACTGCCTGGCGCCCCTAACGCTGGTCGTACTGCCTCGCGCCACTGAAGCTGGGTGTAAAGCCTGGCGCCACTGACGCTGGGTGTACTGCCTGGCGCCACCAACGCTGGGTGTACTGCCTGGCGCCACTAACGCTGGGTGTAAAGCCTGGCGCCACTGACGCTGGGTGTACTGCCTGCCGCCACTAACGCTGGGTGTACTGCATGGCGCCACTAACGCTGGGTGTACTGCCTCGCGCCACTAACGCTGGGTGTACTGCCTCGCGCCACTGACACTGGGTGTACTGCCTCGCGCCACTGACACTGGGTGTACTGCCTGGCGCCACTGACGCTGGGTGTACTGCCTGGCGCCACTGACGCTGGGTGTACTGGCTGGCGCCACTGACGCTGGGTGTACTGCCTCGCGCCACTGACGCTTGGTGTACTGCCTCGCGCCACTAACGCTGGGTGTGCTGCCTGGCGCCACTGACGCTGGGTGTACGGCCTGCCGCCACTGACGCTGGGTGTACTGCCTGGCGCCACTGACGCTGGGTGTACTGCCTCGCGCCACTGACGCTGGGTGTACTGGCTGGCGCCACTGACGCTGGTTGTACTGCCTGGCGCCATTGACGCTAGGTGTACTGCCTGGTGCCACTGACGATGGGTGTACTGCCTGGTGCCACTGACGCTGGGTGTACTGCCTGGCGCCACTGACGCTGGGTGTACTGCCTCGCGCCACTAACGCTGGGTGTACTGCCTGGCGCCACTAACGCTGGGTGTACTGCCTGGCGCCACTAACGCTGGGTGTACTGCCTGGCGCCACTGACGCTGGGTGTACTGCCTGGCGCCACTGACGCTGGGTGTACCGCCTTCCGCCACTAACGCTGGGGGTACTGCCTCGCGCCACTAACGCTGGGTGTACTGCCTGGCGCCACTGACGCTGGGTGTACTGCCTGCCGCCACTGACGCTGGGTGTACTGCCTGGCGCCACTAACGCTGGGTGTAAAGCCTGGCGCCACTGACGCTGGGTGTACTGCCTCGCGCCACTAACGATGGGTGTACTGCCTCGCGCCACTGACACCGGGTGTACAGCCTAGCGCCACTGACGCTGGGTGTACTGCCTGGCGCCACTGACGCTGGGTGTACTGGCTGGCGCCACTGACGCTGGGTGTACTGCCTCGCGCCACTGACGCTGGGTTTACTGCCTGGCGCCACTGACGCTGGGTGTATTGCCTGGCGCCACTGACGCTGGGTGTACTGCCTGGCGCCACTGACGCTGGATGTAGTGCCTGGCGCCACTGACGCTGGGTGTACTGCCTGACGCCACTGACGCTGGGTGTACTGCCTGGCGCCAATAACGCTGGGTGTACTGCTTGGCGCCACTAACGCTGGGTGTACTGCCTGGCGCCACTAACGCTGGGTGTACGCCTGGCGCCACTAACGCTGGGTGTACTGCCTCGCGCCACTGACGCTGGGTGTACTGCCTGGCGCCACTGACGCTGGGTGTACTGCCTGGCGCCACTAACGCTGGGTGTACTGCCTCGCGCCACTGACGCTGGGTGTACTGCCTGGCGCCACTGACGCTGGGTGTACTGCCTGGCGCCACTAACGCTGGGTGTACTGCCTCGCGCAACTAACGCTGGGTGTAAAGCCTGGCGCCACTGACGCTGGGTGTATTGCCTGGCGCCACTGACGCTGGGTGTACTGCCTCGCGCCACTAACGCTGGGTGTACTGCCTCGCGCCACTGACGCTGGGTGTATTGCCTGGCGCCAATAAAGCTGGGTGTACTGCTTGGCGCCACTAACGCTGGGTGTACTGCCTGGCGCCACTAACTCTGGGTGTACGCCTGGCGCCACTAACGCTGGGTGTACTGCCTGGCGCCACTAACGCTGGGTGTACTGCCTCGCGCCACTGACGCTGGGTGTACTGCCTGGCGCCACTGACGCTGGGTGTACTGCCTGGCGCCATTGACGCTAGGTGTACTGCCTGGTGCCACTGACGATGGGTGTACTGCCTGGTGCCACTGACGCTGGGTGTACTGCCTGGCGCCACTGACGCTGGGTGTACTGCCTCGCGCCACTAACGCTGGGTGTACTGCCTGGCGCCACTAACGCTGGGTGTAAAGCATGGCGCCACTGACGCTGGGTGTACTGCCTGGCGCCACTGACGCTGGGTGTACTGGCTGGCGCCACTGACGCTGGGTGTACTGCCTGGCGCCACTGACGCTGGGTGTACTGCCTGGCGCCATTGACGCTAGGTGTACTGCCTGGTGCCACTGACGATGGGTGTACTGCCTGGTGCCACTGACGCTGGGTGTACTGCCTGGCGCCACTGACGCTGGGTGTACTGCCTCGCGCCACTAGCGTTGGGTGTACTGCCTGGCGCCACTAACGCTGGTCGTACTGCCTCGCGCCACTGAAGCTGGGTGTAAAGCCTGGCGCCACTGACGCTGGGTGTACTGCCTGGCGCCACCAACGCTGGGTGTACTGCCTGGCGCCACTAACGCTGGGTGTAAAGCCTGGCGCCACTGACGCTGGGTGTACTGCCTGCCGCCACTAATGCTGGGTGTCCTGCATGGCGCCACTAACGCTGGGTGTACTGCCTCGCGCCACTAACGCTGGGTGTACTGCCTCGCGCCACTGACACTGGGTGTACTGCCTCGCGCCACTGACACTGGGTGTACTGCCTGGCGCCACTGACGCTGGGTGTACTGCCTGGCGCCACTGACGCTGGGTGTACTGGCTGGCGCCACTGACGCTGGGTGTACTGCCTCGCGCCACTGACGCTTGGTGTACTGCCTCGCGCCACTAACGCTGGGTATGCTGCCTGGCGCCACTGACGCTGGGTGTACGGCCTGCCGCCACTGACGCTGGGTGTACTGCCTGGCGCCACTGACGCTGGGTGTACTGCCTCGCGCCACTGACGCTGGGTGTACTGCCTGGCGCCACTGACGCTGGGTGTACTGCCTGGCGCCATTGACGCTAGGTGTACTGGTTGGTGCCACTGACGATGGGTGTACTGCCTGGTGCCACTGACGCTGGGTGTACTGCCTGGCGCCACTGACGCTGGGTGTACTGCCTCGCGCCACTAACGCTGGGTGTACTGCCTGGCGCCACTAACGCTGGGTGTACTGCCTGGCGCCACTAACGCGGGGTGTACTGCCTGGCGCCACTGACGCTGGGTGTACTGCCTGGCGCCACTGACGCTGGGTGTACCGCCTCCCGCCACTAACGCTGGGCGTACTGCCTCGCGCCACTAACGCTGGGTGTACTGCCTGGCGCCACTGACCTTGGGTGTACTGCCTGCCGCCACTGACGCTGGGTGTACTGCCTGGCGCCACTAACGCTGGGTGTAAAGCCTGGCGCCACTGACGCTGGGTGTACTGCCTCGCGCCACTAACGATGGGTGTACTGCCTCGCGCCACTGACGCTGGGTGTACTGCCTCGCGCCACTGACACCGGGTGTACAGCCTAGCGCCACTGACGCCGGGTGTACTGCCTGGCGCCACTGACGCTGGGTGTACTGGCTGGCGCCACTGACGCTGATTGTACTGCCTCGCGCCACTGACGCTGGGTTTACTGCCTGGCGCCACTGACGCTGGGTGTATTGCCTGGCGCCACTGACGCTGGGTGTACTGCCTGGCGCCACTGACGCTGGATGTAGTGCCTGGCGCCGCTGACGCTGGGTGTACTGCCTGACGCCACTGACGCTGGGTGTACTGCCTGGCGCCAATAACGCTGGGTGTACTGCTTGGCGCCACTAACGCTGGGTGTACTGCCTGGCGCCACTAACGCTGGGTGTACGCCTGGCGCCACTAACGCTGGGTGTACTGCCTCGCGTCACTGACGCTGGGTGTACTGCCTGGCGCCACTGACGCTGGGTGTACTGCCTGGCGCCACTAACGCTGGGTGTACTGCCTCGCGCCACTGACGCTGGGTGTACTGCCTGGCGCCACTGACGCTGGGTGTACTGCCTGGCGCCACTAACGCTGGGTGTACTGCCTCGCGCAACTAACGCTGGGTGTACTGCCTGGCGCCACTAACGCTGGGTGTACGCCTGGCGCCACTAACGCTGGGTGTACTGCCTGGCGCCACTAACGCTGGGTGTACTGCCTCGCGCCACTGACGCTGGGTGTACTGCCTGGCGCCACTGACGCTGGGTGTACTGCCTGGCGCCATTGACGCTAGGTGTACTGCCTGGTGCCACTGACGATGGGTGTACTGCCTGGTGCCACTGACGCTGGGTGTACTGCCTGGCGCCACTGACGCTGGGTGTACTGCCTCGCGCCACTAACGCTAGGTGTACTGCCTGGCGCCACTAACGCTGGGTGTCCTGCCTCGCGCAACTGACGCTGGGTGTAAAGCCTGGCGCCACTGACGCTGGGTGTACTGCCTGGCGCCACTAACGCTGGGTGTACTGCCTGGCGCCACTAACGCTGGGTGTAAAGCCTGGCGCCACTGACGCTGGGTGTACTGCCTGCCGCCACTAACGCCGGGTGTACTGCATGGCGCCACTAACGCTGGGTGTGCTGCCTGGCGCCACTGACGCTGGGTGTACTGCCTGGCGCCACTAACGCTGGGTGTAAAGCCTGGCGCCACTGACGCTGGGTGTACTGCCTGCCGCCACTAACGCCGGGTGTACTGCATGGCGCCACTAACGCTGAGTGTACTGCCTCGCGCCACTAACGCTGGGTGTACTGCCTCGCGCCACTGACACTGGGTGTACTGCCTCGTGCCACTGACACTGGGTGTACTGCCTGGCGCCACTGACGCTGGGTGTACTGCCTGGCGCCACTGACGCTGGGTGTACTGGCTGGCGCCACTGACGCTGGGTGTACTGCCTCGCGCCACTGACGCTTGGTGTACTGCCTCGCGCCACTAACGCTGGGTGTGCTGCCTGGCGCCACTGACGCTGGGTGTACGGCCTGCCGCCACTGACGCTGGGTGTACTGCCTGGCGCCACTGACGCTGGGTGTACTGCCTCGCGCCACTGACGCTGGGTGTACTGCCTGGCGCCACTGACGCTGGGTGTACTGCCTGGCGCCATTGACGCTAGGTGTACTGCCTGGTGCCACTGACGATGGGTGTACTGCCTGGTGCCACTGACGCTGGGTGTACTGCCTGGCGCCACTGACGCTGGGTGTACTGCCTCGCGCCACTAACGCTGGGTGTACTGCCTGGCGCCACTAACGCTGGGTGTACTGCCTGGCGCCACTGACGCTGGGTGTACTGCCTGCCGCCACTGACGCTGGGTGTACTGCCTCGCGCCACTAACGCTGGGTGTAAAGCCTGGCGCCACTGACGCTGGGTGTACCGCCTCGCGCCACTAACGATGGGTGTACTGCCTCGCGCCACTGACGCTGGGTGTACTGCCTCGCGCCACTGACACTGGGTGTACAGCCTAGCGCCACTGACGCTGGGTGTACTGCCTGGCGCCACTGACGCTGGGTGTACTGGCTGGCGTCACTGACGCTGGGTGTGCTGCCTCGCGCCACTGACGCTGGGTGTACTGGCTGGCGCCACTGACGCTGGGTGTACTGCCTGGCGCCACTAACGCTGGGTGTACTGCCTGGCGCCACTAACGCTGGGTGTAAAGCCTGGCGCCACTGACGCTGGGTGTACTGCCTGCCGCCACTAACGCCGGGTGTACTGCATGGCGCCACTAACGCTGGGTGTGATGCCTGGCGCCACTGACGCTGGGTGTACTGCCTGGCGCCACTAACGCTGGGTGTAAAGCCTGGCGCCACTGACGCTGGGTGTACTGCCTGCCGCCACTAACGCCGGGTGTACTGCATGGCGCCACTAACGCTGGGTGTACTGCCTCGCGCCACTAACGCTGGGTGTACTGCCTCGCGCCACTGACACTGGGTGTACTGCCTCGTGCCACTGACACTGGGTGTACTGCCTGGCGCCACTGACGCTGGGTGTACTGCCTGGCGCCACTGACGCTGGGTGTACTGGCTGGCGCCACTGACGCTGGGTGTACTGCCTCGCGCCACTGACGCTTGGTGTACTGCCTCGCGCCACTAACGCTGGGTGTGCTGCCTGGCGCCACTGACGCTAGGTGTACGGCCTGCCGCCACTGACGCTGGGTGTACTGCCTGGCGCCACTGACGCTGGGTGTACTGCCTCGCGCCACTGACGCTGGGTGTACTGCCTGGCGCCACTGACGCTGGGTGTACTGCCTGGCGCCATTGACGCTAGGTGTACTGCCTGGTGCCACTGACGATGGGTGTACTGCCTGGTGCCACTGACGCTGGGTGTACTGCCTGGCGCCACTGACGCTGGGTGTACTGCCTCGCGCCACTAACGCTGGGTGTACTGCCTGGCGCCACTAACGCTGGGTGTACTGCCTGGCGCCACTGACGCTGGGTGTACTGCCTGCCGCCACTGACGCTGGGTGTACTGCCAGGCGCCACTAACGCTGGGTGTAAAGCCTGGCGCCACTGACGCTGGGTGTACTGCCTCGCGCCACTAACGATGGGTGTACTGCCTCGCGCCACTGACGCTGGGTGTACTGCCTCGCGCCACTGACACTGGGTGTACAGCCTAGCGCCACTGACGCTGGGTGTACTGCCTGGCGCCACTGACGCTGGGTGTACTGGCTGGCGTCACTGACGCTGGGTGTGCTGCCTCGCGCCACTGACGCTGGCTGTACTGGCTGGCGCCACTGACGCTGGGTGTACTGCCTCGCGCCACTGACGCTGGGTTTACTGCCTGGCGCCACTGACGCAGGGTGTATTGCCTGGCGCCACTGACGCTGGGTGTACTGCCTGGCGCCACTGACGCTGGATGTAGTGCCTGGCGCCACTGACGCTGGGTGTACTGGCTGACGCCACTGACGCTGGGTGTACTGCCTGGCGCCAATAACGCTGGGTGTACTGCTTGGCGCCACTAACGCTGGGTGTACTGCCTGGCGCCACTAACGCTGGGTGTACGCCTGGCGCCACTAACGCTGGGTGTACTGCCTCGCGCCACTAACGCTGGGTGTACTGCCTCGCGCCACTGACGCTGGGTGTACTGCCTGGCGCCACTGACGCTGGGTGTACTGCCTGGCGCCACTAACGCTGGGTGTACTGCCTCGCGCAACTAACGGTGGGTGTAAAGCCTGGCGCCACTGACGCTGGGTGTATTGCCTGGCGCCACTGACGCTGGGTGTACTGCCTCGCGCCACTAACGCTGGGTGTACTGCCTCGCGCCACTGACGCTTGGTGTACTGCCTCGCGCCACTGACGCTGGGTGTACTGCCTGGCGCCAATGACACTGGGTGTACTGCCTCGCGCCACTAACGCTCGGTGTGCTGCCTGGCGCCACTGACGCTGGGTGTACTGCCTGCCGCCACTGACGCTGGGTGTACTGCCTGGCGCCACTGACGTTGGGTGTACTGCCTGGCGCCACTAACGCTGGGTGTAATGCCTGGCGCCAGTGACGCTGGGTGTACTGCCTCGCGCTACTGACGCTGGGTGTACTGCCTGGCCCAACTGACGCTGGGTGTACTGCCTGGCGCCATTGACGCTGGGTGTATTGCCTGGCGCCACTGACGCTGGGTGTATTGCCTGGCGCCACTGACGCTGGGTGTATTGCCTGGCGCCGCTGACGCTGGGTGTACTGCCTGGCGCCACTAACGCTGGGTGTACTGCCTGGCGCCACTGACGCTGGGTGTAAAGCCTGGCGCCACTGACGCTGGGTGTAAAGCCTCGCGCCACTGACGCTGGGTGTACTGCCTGGCGCCACTAACGCTGGGTGTACTGCCTGGCGCCACTAACGCTGGGTGTAAAGCCTGGCGCCACTGACGCTGGGTGTACTGCCTGCCGCCACTAACGCTGGGTGTACTGCATGGCGCCACTAACGCTGGGTGTACTGCCTCGCGCCACTAACGCTGGGTGTACTGCCTCGCGCCACTGACACTGGGTGTACTGCCTCGCGCCACTGACGCTGGGTGTAAAGCCTGGCGCCACTGACGCTGGGTGTAAAGCCTCGCGCCACTGACGCTGGGTGTACTGCCTGGCGCCACTAACGCTGGGTGTACTGCCTGGCGCCACTGACGCTGGGTGTACTGCCTCGCGCCACTAACGCTGGGTGTACTGCCTGGCGCCACTAACGCTGGGTGTACTGCCTGGCGCCACTAACGCTGGGTGTACTGCCTGGCGCCACTGACGCTGGGTGTACTGCCTGGCGCCACTGACGCTGGGTGTACCGCCTCCCGCCACTAACGCTGGGTGTACTGCCTCGCGCCACTAACGCTGGGTGTACTGCCTGGCGCCACTGACGCTGGGTGTACTGCCTGCCGCCACTGACGCTGGGTGTACTGCCTGGCGCCACTAACGCTGGGTGTAAAGCCTGGCGCCACTGACGCTGGGTGTACTGCCTCGCGCCACTAACGATGGGTGTACTGCCTCGCGCCACTGACGCTGGGTGTACTGCCTCGCGCCACTGACACTGGGTGTACAGCCTAGCGCCACTGACGCTGGGTGTACTGCCTGGCGCCACTGACGCTGGGTGTACTGGCTGGCGTCACTGACGCTGGGTGTACTGCCTCGCGCCACTGACGCTGGGTGTACTGGCTGGCGCCACTGACGCTGTGTGCACTGCCTCGCGCCACTAACGCTGGGTTTACTGCCTGGCGCCACTGACGCTGGGTGTATTGCCTGGCGCCACTAACGCTGGGTGTACTGCCTCGCGCCATTAACGCTGGGTGTACTGCCTCGCGCCACTGACACTGGGTGTACTGCCTCGCGCCACTGACACTGGGTGTACTGCCTGGCGCCATTGACGCTGGGTGTACTGCCTGGCGCCACTGACGTTGGGTGTACTGGCTGGCGCCACTGACGCTGGGTGTACTGCCTCGCGCCACTGACGCTTGGTGTACTGCTTCGCGCCACTAACGCTGGGTGTGCTGCCTGGCGCCACTGACGCTGGGTGTACGGCCTGCCGCCACTGACGCTGGGTGTACTGCCTGGCGCCACTAAGGCTGGATGTACTGCCTCGCGCCTCTAACGCTGGGTGTAAAGCCTGGCGCCACTGACGCTGGGTGTATTGCCTCGCGCCACTGACGCTGGGTGTACTGCCTGGCGCCACTGACGCTGGGTGTACTGCCTCGCGCCACTAACGCTCGGTGTACTGCCTCGCGCCACGAACGCTGGGTGTAAGGCCTGGCGCCATTGACGCTGGGTGTACTGCCTGGCGCCCATGACGCTGGGTGTACTGCCTGGCGCCACTAACGCTGGGTGTACCGCCTCGCGCCTCTAACGCTGGGTGTAAAGCCTGGCGCCGCTGACGCTGGGTGTATTGCCTCGCGCCACTGACGCTGGGTGTACTGCCTGGCGCCACTGACGCTAGGTGTTCTGCCTGGCGCCACTAACGCTGGGTGTACTGCCTCGCGCCACTGACGCTTGGTGTACTGCCTCGCGCCACTGACGCTGGGTGTACTGCCTGGCGCCACTGACACTGGGTGTACTGCCTCGCGCCACTGACGCTGGGTGTACTGCCTGGCGCCACTGACGCTGGGTGTACCGCCTGGCGCCACTGACGCTGGGTGTAATGCCTGGCGCCACTGACGCTGGGTGCACTGCCTGGCGCTACTGACGCTGGGTGTACGGCCTGGCCCAAATGACGCTGGGTGTACTGCCTGGCGCCACTGACGCTGGGTGTACTGCCTGGCGCCACTGACGCTGGGTGTAAAGCCTGGCGCCACTGACGCTGGGTGTACTGCCTGGCGCCGCTGACGCTGGGTGTACTGCCTGGCGCCACTAACCCTGGGTGTACTGCCTGGCGCCACTGACGCTGGGTGTACTGCCTCGCGCCACTAACGCTGGGTGTACTGCCTGGCGCCATTGACGCTGGGTGTACTGCCTCGCGCCACTAACGCAGGGTGTACTGCCTGGCGCCACTGACGCTGTGTGTACTGCGTGGCGCCATTGACGCTGGGTGTACTGCCTGGCGCCATTGACGCTGGGTGTACTGCCTGGCGCCACTGACGCTGGGTGTACTGCCTGGCCCCATTGACGCTGGGTGTACTGCCTGGCGCCACTGACGCTGGGTGTACCGCCTGACGCCACTGACTCTGGGTGTACTGCCTCGCGCCACGAACGCTGGCTGTAAAGCCTGGCGCCACTGACGCTGGGTGTACTGCCTGGCGCCCATGACGCTGGGTGTACTGTGTGGCGCCAAAAACGCTGGGTGTACTGCCTGGCGCCACTAACGCTGGGTGTACTGCCTCGCGCCACTGACGCTGGGTGTACTGCCTCGCGCCACTGACGCTGGGTTTACTGCCTGGCGCCACTGACGCTGGGTGTACGGCCTGCCGCCACTGACGCTGGGTGTACTGCCTGGCGCCACTAAGGCTGGATGTACTGCCTCGCGCCTCTAACGCTGGGTGTAAAGCCTGGCGCCACTGACGCTGGGTGTATTGCCTCGCGCCACTGACGCTGGGTGTACTGCCTGGCGCCACTGACGCTGGGTGTACTGCCTCGCGCCACTAACGCTCGGTGTACTGCCTCGCGCCACGAACGCTGGGTGTAAGGCCTGGCGCCATTGACGCTGGGTGTACTGCCTGGCGCCCATGACGCTGGGTGTACTGCCTGGCGCCACTAACGCTGGGTGTACTGCCTCGCGCCTCTAACGCTGGGTGTAAAGCCTGGCGCCGCTGACGCTGGGTGTATTGCCTCGCGCCACTGACGCTGGGTGTACTGCCTGGCGCCACTGACGCTAGGTGTTCTGCCTGGCGCCACTAACGCTGGGTGTACTGCCTCGCGCCACTGACGCTTGGTGTACTGCCTCGCGCCACTGACGCTGGGTGTACTGCCTGGCGCCACTGACACTGGGTGTACTGCCTCGCGCCACTAACGCTGGGTGTGCTGCCTGGCGCCACTGACGCTGGGTGTACTGCCTCGCGCCACTAACGCTGGGTGTACTGCCTGGCGCCACTGACGCTGGGTGTACTGCCTGCCTCCACTGACGCTCGGTGTACTGCCTGGCGCCACTGACGCTGGGTGTACTGCCTGGCCCAACTGACGCTAGGTGTACTGCCTGGCGCCACTGACGCTGGGTGTACTGCCTGGCGCCACTGACGCTTGGTGTACTGCCTGGCGCCGCTGACGCTGGGTGTACTGCCTGGTGCCACTGACGCTGGGTGTACCGCCTGACGCCACTGACTCTGGGTGTACTGCCTCGCGCCACGAACGCTGGCTGTAAAGCCTGGCGCCACTGACGCTGGGTGTACTGCCTGGCGCCCATGACGCTGGGTGTACTGCCTGGCGCCACTAACGCTGGGTGTACTGCCTGGCGCCACTAACGCTGGGTGTACTGCTTCGCGCCACTGACGCTGGGTGTACTGCCTGGCGCCACTGACGCTGGGTGTACTGCCTGGCGCCACTAACGCTGGGTGTATTGCCTGGCGCCACTAACGCTGGGTGTAAAGCCTGGCGCCACTGACGCTGGGTGTATTGCTTGGCGCCACCGACGCTGGGTGTACTGCCTGCTGCCACTGACGCTTGGTGTACTGCCTCGCGCCACTAACGCTCGGTGTACTGCCTCGCGCCACGAACGCTGGGTGTAAGGCCTGTCGCCACTGACGCTGGGTGTACTGCCTGGCGCCCATGGCCCTGGGTGTACTGCCTCGCGCCACTAACGCTGGGTGTACTGCCTCGCGCCTCTTACGCTTGGTGTAAAGCCTGGCGCCACTGACGCTGGGTGTATTGCCTCGCGCCACTGACGCTGGGTGTACTGCCTGACGCCACTGACCCTAGGTGTTCTGCCTGGCGCCACTAACGCTGGGTGTACTGCCTCGCGCCACTGACGCTTGGTGTACTGCCTCGCGCCACTGACGCTGGGTGTACTGCCTGGCGCCAATGACACTGGGTGTACTGCCTCTCGCCACTAACGCTGGGTGTGCTGCCTGGCGCCACCGACGCTGGGTGTACTGCCTGCCGCCACTGACGCTGGGTGTACTGCCTGGCGCCACTGACGCTGGGTGTACTGCCTGGCGCCACTAACGCTGGGTGTAATGCCTGGCGCCACTGACGCTGGGTGTACTGCCTGGCGCTACTGACGCTGGGTGTACTGCCTGGCCCAACTGACGCTGGGTGTACTGCCTGGCGCCACTGACGCTGGGTGTATTGCCTGGCGCCACTGACGCTGGGTGTAAAGCCTGGCGCCACTGACGCTGGGTGTACTGCCTGGCGCCACTGACGCTGTGTGTACTGCGTGGCGCCATTGACGCTGGGTGTACTGCCTGGCGCCATTGACGCTGGGTGTACTGCCTGGCGCCACTGACTCTGGGTGAACTGCCTGGCCCCATTGACGCTGGGTGTACTGCCTGGCGCCACTGACGCTGGGTGTACCGCCTGACGCCACTGACGCTGGGTGTACTGCCTGGCGCCACTGACGCTGGGTGTACTGCCTGCCGCCACTAACGCTGGGTGTACTGCCTGGCGCCACTAACGCTGGGTGTACTGCCTGGCGCCACTGACGCTGGGTGCTGCCTGGCGCCACTAACGCTGGGTGTACTGCCTGGCGTCACTGACGCTGGGTGTACCGCCTCCCGCCACTAACGCTGGGTGTACTGCCTCGCGCCAATGGCGCTGGGTGTACTGCCTCGCGCCACTAACGGCTGGGTGTACTGCCTCCCGCCACTAACGCTGGATGTACTGCCTGGCGCGGCTGACGCTGGGTGTACTGCCTGGCGCCACTAACGCTGGGTGTACTGCCTCTCGCCACTGACGCTGGGTGTACTGCCTGGCGCCACTGACGCTGGGTGTACTGCCTGGCGCCACTAACGCTGGGTGTACCGCCTGGCGCCACTGATGCTGGGTTTACTGCCTGGCGCCACTGACGCTGGGTGTATTGCCTGGCGCCACTAACGCTGGGTGTACTGCCTCGCGCCACTAACGCTGGGTGTACTGCCTCGCGCCACTGACACTGGGTGTACTGCCTCGCGCCACTGACACTGGGTGTACTGCCTGGCGCCACTGACGCTGGGTGTACGGCCTGCCGCCACTGACGCTGGGTGTACTGCCTGGCGCCACTAAGGCTGGATGTACTGCCTCGCGCTTCTAACGCTGGGTGTAAAGCCTGGCGCCACTGACGCTGGGTGTATTGCCTCGCGCCACTGACGCTGGGTGTACTGCCTGGCGCCACTGACGCTGGGTGTACTGCCTCGCGCCACTAACGCTCGGTGTACTGCCTCGCGCCACGAACGCTGGGTGTACTGCCTGGCGCCATTGACGCTGGGTGTACTGCCTGGCGCCCATGACGCTGGGTGTACTGCCTGGCGCCACTAACGCTGGGTGTACTGCCTCGCGCCTCTAACGCTGGGTGTAAGGCCTGGCGCCGCTGACGCTGGGTGTATTGCCTCGCGCCACTGACGCTGGGTGTACTGCCTGGCGCCACTGACGCTAGGTGTTCTGCCTGGCGCCACTAACGCTGGGTGTACTGCCTCGCGCAACTGACGCTTGGTGTACTGCCTCGCGCCACTGACGCTGGGTGTACTGCCTGGCGCCACTGACACTGGGTGTACTGCCTCGCGCCACTAACGCTGGGTGTGCTGCCTGGCGCCACTGACGCTGGGTGTACTGCCTGCCGCCACTGACGCTGGGTGTACTGCCTGGCGCCACTGACGCTGGGTGTAATGCCTGGCGCCACTGACGCTGGGTGCACTGCCTGGCGCTACTGACGCTGGGTGTACGGCCTGGCCCAAATGACGCTGGGTGTACTGCCTGGCGCCACTGACGCTGGGTGTACTGCCTGGCGCCACTGACGCTGGGTGTAAAGCCTGGCGCCACTGACGCTGGGTGTACTGCCTGGCGCCGCTGACGCTGGGTGTACTGCCTGGCGCCACTAACGCTGGGTGTACTGCCTGGCGCCACTGACGCTGGGTGTACTGCCTGGCGCCACTAACGCTGGGTGTACTGCCTGGCGCCATTGACGCTGGGTGTAATGCCTGGCTCCACTGACGCTGGGTGTACTGCCTCGCGCCACTAACGCTGGGTGTACTGCCTGGCGCCACTGACGCTGGGTGTACTGCCTGCCTCCACTGACGCTCGGTGTACTGCCTGGCGCCACTGACGCTGGGTGTACTGCCTGGCCCAACTGACGCTAGGTGTACTGCCTGGCGCCACTGACGCTGGGTGTACTGCCTGGCGCCACTGACGCTTGGTGTACTGCCTGGCGCCGCTGACGCTGGGTGTACTGCCTGGCGCCACTAACGCTGGGTGTACTGCCTGGCGCCACTGACACTGGGTGTACTGCCTCGCGCCACTAACGCTGGGTGTACCGCCTGGCGCCATTGACGCTGGGTGTACTGCCTCGCGCCACTAACGCAGGGCGTACTGCCTGGCGCCACTGACGCTGTGTGTACTGCGTGGCGCCATTGACGCTGGGTGTACTGCCTGGCGCCATTGACGCTGGGTGTACTGCCTGGCGCCACTGACGCTGGGGGTACTGCCTGGCCCCATTGACGCTGGGTGTACTGCCTGGCGCCACTGACGCTGGGTGTACCGCCTGACGCCACTGACTCTGGGTGTACTGCCTCGCGCCACGAACGCTGGCTGTAAAGCCTGGCGCCACTGACGCTGGGTGTACTGCCCGGCGCCCATGACGCTGGGTGTACTGCCTGGCGCCACTAACGCTGGGTGTACTGCCTGGCGCCACTAACGCTGGGTGTACTGCCTCGCTCCACTGACGCTGGGTGTACTGCCTGGCGCCACTGACGCTGGGTGTACTGCCTGGCGCCACTAACGCTGGGTGTACTGCCTGGCGCCACTAACGCTGGGTGTAAAGCCTGGCGCCACTGACGCTGGGTGTATTGCTTGGCGCCACCGACGCTGGGTGTACTGCCTGGCGCCACTGACGCTGGGTGTACTGCCTCGCGCCACTAACGCTCGGTGTACTGCCTCGCGCCACGAACGCTGGGTGTAAGGCCTGGCGCCACTGACGCTGGGTGTACTGCCTGGCGCCCATGACGCTGGGTGTACTGCCTGGCGCCACTAACGCTGGGTGTACTGCCTCGCGCCTCTCACGCTGGGTGTAAAGCCTGGCGCCACTGACGCTGGGTGTATTGCCTCGCGCCACTGACGCTGGGTGTACTGCCTGGCGCCACTGACCCTAGGTGTTCTGCCTGGCGCCACTAACGCTGGGTGTACTGCCTCGCGCCACTGACGCTTGGTGTACTGCCTCGCGCCACTGACGCTGGGTGTACTGCCTGGCGCCAATGACACTGGGTGTACTGCCTCGCGCCACTAACGCTGGGTGTGCTGCCTGGCGCCACTGACGCTGGGTGTACTGCCTGCCGCCACTGACGCTGGGTGTACTGCCTGGCGCCACTGACGCTGGGTGTACTGCCAGGCGCCACTAACGCTGGGTGTAATGCCTGGCGCCACTGACGCTGGGTGTACTGCCTGGCGCTACTGACGCTGGGTGTACTGCCTGGCCCAACTGACGCTGGGTGTATTGCCTGGCGCCACTGACGCTGGGTGTATTGCCTGGCGCCACTGACGCTGGGTGTAAAGCCTGGCGCCACTGACGCTGGGTGTACTGCCTGGCGCCACTGACGCTGTGTGTACTGCGTGGCGTCATTGACGCTGGGTGTACTGCCTGGCGCCATTGACGCTGGGTGTACTGCCTGGCGCCACTGACGCTGGGTGAACTGCCTGGCCCCATTGACGCTGGGTGTACTGCCTGGCGCCACTGACGCTGGGTGTACCGCCTGACGCCACTGACGCTGGGTGTACTGCCTGGCGCCACTGACGCTGGGTGTACTGCCTGGCGCCACTAACGCTGGGTGTACTGCCTGGCGCCACTAACGCTGGGTGTACCGCCTCCCGCCACTAACGCTGGGTGTACTGCCTCGCGCCAATGGCGCTGGGTGTACTGCCTCGCGCCACTAACGGCTGGGTGTACTGCCTCCCGCCACTAACGCTGGATGTACTGCCTGGCGCGGCTGACGCTGGGTGTACTGCCTGGCGCCACTAACGCTGGGTGTACTGCCTCGCGCCACTGACGCTGGGTGTACTGCCTGGCGCCACTGACGCTGGGTAAACTGCCTGGCGCCACTGACGCTGGGTGTACCGCCTGGCGCCATTGACGCTAGGTGTACTGCCTGGTGCCACTGACGATGGGTGTACTGCCTGGTGCCACTGACGCTGGGTGTACTGCCTGGCGCCACTAACGCTGGGTTTACTGCCTGGCGCCACTAACGCTGGGTGTACTGCCTCGCGCCACTAACGCTGGGTGTACTGCCTGGCGCCACTAACGCTGGGTGTACTGCCTGGCGTCACTGACGCTGGGTGTACCGCCTCCCGCCACTGACGCTGGGTGTACTGCCTGGCCCAACTGACGCTAGGTGTACTGCCTGGCGCCACTGACGCTGGGTGTACTGCCTGGCGCCACTGACGCTTGGTGTACTGCCTGGCGCCGCTGACGCTGTGTGTACTGCCTGGCGCCACTAACGCTGGGTGTACTGCCTGGCGCCACTGACGCTGGGTGTACTGCCTCGCGCCACTAACGCTGGGTGTACTGCCTCGCGCCACTGACGCTGGGTGTACTGCCTCGCGCCACTAACGCAGGGTGTACTGCCTGGCGCCACTGACGCTGTGTGTACTGCGTGGCGCCATTGACGCTGGGTGTACTGCCTGGCGCCATTGACGCTGGGTGTACTGCCTGGCCCACCTGACGCTAGGTGTACTGCCTGGCGCCACTGACGCTGGGTGTACTGCCTGGCGCCACTGACGCTTGGTGTACTGCCTGGCGCCGCTGACGCTGGGTGTACTGCCTGGCGCCACTAACGCTGGGTGTACTGCCTGGCGCCACAGACGCTGGGTGTACTGCCTCGCGCCACTAACGCTGGGTGTACTGCCTGGCGCCACTGACGCTGGGTGTACTGCCTCGCGCCACTAACGCAGGGTGTACTGCCTGGCGCCACTGACGCTGTGTGTACTGCGTGGCGCCATTGACGCTGGGTGTACTGCCTGGCGCCATTGACGCTGGGTGTACTGCCTGGCGCCACTGACGCTGGGTGAACTGCCTGGCCCCATTGACGCTGGGTGTACTGCCTGGCGCCACTGACGCTGGGTGTACCGCCTGACGCCACTGACGATGGGTGTACTGCCTGGTGCCACTGACGCTGGGTGTACTGCCTGGCGCCACTAACGCTGGGTTTACTGCCTGGCGCCACTAACGCTGGGTTTACTGCCTGGCGCCACTAACGCTGGGTGTACTGCCTGGCCCCATTGACGCTGGGTGTACTGCCTGGCGCCATTGACGCTGGGTGTACTGCCTGGCGCCACTGACGCTGGGTGAACTGCCTGGCCCCATTGACGCTGGGTTACTGCCTGGCGCCACTGACGCTGGGTGTACCGCCTGACGCCACTGACGATGGGTGTACTGCCTGGTGCCACTGACGCTGGGTGTACTGCCTGGCGCCACTAACGCTGGGTTTACTGCCTGGCGCCACTAACGCTGGGTGTACTGCCTGGCGCCACTGACGCTGGGTGTACTGCCTGGCGCCACTGACGCTGGGTGTACTGCCTCGCGCCATTAAAGCTGGGTGTACTGCCTGGCGCCACTGACGCTGGGTGTACCGCCTGACGCCACTGACGATGGGTGTACTGCCTGGTGCCACTGACGCTGGGTGTACTGCCTGGCGCCACTAACGCTGGGTTTACTGCCTGGCGCCACTAACGCTGGGTGTACTGCCTGGCGCCACTGACGCTGGGTGTACTGCCTGGCGCCACTGACGCTGGGTGTACTGCCTCGCGCCATTAAAGCTGGGTGTACTGCCTCGCGCCACTGACGCTAGGTGTACTGCCTGGCGCCACTGACGCTGGGTGTACTGCCTGGCGCCACTGACGCTTGGTGTACTGCCTGGCGCCGCTGACGCTGGGTGTACTGCCTGGCGCCACTAACGCTGGGTGTACTGCCTGGCGCCACAGACGCTGGGTGTACTGCCTCGCGCCACTAACGCTGGGTGTACTGCCTGGCGCCACTGACGCTGGGTGTACTGCCTCGCGCCACTAACGCAGGGTGTACTGCCTGGCGCCACTGACGCTGTGTGTACTGCGTGGCGCCATTGACGCTGGGTGTACTGCCTGGCGCCATTGACGCTGGGTGTACTGCCTGGCGCCACTGACGCTGGGCGAACTGCCTGGCCCCATTGACGCTGGGTGTACTGCCTGGCGCCACTGACGCTGGGTGTACCGCCTGACGCCACTGACGATGGGTGTACTGCCTGGTGCCACTGACGCTGGGTGTACTGCCTGGCGCCACTAACGCTGGGTTTACTGCCTGGCGCCACTAACGCTGGGTGTACTGCCTGGCGCCACTGACGCTGGGTGTACTGTCTGGCGCCACTGACGCTGGGTGTACTGCCTCGCGCCATTAAAGCTGGGTGTACTGCCTCGCGCCACTGACACTGGGTGTACTGCCTGGCCCAACTGACGCTGGGTGTACTGCCTGGCGCCACTGACGCTGGGTGTACTGGCTGGCGCCACTGACGCTGGGTGTACTGCCTCGCGCCACTGACGCTGGGTGTACGGCCTGGCGCCACTGACACTGGGTGCACTGCCTGGCGCCACTGACGCTGGGTGTACTGAATGGCGCCACTGACGCTGGGTGTACTGGCTGGCGCCACTGACGCTGGGTGTACTGCCTCGCGCCACTGACGCTGGTTGTACTGCCTCGCGCCACTGACGCTGGTTGTATTGCCTGGCGCCACTGACGCTGGGTGTACTGCCTGGCGCCACTAACGCTGGGTGTACTGCCTCGCGCCACTAACGCTGGGTGTACTGCCTGGCGCCAATAACGCTGGGTGTACTGCTTGGCGCCACTAACGCTAGGTGTACTGCCTGGCGCCACTAACGCTGGGTGTATTGCCTCGCGCCACTAACGCTGGGTGTACTGCCTGGCGCCAATATCGCTGGGTGTACTGCTTGGCGCCACTAACGCTAGGTGTACTGCCTGGCGCCACTAACGCTGGGTGTACGCCTGGCGCCACTAACGCTGGGTGTACTGCCTGGCGCCACTAACGCTGGGTGTACTGCCTGACGCCACTGACGCTGAGTGTACGCCTGGCGCCACTAACGCTGGGTGTACTGCCTGGCGCCACTAACGCTGGGTGTACTGCCTGACGCCACTGACGCTGAGTGTAAGCCTGACGCCACTGACGCTGGGTGTACTGCCTGGCGCCAATAACGCTGGGTGTACTGCTTGGCGCCACTAACGCTGGGTGTACTGCCTCGCGCCACGGACGCTGGGTGTACTGCCTGCCGCCACTAACGCGGGGTGTACTGCTTAGCGCCACTAACGCTCAGTGTACTGCCTGACGCCACTGACGCTGAGTGTAAGCCTGACGCCACTGACGCTGGGTGTACAGCCTGGCGCCACTAACGCTGGGTGTACTGCCTGGCGCCACTGACGCTGGGTATACTGCCTGGTGCCACTGACGCTGGGTGTACTGCCTGGCGCCACTGACGCTGGGTGTACGCCTGTCGCCACTAACGCTGGGTGTACTGCCTCGCGCCACTGACGCTGGGTGTACTGCCTCGCGCCACTAACGCTGGGTGTACTGCCTGGCGCCACTGACGCTGGGTGTACTGCCTGCCGCCACTGACGCTGGGTGTACTGCCTGGCGCCACTGACGCTGGGTGTACTGCCTGGCCCAACTGACGCTAGGTGTACTGCCTGGCGCCACTGACGCTGGGTGTACTGCCTGGCGCCACTGACGCTTGGTGTACTGCCTGGCGCCGCTGACGCTGGGTGTACTGCCTGGCGCCACTAACGCTGGGTGTACTGCCTGGCGCCACTGACGCTGGGTGTACTGCCTCGCGCCACTAACGCTGGGTGTACTGCCTGGCGCCACTGACGCTGGGTGTACTGCCTCGCGCCACTAACGCAGGGTGTACTGCCTGGCGCCACTGACGCTGTGTGTACTGCGTGGCGCCATTGACGCTGGGTGTACTGCCTGGCGCCATTGACGCTGGGTGTACTGCCTGGCGCCACTGACGCTGGGTGAACTGCCTGGCCCCATTGACGCTGGGTGTACTGCCTGGCGCCACTGACGCTGGGTGTACCGCCTGACGCCACTGACGATGGGTGTACTGCCTGGTGCCACTGACGCTGGGTGTACTGCCTGGCGCCACTAACGCTGGGTTTACTGCCTGGCGCCACTAACGCTGGGTGTACTGCCTGGCGCCACTGACGCTGGGTGTACTGCCTGGCGCCACTGACGCTCGGTGTACTGCCTCGCGCCATTAAAGCTGGGTGTACTGCCTCGCGCCACTGACACTGGGTGTACTGCCTGGCGCCACTGACGCTGGGTGTACTGCCTGGCGCCACTGACGCTGGGTGTACTGGCTGGCGCCACTGACGATGGGTGTACTGCCTCGCGCCACTGACGCTATGTGTACGGCCTGGCGCCACTGACGCTGGGTGTACTGGCTGGCGCCACTGACGCTGGGTGTACTGCCTCGCGCCACTGACGCTGGGTGTACGGCCTGGCGCCACTGACGCTGGGTGTACTGAATGGCGCCACTGACGCTGGGTGTACTGGCTGGCGCCACTGACGCTGGGTGTACTGCCTCGCGCCACTGACGCTGGTTGTACTGCCTCGCGCCACTGACGCTGGGTGTATGCCTGGCGCCAATAACGCTGGGTGTACTGCTTGGCGTCACTAACGCTAGGTGTACTGCCTGGCGCCACTAACGCTGGGTGTACTGCCTCGCGCCACTAACGCTGGGTGTACTGCCTGGCGCCAATAACGCTGGGTGTACTGCTTGGCGCCACTAACGCTAGGTGTACTGCCTGGCGCCACTAACGCTGGGTGTACGCCTGGCGCCACTAACGCTGGGTGTACTGCCTGGCGCCACTAACGCTGGGTGTACTGACTGACGCCACTGACGCTGAGTGTACGCCTGGCGCCACTAACCCTGGGTGTACTGCCTGGCGCCACTAACGCTGGGTGTACTGCCTGGCGCCACTGACGCTGGGTGTATTGCCTGCCGCCACTAAGGCGGGGTGTACTGCCTGGCGCCAATAACGCTGGGTGTACTGCTTGGCGCCACTAACGCTGGGTGTACTGCCTCGCGCCACGGACGCTGGGTGTACTGCCTGCCGCCACTAACGCGGGGTGTACTGCTTAGCGCCACTAACGCTCAGCGTACTGCCTGACGCCACTGACGCTGAGTGTAAGCCTGACGCCACTGACGCTGGGTGTACAGCCTGGCGCCACCAACGCTGGGTGTACTGCCTCGCGCTGACGCTATGTGTACTGCCTCGCGCCACTGACACTGGGTGTACTGCCTGGCGCCACTGACGCTGGGTGTACTGCCTGGCGCCACTGACGCTGGGTGTACTGGCTGGCGCCACTGGCGCTTGGTGTACTGCCTCGCGCCACTGACGCTGGGTGTACGGCATGGCGCCACTGACGCTGGGTGTACTGCCTGGCGCCACTGTCGCTGGGTGTACTGCCTGGCGCCAATGACCCTGGGTGTACTGCCTGACGCCAATAACGCTGGGTGTACTGCTTGGCGCCACTAACGCTGGGTGTACTGCCTGGCGCCACTAACGCTGGATGTACGCCTGGCGCCACTAACGCTGGGTGTACTGCCTGGCGCCACTAACGCTGGGTGTACTGCCTGGCGCCACTGACGCTGGGTGTACTGGCTGGCGCCACTGACGCTGGGTGTACTGCCTCGCGCCACTGACGCTGGGTGTACGGCCTGGCGCCACTGACACTGGGTGTACTGCCTGGCGCCACTGACGCTGGGTGTACTGCCTGGCGCCACTGACGCTGGGTGTACTGGCTGGCGCCACTGACGCTGGGTGTACTGCCTCGCGCCACTGACGCTGGTTGTACTGCCTGGGGCGACTGACGCTGGGTGTAGTGCCTGGCGCCACTGACGCTGGGTGTACTGCCTGGCGCCACTAACGCTGGGTGTACTGCCTCGCGCCACTAACGCTGGGTGTATGCCTGGCGCCAATAACGCTGGGTGTACTGCTTGGCGCCACTAACGCTAGGTGTACTGCCTGGCGCCACTAACGCTGGGTGTACTGCCTCGCGCCACTAACGCTGGGTGTACTGCCTGGCGCCAATAACGCTGGGTGTACTGCTTGGCGCCACTAACGCTAGGTGTACTGCCTGGCGCCACTAACGCTGGGTGTACGCCTTGCGCCACTAACGCTGGGTGTACTGCCTGTCGCCACTAACGCTGGGTGTACTGACTGACGCCACTGACGCTGAGTGTACGCCTGGCGCCACTAACGCTGGGTGTACTGCCTGGCGCCACTAACGCTGGGTGTACTGCCTGACGCCACTGACGCTGAGTGTACGCCTGACGCCACTGACGCTGGGTGTACTGCCTGGCGCCAATAACGCTGGGTGTACTGCTTGGCGCCACTAACGCTGGGTGTACTGCCTGGCGCCACTGACGCTGGGTGTACTGCCTGGCGCCACTGACGCTGGGTGTACTGCCTGGCGCCACTGACGCTGGGTGTATTGCCTGCCGCCACTAAGGCGGGGTGTACTGCTTGGCGCCACTAACGCTCAGTGTACTGCATGGCGCCATTAACTCTGGGTGTACTGCCTCGCGCCACTAACGCTGGGTGTACTGCCTGGCGCCACTGACGCTGGGTGTACTGCCTCGCGCCACTGACACTGGGTGTACTGCCTGGCGCCAATGACGCTGGGTGTACTGCCTGGCGCCACTGACGCTGGTTGTACTGGCTGGCGCCACTAACGCTGGGTGTATTACCTCGCGCCACTGACGCTGGGTGTACTGCCTCGCGCCACTGACGCTGGGTGTACTGCCTGGCGCCACTGACGCTGGGTGTACTGGCTGGCGCCACTGACGCTGGGTGTACTGCCTCGCGCCACTGACGCTGGGTGTACTGCCTGGCGCCACTGACGCTGGGTGTATTGCCTGGCGCCACTGACGCTGGGTGTACTGCCTGGCGCCACTAACGCTGGGTGTACTGCCTCGCGCCACTAACGCTGGGTGTATTGCCTGGCGCCACTGACGCTGGGTGTACTGCCTGGCGCCACTGACGCTGGGTGTATGCCTGACGCCAATAACGCTGGGTGTACTGCTTGGCGCCACTAACGCTGGGTGTACTGCCTGGCGCCACTAACGCTGGGTGTACGCCTGGCGCCACTAACGCTGGGTGTACTGCCTGGCGCCACTGACGCTGGGTGTACTGCTTGGCGCCATTGACGCTGGGTGTACTGCCTGGTGCCACTGACGCTTTGTGTACTGCCTGGCGCCATTGACGCTGGGTGTACTGCCTGGCGCCACTGACGCTTCGTGTACCGCCTGACGCCACTGACGCTGAGTGTACTGCCTGGCGCCACTGACGCTGGGTGTATTGCCTGGCGCCACTAACGCTGGTTGTACTGCCTCGCGCCACTAACCCTGGGTGTACTGCCTGGCGCCACTAACGCTGGGTGTACTGCCTGGCGCCACTGACGCTGGGTGTACTGCCTGGCGCCACTAACGCTGGGTGTACCGCCTGGCGTCACTGACGCTGGGTGTACCGCCTCCCGCCACTAACGCTGGGTGTACTGCCTCGCGCCACTGGCGCTGGGTGTACTGCCTCGCGCCACTAACGCTGGGTGTACTGCCTCCCGCCACTAACGTTGGGTGTACTGCCTGGCGCGGCTGACGCTGGGTGTACTGCCTGGCACCACTAACGCTGGGTGTACTGCCTCGCGCCACTGACGCTTGGTGTACTGCCTCGCGCCAGTGACGCTGGGTGTACTGCCTGGCGCCACTGACACTGGGTGTACTGCCTCGCGCCACTAACGCTGGGTGTGCTGCCTGGCGCCACTGACGCTGGGTGTACTGCCTGCCGCCACTGACGCTGGGTGTACTGCCTGGCGCCACTGACGCTGGGTGTACTGCCTGGCGCCACTAACGCTGGGTGTACTGCCTGGCGCCACTGACGCTGGGTGTACTACCTGGCGCTACTGACGCTGGGTGTACTGCCTGGCTCAACTGACGCTTGGTGTACTGCCTGGCGCCACTGACGCTGGGTGTACTGCCTGGCGCCACTGACGCTGGGTGTAAAGCCTGGCGCCACTGACGCTGGGTGTACTGCCTGGCGCCGCTGACGCTGGATGTACTGCCTGGCGCCACTAACGCTGGGTGTACTGCCTGGCGCCACTGACGCTGGGTGTACTGCCTCGCGCCACTAACGCTGGGTGTGCTGCCTGGCGCCACTGACGCTGGGTGTACTGCCTGCCGCAACTGACGCTGGGTGTACTGCCTGGCGCCACTGACGCTGGGTGTACTGCCTGGCCCAACTGACGCTAGGTGTACTGCCTGGCGCCACTGACGCTGGGTGTACTGCCTGGCGCCACTGACGCTTGGTGTACTGCCTGGCGCCGCTGACCCTGAGTGTACTGCCTGGCGCCACTGACGCTGGGTGTACTGCCTCGCGCCACTAACGCTGGGTGTACTGCCTGGCGCCACTGACGCTGGGTGTACTGCCTCGCGCCACTAACGCAGGGTGTACTGCCTGGCGCCACTGACGCTGTGTGTACTGCGTGGCGCCATTGACGCTGGGTGTACTGCCTGGCGCCATTGACGGTGGGTGTACTGCCTGGCGCCACTGACGCTGGGTGTACTGCCTGGCCCCATTGACGCTGGGTGTACTGCCTGGCGCCACTGACGCTGGGTGTACCGCCTGACGCCACTGACGCTGGGTGCTGCCTGGCGCCACTAACGCTGGGTGTACTGCTTGGCGTCACAGACGCTGGGTGTACCGCCTCCCGCCACTAACGCTGGGTGTATTGCCTCGCGCCACTAACGGTTGGGTGTACTGCCTCCCGCCACTAACGCTGGATGTACTGCCTAGCGCGGCTGACGCTGGGTGTACTGCCTGGCGCCACTAACACTGGGTGTACTGCCTCGCGCCACTGACGCTGGGTGTACTGCCTGGCGCCACTGACGCTGGGTGTGCTGCCTGGCGCCACTGACGCTGGGTGTACTGGCTGGCGCCACTGGCGCTTGGTGTACTGCCTCGCGCCACTGACGCTGGGTGTACGGCATGGCGCCACTGACGCTGGGTGTACTGCCTGGCGCCACTGTCGCTGGGTGTACTGCCTGGCGCCACTGACCCTGGGTGTACTGCCTGACGCCAATAACGCTGGGTGTACTGCTTGGCGCCACTAACGCTGGGTGTACTGCCTGGCGCCACTAACGCTGGGTGTACGCCTGGCGCCACTAACGCTGGGTGTACTGCCTGGCGCCACTGACGCTGGGTGTACTGCCTGGCGCCACTGACGCTGGGTGTACTGGCTGGCGCCACTGACGCTGGGTGTACTGCCTCGCGCCACTGACGCTGGGTGTACGGCCTGGCGCCACTGACACTGGGTGTACTGCCTGGCGCCACTGACGCTGGGTGTACTGGCTGGCGCCACTGACGCTGGGTGTACTGCCTCGCGCCACTGACGCTGGTTGTACTGCCTGGGGCGACTGACGCTGGGTGTAGTGCCTGGCGCCACTGACGCTGGGTGTACTGCCTGGCGCCACTAACGCTGGGTGTACTGCCTCGCGCCACTAACGCTGGGTGTATGCCTGGCGCCAATAACGCTGGGTGTACTGCTTGGCGCCACTAACGCTAGGTGTACTGCCTGGCGCCACTAACGCTGGGTGTACTGCCTCGCGCCACTAACGCTGGGTGTACTGCCTGGCGCCAATAACGCTGGGTGTACTGCTTGGCGCCACTAACGCTAGGTGTACTGCCTGGCGCCACTAACGCTGGGTGTAAGCCTGGCGCCACTAACGCTGGGTGTACTGCCTGGCGCCACTAACGCTGGGTGTACTGACTGACGCCACTGACGCTGAGTGTACGCCTGGCGCCACTAACGCTGGGTGTACTGCCTGGCGCCACTAACGCTGGGTGTACTGCCTGACGCCACTGACGCTGAGTGTACGCCTGACGCCACTGACGCTGGGTGTACTGCCTGGCGCCAATAACGCTGGGTGTACTGCTTGGCGCCACTAACGCTGGGTGTACTGCCTGGCGCCACTGACGCTGGGTGTACTGCCTGGCGCCACTGACGCTGGGTGTACTGCCTGGCGCCACTGACGCTGGGTGTATTGCCTGCCGCCACTAAGGCGGGGTGTACTGCTTGGCGCCACTAACGCTCAGTGTACTGCATGGCGCCATTAACTCTGGGTGTACTGCATGGCGCCATTAACGCTGGGTGTACTGCCTGGCGCCACTGACGCTGGGTGTACTGCCTCGCGCCACTGACACTGGGTGTACTGCCTGGCGCCATTGACGCTGGGTGTACTGCCTGGCGCCACTGACGCTGGTTGTACTGGCTGGCGCCACTAACGCTGGGTGTATTACCTCGCGCCACTGACGCTGGGTGTACTGCCTCGCGCCACTGACGCTGGGTGTACTGCCTGGCGCCACTGACGCTGGGTGTACTGGCTGGCGCCACTGACGCTGGGTGTACTGCCTCGCGCCACTGACGCTGGGTGTACTGCCTGGCGCCACTCACGCTGGGTGTATTGCCTGGCGCCACTGACGCTGGGTGTACTGCCTGGCGCCACTAAGGCTGGGTGTACTGCCTCGCGCCACTAACGCTGGGTGTATTGCCTGGCGCCACTGACGCTGGGTGTACTGCCTGGCGCCACTGACGCTGGGTGTATGCCTGACGCCAATAACGCTGGGTGTACTGCTTGGCGCCACTAACGCTGGGTGTACTGCCTGGCGCCACTAACGCTGGGTGTACGCCTGGCGCCACTAACGCTGGGTGTACTGCCTGGCCCAACTGACGCTGGGTGTACTGCTTGGCGCCATTGACGCTGGGTGTACTGCCTGGTGCCACTGACGCTGGGTGTACTGCCTGGCGCCATTGACGCTGGGTGTACTGCCTGGCGCCACTGACGCTTCGTGTACCGCCTGACGCCACTGACGCTGGGTGTACTGCCTGGCGCCACTGACGCTGGGTGTACTGCCTGGCGCCACTAACGCTGGTTGTACTGCCTCGCGCCACTAACCCTGGGTGTACTGCCTGGCGCCACTAACGCTGGGTGTACTGCCTGGCGCCACTGACGCTGGGTGTACTGCCTGGCGCCACTAACGCTGGGTGTACCGCCTGGCGTCACTGACGCTGGGTGTACCGCCTCCCGCCACTAACGCTGGGTGTACTGCCTCGCGCCACTGGCGCTGGGTGTACTGCCTCGCGCCACTAACGCTGGGTGTACTGCCTCCCGCCACTAACGTTGGGTGTACTGCCTGGCGCGGCTGACGCTGGGTGTACTGCCTGGCACCACTAACGCTGGGTGTACTGCCTCGCGCCACTGACGCTTGGTGTACTGCCTCGCGCCAGTGACGCTGGGTGTACTGCCTGGCGCCACTGACACTGGGTGTACTGCCTCGCGCCACTAACGCTGGGTGTACTGCTTGGCGCCACTAACGCTAGGTGTACTGCCTGGCGCCACTAACGCTGGGTGTACGCCTTGCGCCACTAACGCTGGGTGTACTGCCTGGCGCCACTAACGCTGGGTGTACTGACTGACGCCACTGACGCTGAGTGTACGCCTGGCGCCACTAACGCTGGGTGTACTGCCTGGCGCCACTAACGCTGGGTGTACTGCCTGACGCCACTGACGCTGAGTGTACGCCTGACGCCACTGACGCTGGGTGTACTGCCTGGCGCCAATAACGCTGGGTGTACTGCTTGGCGCCACTAACGCTGGGTGTACTGCCTGGCGCCACTGACGCTGGGTGTACTGCCTGGCGCCACTGACGCTGGGTGTACTGCCTGGCGCCACTGACGCTGGGTGTATTGCCTGCCGCCACTAAGGCGGGGTGTACTGCTTGGCGCCACTAACGCTCAGTGTACTGCATGGCGCCATTAACTCTGGGTGTACTGCCTCGCGCCACTAACGCTGGGTGTACTGCCTGGCGCCACTGACGCTGGGTGTACTGCCTCGCGCCACTGACACTGGGTGTACTGCCTGGCGCCAATGACGCTGGGTGTACTGCCTGGCGCCACTGACGCTGGTTGTACTGGCTGGCGCCACTAACGCTGGGTGTATTACCTCGCGCCACTGACGCTGGGTGTACTGCCTCGCGCCACTGACGCTGGGTGTACTGCCTGGCGCCACTGACGCTGGGTGTACTGGCTGGCGCCACTGACGCTGGGTGTACTGCCTCGCGCCACTGACGCTGGGTGTACTGCCTGGCGCCACTGACGCTGGGTGTATTGCCTGGCGCCACTGACGCTGGGTGTACTGCCTGGCGCCACTAACGCTGGGTGTACTGCCTCGCGCCACTAACGCTGGGTGTATTGCCTGGCGCCACTGACGCTGGGTGTACTGCCTGGCGCCACTGACGCTGGGTGTATGCCTGACGCCAATAACGCTGGGTGTACTGCTTGGCGCCACTAACGCTGGGTGTACTGCCTGGCGCCACTAACGCTGGGTGTACGCCTGGCGCCACTAACGCTGGGTGTACTGCCTGGCGCCACTGACGCTGGGTGTACTGCTTGGCGCCATTGACGCTGGGTGTACTGCCTGGTGCCACTGACGCTTTGTGTACTGCCTGGCGCCATTGACGCTGGGTGTACTGCCTGGCGCCACTGACGCTTCGTGTACCGCCTGACGCCACTGACGCTGGGTGTACTGCCTGGCGCCACTGACGCTGGGTGTATTGCCTGGCGCCACTAACGCTGGTTGTACTGCCTCGCGCCACTAACCCTGGGTGTACTGCCTGGCGCCACTAACGCTGGGTGTACTGCCTGGCGCCACTGACGCTGGGTGTACTGCCTGGCGCCACTAACGCTGGGTGTACCGCCTGGCGTCACTGACGCTGGGTGTACCGCCTCCCGCCACTAACGCTGGGTGTACTGCCTCGCGCCACTGGCGCTGGGTGTACTGCCTCGCGCCACTAACGCTGGGTGTACTGCCTCCCGCCACTAACGTTGGGTGTACTGCCTGGCGCGGCTGACGCTGGGTGTACTGCCTGGCACCACTAACGCTGGGTGTACTGCCTCGCGCCACTGACGCTTGGTGTACTGCCTCGCGCCAGTGACGCTGGGTGTACTGCCTGGCGCCACTGACACTGGGTGTACTGCCTCGCGCCACTAACGCTGGGTGTGCTGCCTGGCGCCACTGACGCTGGGTGTACTGCCTGCCGCCACTGACGCTGGGTGTACTGCCTGGCGCCACTGACGCTGGGTGTACTGCCTGGCGCCACTAACGCTGGGTGTACTGCCTGGCGCCACTGACGCTGGGTGTACTACCTGGCGCTACTGACGCTGGGTGTACTGCCTGGCTCAACTGACGCTTGGTGTACTGCCTGGCGCCACTGACGCTGGGTGTACTGCCTGGCGCCACTGACGCTGGGTGTAAAGCCTGGCGCCACTGACGCTGGGTGTACTGCCTGGCGCCGCTGACGCTGGATGTACTGCCTGGCGCCACTAACGCTGGGTGTACTGCCTGGCGCCACTGACGCTGGGTGTACTGCCTCGCGCCACTAACGCTGGGTGTGCTGCCTGGCGCCACTGACGCTGGGTGTACTGCCTGCCGCAACTGACGCTGGGTGTACTGCCTGGCGCCACTGACGCTGGGTGTACTGCCTGGCCCAACTGACGCTAGGTGTACTGCCTGGCGCCACTGACGCTGGGTGTACTGCCTGGCGCCACTGACGCTTGGTGTACTGCCTGGCGCCGCTGACCCTGAATGTACTGCCTGGCGCCACTGACGCTGGGTGTACTGCCTCGCGCCACTAACGCTGGGTGTACTGCCTGGCGCCACTGACGCTGGGTGTACTGCCTCGCGCCACTAACGCAGGGTGTACTGCCTGGCGCCACTGACGCTGTGTGTACTGCGTGGCGCCATTGACGCTGGGTGTACTGCCTGGCGCCATTGACGGTGGGTGTACTGCCTGGCGCCACTGACGCTGGGTGTACTGCCTGGCCCCATTGACGCTGGGTGTACTGCCTGGCGCCACTGACGCTGGGTGTACCGCCTGACGCCACTGACGCTGGGTGCTGCCTGGCGCCACTAACGCTGGGTGTACTGCTTGGCGTCACAGACGCTGGGTGTACCGCCTCCCGCCACTAACGCTGGGTGTATTGCCTCGCGCCACTAACGGTTGGGTGTACTGCCTCCCGCCACTAACGCTGGATGTACTGCCTAGCGCGGCTGACGCTGGGTGTACTGCCTGGCGCCACTAACACCGGGTGTACTGCCTCGCGCCACTGACGCTGGGTGTACTGCCTGGCGCCACTGACGCTGGGTGTGCTGCCTGGCGCCACTGACGCTGGGTGTACTGGCTGGCGCCACTGGCGCTTGGTGTACTGCCTCGCGCCACTGACGCTGGGTGTACGGCATGGCGCCACTGACGCTGGGTGTACTGCCTGGCGCCACTGTCGCTGGGTGTACTGCCTGGCGCCACTGACCCTGGGTGTACTGCCTGACGCCAATAACGCTGGGTGTACTGCTTGGCGCCACTAACGCTGGGTGTACTGCCTGGCGCCACTAACGCTGGGTGTACGCCTGGCGCCACTAACGCTGGGTGTACTGCCTGGCGCCACTGACGCTGGGTGTACTGCCTGGCGCCACTGACGCTGGGTGTACTGGCTGGCGCCACTGACGCTGGGTGTACTGCCTCGCGCCACTGACGCTGGGTGTACGGCCTGGCGCCACTGACACTGGGTGTACTGCCTGGCGCCACTGACGCTGGGTGTACTGGCTGGCGCCACTGACGCTGGGTGTACTGCCTCGCGCCACTGACGCTGGTTGTACTGCCTGGGGCGACTGACGCTGGGTGTAGTGCCTGGCGCCACTGACGCTGGGTGTACTGCCTGGCGCCACTAACGCTGGGTGTACTGCCTCGCGCCACTAACGCTGGGTGTATGCCTGGCGCCAATAACGCTGGGTGTACTGCTTGGCGCCACTAACGCTAGGTGTACTGCCTGGCGCCACTAACGCTGGGTGTACTGCCTCGCGCCACTAACGCTGGGTGTACTGCCTGGCGCCAATAACGCTGGGTGTACTGCTTGGCGCCACTAACGCTAGGTGTACTGCCTGGCGCCACTAACGCTGGGTGTAAGCCTGGCGCCACTAACGCTGGGTGTACTGCCTGGCGCCACTAACGCTGGGTGTACTGACTGACGCCACTGACGCTGAGTGTACGCCTGGCGCCACTAACGCTGGGTGTACTGCCTGGCGCCACCAACGCTGGGTGTACTGCCTGACGCCACTGACGCTGAGTGTACGCCTGACGCCACTGACGCTGGGTGTACTGCCTGGCGCCAATAACGCTGGGTGTACTGCTTGGCGCCACTAACGCTGGGTGTACTGCCTGGCGCCACTGACGCTGGGTGTACTGCCTGGCGCCACTGACGCTGGGTGTACTGCCTGGCGCCACTGACGCTGGGTGTATTGCCTGCCGCCACTAAGGCGGGGTGTACTGCTTGGCGCCACTAACGCTCAGTGTACTGCATGGCGCCATTAACTCTGGGTGTACTGCATGGCGCCATTAACGCTGGGTGTACTGCCTGGCGCCACTGACGCTGGGTGTACTGCCTCGCGCCACTGACACTGGGTGTACTGCCTGGCGCCATTGACGCTGGGTGTACTGCCTGGCGCCACTGACGCTGGTTGTACTGGCTGGCGCCACTAACGCTGGGTGTATTACCTCGCGCCACTGACGCTGGGTGTACTGCCTCGCGCCACTGACGCTGGGTGTACTGCCTGGCGCCACTGACGCTGGGTGTACTGCCTCGCGCCACTGACGCTGGGTGTACTGCCTCGCGCCACTGACGCTGGGTGTACTGCCTGGCGCCACTGACGCTGGGTGTACTGCCTGGCGCCACTAACGCTGGGTGTATTACCTCGCGCCACTGACGCTGGGTGTACTGCCTCGCGCCACTGACGCTGGGTGTACTGCTTGGCGCCACTGACGCTGGGTGTACTGGCTGGCGCCACTGACGCTGGGTGTACTGCCTCGCGCCACTGACGCTGGGTGTACTGCCTGGCGCCACTCACGCTGGGTGTATTGCCTGGCGCCACTGACGCTGGGTGTACTGCCTGGCGCCACTAAGGCTGGGTGTACTGCCTCGCGCCACTAACGCTGGGTGTATTGCCTGGCGCCACTGACGCTGGGTGTACTGCCTGGCGCCACTGACGCTGGGTGTATGCCTGACGCCAATAACGCTGGGTGTACTGCTTGGCGCCACTAACGCTGGGTGTACTGCCTGGCGCCACTAACGCTGGGTGTACGCCTGGCGCCACTAACGCTGGGTGTACTGCCTGGCCCAACAGACGCTGGGTGTACTGCTTGGCGCCATTGACGCTGGGTGTACTGCCTGGTGCCACTGACGCTGGGTGTACTGCCTGGCGCCATTGACGCTGGGTGTACTGCCTGGCGCCACTGACGCTTCGTGTACCGCCTGACGCCACTGACGCTGGGTGTACTGCCTGGCGCCACTGACGCTGGGTGTACTGCCTGGCGCCACTAACGCTGGTTGTACTGCCTCGCGCCACTAACCCTGGGTGTACTGCCTGGCGCCACTAACGCTGGGTGTACTGCCTGGCGCCACTGACGCTGGGTGTACTGCCTGGCGCCACTAACGCTGGGTGTACCGCCTGGCGTCACTGACGCTGGGTGTACCGCCTCCCGCCACTAACGCTGGGTGTACTGCCTCGCGCCACTGGCGCTGGGTGTACTGCCTCGCGCCACTAACGCTGGGTGTACTGCCTCCCGCCACTAACGTTGGGTGTACTGCCTGGCGCGGCTGACGCTGGGTGTACTGCCTGGCACCACTAACGCTGGGTGTACTGCCTCGCGCCACTGACGCTTGGTGTACTGCCTCGCGCCAGTGACGCTGGGTGTACTGCCTGGCGCCACTGACACTGGGTGTACTGCCTCGCGCCACTAACGCTGGGTGTACTGCCTGGCGCCACTGACGCTGGGTGTACTGCCTGCCGCCACTGACGCTGGGTGTACTGCCTGGCGCCACTGACGCTGGGTGTACTGCCTGGCGCCACTAACGCTGGGTGTACTACCTGGCGCCACTGACGCTGGGTGTACTACCTGGCGCTACTGACGCTGGGTGTACTGCCTGGCCCAACTGACGCTTGGTGTACTGCCTGGCGCCACTGACGCTGGGTGTACTGCCTGGCGCCACTGACGCTGGGTGTAAAGCCTGGCGCCACTGACGCTGGGTGTACTGCCTGGCGCCGCTGACGCTGGGTGTACTGCATGGCGCCACTAACGCTGGGTGTACTGCATGGCGCCACTGACGCTGGGTGTACTGCCTCGCGCCACTAACGCTGGGTGTACTGGCTGGCGCCATTGACGCTGGGTGTACTGCCTGGCGCCACTGACGCTGGGTGTACTGCCTCTCGCCACTAACGCTGGGTGTGCTGCCTGGCGCCACTGACGCTGGGTGTACTGCCTGCCGCCACTGACGCTGGGTGTACTGCCTGGCGCCACTGACGCTGGGTGTACTGCCTGGCCCAACGGACGCTAGGTGTACTGCCTGGCGCCACTGACGCTGGGTGTACTGCCTGGCGCCACTGACGCTTGGTGTACTGCCTGGCGCCGCTGACCCTGAGTGTACTGCCTGGCGCCACTGACGCTGGGTGTACTGCCTCGCGCCACTAACGCTGGGTGTACTGCCTGGCGCCACTGACGCTGGGTGTACTGCCTCGCGCCACTAACGCAGGGTGTACTGCCTGGCGCCACTGACGCTGTGTGTACTGCGTGGCGCCATTGACGCTGGGTGTACTGCCTGGCGCCATTGACGGTGGGTGTACTGCCTGGCGCCACTGACGCTGGGTGTACTGCCTGGCCCCATTGACGCTGGGTGTACTGCCTGGCGCCACTGACGCTGGGTGTACCGCCTGACGCCACTGACGCTGGGTGCTGCCTGGCGCCACTAACGCTGGGTGTACTGCCTGGCGTCACAGACGCTGGGTGTACCGCCTCCCGCCACTAACGCTGGGTGTATTGCCTCGCGCCACTAACGGTTGGGTGTACTGCCTCCCGCCACTAACGCTGGATGTACTGCCTAGCGCGGCTGACGCTGGGTGTACTGCCTGGCGCCACTAACACTGGGTGTACTGCCTCGCGCCACTGACGCTGGGTGTACTGCCTGGCGCCACTGACGCTGGGTGTGCTGCCTGGCAACACTGACGCTGGGTGTACTGCCTGGCGCCATTGACGCTAGGTGTACTGCCTGGTGCCACTGACGATGGGTGTATGCCTGGTGCCACTGACGCTGGGTGTACTGCCTGGCGCCACTAACGCTGGGTGTACTGCCTGGCGCCACTAACGCTGGGTGTACTGCCTCGCGCCACTGACGCTGGGTGTACTGCCTGGCGCCACTGACGCTGGGTGTACTGCCTCGCGCCACTAACGCTGGGTGTACTGCCTCGCGCCACTGACACTGGGTGTATTGCCTGGCGCCACTGACGCTGGGTGTACTGCCTGGCGCCACTGACGCTGGGTGTACGGCCTGGCGCCACTGACACTGGGTGTACTGCCTGGCGCCACTGACGCTGGGTGTACTGCCTGGCGCCACTGACGCTGGGTGTACTGGCTGGCGCCACTGACGCTGGGTGTACTGCCTCGCGCCACTGACGCTGGTTGTACTGCCTGGGGCGACTGACCCTGGGGGTATTGCCTGGGGCCACTGACGCTGGGTGTACTGCCTGGCGCCACTAACGCTGGGTGTACTGCCTCGCGCCACTAACGCTGGGTGTACTGCCTGGCGCCAATAACGCTGGGTGTACTGCTTGGCGCCACTAACGCTGGGTGTACTGGGTGGCGCCACTAACGCTGGGTGTACGCCTGGCGCCACTAACGCTGGGTGTGCTGCCTGGCGCCACTAACGCTGGGTGTACTGCCTGACGCCACTGACGCTGGGTGTACGCCTGGCGCCACTAACGCTGGGTGTACTGCCTGGCCCAACTGACGCTAGGTGTACTGCCTGGCGCCACTGACGCTGGGTGTACTGCCTGGCGCCACTGACGCTGGGTGTACTGCCTCGCGCCGCTGACCCTGGGTGTACTGCCTGGCGCCACTAACGCTGGGCGTACTGCCTGGCGCCACTGACGCTGGGTGTACTGCCTCGCGCCACTAACGCTGGGTGTACTGCCTGGCGCCACTAACGCTGGGTGTACTGCCTGGCGCCACTGACGCTGGGTGTACCGCCTCCCGCCACTAACGCTGGGTGTACTGCCTCGCGCCACTAACGCTGGGTGTACTGCCTCGCGCCACTGACGCTGGGTGTACTGCCTCGCGCCACTGACACTGGGTGTACTGCCTGGCGCCACTGACGCTGGGTGTACTGCCTGGCGCCACTGACGCTGGGTGTACTGGCTGGCGCCACAGACGCTGGGTGTACTGCCTCGCGCCACTGACACTGGGTGTACGGCCTGGCGCCACCGACACTTGGTGTACTGCCTGGCGCCACTGACGCTGGGTGTACTGCCTGGCGCCACTGACGCTGGGTGTACTGGCTGGCGCCACTGACGCTGGGTGTACTGCCTCGCGCCACTGACGCTGGGTGTACTGCCTGGCGCCACTGACGCTGGGTGTATTGCCTGGCGCCACTGACGCTGGGTGTACTGCCTGACACCACTGACGCTGGGTGTACTGCCTGGCGCCAATAACGCTGGGTGTACTGCTTGGCGCCACTAACGCTGGGTGTACTGCCTGGCGCTACTAACGCTGGGTGTACGCCTGGCGCCACTAACGCTGGGTGTACTGCCTGGCGCCATTGACGCTGGGTGTACTGCCTCGCCCCACTAACGCTCGGTGTAGTAACTGGCGCCACTAACGCTGGGTGTACTGCCTGGCGCCACTGACGCTGGGTGTACTGCCTCGCGCCACTAACGCTGGGTGTACTGCCTGCCGCCACTGACGCTGGGTGTACTGCCTCGCGCCACTGACGCTGGGTGTACTGCCTGGCGCCACTAACGCTGGGTGTACTGCCTGGCGCCATTGACGCTGGGTGTACTGCCTCGCGCCACTGACGCTGGGTGTACTGCCTGGCGCCACTGACGCTGGGTGTACTGCCTGGCGCCACTGACGCTGGGTGTACTGCCTGGCGCCACTGGCGCTGGGTGTACTGCCTGCCGCCACTAACGCTGGGTGTACTGCATGGCGCCACTAACGCTGGGTGTACTACCTCGCGCCACTAACGCTGGGTGTACTGCCTCGCGCCACTGACACTGGGTGTACTGCCTGGCGCCACTGACGCTGGGTGTGCTGCCTGGCGCCACTGACGCTGGGTGTACTGCCTGGCGCCATTGACGCTAGGTGTACTGCCTGGTGCCACTGACGATGGGTGAACTGCCTGGCGCCACTGACGCTGGGTGTACTGCCTGGCGCCACTAACGCTGGGTGTACTGCCTGGCGCCACTGACGCTGGGTGTACTGCCTGGCGCCACTGACGCTGGGTGTACTGCCTCGCGCCACTAACGCTGGGTGTAAAGCCTGGCGCCACTGACGCTGGGTGTACTGCCTCGCGCCACTAACGCTGGGTGTACTGCCTCGCGCCACTGACGCTGGGTGTACTGCCTCGCGCCACTGACACTGGGTGTACTGCCTGGCGCCACTGACGCTGGGTGTACTGCCTGGCGCCACTGACGCTGGGTGTACTGGCTGGCGCCACTGACGCTGGGTGTACTGCCTGGCGCCACTGACGCTGGGTGTACTGCCTCGCGCCACTGACGCTGGGTGTACTGCCTGGCGCCACTGACGCTGGGTGTACTGCCTGGCGCCACTGACGCTGGGTGTACTGCCTGGCGCCACTGACGCTGGGTGTACTGCCTGCCGCCACTAACGCTGGGTGTACTGCATGGCGCCACTAACGCTGGGTGTACTACCTCGCGCCACTAACGCTGGGTGTACTGCCTCGCGCCACTGACACTGGGTGTACTGCCTGGCGCCACTGACGCTGGGTGTGCTGCCTGGCGCCACTGACGCTGGGTGTACTGCCTGGCGCCATTGACGCTAGGTGTACTGCCAGGTGCCACTGACGATGGGTGTACTGCCTGGCGCCACTGACGCTGGGTGTACTGCCTGGCGCCACTAACGCTGGGTGTACTGCCTGGCGCCACTGACGCTGGGTGTACTGCCTGGCGCCACTGACGCTGGGTGTACTGCCTCGCGCCACTAACGCTGGGTGTACTGCCTGGCGCCACTAACGCTGGGTGTACTGCCTGGCGCCACTGACGCTGGGTGTACCGCCTCCCGCCACTAACGCTGGGTGTACTGCCTCGCGCCACTAACGCTGGGTGTACTGCCTGGCGCCACTATCGCTGGGTGTAAAGCCTGGCGCCACTGACGCTGGGTGTACTGCCTCGCGCCACTAACGCTGGGTGTACTGCCTCGCGCCACTGACGCTGGGTGTACTGCCTCGCGCCACTGACACTGGGTGTACTGCCTGGCGCCACTGACGCTGGGTGTACTGCCTGGCGCCACTGACGCTGGGTGTACTGGCTGGCGCCACTGACGCTGGGTGTACTGCCTCGCGCCACTGACACTGGGTGTACGGCCTGGCGCCACTGACACTTGGTGTACTGCCTGGCGCCACTGACGCTGGGTGTACTGCCTGGCGCCACTGACGCTGGGTGTACTGGCTGGCTCCACTGACGCTGGGTGTACTGCCTCGCGCCACTGACGCTGGGTGTACTGCCTGGCGCCACTGACGCTGGGTGTATTGCCTGGCGCCACTGACGCTGGGTGTACTGCCTGACGCCACTGACGCTGGGTGTACTGCCTGGCGCCAATAACGCTGGGTGTACTGCTTGGCGCCACTAACGCTGGGTGTACTGCCTGGCGCCACTAACGCTGGGTGTACGCCTGGCGCCACTAACGCTGGGTGTACTGCCTGGCGCCATTGACGCTGGGTGTACTGCCTCGCGCCACTAACGCTCGGTGTAGTAACTGGCGCCACTAACGCTGGGTGTACTGCCTGGCGCCACTGACGCTGGGTGTACTGCCTCGCGCCACTAACGCTGGGTGTACTGCCTGCCGCCACTGACGCTGGGTGTACTGCCTCGCGCCACTGACGCTGGGTGTACTGCCTGGCGCCACTAACGCTGGGTGTACTGCCTGGCGCCACTGACGCTGGGTGTACTGCCTCGCGCCACTGACGCTGGGTGTATTGCCTGGCGCCACTGACGCTGGGTGTACTGCCTGGCGACACTGACGCTGGGTGTACTGCCTGGCGCCACTGACGCTGGGTGTACTGCCTGCCGCCACTAACGCTGGGTGTACTGCATGGCGCCACTAACGCTGGGTGTACTGCCTCGCGCCACTAACGCTGGGTGTACTGCCTCGCGCCAATGACACTGGGTGTACTGCCTCGCGCCACTGACACTGGGTGTACTGCCTGGCGCCACTGACGCTGGGTGTACTGCCTGGCGCCACTGACGCTGGGTGTATTGGTTGGCGCCACTGACGCTGGGTGTACTGCCTCGCGCCACTGACGCTTGGTGTACGGCCTGGCGCCACTGACACGGGGTGTACTGCCTGGCGCCACTGACGCTGGGTGTACTGTCTGGCGCCACTGACGCTGGGTGTACTGCCTCGCGCCACTAACGCTGGGTGTACTGCCTCGCGCCACTGACGCTGGGTGTACTGCCTCGCGCCACTGACACTGGGTGTACTGCCTGGCGCCACTGACGCTGGGTGTACTGCCTGGTGCCACTGACGCTGGGTGTACTGGCTGGCGCCACTGACGCTGGGTGTACTGCCTCCGGCCACTGACACTGGGTGTACGGCCTGGCGCCACTGACACTTGGTGTACTGCCTGTCGCCACTGACGCTGGGTGTACTGCCTGGCGCCACTGACGCTGGGTGTACTGGCTGGCGCCACTGACGCTGGGTGTACTGCCTCGCACCACTGACGCTCGGTGTAGTAACTGGCGCCACTAACGCTGGGTGTACTGCCTGGCGCCACTGACGCTGGGTGTACTGCCTCGCGCCACTAACGCTGGGTGTACTGCCTGCCGCCACTGACGCTGGGTGTACTGCCTCGCGCCACTGACGCTGGGTGTACTGCCTGGCGCCACTAACGCTGGGTGTACTGCCTGGCGCCACTGACGCTGGGTGTACTGCCTCGTGCCACTGACGCTGGGTGTACTGCCTGGCGCCACTGACGCTGGGTGTACTGCCTGGCGCCACTGACGCTGGGTGTACTGCCTGCCGCCACTAACGCTGGGTGTACTGCATGGCGCCACTAACGCTGGGTGTACTGCCTCGCGCCCTAACGCTGGGTGTACTGCCTCGCGCCACTGACACTGGGTGTACTGCCTGGCGCCACTGACGCTGGGTGTGCTGCCTGGCGCCACTAACGCTGGGTGTAAAGCCTGGCGCCACTGACGCTGGGTGTACTGCCTGCCGCCACTAACGCTGGGTGTACTGCATGGCGCCACTAACGCTGGGTGTACTGCCTCGCGCCACTAACGCTGGGTGTACTGCCTCGCGCCCTAACGCTGGGTGTACTGCCTCGCGCCACTAACGCTGGGTGTACTGCCTGGCGCCACTAACGCTGGGTGTACTGCCTGGCGCCACTGACGCTGGGTGTACCGCCTCCCGCCACTAACGCTGGGTGTACTGCCTCGCGCCACTAACGCTGGGTGTACTGCCTGGCGCCACTATCGCTGGGTGTAAAGCCTGGCGCCACTGACGCTGGGTGTACTGCCTCGCGCCACTAACGCTGGGTGTACTGCCTCGCGCCACTGACGCTGGGTGTACTGCGTCGCGCCACTGACACTGGGTGTACTGCCTGGCGCCACTGACGCTGGGTGTACTGCCTGGCGCCACTGACGCTGGGTGTACTGGCTGGTGCCACTGACGCTGGGTGTACTGCCTGGCGCCATTGACGCTAGGTGTACTGCCTGGTGCCATTGACGCTGGGTGTACTGCCTCGCGCCACTAACGTTGGGTGTACTGCCTGGCGCCACTAACGCTGGTCGCACTGCCTCGCGCCACTGAAGCTGGGTGTAAAGCCTGGCGCCACTGACGCTGGGTGTACTGCCTGGCGCCACCAACGCTGGGTGTACTGCCTGGCGCCACTAACGCTGGGTGTAAAGCCTGGCGCCACTGACGCTGGGTGTACTGGCTGCCGCCACTAACGCTGGGTGTACTGCATGGCGCCACTAACGCTGGGTGTACTGCCTCGCGCCACTAACGCTGGGTGTACTGCCTCGCGCCACTGACACTGGGTGTACTGCCTCGCGCCACTGACACTGGGTGTACTGCCTGGCGCCACTGACGCTGGGTGTACTGCCTGGCGCCACTGACGCTGGGTGTACTGGCTGGCGCCACTGACGCTGGGTGTACTGCCTCGCGCCACTGACGCTTGGTGTACTGCCTCGCGCCACTAACGCTGGGTGTGCTGCCTGGCGCCACTGACGCTGGGTGTACGGCCTGCCGCCACTGACGCTGGGTGTACTGCCTGGCGCCACTGACGCTGGGTGTACTGCCTCGCGCCACTGACGCTGGGTGTACTGCCTGGCGCCACTGACGCTGGGTGTACTGCCTGGCGCCATTGACGCTAGGTGTACTGCCTGGTGCCACTGACGATGGGTGTACTGCCTGGTGCCACTGACGCTGGGTGTACTGCCTGGCGCCACTGACGCTGGGTGTACTGCCTCGCGCCACTAACGCTGGGTGTACTGCCTGGCGCCACTAACACTGGGTGTACTGCCTGGCGCCACTAACGCTGGGTGTACTGCCTGGCGCCACTGACGCTGGGTGTACTGCCTGGCGCCACTGACGCTGGGTGTACCGCCTCCCGCCACTAACGCTGGGCGTACTGCCTCGCGCCACTAACGCTGGGTGTACTGCCTGGCGCCACTGACGCTGGGTGTACTGCCTGCCGCCACTGACGCTGTGTGTACTGCCTGGCGCCACTAACGCTGGGTGTAAAGCCTGGCGCCACTGACGCCGGGTGTACTGCCTCGCGCCACTAACGATGGGTGTACTGCCTCGCGCCACTGACGCTGGGTGTACTGCCTCGCGCCACTGACACCGGGTGTACAGCCTAGCGCCACTGACGCTGGGTGTACTGCCTCGCGCCACTGACGCTGGGTGTACCGGCTGGCGCCACTGACGCTGGGTGTACTGCCTCGCGCCACTGACGCTGGGTTTACTGCCTGGCGCCACTGACGCTGGGTGTATTGCCTGGCGCCACTGACGCTGGGTGTACTGCCTGGCGCCACTGACGCTGGATGTAGTGCCTGGCGCCACTGACGCTGGGTGTACTGCCTGACGCCACTGACGCTGGGTGTACTGCCTGGCGCCAATAACGCTGGGTGTACTGCTTGGCGCCACTAACGCTGGGTGTACTGCCTGGCGCCACTAACGCTGGGTGTACGCCTGGCGCCACTAACGCTGGGTGTACTGCCTCGCGCCACTGACGCTGGGTGTACTGCCTGGCGCCACTGACGCTGGGTGTACGCCTGGCGCCACTAACGCTGGGTGTACTGCCTCGCGCCACTGACGCTGGGTGTACTGCCTGGCGCCACTGACGCTGGGTGTACTGCCTGGCGCCACTAACGCTGGGTGTACTGCCTCGCGCCACTGACGCTGGGTGTACTGCCTGGCGCCACTGACGCTGGGTGTACTGCCTGGCGCCACTAACGCTGGGTGTACTGCCTCGCGCAACTAACGCTGGGTGTAAAGCCTGGCGCCACTGACGCTGGGTGTATTGCCTGGCGCCACTGACGCTGGGTGTACTGCCTCGCGCCACTAACGCTGGGTGTACTGCCTCGCGCCACTGACGCTGGGTGTACTGCCTGGCGCCAATAACGCTGGGTGTACTGCTTGGCGCCACTAACGCTGGGTGTACTGCCTGGCGCCACTAACGCTGGGTGTACGCCCGGCGCCACTAACGTTGGGTGTACTGCCTGGCGCCACTAACGCTGGGTGTACTGCCTGCCGCCATTGACGCTAGGTGTACTGCCTGGTGCCACTGACGATGGGTGTACTGCCTGGTGCCACTGACGCTGGGTGTACTGCCTGGCGCCACTGACGCTGGGTGTACTGCCTCGCGCCACTAACGCTGGGTGTACTGCCTGGCGCCACTAACGCTGGGTGTACTGCCTCGCGCAACTGACGCTGGGTGTAAAGCCTGGCGCCACTGACGCTGGGTGTACTGCCTGGCGCCACTAACGCTGGGTGTACTGCCTGGCGCCACTAACGCTGGGTGTAAAGCCTGGCGCCACTGACGCTGGGTGTACTGCATGCCGCCACTAACGCCGGGTGTACTGCATGGCGCCACTAACGCTGGGTGTGCTGCCTGGCGCCACTGACGCTGGGTGTACGGCCTGCCGCCACTGACGCTGGGTGTACTGCCTGGCGCCACTGACGCTGGGTGTACTGCCCCGCGCCACTGACGCTGGGTGTACTGCCTGGCGCCACTGACGCTGGGTGTACTGCCTGGCGCCATTGACGCTAGGTGTAGTGCCTGGTGCCACTGACGATGGGTGTACTGCCTGGTGCCACTGACGCTGGGTGTACTGCCTGGCGCCACTGACGCTGGGTGTACTGCCTCGCGCCACTAACGCTGGGTGTACTGCCTGGCGCCACTAACGCTGGGTGTACTGCCTGGCGCCACTAACGCTGGGTGTACTGCCTGGCGCCACTAACGCTGGGGGTACTGCCTGGCGCCACTGACGCTGGGTGTACCGCCTCCCGCCACTAACGCTGGGCGTACTGCCTCGCGCCACTAACGCTGGGTGTACTGCCTGGCGCCACTGACGCTGGGTGTACTGCCTGCCGCCACTGACGCTGGGTGTACTGCCTGGCGCCACTAACGCTGGGTGTAAAGCCTGGCGCCACTGACGCTGGGTGTACTGCCTCGCGCCACTAACGATGGGTGTACTGCCTCGCGCCACTGACGGTGAGTGTACTGCCTCGCGCCACTGACACTGGGTGTACAGCCTAGCGCCACTGACGCTGGGTGTACTGCCTGGCGCCACTGACGCTGGGTGTACTGGCTGGCGTCACTGACGCTGGGTGTACTGCCTCGCGCCACTGACGCTGGGTGTACTGGCTGGCGCCACTGACGCTGGGTGTACTGCCTCGCGCCACTGACGCTGGGTTTACTGCCTGGCGCCACTGACGCTGGGTGTATTGCCTGGCGCCACTGACGCTGGGTGTACTGCCTGGCGCCACTGACGCTGGATGTAGTGCCTGGCGCCACTGACGCTGGGTGTACTGCCTGGCGCCACTAACGCTGGGTGTACTGCCTCGCGCCACTGACGCTGGGTGTACTGCCTGGCGCCACTGACGCTGGGTGTACTGCCTGGCGCCACTAACGCTGGGTGTACTGCCTCGTGCAACTAACGCTGGGTGTAAAGCCTGGCGCCACTGACGTTGGGTGTATTGCCTGGCGCCACTGACGCTGGGTGTACTGCCTCGCGCCACTAACGCTGGGTGTACTGCCTCGCGCCACTGACGCTGGGTGTACTGCCTGGCGCCAATAACGCTGGGTGTACTGCTTGGCGCCACTAACGCTGGGTGTACTGCCTGGCGCCACTAACGCTGGGTGTACGCTCGGCGCCACTAACGCTGGGTGTACTGCCTGGCGCCACTAACGCTGGGTGTACTGCCTCGCGCCACTGACGCTGGGTGTACTGCCTGGCGCCACTGACGCTGGGTGTACTGCCTGCCGCCATTGACGCTAGGTGTACTGCCTGGTGCCACTGACGATGGGTGTACTGCCTGGTGCCACTGACGCTGGGTGTACTGCCTGGCGCCACTGACGCTGGGTGTAAAGCCTGGCGCCACTGACGCTGGGTGTACTGCATGCCGCCACTAACGCCGGGTGTACTGCATGGCGCCACTAACGCTGGGTGTGCTGCCTGGCGCCACTGACGCTGGGTGTACGGCCTGCCGCCACTGACGCTGGGTGTACTGCCTGGCGCCATTGACGCTGGGTGTACTGCCTCGCGCCACTGACGCTGGGTGTACTGCCTGGCGCCACTGACGCTGGGTGTACTGCCTGGCGCCATTGACGCTAGGTGTACTGCCTGGTGCCACTGACGATGGGTGTACTGCCTGGTGCCACTGACGCTGGGTGTACTGCCTGGCGCCACTGACGCTGGGTGTACTGCCTGGCGCCACTAACGCTGGGTGTACTGCCTGGCGCCACTAACGCTGGGGGTACTGCCTGGCGCCACTGACGCTGGGTGTACCGCCTCCCGCCACTAACGCTGGGCGTACTGCCTCGCGCCACTAACGCTGGGTGTACTGCCTGGCGCCACTGACGCTGGGTGTACTGCCTGCCGCCACTGACGCTGGGTGTACTGCCTGGCGCCACTAACGCTGGGTGTAAAGCCTGGCGCCACTGACGCTGGGTGTACTGCCTCGCGCCACTAACGATGGGTGTACTGCCTCGCGCCACTGACGGTGAGTGTACTGCCTCGCGCCACTGACACTGGGTGTACAGCCTAGCGCCACTGACGCTGGGTGTACTGCCTGGCGCCACTGACGCTGGGTGTACTGGCTGGCGTCACTGACGCTGGGTGTACTGCCTAGCGCCACTGACGCTGGGTGTACTGCCTGGCGCCACTGACGCTGGGTGTATTGCCTCTCGCCACTGACGCTGGGTGTACTGCCTGGCGCCACTGACGCTGGATGTAGTGCCTGGCGCCACTGACGCTGGGTGTACTGCCTAACGCCACTGACGCTGGGTGTACTGCCTCGCGCCAATAACGCTGGGTGTACTGCTTGGCGCCACTAACGCTGGGTGTACTGCCTGGCGCCACTAACGCTGGGTGTACGCCTGGCGCCACTAACGCTGGGTTTAAAGCCTGGCGCCACTGACGCTGGGTGTATTGCCTGGCGCCACTGACGCTGGGTGTACTGCCTCGCGCCACTAACGCTGGGTGTACTGCCTCGCGCGACTGACGCTGGGTGTACTGCCTGGCGCCACTGACGCTGGGTGTACTGCCTGGCGCCATTGACGCTAGGTGTAGTGCCTGGTGCCACTGACGATGGGTGTACTGCCTGGTGCCACTGACGCTGGGTGTACTGCCTGGCGCCACTGACGCTGGGTGTACTGCCTCGCGCCACTAACGCTGGGTGTACTGCCTGGCGCCACTAACGCTGGGTGTACTGCCTGGCGCCACTAACGCTGGGTGTACTGCCTGGCGCCACTAACGCTGGGGGTACTGCCTGGCGCCACTGACGCTGGGTGTACCGCCTCCCGCCACTAACGCTGGGCGTACTGCCTCGCGCCACTAACGCTGGGTGTACTGCCTGGCGCCACTGACGCTGGGTGTACTGCCTGCCGCCACTGACGCTGGGTGTACTGCCTGGCGCCACTAACGCTGGGTGTAAAGCCTGGCGCCACTGACGCTGGGTGTACTGCCTCGCGCCACTAACGATGGGTGTACTGCCTCGCGCCACTGACGGTGAGTGTACTGCCTCGCGCCACTGACACTGGGTGTACAGCCTAGCGCCACTGACGCTGGGTGTACTGCCTGGCGCCACTGACGCTGGGTGTACTGGCTGGCGTCACTGACGCTGGGTGTACTGCCTCGCGCCACTGACGCTGGGTGTACTGGCTGGCGCCACTGACGCTGGGTGTACTGCCTCGCGCCACTGACGCTGGGTTTACTGCCTGGCGCCACTGACGCTGGGTGTATTGCCTGGCGCCACTGACGCTGGGTGTACTGCCTGGCGCCACTGACGCTGGATGTAGTGCCTGGCGCCACTGACGCTGGGTGTACTGCCTGGCGCCACTAACGCTGGGTGTACTGCCTCGCGCCACTGACGCTGGGTGTACTGCCTGGCGCCACTGACGCTGGGTGTACTGCCTGGCGCCACTAACGCTGGGTGTACTGCCTCGTGCAACTAACGCTGGGTGTAAAGCCTGGCGCCACTGACGTTGGGTGTATTGCCTGGCGCCACTGACGCTGGGTGTACTGCCTCGCGCCACTAACGCTGGGTGTACTGCCTCGCGCCACTGACGCTGGGTGTACTGCCTGGCGCCAATAACGCTGGGTGTACTGCTTGGCGCCACTAACGCTGGGTGTACTGCCTGGCGCCACTAACGCTGGGTGTACGCTCGGCGCCACTAACGCTGGGTGTACTGCCTGGCGCCACTAACGCTGGGTGTACTGCCTCGCGCCACTGACGCTGGGTGTACTGCCTGGCGCCACTGACGCTGGGTGTACTGCCTGCCGCCATTGACGCTAGGTGTACTGCCTGGTGCCACTGACGATGAGTGTACTGCCTGGTGCCACTGACGCTGGGTGTACTGCCTGGCGCCACTGACGCTGGGTGTACTGCCTCGCGCCACTAACGCTGGGTGTACTGCCTGGCGCCACTAACGCTGGGTGTACTGCCTCGCGCAACTGACGCTGGGTGTAAAGCCTGGCGCCACTGACGCTGGGTGTACTGCCTGGCGCCACTAACGCTGGGTGTACTGCCTGGCGCCACTAACGCTGGGTGTAAAGCCTGGCGCCACTGACGCTGGGTGTACTGCATGCCGCCACTAACGCCGGGTGTACTGCATGGCGCCACTAACGCTGGGTGTGCTGCCTGGCGCCACTGACGCTGGGTGTACGGCCTGCCGCCACTGACGCTGGGTGTACTGCCTGGCGCCACTGACGCTGGGTGTACTGCCTCGCGCCACTGACGCTGGGTGTACTGCCTGGCGCCACTGACGCTGGGTGTACTGCCTGGCGCCATTGACGCTAGGTGTACTGCCTGGTGCCACTGACGATGGGTGTACTGCCTGGTGCCACTGACGCTGGGTGTACTGCCTGGCGCCACTGACGCTGGGTGTACTGCCTGGCGCCACTAACGCTGGGTGTACTGCCTGGCGCCACTAACGCTGGGGGTACTGCCTGGCGCCACTGACGCTGGGTGTACCGCCTCCCGCCACTAACGCTGGGCGTACTGCCTCGCGCCACTAACGCTGGGTGTACTGCCTGGCGCCACTGACGCTGGGTGTACTGCCTGCCGCCACTGACGCTGGGTGTACTGCCTGGCGCCACTAACGCTGGGTGTAAAGCCTGGCGCCACTGACGCTGGGTGTACTGCCTCGCGCCACTAACGATGGGTGTACTGCCTCGCGCCACTGACGGTGAGTGTACTGCCTCGCGCCACTGACACTGGGTGTACAGCCTAGCGCCACTGACGCTGGGTGTACTGCCTGGCGCCACTGACGCTGGGTGTACTGGCTGGCGTCACTGACGCTGGGTGTACCGCCTAGCGCCACTGACGCTGGGTGTACTGCCTGGCGCCACTGACGCTGGGTGTATTGCCTCTCGCCACTGACGCTGGGTGTACTGCCTGGCGCCACTGACGCTGGATGTAGTGCCTGGCGCCACTGACGCTGGGTGTACTGCCTAACGCCACTGACGCTGGGTGTACTGCCTCGCGCCAATAACGCTGGGTGTACTGCTTGGCGCCACTAACGCTGGGTGTACTGCCTGGCGCCACTAACGCTGGGTGTACGCCTGGCGCCACTAACGCTGGGTTTAAAGCCTGGCGCCACTGACGCTGGGTGTATTGCCTGGCGCCACTGACGCTGGGTGTACTGCCTCGCGCCACTAACGCTGGGTGTACTGCCTCGCGCGACTGACGCTGGGTGTACTGCCTCGCGCCAATAACGCTGGGTGTACTGCTTGGCGCCACTAACGCTGGGTGTACTGCCTGGCGCCACTAACGCTGGGTGTACGCCTGGCGCCACTAACGCTGGGTGTACTGCCTGGCGCCACTAACGCTGGGTGTACTGCCTCGCGCCACTGACGCTGGGTGTACTGCCTGGCGCCACTGACGATGGGTGTACTGCCTGGCGCCATTGACGCTAGGTGTACTGCCTGGTGCCACTGACGATGGGTGTACTGCCTGGTGCCACTGACGCTGGGTGTACTGCCTGGCGCCACTGACGCTGGGTGTACTGCCTCGCGCCACTAACGCTGGGTGTACTGCCTGGCGCCACTAACGCTGGGTGTATTGCCTGGCGCCACTGACGCTGGGTGTACTGCCTGGCGCCACTAACGCTGGGTGTACTGCCTTGCGCCACTGACGCTGGGTGTACTGCCTGGCGCCACTGACGCTGGGTGTACTGCCTGGCGCCACTAACGCTGGGTGTACTGCCTCGCGCAACTAACGCTGGGTGTAAAGCCTGGCGCCACTGACGCTGGGTGTATTGCCTGGCGCCACTGACGCTGGGTGTACTGCCTCGCGCCACTAACGCTGGGTGTACTGCCTCGCGCCACTGACGCTGGGTGTACTGCCTGGCGCCAATAACGCTGGGTGTACTGCTTGGCGCCACTAACGCTGGGTGTACTGCCTGGCGCCACTAACGCTGGGTGTACGCCCGGCGCCACTAACGCTGGGTGTACTGCCTGGCGCCACTAACGCTGGGTGTACTGCCTCGCGCCACTGACGCTGGGTGTACTGCCTGGCGCCACTGACGCTGGGTGTACTGCCTGGCGCCACTGACGCTGGGTGTACTGCCTGGCGCCACTGACGCTGGGTGTACTGCCTGCCGCCATTGACGCTAGGTGTACTGCCTGGTGCCACTGACGATGGGTGTACTGCCTGGTGCCACTGACGCTGGGTGTACTGCCTGGCGCCACTAACGCTGGGGGTACTGCCTGGCGCCACTGACGCTGGGTGTACCGCCTCCCGCCACTAACGCTGGGCGTACTGCCTCGCGCCACTAACGCTGGGTGTACTGCCTGGCGCCACTGACGCTGGGTGTACTGCCTGCCGCCACTGACGCTGGGTGTACTGCCTGGCGCCACTAACGCTGGGTGTAAAGCCTGGCGCCACTGACGCTGGGTGTACTGCCTCGCGCCACTAACGATGGGTGTACTGCCTCGCGCCACTGACGGTGAGTGTACTGCCTCGCGCCACTGACACTGGGTGTACAGCCTAGCGCCACTGACGCTGGGTGTACTGCCTGGCGCCAATGACACTGGGTGTACTGCCTCGCGCCACTAACGCTGGGTGTGCTGCCTGGCGTCACTGACGCTGGGTGTACTGCCTGCCGCCACTGACGCTGGGTGTACTGCCTGGCGCCACTGACGTTGGGTGTACTGCCTGGCGCCACTAACGCTGGGTGTAATGCCTGGCGCCACTGACGCTGGGTGTACTGCCTGGCGCTACTGACGCTGGGTGTACTGCCTGGCCCAACTGACGCTGGGTGTACTGCCTGGCGCCACTAACGCTGGGTGTATTGCCTGGCGCCACTGACGCTGGGTGTAAAGCCTGGCGCCACTGACGCTGGGTGTACTGCCTGGCGCCGCTGACCCTGGGTGTACTGCCTGGCGCCACTAACGCTGGGTGTACTGCCTGGCGCCACTGACGCTGGGTGTAAAGCCTGGCGCCACTGACGCTGGGTGTACTGCCTGGCGCCACTAACGCTGGGTGTACTGCCTGGCGCCACCAGCGCTGGGTGTAAAGCCTGGCGCCACTGACGCTGGGTGTACTGCCTGCCGCCACTAACGCTGGGTGTACTGCATGGCGCCACTAACGCTGGGTGTACTGCCTCGCGCCACTAACGCTGGGTGTACTGCCTCGCGCCACTGACACTGGGTGTACTGCCTCGCGCCACTGACACTGGGTGTACTTCCTGGCGCCACTGACGCTGGGTGTACTGCCTGGCGCCACTGACGATGGGTGTACTGGCTGGCGCCACTGACGCTGGGTGTACTGCCTCGCGCCACTGACGCTTGGTGTACTGCCTCGCGCCACTAACGCTGGGTGTGCTGCCTGGCGCCACTGACGCTGGGTGTACGGCCTGCCGCCACTGACGCTGGGTGTACTGCCTGGCGCCACTGACGCTGGGTGTACTGCCTCGCGCCACTGACGCTGGGTGTACTGCCTGGCGCCACTGACGCTGGGTGTACTGCCTGGCGCCATTGACGCTAGGTGTACTGCCTGGTGCCACTGACGATGGGTGTACTGCCTGGTGCCACTGACGCTGGGTGTACTGCCTGGCGCCACTGACGCTGGGTGTACTGCCTCGCGCCACTAACGCTGGGTGTACTGCCTGGCGCCACTAACGCTGGGTGTACTGCCTGGCGCCACTAACGCTGGGTGTACTGCCTGGCGCCACTGACGCTGGGTGTACTGCCCGGCGCCACTGACGCTGGGTGTACCGCCTCCCGCCACTAACGCTGGGTGTACTGCCTCGCGCCACTAACGCTGGGTGTACTGCCTGGCGCCACTGACGCTGGGTGTACTGCCTGCCGCCACTGACGCTGGGTGTACTGCCTGGCGCCACTAACGCTGGGTGTTAATCCTGGCGCCACTGACGCTGGGTGTACTGCCTGGTGCCACTGACGATGGGTGTACTGCCTGGTGCCACTGACGCTGGGTGTACTGCCTGGCGCCACTGACGCTGGGTGTACTGCCTCGCGCCACTAACGCTGGGTGTACTGCCTGGCGCCACTAACGCTGGGTGTACTGCCTGGCGCCACTAACGCTGGGTGCACTGCCTGGCGCCACTGACGCTGGGTGTACTGCCTGGCGCCACTGACGCTGGGTGTACTGCCTCGCGCCACTAACGCTGGGTGTACTGCCTGGCGCCACTGACGCTGGGTGTACTGCCTGCCGCCACTGACGCTGGGTGTACTGCCTGGCGCCACTAACGCTGGGTGTAAAGCCTGGCGCCACTGACGCTGGGTGTACTGCCTCGCGCCACTAACGATGGGTGTACTGCCTCGCGCCACTGACGCTGGGTGTACTGCCTCGCGCCACTGACACTGGGTGTACAGCCTAGCGCCACTGACGCTGGGTGTACTGCCTGGCGCCACTGACGCTGGGTGTACTGGCTGGCGTCACTGACGCTGGGTGTACTGCCTCGCGCCACTGACGCTGGGTGTACTGGCTGGCGCCACTGACGCTGTGTGTACTGCCTCGCGCCACTGACGCTGGGTTTACCGCCTGGTGCCACTGACGATGGGTGTACTGCCTGGTGCCACTGACGCTGGGTGTACTGCCTGGCGCCACTAACGCTGGGGGTACTGCCTGGCGCCACTGACGCTGGGTGTACCGCCTCCCGCCACTAACGCTGGGCGTACTGCCTCGCGCCACTAACGCTGGGTGTACTGCCTGGCGCCACTGACGCTGGGTGTACTGCCTGCCGCCACTGACGCTGGGTGTACTGCCTGGCGCCACTAACGCTGGGTGTAAAGCCTGGCGCCACTGACGCTGGGTGTACTGCCTCGCGCCACTAACGATGGGTGTACTGCCTCGCGCCACTGACGGTGAGTGTACTGCCTCGCGCCACTGACACTGGGTGTACAGCCTAGCGCCACTGACGCTGGGTGTACTGCCTGGCGCCAATGACACTGGGTGTACTGCCTCGCGCCACTAACGCTGGGTGTGCTGCCTGGCGCCACTGACGCTGGGTGTACTGCCTGCCGCCACTGACGCTGGGTGTACTGCCTGGCGCCACTGACGTTGGGTGTACTGCCTGGCGCCACTAACGCTGGGTGTAATGCCTGGCGCCACTGACGCTGGGTGTACTGCCTGGCGCTACTGACGCTGGGTGTACTGCCTGGCCCAACTGACGCTGGGTGTACTGCCTGGCGCCACTAACGCTGGGTGTATTGCCTGGCGCCACTGACGCTGGGTGTAAAGCCTGGCGCCACTGACGCTGGGTGTACTGCCTGGCGCCGCTGACCCTGGGTGTACTGCCTGGCGCCACTAACGCTGGGTGTACTGCCTGGCGCCACTGACGCTGGGTGTAAAGCCTGGCGCCACTGACGCTGGGTGTACTGCCTGGCGCCACTAACGCTGGGTGTACTGCCTGGCGCCACCAGCGCTGGGTGTAAAGCCTGGCGCCACTGACGCTGGGTGTACTGCCTGCCGCCACTAACGCTGGGTGTACTGCATGGCGCCACTAACGCTGGGTGTACTGCCTCGCGCCACTAACGCTGGGTGTACTGCCTCGCGCCACTGACACTGGGTGTACTGCCTCGCGCCACTGACACTGGGTGTACTTCCTGGCGCCACTGACGCTGGGTGTACTGCCTGGCGCCACTGACGCTGGGTGTACTGGCTGGCGCCACTGACGCTGGGTGTACTGCCTCGCGCCACTGACGCTTGGTGTACTGCCTCGCGCCACTAACGCTGGGTGTGCTGCCTGGCGCCACTGACGCTGGGTGTACGGCCTGCCGCCACTGACGCTGGGTGTACTGCCTGGCGCCACTGACGCTGGGTGTACTGCCTCGCGCCACTGACGCTGGGTGTACTGCCTGGCGCCACTGACGCTGGGTGTACTGCCTGGCGCCACTGACGCTAGGTGTACTGGCTGGCGTCACTGACGCTGGGTGTACTGCCTCGCGCCACTGACGCTGGGTGTACTGGCTGGCGCCACTGACGCTGTGTGTACTGCCTCGCGCCACTGACGCTGGGTTTACTGCCTGGCGCCACTGACGCTGGGTGTATTGCCTGGCGCCACTAACGCTGGGTGTACTGCCTCGCGCCATTAACGCTGGGTGTACTGCCTCGCGCCACTGACACTGGGTGTACTGCCTCGCGCCACTGACACTGGGTGTACTGCCTGGCGCCATTGACGCTGGGTGTACTGCCTGGCGCCACTGACGCTGGGTGTACTGGCTGGCGCCACTGACGCTGGGTGTACTGCCTCGCGCCACTGACGCTTGGTGTACTGCCTCGCGCCACTAACGCTGGGTGTGCTGCCTGGCGCCACTGACGCTGGCTGTACGGCCTGCCGCCACTGACGCTGGGTGTACTGCCTGGCGCCACTAAGGCTGGATGTACTGCCTCGCGCCTCTAACGCTGGGTGTAAAGCCTGGCGCCACTGACGCTGGGTGTATGGCCTCGCGCCACTGACGCTGGGTGTACTGCCTGGCGCCACTGACGCTGGGTGTACTGCCTCGCGCCACTAACGCTCGGTGTACTGCCTCGCGCCACGAACGCTGGGTGTAAGGCCTGGCGCCATTGACGCTGGGTGTACTGCCTGGCGCCCATGACGCTGGGTGTACTGCCTGGCGCCACTAACGCTGGGTGTACTGCCTCGCGCCTCTAACGCTGGGTGTAAAGCCTGGCGCCGCTGACGCTGGGTGTATTGCCTCGCGCCACTGACGCTGGGTGTACTGCCTGGCGCCACTGACGCTAGGTGTTCTGCCTGGCGCCACTAACGCTGGGTGTACTGCCTCGCGCCACTGACGCTTGGTGTACTGCCTCGCGCCACTGACGCTGGGTGTACTGCCTGGCGCCACTGACACTGGGTGTACTGCCTCGCGCCACTGACGCCGGGTGTACTGCCTGCCGCCACTGACGCTGGGTGTACTGCCTGGCGCCACTGACGCTGGGTGTAATGCCTGGCGCCACTGACGCTGGGTGCACTGCCTGGCGCTACTGACGCTGGGTGTACGGCCTGGCCCAAATGACGCTGGGTGTACTGCCTGGCGCCACTGACGCTGGGTGTACTGCCTGGCGCCACTGACGCTGGGTGTAAAGCCTGGCGCCACTGACGCTGGGTGTACTGCCTGGCGCCGCTGACGCTGGGTGTACTGCCTGGCGCCACTAACGCTGGGTGTACTGCCTGGCGCCACTGACGCTGGGTGTACTGCCTGGCGCCACTAACGCTGGGTGTACTGCCTGGCGCCATTGACGCTGGGTGTACTGCCTGGCGCCACTGACGCTGGGTGTACTGCCTCGCGCCATTAACGCTGGGTGTACTGCCTGGCGCCACTGACGCTGGGTGTACTGCCTGCCTCCACTGACGCTCGGTGTACTGCCTGGCGCCACTGACGCTGGGTGTACTGCCTGGCCCAACTGACGCTAGGTGTACTGCCTGGCGCCACTGACGCTGGGTGTACCGCCTGGCGCCACTGACGCTTGGTGTACTGCCTGGCGCCGCTGACGCTGGGTGTACTGCCTGGCGCCACTAACGCTGGGTGTACTGCCTGGCGCCACTGACGCTGGGTGTACTGCCTCGCGCCACTAACGCTGGGTGTACTGCCTGTCGCCATTGACGCTGGGTGTACTGCCTCGCGCCACTAACGCAGGGTGTACTGCCTGGCGCCACTGACGCTGTGTGTACTGCGTGGCGCCATTGACGCTGGATGTACTGCCTGGCGCCATTGACGCTGGGTGTACTGCCTGGCGCCACTGACGCTGGGTGTACTGGCTGGCGCCACTGACGCTGGGTGTACTGCCTCGCGCCACTGACGCTGGGTGTACTGCCTCGCGCCACTAACGCTGGGTGTGCTGCCTGGCGCCACTGACGCTGGGTGTACGGCCTGCCGCCACTGACGCTGGGTGTACTGCCTGGCGCCACTGACGCTGGGTGTACTGCCTCGCGCCACTAACGCTGGGTGTACTGCCTCGCGCCACTGACACTGGGTGTACTGCCTCGCGCCACTGACACTGGGTGTACTTCCTGGCGCCACTGACGCTGGGTGTACTGCCTGGCGCCACTGACGCTGGGTGTACTGGCTGGCGCCACTGACGCTGGGTGTACTGCCTCGCGCCACTGACGCTTGGTGTACTGCCTCGCGCCACTAACGCTGGGTGTGCTGCCTGGCGCCACTGACGCTGGGTGTACGGCCTGCCGCCACTGACGCTGGGTGTACTGCCTGGCGCCACTGACGCTGGGTGTACTGCCTCGCGCCACTGACGCTGGGTGTACTGCCTGGCGCCACTGACGCTGGGTGTACTGCCTGGCGCCATTGACGCTAGGTGTACTGCCTGGTGCCACTGACGATGGGTGTACTGCCTGGTGCCACTGACGCTGGGTGTACTGCCTGGCGCCACTGACGCTGGGTGTACTGCCTCGCGCCACTAACGCTGGGTGTACTGCCTGGCGCCACTAACGCTGGGTGTACTGCCTGGCGCCACTAACGCTGGGTGTACTGCCTGGCGCCACTGACGCTGGGTGTACTGCCCGGCGCCACTGACGCTGGGTGTACCGCCTCCCGCCACTAACGCTGGGTGTACTGCCTCGCGCCACTAACGCTGGGTGTACTGCCTGGCGCCACTGACGCTGGGTGTACTGCCTGCCGCCACTGACGCTGGGTGTACTGCCTGGCGCCACTAACGCTGGGTGTTAATCCTGGCGCCACTGACGCTGGGTGTACTGCCTGGTGCCACTGACGATGGGTGTACTGCCTGGTGCCACTGACGCTGGGTGTACTGCCTGGCGCCACTGACGCTGGGTGTACTGCCTCGCGCCACTAACGCTGGGTGTACTGCCTGGCGCCACTAACGCTGGGTGTACTGCCTGGCGCCACTAACGCTGGGTGTACTGCCTGGCGCCACTGACGCTGGGTGTACTGCCTGGCGCCACTGACGCTGGGTGTACCGCCTCCCGCCACTAACGCTGGGTGTACTGCCTCGCGCCACTAACGCTGGGTGTACTGCCTGGCGCCACTGACGCTGGGTGTACTGCCTGCCGCCACTGACGCTGGGTGTACTGCCTGGCGCCACTAACGCTGGGTGTAAAGCCTGGCGCCACTGACGCTGGGTGTACTGCCTCGCGCCACTAACGATGGGTGTACTGCCTCGCGCCACTGACGCTGGGTGTACTGCCTCGCGCCACTGACACTGGGTGTACAGCCTAGCGCCACTGACGCTGGGTGTACTGCCTGGCGCCACTGACGCTGGGTGTACTGGCTGGCGTCACTGACGCTGGGTGTACTGCCTCGCGCCACTGACGCTGGGTGTACTGGCTGGCGCCACTGACGCTGTGTGTACTGCCTCGCGCCACTGACGCTGGGTTTACTGCCTGGCGCCACTGACGCTGGGTGTATTGCCTGGCGCCACTAACGCTGGGTGTACTGCCTCGCGCCATTAACGCTGGGTGTACTGCCTCGCGCCACTGACACTGGGTGTACTGCCTCGCGCCACTGACACTGGGTGTACTGCCTGGCGCCATTGACGCTGGGTGTACTGCCTGGCGCCACTGACGCTGGGTGTACTGGCTGGCGCCACTGACGCTGGGTGTACTGCCTCGCGCCACTGACGCTTGGTGTACTGCCTCGCGCCACTAACGCTGGGTGTGCTGCCTGGCGCCACTGACGCTGGCTGTACGGCCTGCCGCCACTGACGCTGGGTGTACTGCCTGGCGCCACTAAGGCTGGATGTACTGCCTCGCGCCTCTAACGCTGGGTGTAAAGCCTGGCGCCACTGACGCTGGGTGTATGGCCTCGCGCCACTGACGCTGGGTGTACTGCCTGGCGCCACTGACGCTGGGTGTACTGCCTCGCGCCACTAACGCTCGGTGTACTGCCTCGCGCCACGAACGCTGGGTGTAAGGCCTGGCGCCATTGACGCTGGGTGTACTGCCTGGCGCCCATGACGCTGGGTGTACTGCCTGGCGCCACTAACGCTGGGTGTACTGCCTCGCGCCTCTAACGCTGGGTGTAAAGCCTGGCGCCGCTGACGCTGGGTGTATTGCCTCGCGCCACTGACGCTGGGTGTACTGCCTGGCGCCACTGACGCTAGGTGTTCTGCCTGGCGCCACTAACGCTGGGTGTACTGCCTCGCGCCACTGACGCTTGGTGTACTGCCTCGCGCCACTGACGCTGGGTGTACTGCCTGGCGCCACTGACACTGGGTGTACTGCCTCGCGCCACTGACGCCGGGTGTACTGCCTGCCGCCACTGACGCTGGGTGTACTGCCTGGCGCCACTGACGCTGGGTGTAATGCCTGGCGCCACTGACGCTGGGTGCACTGCCTGGCGCTACTGACGCTGGGTGTACGGCCTGGCCCAAATGACGCTGGGTGTACTGCCTGGCGCCACTGACGCTGGGTGTACTGCCTGGCGCCACTGACGCTGGGTGTAAAGCCTGGCGCCACTGACGCTGGGTGTACTGCCTGGCGCCGCTGACGCTGGGTGTACTGCCTGGCGCCACTAACGCTGGGTGTACTGCCTGGCGCCACTGACGCTGGGTGTACTGCCTGGCGCCACTAACGCTGGGTGTACTGCCTGGCGCCATTGACGCTGGGTGTACTGCCTGGCGCCACTGACGCTGGGTGTACTGCCTCGCGCCATTAACGCTGGGTGTACTGCCTGGCGCCACTGACGCTGGGTGTACTGCCTGCCTCCACTGACGCTCGGTGTACTGCCTGGCGCCACTGACGCTGGGTGTACTGCCTGGCCCAACTGACGCTAGGTGTACTGCCTGGCGCCACTGACGCTGGGTGTACCGCCTGGCGCCACTGACGCTTGGTGTACTGCCTGGCGCCGCTGACGCTGGGTGTACTGCCTGGCGCCACTAACGCTGGGTGTACTGCCTGGCGCCACTGACGCTGGGTGTACTGCCTCGCGCCACTAACGCTGGGTGTACTGCCTGTCGCCATTGACGCTGGGTGTACTGCCTCGCGCCACTAACGCAGGGTGTACTGCCTGGCGCCACTGACGCTGTGTGTACTGCGTGGCGCCATTGACGCTGGATGTACTGCCTGGCGCCATTGACGCTGGGTGTACTGCCTGGCGCCACTGACGCTGGGTGTACTGGCTGGCGCCACTGACGCTGGGTGTACTGCCTCGCGCCACTGACGCTGGGTGTACTGCCTCGCGCCACTAACGCTGGGTGTGCTGCCTGGCGCCACTGACGCTGGGTGTACGGCCTGCCGCCACTGACGCTGGGTGTACTGCCTGGCGCCACTGACGCTGGGTGTACTGCCTCGCGCCACTGACGCTGGGTGTACTGCCTGGCGCCACTGACGCTGGGTGTACTGCCTGGCGCCATTGACGCTAGGTGTACTGCCTGGTGCCACTGACGATGGGTGTACTGCCTGGTGCCACTGACGCTGGGTGTACTGCCTGGCGCCACTGACGCTGGGTGTACTGCCTCGCGCCACTAACGCTGGGTGTACTGCCTGGCGCCACTAACGCTGGGTGTACTGCCTCGCGCCACTGACGCTTGGTGTACTGCCTCGCGCCACTGACGCTGGGTGTACTGCCTGGCGCCACTGACACTGGGTGTACTGCCTCGCGCCACTGACGCCGGGTGTACTGCCTGCCGCCACTGACGCTGGGTGTACTGCCTGGCGCCACTGACGCTGGGTGTAATGCCTGGCGCCACTGACGCTGGGTGCACTGCCTGGCGCTACTGACGCTGGGTGTACGGCCTGGCCCAAATGACGCTGGGTGTACTGCCTGGCGCCACTGACGCTGGGTGTACTGCCTGGCGCCACTGACGCTGGGTGTAAAGCCTGGCGCCACTGACGCTGGGTGTACTGCCTGGCGCCGCTGACGCTGGGTGTACTGCCTGGCGCCACTAACGCTGGGTGTACTGCCTGGCGCCACTGACGCTGGGTGTACTGCCTGGCGCCACTAACGCTGGGTGTACTGCCTGGCGCCATTGACGCTGGGTGTACTGCCTGGCGCCACTGACGCTGGGTGTACTGCCTCGCGCCATTAACGCTGGGTGTACTGCCTGGCGCCACTGACGCTGGGTGTACTGCCTGCCTCCACTGACGCTCGGTGTACTGCCTGGCGCCACTGACGCTGGGTGTACTGCCTGGCCCAACTGACGCTAGGTGTACTGCCTGGCGCCACTGACGCTGGGTGTACCGCCTGGCGCCACTGACGCTTGGTGTACTGCCTGGCGCCGCTGACGCTGGGTGTACTGCCTGGCGCCACTAACGCTGGGTGTACTGCCTGGCGCCACTGACGCTGGGTGTACTGCCTCGCGCCACTAACGCTGGGTGTACTGCCTGTCGCCATTGACGCTGGGTGTACTGCCTCGCGCCACTAACGCAGGGTGTACTGCCTGGCGCCACTGACGCTGTGTGTACTGCGTGGCGCCATTGACGCTGGATGTACTGCCTGGCGCCATTGACGCTGGGTGTACTGCCTGGCGCCACTGACGCTGGGTGTACTGGCTGGCGCCACTGACGCTGGGTGTACTGCCTCGCGCCACTGACGCTGGGTGTACTGCCTCGCGCCACTAACGCTGGGTGTGCTGCCTGGCGCCACTGACGCTGGGTGTACGGCCTGCCGCCACTGACGCTGGGTGTACTGCCTGGCGCCACTGACGCTGGGTGTACTGCCTCGCGCCACTGACGCTGGGTGTACTGCCTGGCGCCACTGACGCTGGGTGTACTGCCTGGCGCCATTGACGCTAGGTGTACTGCCTGGTGCCACTGACGATGGGTGTACTGCCTGGTGCCACTGACGCTGGGTGTACTGCCTGGCGCCACTGACGCTGGGTGTACTGCCTCGCGCCACTAACGCTGGGTGTACTGCCTGGCGCCACTAACGCTGGGTGTACTGCCTGGCGCCACTAACGCTGGGTGTACTGCCTGGCGCCACTGACGCTGGGTGTACTGCCCGGCGCCACTGACGCTGGGTGTACCGCCTCCCGCCACTAACGCTGGGTGTACTGCCTCGCGCCACTAACGCTGGGTGTACTGCCTGGCGCCACTGACGCTGGGTGTACTGCCTGCCGCCACTGACGCTGGGTGTACTGCCTGGCGCCACTAACGCTGGGTGTTAATCCTGGCGCCACTGACGCTGGGTGTACTGCCTGGTGCCACTGACGATGGGTGTACTGCCTGGTGCCACTGACGCTGGGTGTACTGCCTGGCGCCACTGACGCTGGGTGTACTGCCTCGCGCCACTAACGCTGGGTGTACTGCCTGGCCCCACTAACGCTGGGTGTACTGCCTGGCGCCACTAACGCTGGGTGTACTGCCTGGCGCCACTGACGCTGGGTGTACTGCCTGGCGCCACTGACGCTGGGTGTACCGCCTCCCGCCACTAACGCTGGGTGTACTGCCTCGCGCCACTAACGCTGGGTGTACTGCCTGGCGCCACTGACGCTGGGTGTACTGCCTGCCGCCACTGACGCTGGGTGTACTGCCTGGCGCCACTAACGCTGGGTGTAAAGCCTGGCGCCACTGACGCTGGGTGTACTGCCTCGCGCCACTAACGATGGGTGTACTGCCTCGCGCCACTGACGCTGGGTGTACTGCCTCGCGCCACTGACACTGGGTGTACAGCCTAGCGCCACTGACGCTGGGTGTACTGCCTGGCGCCACTGACGCTGGGTGTACTGGCTGGCGTCACTGACGCTGGGTGTACTGCCTCGCGCCACTGACGCTGGGTGTACTGGCTGGCGCCACTGACGCTGTGTGTACTGCCTCGCGCCACTGACGCTGGGTTTACTGCCTGGCGCCACTGACGCTGGGTGTATTGCCTGGCGCCACTAACGCTGGGTGTACTGCCTCGCGCCATTAACGCTGGGTGTACTGCCTCGCGCCACTGACACTGGGTGTACTGCCTCGCGCCACTGACACTGGGTGTACTGCCTGGCGCCATTGACGCTGGGTGTACTGCCTGGCGCCACTGACGCTGGGTGTACTGGCTGGCGCCACTGACGCTGGGTGTACTGCCTCGCGCCACTGACGCTTGGTGTACTGCCTCGCGCCACTAACGCTGGGTGTGCTGCCTGGCGCCACTGACGCTGGCTGTACGGCCTGCCGCCACTGACGCTGGGTGTACTGCCTGGCGCCACTAAGGCTGGATGTCCTGCCTCGCGCCTCTAACGCTGGGTGTAAAGCCTGGCGCCACTGACGCTGGGTGTATGGCCTCGCGCCACTGACGCTGGGTGTACTGCCTGGCGCCACTGACGCTGGGTGTACTGCCTCGCGCCACTAACGCTCGGTGTACTGCCTCGCGCCACGAACGCTGGGTGTAAGGCCTGGCGCCATTGACGCTGGGTGTACTGCCTGGCGCCCATGACGCTGGGTGTACTGCCTGGCGCCACTAACGCTGGGTGTACTGCCTCGCGCCTCTAACGCTGGGTGTAAAGCCTGGCGCCGCTGACGCTGGGTGTATTGCCTCGCGCCCCTGACGCTGGGTGTACTGCCTGGCGCCACTGACGCTAGGTGTTCTGCCTGGCGCCACAAACGCTGGGTGTACTGCCTCGCGCCACTGACGCTTGGTGTACTGCCTCGCGCCACTGACGCTGGGTGTACTGCCTGGCGCCACTGACGCTGGGTGTACTGCCTGGCGCCACTGACGCTGGGTGTACTGCCTCGCGCCACTAACGCTGGGTGTACTGCCTGGCGCCACTAACGCTGGGTGTACTGCCTGGCGCCACTAACGCTGGGTGTACTGCCTGGCGCCACTGACGCTGGGTGTACTGCCCGGCGCCACTGACGCTGGGTGTACCGCCTCCCGCCACTAACGCTGGGTGTACTGCCTCGCGCCACTAACGCTGGGTGTACTGCCTGGCGCCACTGACGCTGGGTGTACTGCCTGCCGCCACTGACGCTGGGTGTACTGCCTGGCGCCACTAACGCTGGGTGTTAATCCTGGCGCCACTGACGCTGGGTGTACTGCCTGGTGCCACTGACGATGGGTGTACTGCCTGGTGCCACTGACGCTGGGTGTACTGCCTGGCGCCACTGACGCTGGGTGTACTGCCTCGAGCCACTAACGCTGGGTGTACTGCCTGGCCCCACTAACGCTGGGTGTACTGCCTGGCGCCACTAACGCTGGGTGTACTGCCTGGCGCCACTGACGCTGGGTGTACTGCCTGGCGCCACTGACGCTGGGTGTACCGCCTCCCGCCACTAACGCTGGGTGTACTGCCTCGCGCCACTAACGCTGGGTGTACTGCCTGGCGCCACTGACGCTGGGTGTACTGCCTGCCGCCACTGACGCTGGGTGTACTGCCTGGCGCCACTAACGCTGGGTGTAAAGCCTGGCGCCACTGACGCTGGGTGTACTGCCTCGCGCCACTAACGCTGGGTGTACTGCCTGGCGCCACTGACGCTGGGTGTACTGCCTGCCTCCACTGACGCTCGGTGTACTGCCTGGCGCCACTGACGCTGGGTGTACTGCCTGGCCCAACCGACGCTAGGTGTAGTGCCTGGCGCCACTGACGCTGGGTGTACCGCCTGGCGCCACTGACGCTTGGTGTACTGCCTGGCGCCGCTGACGCTGGGTGTACTGCCTGGCGCCACTAACGCTGGGTGTACTGCCTGGCGCCACTGACGCTGGGTGTACTGCCTCGCGCCACTAACGCTGGGTGTACTGCCTGTCGCCATTGACGCTGGGTGTACTGCCTCGCGCCACTAACGCAGGGTGTACTGCCTGGCGCCACTGACGCTGTGTGTACTGCGTGGCGCCATTGACGCTGGGTGTACTGCCTGGCGCCATTGACGCTGGGTGTACTGCCTGGCGCCACTGACGCTGGGTGTACTGCCTGGCCCCATTGACGCTGGGTGTACTGCCTGGCGCCACTGACGCTGGGTGTACCGCCTGACGCCACTGACTCTGGGTGTACTGCCTCGCGCCACGAACGCTGGCTGTAAAGCCTGGCGCCACTGACGCTGGGTGTACTGCCTGGCGCCCATGACGCTGGGTGTACTGCCTGGCGCCACAAACGCTGGGTGTACTGCCTGGCGCCACTAACGCTGGGTGCACTGCCTCGCGCCACTGACGCTGGGTGTACTGCCTCGCGCCACTGACGCTGGGTTTACTGCCTGGCGCCACTGACGCTGGGTGTATTGCCTGGCGCCACTAACGCTGGGTGTACTGCCTCTCGCCACTAACGCTGGGTGTACTGCCTCGCGCCACTGACACTGGGTGTATTGCCTCGCGCCACTGACACTGGGTGTACTGCCTGGCGCCACTGACGCTGGGTGTACGGCCTGCCGCCACTGACGCTGGGTGTACTGCCTGGCGCCACTAAGGCTGGATGTACTGCCTCGCGCCTCTAACGCTGGGTGTAAAGCCTGGCGCCACTGACGCTGGGTGTATTGCCTCGCGCCACTGACGCTGGGTGTACTGCCTGGCGCCACTGACGCTGGGTGTACTGCCTCGCGCCACTAACGCTCGGTGTACTGCCTCGCGCCACGAACGCTGGGTGTAAGGCCTGGCGCCATTGACGCTGGGTGTACTGCCTGGCGCCCATGACGCTGGGTGTACTGCCTGGCGCCACTAACGCTGGGTGTACTGCCTCGCGCCTCTAACGCTGGGTGTAAAGCCTGGCGCCGCTGACGCTGGGTGTATTGCCTCGCGCCACTGACGCTGGGTGTACTGCCTGGCGCCACTGACGCTAGGTGTTCTGCCTGGCGCCACTAACGCGGGGTGTACTGCCTCGCGCCACTGACGCTTGGTGTACTGCCTCGCGCCACTGACGCTGGGTGTACTGCCTGGCGCCACTGACACTGGGTGTACTGCCTCGCGCCACTAACGCTGGGTGTGCTGCCTGGCGCCACTGACGCTGGGTGTACTGCCTGCCGCCACTGACGCTGGGTGTACTGCCTGGCGCCACTGACCCTGGGTGTAATGCCTGGCGCCACTGACGCTGGGTGCACTGCCTGGCGCTACTGACGCTGGGTGTACGGCCTGGCCCAAATGACGCTGGGTGTACTGCCTGGCGCCACTGACGCTGGGTGTACTGCCTGGCGCCACTGACGCTGGGTGTAAAGCCTGGCGCCACTGACGCTGGGTGTACTGCCTGGCGCCGCTGACGCTGGGTGTACTGCCTGGCGCCACTAACGCTGGGTGTACTGCCTGGCGCCACTGACGCTGGGTGTACTGCCTGGCGCCACTAACGCAGGGTGTACTGCCTGGCGCCATTGACGCTGGGTGTAATGCCTGGCGCCACTGACGCTGGGTGTACTGCCTCGCGCCACTAACGCTGGGTGTACTGCCTGGCGCCACTGACGCTGGGTGTACTGCCTGCCTCCACTGACCCTCGGTGTACTGCCTGGCGCCACTGACGCTGGGTGTACTGCCTGGCCAAACTGACGCTAGGTGTACTGCCTGGCGCCACTGACGCTGGGTGTACTGCCTGGCGCCACTGACACTTGGTGTACTGCCTGGCGCCGCTGACGCTGGGTGTACTGCCTGGCGCCACTAACGCTGGGTGTACTGCCTGGCGCCACTGACGCTGGGTGTACTGCCTCGCGCCACTAACGCTGGGTGTACCGCCTGGCGCCATTGACGCTGGGTGTACTGCCTCGCGCCACTAACGCAGGGTGTACTGCCTGGCGCCACTGACGCTGTGTGTACTGCGTGGCGCCATTGACGCTGGGTGTACTGCCTGGCGCCATTGACGCTGGGTGTACTGCCTGGCGCCACTGACGCTGGGTGTACCGCCTGACGCCACTGACTCTGGGTGTACTGCCTCGCGCCACGAACGCTGGCTGTAAAGCCTGGCGCCACTGACGCTGGGTGTACTGCCTCGCGCCACTGACGCTTGGTGTACTGCCTCGCGCCACTGACCCTGGGTGTACTGCCTGGCGCCAATGACACTGGGTGTACTGCCTCGCGCCACTAACGCTGGGTGTGCTGCCTGGCGCCACTGACGCTGGGTGTACTGCCTGCCGCCACTGACGCTGGGTGTACTGCCTGGCGCCACTGACGCTGGGTGTACTGCCTGGCGCCACTAACGCTGGGTGTAATGCCTGGCGCCACTGACGCTGGGTGTACTGCCTGGCGCTACTGACGCTGGGTGTACTGCCTGGCCCAACTGACGCTGGGTGTACTGCCTGGCGCCACTGACGCTGGGTGTATTGCCTGGCGCCACTGACGCTGGGTGTAAAGCCTGGCGCCACTGACGCTGGGTGTACTGCCTGGCGCCACTGACGCTGTGTGTACTGCGTGGCGCCATTGACGCTGTGTGTACTGCGTGGCGCCATTGACGCTGGGTGTACTGCCTGGCGCCATTGACGCTGGGTGTACTGCCTGGCGCCACTGACGCTGGGTGAACTGCCTGGCCCCATTGACGCTGGGTGTACTGCCTGGCGCCACTGACGCTGGGTGTACCGCCCGACGCCACTGACGCTGGGTGTACTGCCTGGCGCCACTGACGCTGGGTGTACTGCCTGGCGCCACTAACGCTGGGTGTACTGCCTGGCGCCACTAACGCTGGGTGTACTGCCTGGCGCCACTGACGCTGGGTGCTGCCTGGCGCCACTAACGCTGGGTGTACTGCCTGGCGTCACTGACGCTGGGTGTACCGCCTCCCGCCACTAACGCTGGGTGTACTGCCTCGCGCCAATGGCGCTGGGTGTACTGCCTCGCGCCACTAACGGCTGGGTGTACTGCCTCCCGCCACTAACGCTGGATGTACTGCCTGGCGCGGCTGACGCTGGGTGTACTGCCTGGCGCCACTAACGCTGGGTGTACTGCCTCGCGCCACTGACGCTGAGTGTACTGCCTGGCGCCACTGACGCTGGGTGTACTGGCTGGCGCCACTGACGCTGGGTGTACTGCCTCGCGCCACTGACGCTTGGTGTACTGCCTCGCGCCACTAACGCTGGGTGTGCTGCCTGGCGCCACTGACGCTGGCTGTACGGCCTGCCGCCACTGACGCTGGGTGTACTGCCTGGCGCCACTAAGGCTGGATGTCCTGCCTCGCGCCTCTAACGCTGGGTGTAAAGCCTGGCGCCACTGACGCTGGGTGTATGGCCTCGCGCCACTGACGCTGGGTGTACTGCCTGGCGCCACTGACGCTGGGTGTACTGCCTCGCGCCACTAACGCTCGGTGTACTGCCTCGCGCCACGAACGCTGGGTGTAAGGCCTGGCGCCATTGACGCTGGGTGTACTGCCTGGCGCCCATGACGCTGGGTGTACTGCCTGGCGCCACTAACGCTGGGTGTACTGCCTCGCGCCTCTAACGCTGGGTGTAAAGCCTGGCGCCGCTGACGCTGGGTGTATTGCCTCGCGCCCCTGACGCTGGGTGTACTGCCTGGCGCCACTGACGCTAGGTGTTCTGCCTGGCGCCACAAACGCTGGGTGTACTGCCTCGCGCCACTGACGCTTGGTGTACTGCCTCGCGCCACTGACGCTGGGTGTACTGCCTGGCGCCACTGACACTGGGTGTACTGCCTCGCGCCACTGACGCCGGGTGTACTGCCTGCCGCCACTGACGCTGGGTGTACTGCCTGGCGCCACTGACGCTGGGTGTAATGCCTGGCGCCACTGACGCTGGGTGCACTGCCTGGCGCTACTGACGCTGGGTGTACGGCCTGGCCCAAATGACGCTGGGTGTACTGCCTGGCGCCACTGACGCTGGGTGTACTGCCTGGCGCCACTGACGCTGGGTGTGAAGCCTGGCGCCACTGACGCTGGGTGTACTGCCTGGCGCCGCTGACGCTGGGTGTACTGCCTGGCGCCACTAACGCTGGGTGTACTGCCTGGCGCCATTGACGCTGGGTGTACTGCCTGGCGCCACTGACGCTGGGTGTACTGCCTCGCGCCACTAACGCTGGGTGTACTGCCTGGCGCCACTGACGCTGGGTGTACTGCCTGCCTCCACTGACGCTCGGTGTACTGCCTGGCGCCACTGACGCTGGGTGTACTGCCTGGCCCAACCGACGCTAGGTGTACTGCCTGGCGCCACTGACGCTGGGTGTACCGCCTGGCGCCACTGACGCTTGGTGTACTGCCTGGCGCCGCTGACGCTGGGTGTACTGCCTGGCGCCACTAACGCTGGGTGTACTGCCTGGCGCCACTGACGCTGGGTGTACTGCCTCGCGCCACTAACGCTGGGTGTACTGCCTGTCGCCATTGACGCTGGGTGTACTGCCTCGCGCCACTAACGCAGGGTGTACTGCCTGGCGCCACTGACGCTGTGTGTACTGCGTGGCGCCATTGACGCTGGGTGTACTGCCTGGCGCCATTGACGCTGGGTGTACTGCCTGGCGCCACTGACGCTGGGTGTACTGCCTGGCCCCATTGACGCTGGGTGTACTGCCTGGCGCCACTGACGCTGGGTGTACCGCCTGACGCCACTGACTCTGGGTGTACTGCCTCGCGCCACGAACGCTGGCTGTAAAGCCTGGCGCCACTGACGCTGGGTGTACTGCCTGGCGCCCATGACGCTGGGTGTACTGCCTGGCGCCACAAACGCTGGGTGTACTGCCTGGCGCCACTAACGCTGGGTGCACTGCCTCGCGCCACTGACGCTGGGTGTACTGCCTCGCGCCACTGACGCTGGGTTTACTGCCTGGCGCCACTGACGCTGGGTGTATTGCCTGGCGCCACTGACACTGGGTGTACTGCCTGGCGCCACTGACGCTGGGTGTACGGCCTGCCGCCACTGACGCTGGGTGTACTGCCTGGCGCCACTAAGGCTGGATGTACTGCCTCGCGCCTCTAACGCTGGGTGTAAAGCCTGGCGCCACTGACGCTGGGTGTATTGCCTCGCGCCACTGACGCTGGGTGTACTGCCTGGCGCCACTGACGCTGGGTGTACTGCCTCGCGCCACTAACGCTCGGTGTACTGCCTCGCGCCACGAACGCTGGGTGTAAGGCCTGGCGCCATTGACGCTGGGTGTACTGCCTGGCGCCCATGACGCTGGGTGTACTGCCTGGCGCCACTAACGCTGGGTGTACTGCCTCGCGCCTCTAACGCTGGGTGTAAAGCCTGGCGCCGCTGACGCTGGGTGTATTGCCTCGCGCCACTGACGCTGGGTGTACTGCCTGGCGCCACTGACGCTAGGTGTTCTGCCTGGCGCCACTAACGCGGGGTGTACTGCCTCGCGCCACTGACGCTTGGTGTACTGCCTCGCGCCACTGACGCTGGGTGTACTGCCTGGCGCCACTGACACTGGGTGTACTGCCTCGCGCCACTAACGCTGGGTGTGCTGCCTGGCGCCACTGACGCTGGGTGTACTGCCTGCCGCCACTGACGCTGGGTGTACTGCCTGGCGCCACTGACCCTGGGTGTAATGCCTGGCGCCACTGACGCTGGGTGCACTGCCTGGCGCTACTGACGCTGGGTGTACGGCCTGGCCCAAATGACGCTGGGTGTACTGCCTGGCGCCACTGACGCTGGGTGTACTGCCTGGCGCCACTGACGCTGGGTGTAAAGCCTGGCGCCACTGACGCTGGGTGTACTGCCTGGCGCCGCTGACGCTGGGTGTACTGCCTGGCGCCACTAACGCTGGGTGTACTGCCTGGCGCCACTGACGCTGGGTGTACTGCCTGGCGCCACTAACGCAGGGTGTACTGCCTGGCGCCATTGACGCTGGGTGTAATGCCTGGCGCCACTGACGCTGGGTGTACTGCCTCGCGCCACTAACGCTGGGTGTACTGCCTGGCGCCACTGACGCTGGGTGTACTGCCTGCCTCCACTGACCCTCGGTGTACTGCCTGGCGCCACTGACGCTGGGTGTACTGCCTGGCCAAACTGACGCTAGGTGTACTGCCTGGCGCCACTGACGCTGGGTGTACTGCCTGGCGCCACTGACACTTGGTGTACTGCCTGGCGCCGCTGACGCTGGGTGTACTGCCTGGCGCCACTAACGCTGGGTGTACTGCCTGGCGCCACTGACGCTGGGTGTACTGCCTCGCGCCACTAACGCTGGGTGTACCGCCTGGCGCCATTGACGCTGGGTGTACTGCCTCGCGCCACTAACGCAGGGTGTACTGCCTGGCGCCACTGACGCTGTGTGTACTGCGTGGCGCCATTGACGCTGGGTGTACTGCCTGGCGCCATTGACGCTGGGTGTACTGCCTGGCGCCACTGACGCTGGGTGTACCGCCTGACGCCACTGACTCTGGGTGTACTGCCTCGCGCCACGAACGCTGGCTGTAAAGCCTGGCGCCACTGACGCTGGGTGTACTGCCTCGCGCCACTGACGCTTGGTGTACTGCCTCGCGCCACTGACCCTGGGTGTACTGCCTGGCGCCAATGACACTGGGTGTACTGCCTCGCGCCACTAACGCTGGGTGTGCTGCCTGGCGCCACTGACGCTGGGTGTACTGCCTGCCGCCACTGACGCTGGGTGTACTGCCTGGCGCCACTGACGCTGGGTGTACTGCCTGGCGCCACTAACGCTGGGTGTAATGCCTGGCGCCACTGACGCTGGGTGTACTGCCTGGCGCTACTGACGCTGGGTGTACTGCCTGGCCCAACTGACGCTGGGTGTACTGCCTGGCGCCACTGACGCTGGGTGTATTGCCTGGCGCCACTGACGCTGGGTGTAAAGCCTGGCGCCACTGACGCTGGGTGTACTGCCTGGCGCCACTGACGCTGTGTGTACTGCGTGGCGCCATTGACGCTGTGTGTACTGCGTGGCGCCATTGACGCTGGGTGTACTGCCTGGCGCCATTGACGCTGGGTGTACTGCCTGGCGCCACTGACGCTGGGTGAACTGCCTGGCCCCATTGACGCTGGGTGTACTGCCTGGCGCCACTGACGCTGGGTGTACCGCCTGACGCCACTGACGCTGGGTGTACTGCCTGGCGCCACTGACGCTGGGTGTACTGCCTGGCGCCACTAACGCTGGGTGTACTGCCTGGCGCCACTAACGCTGGGTGTACTGCCTGGCGCCACTGACGCTGGGTGCTGCCTGGCGCCACTAACGCTGGGTGTACTGCCTGGCGTCACTGACGCTGGGTGTACCGCCTCCCGCCACTAACGCTGGGTGTACTGCCTCGCGCCAATGGCGCTGGGTGTACTGCCTCGCGCCACTAACGGCTGGGTGTACTGCCTCCCGCCACTAACGCTGGATGTACTGCCTGGCGCGGCTGACGCTGGGTGTACTGCCTGGCGCCACTAACGCTGGGTGTACTGCCTCGCGCCACTGACGCTGAGTGTACTGCCTGGCGCCACTGACGCTGGGTGTACTGCCTGGCGCCACTGACGCTGGGTGTACCGCCTGGCGCCATTGACGCTAGGTGTACTGCCTGGTGCCATTGACGATGGGTGTACTGCCTGGTGCCACTGACGCTGGGTGTACTGCCTGGCGCCACTAACGCTGGGTGTACTGCCTGGCGCCATTGACGCTGGGTGTACTGCCTGGCGCCACTGACGCTGGGTGTACTGCCTGGCCCCATTGACGCTGGGTGTACTGCCGGGCGCCACTGACGCTGGGTGTACCGCCTGACGCCACTGACTCTGGGTGTACTGCCTCGCGCCACGAACGCTGGCTGTAAAGCCTGGCGCCACTGACGCTGGGTGTACTGCCTGGCGCCCATGACGCTGGGTGTACTGCCTGGCGCCACAAACGCTGGGTGTACTGCCTGGCGCCACTAACGCTGGGTGTACTGCGTCGCGCCACTGACGCTGGGTGTACTGCCTGCCGCCACTGACGCTGGGTGTACTGCCTGGCGCCACTAAGGCTGGATGTACTGCCTCGCGCCTCTAACGCTGGGTGTAAAGCCTGGCGCCACTGACGCTGGGTGTATTGCCTCGCGCCACTGACGCTGGGTGTACTGCCTGGCGCCACTGACGCTGGGTGTACTGCCTCGCGCCACTAACGCTCGGTGTACTGCCTCGCGCCACGAACGCTGGGTGTAAGGCCTGGCGCCATTGACGCTGGGTGTACTGCCTCGCGCCACTGACGCTGGGTGTACTGCCTGGCGCCCATGACGCTGGGTGTACTGCCTGGCGCCCATGACGCTGCTTGTACTGCCTGGCGCCACTAACGCTGGGTGTACTGCTTCGCGCCTCTAACGCTGGGTGTAAAGCCTGGCGCCGCTGACGCTGGGTGTATTGCCTCGCGCCACTGACGCTGGGTGTACTGCCTGGCGCCACTGACGCTAGGTGTTCTGCCTGGCGCCATTAACGCTGGGTGTACTGCCTCGCGCCACTGACGCTTGGTGTACTGCCTCGCGCCACTGACGCTGGGTGTACTGCCTGGCGCCACTGACACTGGGTGTACTGCCTCGCGCCACTAACGCTGGGTGTGCTGCCTGGCGCCACTGACGCTGGGTGTACTGCCTGCCGCCACTGACGCTGGGTGTACTGCCTGGCGCCACTGACGCTGGGTGTAATGCCTGGCGCCACTGACGCTGGGTGCACTGCCTGGCGCTACTGACGCTGGGTGTACGGCCTGGCCCAAATGACGCTGGGTGTACTGCCTGGCGCCACTGACGCTGGGTGTACTGCCTGGCGCCACTGACGCTGGGTGTAAAGCCTGGCGCCACTGACGCTGGGTGTACTGCCTGGCGCCGCTGACGCTGGGTGTACAGCCTGGCGCCACTAACGCTGGGTGTACTGCCTGGCGCCACTGACGCTGGGTGTACTGCCTGGCGCCACTAACGCTGGGTGTACTGCCTGGCGCCATTGACGCTGGGTGTAATGCCTGGCGCCACTGACGCTGGGTGTACTGCCTCGCGCCACTAACGCTGGGTGTACTGCCTGGCGCCACTGACGCTGGGTGTACTGCCTGCCTCCACTGACGCTCGGTGTACTGCCTGGCGCCACTGACGCTGGGTGTACTGCCTGGCCCAACTGACGCTAGGTGTACTGCCTGGCGCCACTGACGCTGGGTGTACTGCCTGCCGCCACTGACGCTTGGTGTACTGCCTGGCGCCGCTGACGCTGGGTGTACTGCCTGGCGCCACTAACGCTGGGTGTACTGCCTGGCGCCACTGACGCTGGGTGTACTGCCTCGCGCCACTAACGCTGGGTGTACCGCCTGGCGCCATTGACGCTGGGTGTACTGCCTGGCGCCACTGACGCTGGGTGTACTGCCTGGCCCCATTGACGCTGGGTGTACTGCCTGGCGCCACTGACGCTGGGTGTACCGCCTGACGCCACTGACTCTGGGTGTACTGCCTCGCGCCACGAACGCTGGCTGTAAAGCCTGGCGCCACTGACGCTGGGTGTACTGCCTGGCGCCCATGACGCTGGGTGTACTGCCTGGCGCCACTAACGCTGGGTGTACTGCCTGGCGCCACTAACGCTGGGTGTACTGCCACGCGCCACAGACGCTGGGTGTACTGCCTCGCGCCACTGACGCTGGGTGTACTGCCTGGCGCCACTAACGCTGGGTGTACTGCCTGGCGCCATTAACGCTGGGTGTAAAGCCTGGCGCCACTGACGCTGGGTGTATTGCTTGGCGCCACCGACGCTGGGTGTACTGCCTGGCGCCACTGACGCTGGGTGTACTGCCTCGCGCCACTAACGCTCGGTGTACTGCCTCGCGCCACGAACGCTGGGTGTAAGGCCTGGCGCCACTGACGCTGGGTGTACTGCCTGGCGCCCATGACGCTGGGTGTACTGCCTCGCGCCACTAACGCTGGGTGTACTGCCTCGCGCCTCTAACGCTGGGTGTAAAGCCTGGCGCCACTGACGCTGGGTGTATTGCCTCGCGCCACTGACGCTGGGTGTACTGCCTGGCGCCACTGACCCTAGGTGTTCTGCCTGGCGCCACTAACGCTGGGTGTACTGCCTCGCGCCACTGACGCTTGGTGTACTGCCTCGCGCCACTGACGCTGGGTGTACTGCCTGGCGTCAATGGCACTGGGGGTACTGCCTCGCGCCACTAACGCTGGGTGTGCTGCCTGGCACCACTGACGCTGGGTGTACTGCCTGCCGCCACTGACGCTGGGTGTACTGCCTGGCGCCACTGACGCTGGGTGTACAGCCTGGCGCCACTAACGCTGGGTGTACTGCCTGGCGCCACTGACGCTGGGTGTACTGCCTGGCGCCACTAACGCTGGGTGTACTGCCTGGCGCCATTGACGCTGGGTGTAATGCCTGGCGCCACTGACGCTGGGTGTACTGCCTCGCGCCACTAACGCTGGGTGTACTGCCTGGCGCCACTGACGCTGGGTGTACTGCCTGCCTCCACTGACGCTCGGTGTACTGCCTGGCGCCACTGACGCTGGGTGTACTGCCTGGCCCAACTGACGCTAGGTGTACTGCCTGGCGCCACTGACGCTGGGTGTACTGCCTGGCGCCACTGACGCTTGGTGTACTGCCTGGCGCCGCTGACGCTGGGTGTACTGCCTGGCGCCACTAACGCTGGGTGTACTGCCTGGCGCCACTGACGCTGGGTGTACTGCCTCGCGCCACTAACGCTGGGTGTACCGCCTGGCGCCATTGACGCTGGGTGTACTGCCTGGCGCCACTGACTCTGGGTGTACTGCCTGGCCCCATTGACGCTGGGTGTACTGCCTGGCGCCACTGACGCTGGGTGTACCGCCTGACGCCACTGACTCTGGGTGTACTGCCTCGCGCCACGAACGCTGGCTGTAAAGCCTGGCGCCACTGACGCTGGGTGTACTGCCTGGCGCCCATGACGCTGGGTGTACTGCCTGGCGCCACTAACGCTGGGTGTACTGCCTGGCGCCACTGACGCTGGGTGTACTGCCTGGCGCCACTAACGCTGGGTGTACTGCCTGGCGCCATTAACGCTGGGTGTAAAGCCTGGCGCCACTGACGCTGGGTGTATTGCTTGGCGCCACCGACGCTGGGTGTACTGCCTGGCGCCACTGACGCTGGGTGTACTGCCTCGCGCCACTAACGCTCGGTGTACTGCCTCGCGCCACGAACGCTGGGTGTAAGGCCTGGCGCCACTGACGCTGGGTGTACTGCCTGGCGCCCATGACGCTGGGTGTACTGCCTCGCGCCACTAACGCTGGGTGTACTGCCTCGCGCCTCTAACGCTGGGTGTAAAGCCTGGCGCCACTGACGCTGGGTGTATTGCCTCGCGCCACTGACGCTGGGTGAACTGCCTGGCGCCACTGACCCTAGGTGTTCTGCCTGGCGCCACTAACGCTGGGTGTACTGCCTCGCGCCACTGACGCTTGGTGTACTGCCTTGCGCCACTGACGCTGGGTGTACTGCCTGGCGCCAATGACACTGGGTGTACTGCCTCGCGCCACTAACGCTGGGTGTGCTGCCTGGCGCCACTGACGCTGGGTGTACTGCCTGCCGCCACTGACGCTGGGTGTACTGCCTGGCGCCACTGACGCTGGGTGTACTGCCTGGCGCCACTAACGCTGGGTGTAATGCCTGGCGCCACTGACGCTGGGTGTACTGCCTGGCGCTACTGACGCTGGGTGTACTGCCTGGCCCAACTGACGCTGGGTGAACTGCCTGGCGCCACTGACGCTGGGTGAACTGCCTGGCCCCATTGACGCTGGGTGTACTGCCTGGCGCCACTGACGCTGGGTGTACCGCCTGACGCCACTGACGCTGGGTGTACTGCCTGGCGCCACTGACGCTGGGTGTACTGCCTGGCGCCACTAACGCTGGGTGTACTGCCTGGCGCCACTAACGCTGGGTGTACTGCCTGGCGCCACTGACGCAGGGTGCTGCCTGGCGCCACTAACGCTGGGTGTACTGCCTGGCGTCACTGACGCTGGGTGTACCGCCTCCCGCCACTAACGCTGGGTGTACTGCCTCGCGCCAATGGCGCTGGGTGTACTGCCTCGCGCCACTAACGGCTGGGTGTACTGCCTCCCGCCACTAACGCTGGATGTACTGCCTGGCGCGGCTGACGCTGGGTGTACTGCCTGGCGCCACTAACGCTGGGTGTACTGCCTCGCGCCACTGACGCTGGGTGTACTGCCTGGCGCCACTGACGCTGGGTGAATTGCCTGGCGCCACTGACGCTGGGTGTACCGCCTGGCGCCATTGACGCTAGGTGTACTGCCTGGTGCCACTGACGATGGGTGTACTGCCTGGTGCCACTGACGCTGGGTGTACTGCCTGGCGCCACTAACGCTGGGTTTACTGCCTGGCGCCACTAACGCTGGGTGTACTGCCTCGCGCCACTAACGCTGGGTGTACTGCCTGGCGCCACTAACGCTGGGTGTACTGCCTGGCGTCACTGACGCTGGGTTTACCGCCTCCCGCCACTGACGCTGGGTGTACTGCCTGGCCCAACTGACGCTAGGTGTACTGCCTGGCGCCACTGACGCTGGGTGTACTGCCTGGCGCCACTGACGCTTGGTGTACTGCCTGGCGCCGCTGACGCTGGGTGTACTGCCTGGCGCCACTAACGCTGGGTGTACTGCCTGGCGCCACTGACGCTGGGTGTACTGCCTCGCGCCACTAACGCTGAGTGTACTGCCTGGCGCCACTGACGCTGGGTGTACTGCCTCGCGCCACTAACGCAGGGTGTACTGCCTGGCGCCACTGACGCTGTGTGTACTGCGTGGCGCCATTGACGCTGGGTGTACTGCCTGGCGCCATTGACGCTGGGTGTACTGCCTGGCCCAACTGACGCTAGGTGTACTGCCTGGCGCCACTGACGCTGGGTGTACTGCCTGGCGCCACTGACGCTTGGTGTACTGCCTGGCGCCGCTGACGCTGGGTGTACTGCCTGGCGCCACTAACGCTGGGTGTACTGCCTGGCGCCACTGACGCTGGGTGTACTGCCTCGCGCCACTAACGCTGGGTGTACTGCCTGGCGCCACTGACGCTGGGTGTACTGCCTCGCGCCACTAACGCAGGGTGTACTGCCTGGCGCCACTGACGCTGTCTGTACTGCGTGGCGCCATTGACGCTGGGTGAACTGCCTGGCCCCATTGACGCTGGGTGTACCGCCTGGCGCCACTGACGCTGGGTGTACCGCCTGACGCCACTGACGATGGGTGTACTGCCTGGTGCCACTGACGCTGGGTGTACTGCCTGGCGCCACTAACGCTGGGTTTACTGCCTGGCGCCACTAACGCTGGGTGTACTGCCTGGCGCCACTGACGCTGGGTGTACTGCCTGGCGCCACTGACGCTGGGTGTACTGCCTCGCGCCATTAAAGCTGGGTGTACTGCCTCGCGCCACTGACACTGGGTGTACTGCCTGGCGCCACTGACGCTGGGTGTACTGCCTGGCGCCACTGACGCTGGGTGTACTGGCTGGCGCCACTGACGCTGGGTGTACTGCCTCGCGCCACTGACGCTGGGTGTACGGCCTGGCGCCACTGACACTGGGTGTACTGCCTGGCGCCACTGACGCTGGGTGTACTGAATGGCGCCACTGACGCTGGGTGTACTGGCTGGCGCCACTGACGCTGGGTGTACTGCCTCGCGCCACTGACGCTGGTTGTACTGCCTCGCGCCACTGACGCTGGTTGTATTGCCTGGCGCCACTGACGCTGGGTGTACTGCCTGGCGCCACTAACGCTGGGTGTACTGCCTCGCGCCACTAACGCCGGGTGTACTGCCTGGCGCCAATAACGCTGGGTGTACTGCTTGGCGCCACTAACGCTAGGTGTACTGCCTGGCGCCACTAACGCTGGGTGTATTGCCTCGCGCCACTAACGCTGGGTGTACTGCCTGGCGCCAATAACGCTGGGTGTACTGCTTGGCGCCACTAACGCTAGGTATACTGCCTGGCGCCACTAACGCTGGGTGTACGCCTGGCGCCACTAACGCTGGGTGTACTGCCTGGCGCCACTAACGCTGGGTGTACTGCCTGACGCCACTGACGCTGAGTGTACGCCTGGCGCCACTAACGCTGGGTGTACTGCCTGGCGCCATTAACGCTGGGTGTACTGCCTGACGCCACTGACGCTGAGTGTAAGCCTGACGCCACTGACGCTGGGTGTACTGCCTGGCGCCAATAACGCTGGGTGTACTGCTTGGCGCCACTAACGCTGGGTGTACTGCCTCGCGCCACGGACGCTGGGTGTACTGCCTGCCGCCACTAACGCGGGGTGTACTGCTTAGCGCCACTAACGCTCAGTGTACTGCCTGACGCCACTGACGCTGAGTGTAAGCCTGACGCCACTGACGCTGGGTGTACAGCCTGGCGCCACTAACGCTGGGTGTACTGCCTGGCGCCACTGACGCTGGGTATACTGCCTGGTGCCACTGACGCTGGGTGTACTGCCTGGCGCCACTGACCCTGGGTGTACTGCCTGCCGCCACTAACGCTGGGTGTACTGCCTCGCGCCACTGACGCTGGGTGTACTGCCTCGCGCCACTAACGCTGGGTGTACTGCCTGGCGCCACTGACGCTGGGTGTACTGCCTGCCGCCACTGACGCTGGGTGTACTGCCTGGCGCCACTGACGCTGGGTGTACTGCCTGGCCAAACTGACGCTAGGTGTACTGCCTGGCGCCACTGACGCTGGGTGTACTGACTGGCGCCACTGACGCTTGGTGTACTGCCTGGCGCCGCTGACGCTGGGTGTACTGCCTGGCGCCACTAACGCTGGGTGTACTGCCTGGCGCCACTGACGCTGGGTGTACTGCCTCGCGCCACTAACGCTGGGTGTACTGCCTGGCGCCACTGACGCTGGGTGTACTGCCTCGCGCCACTAACGCAGGGTGTACTGCCTGGCGCCACTGACGCTGTGTGTACTGCGTGGCGCCATTGACGCTGGGTGTACTGCCTGGCGCCATTGACGCTGGGTACTACTGCCTGGCCCCATTGACGCTGGGTGTACTGCCTGGCGCCACTGACGCTGGCTGTACCGCCTGACGCCACTGACGATGGGTGTACTGCCTGGTGCCACTGACGCTGGGTGTACTGCCTGGCGCCACTAACGCTGGGTTTACTGCCTGGCGCCACTAACGCTGGGTGTACTGCCTGGCGCCACTGACGCTGGGTGTACCGCCTGGCGCCACTGACGCTGGGTGTACTGCCTCGCGCCATTAAAGCTGGGTGTACTGCCTCGCGCCACTGACACTGGGTGTACTGCCTGGCGCCACTGACGCTGGGTGTACGGCCTGGCGCCACTGACGCTGGGTGTACTGGCTGGCGCCACTGACGCTGGGTGTACTGCCTCGCGCCACTGACGCTGGGTGTACGGCCTGGCGCCACTGACGCTGGGTGTACTGAATGGCGCCACTGACGCTGGGTGTACTGGCTGGCGCCACTGACGCTGGGTGTACTGCCTCGCGCCACTGACGCTGGTTGTACTGCCTCGCGCCACTGACGCTGGTTGTATTGCCTGGCGCCACTGACGCTGGGTGTACTGCCTGGCGCCACTAACGCTGGGTGTACTGCCTCGCGCCACTAACGCTGGGTGTACTGCCTGGCGCCAATAACGCTGGGTGTACTGCTTGGCGCCACTAACGCTAGGTGTACTGCCTGGCGCCACTAACGCTGGGTGTACTGCCTCGCGCCACTAACGCTGGGTGTACTGCCTGGCGCCAATAACGCTGGGTGTACTGCTTGGCGCCACTAACGCTAGGTGTACTGCCTGGCGCTACTAACGCTGGGTGTACGCCTGGCGCCACTAACGCTGGGTGTACTGCCTGGCGCCACTAACGCTGGGTGTACTGCCTGACGCCACTGACGCTGAGTGTACGCCTGGCGCCACTAACGCTGGGTGTACTGCCTGGCGCCACTAACGCTGGGTGTACTGCCTGACGCCACTGACGCTGAGTGTAAGCCTGACGCCACTGACGCTGGGTGTACTGCCTGGCGCCAATAACGCTGGGTGTACTGCTTGGCGCCACTAACGCTGGGTGTACTGCCTCGCGCCACGGACGCTGGGTGTACTGCCTGCCGCCACTAACGCGGGGTGTACTGCTTAGCGCCACTAACGCTCAGCGTACTGCCTGACGCCACTGACGCTGAGTGTAAGCCTGACGCCACTGACGCTGGGTGTACAGCCTGGCGCCACTAACGCTGAGTGTACTGCCTCGCGCCACTGACGCTATGTGTACTGCCTCGCGCCACTGACACTGGGTGTACTGCCTGGCGCCACTGACGCTGGGTGTACTGCCGGGCGCCACTGACGCTGGGTGTACTGGCTGGCGCCACTGGCGCTTGGTGTACTGCCTCGCGCCACTGACGCTGGGTGTACGGCCTGGCGCCACTGACGCTGGGTGTACTGCCTGGCGCCACTGACGCTGGGTGTACTGCCTGGCGCCACTGACGCTGGGTGTACTGCCTGACGCCAATAACGCTGGGTGTACTGCTTGGCGCCACTAACGCTGGGTGTACTGCCTGGCGCCACTAACGCTGGGTGTACGCCTGGCGCCACTAACGCTGGGTGTACTGCCTGGCGCCACTGACGCTGGGTGTACTGCCTGGCGCCACTGACGCTGGGTGTACTGGCTGGCGCCAGTGACGCTGGGTGTACTGCCTCGCGCCACTGACGCTGGGTGTACGGCCTGGCGCCACTGACACTGGGTGTACTGCCTGGCGCCACTGACGCTGGGTGTACTGCCTGGCGCCACTGACGCTGGGTGTACTGGCTGGCGCCACTGACGCTGGGTGTACTGCCTCGCGCCACTGACGCTGGTTGTACTGCCTGGGGCGACTGACGCTGGGTGTATTGCCTGGCGCCACTGACGCTGGGTGTACTGCCTGGCGCCACTAACGCTGGGTGTACTGCCTCGCGCCACTAACGCTGGGTGTATGCCTGGCGCCAATAACGCTGGGTGTACTGCTTGGCGCCACTAACGCTAGGTGTACGGCCTGGCGCCACTAACGCTGGGTGTACTGCCTCGCGCCACTAACGCTGGGTGTACTGCCTGGCGCCAATAACGCTGGGTGTACTGCTTGGCGCCACTAACGCTAGGTGTACTGCCTGGCGCCACTAACGCTGGGTGTACTGCCTTGCGCCAATAACGCTGGGTGTACTGCTTGGCGCCACTAACGCTAGTTGTACTGCCTGGCGCCACTAACGCTGGGTGTACGCCTGGCGCCACTAACGCTGGGTGTACTGCCTGGCGCCACTAACGCTGGGTGTACTGCCTCGCGCCACTAACGCTGGGTGTACTGCCTGGCGCCAATAACGCTGGGTGTATTGCCTGGCGCCACTGACGCTGGGTGTACTGCCTGGCGCCACTAACGCTGGGTGTACTGCCTCGCGCCACTAACGCTGGGTGTATGCCTGGCGCCAATAACGCTGGGTGTACTGCTTGGCGCCACTAACGCTAGGTGTACTGCCTGGCGCAACTAACGCTGGGTGTACTGCCTCGCGCCACTAACGCTGGGTGTACTGCCTGGCGCCAATAACGCTGGGTGTACTGCTTGGCGCCACTAACGCTAGGTGTACTGCCTGGCGCCACTAACGCTGGGTGTACGCCTGGCGCCACTAACGCTGGGTGTACTGCCTGACGCCACTGACGCTGAGTGTACGCCTGACGCCACTGACGCTGGGTGTACTGCCTGGCGCCACTGACGCTGGGTGTACTGCCTGGCGCCACTGACGCTGGGTGTATTGCCTGCCGCCACTAAGGCGGGGTGTACTGCTTGGCGCCACTAACGCTCAGTGTACTGCATGGCGCCATTAACTCTGGGTGTACTGCCTCGCGCCACTAACGCTGGGTGTACTGCCTGGCGCCACTGACGCTGGGTGTACTGCCTCGCGCCACTGACACTGGGTGTACTGCCTGGCGCCATTGACGCTGGGTGTACTGCCTGGCGCCACTGACGCTGGTTGTACTGGCTGGCGCCACTAACGCTGGGTGTATTGCCTCGCGCCACTGACGCTGGGTGTACTGCCTCGCGCCACTGACGCTGGGTGTACTGCCTGGCGCCACTGACGCTGGGTGTACTGGCTGGCGCCACTGACGCTGGGTGTACTGCCTGGCGCCACTGACGCTGGGTGTACTGCCTGGCGCCACTGACGCTGGGTGTATTGCCTGGCGCCACTGACGCTAGGTGTACTGCCTGGCGCCACTAACGCTGGGTGTACTGCCTCGCGCCACTAACGCTGGGTGTATTGCCTGGCGCCACTGACGCTGGGTGTACTGCCTGGCGCCACTGACGCTGGGTGTACTGCCTGACGCCAATAACGCTGGGTGTACTGCTTGGCGCCACTATCGCTGGGTGTACTGCCTGGCGCCACTAACGCTGGGTGTACGCCTGGCGCCACTAACGCTGGGTGTACTGCCTGGCCCAACTGACGCTGGGTGCACTGCCTGGCGCCACTGACGCTGTGTGTACTGCCTGGCGCCATTGACGCTGGGTGTACTGCTTGGCGCCACTGACGCTGGGTGTACTGCCTCGCGCCACTGACGCTGGGTGTACTGCCTGGCGCCACTAACGCTGGTTGTACTGCCTCGCGCCACTAACCCTGGGTGTACTGCCTGGCGCCACTAACGCTGGGTGTACTGCCTGGCGCCACTGACGCTGGGTGTACTGCCTGGCGCCACTAACGCTGGGTGTACCGCCTGGCGTCACTGACGCTGGGTGTACCGCCTCCCGCCACTAACGCTGGGTGTACTGCCTCGCGCCACTGGCGCTGGGTGTACTGCCTCGCGCCACTAACGCTGGGTGTACTGCCTCCCGCCACTAACGTTGGGTGTACTGCCTGGCGCGGCTGACGCTGGGTGTACTGCCTGGCACCACTAACGCTGGGTGTACTGCCTCGCGCCACTGACGCTTGGTGTACTGCCTCGCGCCAGTGACGCTGGGTGTACTGCCTGGCGCCACTGACACTGGGTGTACTGCCTCGCGCCACTAACGCTGGGTGTGCTGCCTGGCGCCACTGACGCTGGGTGTACTGCCTGCCGCCACTGACGCTGGGTGTACTGCCTGGCGCCACTGACGCTGGGTGTACTGCCTGGCGCCACTAACGCTGGGTGTTCTGCCTGGCGCCACTGACGCTGGGTGTACTACCTGGCGCTACTGACGCTGGGTGTACTGCCTGGCCCAACTGACGCTTGGTGTACTGCCTGGCGCCACTGACGCTGGGTGTACTGCCTGGCGCCACTGACGCTGGGTGTAAAGCCTGGCGCCACTGACGCTGGGTGTACTGCCTGGCGCCGCTGACGCTGGGTGTACTGCCTGGCGCCACTAACGCTGGGTGTACTGCCTGGCGCCACTGACGCTGGGTGTACTGCCTCGCGCCACTAACGCTGGGTGTACTGGCTGGCGCCATTGACGCTGGGTGTACTGCCTGGCGCCACTGACGCTGGGTGTACTGCCTCTCGCCACTAACGCTGGGTGTGCTGCCTGGCGCCACTGACGCTGGGTGTACTGCCTGCCGCCACTGACGCTGGGTGTACTGCCTGGCGCCACTGACGCTGGGTTTACTGCCTGGCCCAACTGACGCTAGGTGTACTGCCTGGCGCCACTGACGCTGGGTGTACTGCCTGGCGCCACTGACGCTTGGTGTACTGCCTGGCGCCGCTGACCCTGGGTGTACTGCCTGGCGCCACTGACGCTGGGTGTACTGCCTCGCGCCACTAACGCTGGGTGTACTGCCTGGCGCCACTGACGCTGGGTGTACTGCCTGGCGCCACTGACGCTGGGTGTACTGCCTGACGCCAATAACGCTGGGTGTACTGCTTGGCGCCACTAACGCTGGGTGTACTGCCTGGCGCCACTAACGCTGGGTGTACGCCTGGCGCCACTAACGCTGGGTGTACTGCCTGGCCCAACTGACGCTGGGTGCATTGCCTGGCGCCACTGACGCTGTGTGTACTGCCTGACGCCATTGACGCTGGGTGTACTGCTTGGCGCCACTGACGCTGGGTGTACTGCCTGGCGCCACTGACGCTGGGTGTACTGCCTGGCGCCACTAACGCTGGTTGTACTGCCTCGCGCCACTAACCCTGGGTGTACTGCCTGGCGCCACTAACGCTGGGTGTACTGCCTGGCGCCACTGACGCTGGGTGTACTGCCTGGCGCCACTAACGCTGGGTGTACCGCCTGGCGTCACTGACGCTGGGTGTACCGCCTCCCGCCACTAACGCTGGGTGTACTGCCTCGCGCCACTGGCGCTGGGTGTACTGCCTCGCGCCACTAACGCTGGGTGTACTGCCTCCCGCCACTAACGTTGGGTGTACTGCCTGGCGCGGCTGACGCTCGGTGTACTGCCTGGCACCACTAACGCTGGGTGTACTGCCTCGCGCCACTGACGCTTGGTGTACTGCCTCGCGCCAGTGACGCTGGGTGTACTGCCTGGCGCCACTGACACTGGGTGTACTGCCTCGCGCCACTAACGCTGGGTGTGCTGCCTGGCGCCACTGACGCTGGGTGTACTGCCTGCCGCCACTGACGCTGGGTGTACTGCCTGGCGCCACTGACGCTGGGTGTACTGCCTGGCGCCACTAACGCTGGGTGTACTGCCTGGCGCCACTGACGCTGGGTGTACTACCTGGCGCTACTGACGCTGGGTGTACTGCCTGGCCCAACTGACGCTTGGTGTACTGCCTGGCGCCACTGACGCTGGGTGTACTGCCTGGCGCCACTGACGCTGGGTGTAAAGCCTGGCGCCACTGACGCTGGGTGTACTGCCTGGCGCCGCTGACGCTGGGTGTACTGCCTGGCGCCACTAACGCTGGGTGTACTGCCTGGCGCCACTGACGCTGGGTGTACTGCCTCGCGTCACTAACGCTGGGTGTACTGGTTGGCGCCATTGACGCTGGGTGTACTGCCTGGCGCCACTGACGCTGGGTGTACTGCCTCTCGCCACTAACGCTGGGTGTGCTGCCTGGCGCCACTGACGCTGGGTGTACTGCCTGCCGCCACTGACGCTGGGTGTACTGCCTGGCGCCACTGACGCTGGGTGTAGTGCCTGGCCCAACTGACGCTAGGTGTACTGCCTGGCGCCACTGACGCTGGGTGTACTGCCTGGCGCCACTGACGCTTGGTGTACTGCCTGGCGCCGCTGACCCTGGGTGTACTGCCTGGCGCCACTAACGCTGGGTGTACTGCCTCGCGCCACTAACGCTGGGTGTACTGCCTGGCGCCACTGACGCTGGGTGTGCTGCCTCGCGCCACTAACGCAGGGTGTACTGCCTGGCGCCACTGACGCTGGGTGTACTGCCTCGCGCCACTGACACTGGGTGTACTGCCTGGCGCCATTGACGCTGGGTGTACTGCCTGGCGCCACTGACGCTGGTTGTACTGGCTGGCGCCACTAACGCTGGGTGTACTGCCTCGCGCCACTGACGCTGGGTGTACTGCCTCGCGCCACTGACGCTGGGTGTACTGCCTGGCGCCACTGACGCTGGGTGTACTGGCTGGCGCCACTGACGCTGGGTGTACTGCCTGGCGCCACTGACGCTGGGTGTACTGCCTGGCGCCACTGACGCTGGGTGTATTGCCTGGCGCCACTGACGCTGGGTGTACTGCCTGGCGCCACTAACGCTGGGTGTACTGCCTCGCGCCACTAACGCTGGGTGTATTGCCTGGCGCCACTGACGCTGGGTGTACTGCCTGGCGCCACTGACGCTGGGTGTACTGCCTGACGCCAATAACGCTGGGTGTACTGCTTGGCGCCACTATCGCTGGGTGTACTGCCTGGCGCCACTAACGCTGGGTGTACGCCTGGCGCCACTAACGCTGGGTGTACTGCCTGGCCCAACTGACGCTGGGTGCACTGCCTGGCGCCACTGACGCTGTGTGTACTGCCTGGCGCCATTGACGCTGGGTGTACTGCTTGGCGCCACTGACGCTGGGTGTACTGCCTGGCGCCACTGACGCTGGGTGTACTGCCTGGCGCCACTAACGCTGGTTGTACTGCCTCGCGCCACTAACCCTGGGTGTACTGCCTGGCGCCACTAACGCTGGGTGTACTGCCTGGCGCCACTGACGCTGGGTGTACTGCCTGGCGCCACTAACGCTGGGTGTACCGCCTGGCGTCACTGACGCTGGGTGTACCGCCTCCCGCCACTAACGCTGGGTGTACTGCCTCGCGCCACTGGCGCTGGGTGTACTGCCTCGCGCCACTAACGCTGGGTGTACTGCCTCCCGCCACTAACGTTGGGTGTACTGCCTGGCGCGGCTGACGCTGGGTGTACTGCCTGGCACCACTAACGCTGGGTGTACTGCCTCGCGCCACTGACGCTTGGTGTACTGCCTCGCGCCAGTGACGCTGGGTGTACTGCCTGGCGCCACTGACACTGGGTGTACTGCCTCGCGCCACTAACGCTGGGTGTGCTGCCTGGCGCCACTGACGCTGGGTGTACTGCCTGCCGCCACTGACGCTGGGTGTACTGCCTGGCGCCACTGACGCTGGGTGTACTGCCTGGCGCCACTAACGCTGGGTGTTCTGCCTGGCGCCACTGACGCTGGGTGTACTACCTGGCGCTACTGACGCTGGGTGTACTGCCTGGCCCAACTGACGCTTGGTGTACTGCCTGGCGCCACTGACGCTGGGTGTACTGCCTGGCGCCACTGACGCTGGGTGTAAAGCCTGGCGCCACTGACGCTGGGTGTACTGCCTGGCGCCGCTGACGCTGGGTGTACTGCCTGGCGCCACTAACGCTGGGTGTACTGCCTGGCGCCACTGACGCTGGGTGTACTGCCTCGCGCCACTAACGCTGGGTGTACTGGCTGGCGCCATTGACGCTGGGTGTACTGCCTGGCGCCACTGACGCTGGGTGTACTGCCTCTCGCCACTAACGCTGGGTGTGCTGCCTGGCGCCACTGACGCTGGGTGTACTGCCTGCCGCCACTGACGCTGGGTGTACTGCCTGGCGCCACTGACGCTGGGTGTACTGCCTGGCCCAACTGACGCTAGGTGTACTGCCTGGCGCCACTGACGCTGGGTGTACTGCCTGGCGCCACTGACGCTTGGTGTACTGCCTGGCGCCGCTGACCCTGGGTGTACTGCCTGGCGCCACTGACGCTGGGTGTACTGCCTCGCGCCACTAACGCTGGGTGTACTGCCTGGCGCCACTGACGCTGGGTGTACTGCCTGGCGCCACTGACGCTGGGTGTACTGCCTGACGCCAATAACGCTGGGTGTACTGCTTGGCGCCACTAACGCTGGGTGTACTGCCTGGCGCCACTAACGCTGGGTGTACGCCTGGCGCCACTAACGCTGGGTGTACTGCCTGGCCCAACTGACGCTGGGTGCATTGCCTGGCGCCACTGACGCTGTGTGTACTGCCTGACGCCATTGACGCTGGGTGTACTGCTTGGCGCCACTGACGCTGGGTGTACTGCCTGGCGCCACTGACGCTGGGTGTACTGCCTGGCGCCACTAACGCTGGTTGTACTGCCTCGCGCCACTAACCCTGGGTGTACTGCCTGGCGCCACTAACGCTGGGTGTACTGCCTGGCGCCACTGACGCTGGGTGTACTGCCTGGCGCCACTAACGCTGGGTGTACCGCCTGGCGTCACTGACGCTGGGTGTACCGCCTCCCGCCACTAACGCTGGGTGTACTGCCTCGCGCCACTGGCGCTGGGTGTACTGCCTCGCGCCACTAACGCTGGGTGTACTGCCTCCCGCCACTAACGTTGGGTGTACTGCCTGGCGCGGCTGACGCTCGGTGTACTGCCTGGCACCACTAACGCTGGGTGTACTGCCTCGCGCCACTGACGCTTGGTGTACTGCCTCGCGCCAGTGACGCTGGGTGTACTGCCTGGCGCCACTGACACTGGGTGTACTGCCTCGCGCCACTAACGCTGGGTGTGCTGCCTGGCGCCACTGACGCTGGGTGTACTGCCTGCCGCCACTGACGCTGGGTGTACTGCCTGGCGCCACTGACGCTGGGTGTACTGCCTGGCGCCACTAACGCTGGGTGTACTGCCTGGCGCCACTGACGCTGGGTGTACTACCTGGCGCTACTGACGCTGGGTGTACTGCCTGGCCCAACTGACGCTTGGTGTACTGCCTGGCGCCAATGACGCTGGGTGTACTGCCTGGCGCCACTGACGCTGGGTGTAAAGCCTGGCGCCACTGACGCTGGGTGTACTGCCTGGCGCCGCTGACGCTGGGTGTATTGCCTGGCGCCACTAACGCTGGGTGTACTGCCTGGCGCCACTGACGCTGGGTGTACTGCCTCGCGCCACTAACGCTGGGTGTACTGGCTGGCGCCATTGACGCTGGGTGTACTGCCTGGCGCCACTGACGCTGGATGTACTGCCTCTCGCCACTAACGCTGGGTGTGCTGCCTGGCGCCACTGACGCTGGGTGTACTGCCTGCCGCCACTGACGCTGGGTGTACTGCCTGGCGCCACTGACGCTGGGTGTAGTGCCTGGCCCAACTGACGCTAGGTGTACTGCCTGGCGCCACTGACGCTGGGTGTACTGCCTGGCGCCACTGACGCTTGGTGTACTGCCTGGCGCCGCTGACCCTGGGTGTACTGCCTGGCGCCACTGACGCTGGGTGTACTGCCTCGCGCCACTAACGCTGGGTGTACTGCCTGGCGCCACTGACGCTGGGTGTGCTGCCTCGCGCCACTAACGCAGGGTGTACTGCCTGGCGCCACTGACGCTGTGTGTACTGCGTGGCGCCATTGACGCTGGGTGTACTGCCTGGCGCCATTGACGGTGGGTGTACTGCCTGGCGCCACTGACGCTTGGTGTACTGCCTGGCGCCACTGACGCTGAGTGTACTGCCTGGCGCCACTGACGCTGGGTGTACCGCCTGACGCCACTGACGCTGGGTGCTGCCTGGCGCCACTAACGCTGGGTGTACTGCCTGGCGTCACAGACGCTGGGTGTACCGCCTCCCGCCACTAACGCTGGGTGTATTGCCTCGCGCCACTAACGGTTGGGTGTACTGCCTCCCGCCACTAACGCTGGATGTACTGCCTAGCGCGGCTGACGCTGGGTGTACTGCCTGGCGCCCTAACACTGGGTGTACTGCCTCGCGCCACTGACGCTGGGTGTACTGCCTGGCGCCACTGACGCTGGGTGTGCTGCCTGGCACCACTGACGCTGGGTGTACTGTCTGGCGCCATTGACGCTAGGTGTACTGCCTGGTGCCACTGACGATGGGTGTATGCCTGGTGCCACTGACGCTGGGTGTACTGCCTGGCGCCACTAACGCTGGGTGTACTGCCTGGCGCAACTAACGCTGGGTGTACTGCCTGGCGCCACTAACGCTGGGTGTACTGCCTCGCGCCACTGACGCTGGGTGTACTGCCTGGCGCCACTGACGCTGGGTGTACTGCCTCGCGCCACTAACGCTGGGTGTACTGCCTCGCGCCACTGACACTGGGTGTATTGCCTGGCGCCACTGACGCTGGGTGTACTGCCTGGCGCCACTGACGCTGGGTGTACGGCCTGGCGCCACTGACACTGGGTGTACTGCCTGGCGCCACTGACGCTTGGTGTACTGCCTGGCGCCACTGACGCTGGGTGTACTGGTTAGCGCCACTGACGCTGGGTGTACTGCCTCGCGCCACTGACGCTGCTTGTACTGCCTGGGGCGACTGACGCTGGGAGTATTGCCTGGGGCCACTGACGCTGGGTGTACTGCCTGGCGCCACTAACGCTGGGTGTACTGCCTCGCGCCACTAACGCTGGGTGTACTGCCTGGCGCCACTAACGCTGGGTGTACTGCCTGACGCCACTGACGCTGGGTGTACTGCCTGGCGCCAATAACGCTGGGTGTACTGCTTGGCGCCACTAATGCTGGGTGTACTGCCTGGCGCCACTGACGCTGGGTGTACTGCCTCGCGCCACTGACGCTGGGTGTACTGCTTGGCGCCACTAACGCTGGGTGTACTGCCTGGCGCCACTGACGCTGGGTGTACTGCCTCGCGCCACTGACGCTGGGTGTACTGCCTGGCGCCACTGACGCTGGGTGTACTGCCTGGCTCCACTGACGCTGGGTGTACTGCCTGGCGCCACTGACGCTGGGTGTACTGCCTGCCGCCACTAACGCGGGGTGTACTGCTTGGCGCCACTAACGCTGGGTGTACTGCCTCGCGCCACTAACGCTGGGTGTACTGCCTCGCGCCACTGACGCTGGGTGTACTGCCTCGCGCCACTGACACTGGGTGTGCTGCCTGGCGCCACTGACGCTGGGTGTACTGCCTGGCGCCACTGACGCTGGGGGTACTGCCTGGCGCCACTGACGCTTGGTGTACTGCCTCGCGCCACTGACGCTGGGTGTACGGCCTGGCGCCACTGACGCTGGGTGTACTGCCTGGCTCCACTGACGCTGGGTGTACTGCCTGGCGCCACTGACGCTGGGTGTACTGCCTGCCGCCACTAACGCGGGGTGTACTGCTTGGCGCCACTAACGCTGGGTGTACTGCCTCGCGCCACTAACGCTGGGTGTACTGCCTCGCGCCACTGACGCTGGGTGTACTGCCTCGCGCCACTGACACTGGGTGTACTGCCTGGCGCCACTGACGCTGGGTGTACTGCCTGGCGCCACTGACGCTGGGGGTACTGCCTGGCGCCACTGACGCTTGGTGTACTGCCTCGCGCCACTGACGCTGGGTGTACGGCCTGGCGCCACTGACGCTGGGTGTACTGGCTGGCGCCACTGACGCTGGGTGTACTGGCTGGCGCCACTGACGCTGGGTGTAGTGCCTCGCGCCACTGACGCTGGGTGTACTGCCTGGCGCCACTAACGCTGGGTGTACGCCTGGCGCCACTGACGCTGGGTGTACTGGTTAGCGCCACTGACGCTGGGTGTACTGCCTCGCGCCACTGACGCTGCTTGTACTGCCTGGGGCGACTGACGCTGGGAGTATTGCCTGGGGCCACTGACGCTGGGTGTACTGCCTGGCGCCACTAACGCTGGGTGTACTGCCTCGCGCCACTAACGCTGGGTGTACTGCCTGGCGCCACTAACGCTGGGTGTACTGCCTGACGCCACTGACGCTGGGTGTACTGCCTGGCGCCAATAACGCTGGGTGTACTGCTTGGCGCCACTAACGCTGGGTGTACTGCCTGGCGCCACTGACGCTGGGTGTACTGCCTCGCGCCACTGACGCTGGGTGTACTGCTTGGCGCCACTAACGCTGGGTGTACTGCCTGGCGCCACTGACGCTGGGTGTACTGCCTCGCGCCACTGACGCTGGGTGTACTGCCTGGCGCCACTGACGCTGGGTGTACTGCCTGGCTCCACTGACGCTGGGTGTACTGCCTGGCGCCACTGACGCTGGGTGTACTGCCTGCCGCCACTAACGCGGGGTGTACTGCTTGGCGCCACTAACGCTGGGTGTACTGCCTCGCGCCACTAACGCTGGGTGTACTGCCTCGCGCCACTGACGCTGGGTGTACTGCCTCGCGCCACTGACACTGGGTGTACTGCCTGGCGCCACTGACGCTGGGTGTACTGCCTGGCGCCACTGACGCTGGGGGTACTGCCTGGCGCCACTGACGCTTGGTGTACTGCCTCGCGCCACTGACGCTGGGTGTACGGCCTGGCGCCACTGACGCTGGGTGTACTGGCTGGCGCCACTGACGCTGGGTGTACTGGCTGGCGCCACTGACGCTGGGTGTAGTGCCTCGCGCCACTGACGCTGGGTGTACTGCCTGGCGCCACTAACGCTGGGTGTACGCCTGGCGCCACTAACGCTGGGTGTGCTGCCTGGCGCCACTAACGCTGGGTGTACTGCCCGACGCCACTGACGCTGGGTGTACGCCTGGCGCCACTAACGCTGGGTGTACTGCCTGGCGCCACTAACGCTGGGTGTACTGCCTGACGCCACTGACGCTGGGTGTACTGCCTGGCGCCAATAACGCTGGGTGTACTGCTTGGCGCCACTAACGCTGGGTGTACTGCCTGGCGCCACTGACGCTGGGTGTACTGCCTCGCGCCACTGACGCTGGGTGTACTGCTTGGCGCCACTAACGCTGGGTGTACTGCCTGGCGCCACTGACGCTGGGTGTACTGCCTCGCGCCACTGACGCTGGGTGTACTGCCTGGCGCCACTGACGCTGGGTGTACTGCCTGGCTCCACTGACGCTGGGTGTACTGCCTGGCGCCACTGACGCTGGGTGTACTGCCTGCCGCCACTAACGCGGGGTGTACTGCTTGGCGCCACTAACGCTGGGTGTACTGCCTCGCGCCACTAACGCTGGGTGTACTGCCTCGCGCCACTGACGCTGGGTGTACTGCCTCGCGCCACTGACACTGGGTGTACTGCCTGGCGCCACTGACGCTGGGTGTACTGGCTGGCGCCACTGACGCTGGGTGTAGTGCCTCGCGCCACTGACGCTGGGTGTACTGCCTGGCGCCACTGACGCTGGGTGTATTGCCTGGCGCCACTGACGCTGGGTGTACTGCTTGGCGCCACTGACGCTGGGTGTACTGGCTGGCGCCACTGACGCTGGGTGTACTGCCTCGCGCCACTGACGCTGGGTGTACTGCCTGGCGCCACTGACGCTGGGTGTATTGCCTGGCGCCACTGACGCTGGGTGTACTGCGTGGCGCCACTAACGCTGGGTGTACTGCCTCGCGCCACTAACGCTGGGTGTATTGCCTGGCGCCACTGACGCTGGGTGTACTGCCTGGCGCCACTGACACTGGGTGTACTGCCTGACGCCAATAACGCTGGGTGTACTGCTTGGCGCCACTAACGCTGGGTGTACTGCCTGGCGCCACTAACGCTGGGTGTACGCCTGGCGCCACTAACGCTGGGTGTACTGCCTGGCGCCATTGACGCTGGGTGTACTGCCTCGCGCCACTAACGCTGGGTGTACTGCCTGGCGCCACTGACGCTGGGTGTACTGCCTCGCGCCACTGACGCTGGGTGTACTGCCTGGCGCCACTGACGCTGTGTGTACTGCCTGGTGCCACTGACGCTGGGTGTACTGCCTGGCGCCATTGACGCTGAGTGTACTGCCTGCCGCCACTGACGCTTCCTGTACCGCCTGACGCCACTGACGCTGGGTGTACTGCCTGGCGCCACTGACGCTGGGTGTACTGCCTGGCGCCACTAACGCTGGGTGTACTGCCTCGCGCCACTAACCCTGGGTGTACTGCCTGGCGCCACTAACGCTGGGTGTACTGCCTGGCGCCACTGACGCTGGGTGTACTGCCTGGCGCCACTAACGCTGGGTGTACCGCCTGGCGTCACTGACGCTGGGTGTACCGCCTCCCGCCACTAACGCTGGGTGTACTGCCGCGCGCCACTGGCGCTGGGTGTACTGCCTCGCGCCACTAACGCTGGGTGTACTGCCTCCCGCCACTAACGCTGGGTGTACTGCCTGGCGCGGCTGACGCTGGGTGTACTGCCTGGCACCACTAACGCTGGGTGTATTGCCTCGCGCCACTGACGCTGGGTGTACTGCCTGGCGCCACTGACGCTGGGTGTACTGCCTGGCGCCACGGACGCTGGGTGTACTGCCTGGCGCCATTGGCGCTAGGTGTACTGCCTGGTGCCACTGACGATGGGTGTACTGCCTGGCGCCACTGAGGCTGGGTGTACTGCCGCGCGCCACTGACGCTGGGTGTACTGCCTCGCGCCACTAACGCTGGGTGTACTGCCTGGCGCCACTGACGCTGGGTGTACTGCCTGGCGCCACTGACGCTGGGTGTACTGCCTGGCGCCACTGACGCTGTGTGTACTGCCTGGCGCCACTAACGCTGGGTGTACTGCCTGGCGCCACTAACGCTGGGTGTACTGCCTGACGCCACTGACGCTGGGTGTACTGCCTGGCGCCAATAACGCTGGGTGTACTGCTTGGCGCCACTAACGCTGGGTGTACTGCCTGGCGCCACTGACGCTGGGTGTACTGCCTCGCGCCACTGACGCTGGGTGTACTGCTTGGCGCCACTAACGCTGGGTGTACTGCCTGGCGCCACTGACGCTGGGTGTACTGCCTCGCGCCACTGACGCTGGGTGTACTGCCTGGCGCCACTGACGCTGGGTGTACTGCCTGGCTCCACTGACGCTGGGTGTACTGCCTGGCGCCACTGACGCTGGGTGTACTGCCTGCCGCCACTAACGCGGGGTGTACTGCTTGGCGCCACTAACGCTGGGTGTACTGCCTCGCGCCACTAACGCTGGGTGTACTGCCTCGCGCCACTGACGCTGGGTGTACTGCCTCGCGCCACTGACACTGGGTGTACTGCCTGGCGCCACTGACGCTGGGTGTACTGCCTGGCGCCACTGACGCTGGGGGTACTGCCTGGCGCCACTGACGCTTGGTGTACTGCCTCGCGCCACTGACGCTGGGTGTACGGCCTGGCGCCACTGACGCTGGGTGTACTGGCTGGCGCCATTGACGCTGGGTGTACTGGCTGGCGCCACTGACGCTGGGTGTAGTGCCTCGCGTCACTGACGCTGGGTGTACTGCCTGGCGCCACTGACGCTGGGTGTATTGCCTGGCGCCACTGACGCTGGGTGTACTGCCTGGCGCCACTGACGCTGGGTGTACTGGCTGGCGCCACTGACGCTGGGTGTACTGCCTCGCGCCACTGACGCTGGGTGTACTGCCTGGCGCCACTGACGCTGGGTGTATTGCCTGGCGCCACTGACGCTGGGTGTACTGCGTGGCGCCACTAACGCTGGGTGTACTGCCTCGCGCCACTAACGCTGGGTGTATTGCCTGGCGCCACTGACGCTGGGTGTACTGCCTGCCGCCACTGACGCTGGGTGTACTGCCTGACGCCAATAACGCTGGGTGTACTGCTTGGCGCCACTAACGCTGGGTGTACTGCCTGGCGCCACTAACGCTGGGTGTACGCCTGGCGCCACTAACGCTGGGTGTACTGCCTGGCGCCACTGACGCTGGGTGTACTGCCTCGCGCCACTGACGCTGGGTGTACTGCCTGGCGCCACTGACGCTGTGTGTACTGCCTGGTGCCACTGACGCTGGGTGTACTGCCTGGCGCCATTGACGCTGAGTGTACTGCCTGCCGCCACTGACGCTTCGTGTACCGCCTGACGCCACTGACGCTGGGTGTACTGCCTGGCGCCACTGACGCTGGGTGTACTGCCTGGCGCCACTAACGCTGGGTGTACTGCCTCGCGCCACTAACCCTGGGTGTACTGCCTGGCGCCACTAACGCTGGGTGTACTGCCTGGCGCCACTGACGCTGGGTGTACTGCCTCGCGCCACTAACGCTGGGTGTACCGCCTGGCGTCACTGACGCTGGGTGTACCGCCTCCCGCCACTAACGCTGGGTGTACTGCCTCGCGCCACTGGCGCTGGGTGTACTGCCTCGCGCCACTAACGCTGGGTGTACTGCCTCCCGCCACTAACGCTGGGTGTACTGCCTGGCGCGGCTGACGCTGGGTGTACTGCCTGGCACCACTAACGCTGGGTGTATTGCCTCGCGCCACTGACGCTGGGTGTACTGCCTGGCGCCACTGACGCTGGGTGTACTGCCTGGCGCCACGGACGCTGGGTGTACTGCCTGGCGCCATTGGCGCTAGGTGTACTGCCTGGTGCCACTGACGATGGGTGTACTGCCTGGCGCCACTGACGCTGGGTGTACTGCCTCGCGCCACTGACGCTGGGTGTACTGCCTCGCGCCACTGACGCTGGGTGTACTGCCTCGCGCCACTGACGCTGGGTGTACTGCTTGGCGCCACTGACGCTGGGTGTATTGCCTCGCGCCACTGACGCTGGGTGTACTGCCTGGCGCCAATAACGCTGGGTGTGCTGCCTGGCGCCACTGACGCTGGGTGTACTGCCTGGCGCCACTAACGCTGGGTGTATTGCCTGCCGCCACTGACGCTGGGTGTACTGCCTGGCGCCACTGACGCTGGGTGTACTGCCTGGCGCCACTAACGCTGGGTGTACTGCCTGGCGGTACTGACGCTGGGTATACTGCCTGGCCCAACTGACGCTGGGTGTACTGCCTGGCGCCACTGACGCTGGGTGTACTGCCTGCCGCCACTGACGCTGGGTGTACTGCCTGGCGCCACTGACGCTGGGTGTACTGCCTGGCGCCACTAACGCTGGGAGTACTGCCTCGCGCCACTGACGCTGGGTATACTGCCTGGCCCAACTGACGCTGGGTGTACTGCCTGGCGCCACTGACGCTGGGTGTACTGGCTGGCGCCACTGACGCTGGGTGTAAAGCCCGGCGCCACTGACGCTGGGTGTACTGACTGGCGCCGCTGACGCTGGGTGTACTGCCTGGCGCCAGTGACGCTGGGTGTACTGCCTGGCCCCACTGACGCTGGGTGTAAAGCCTGGCGCCACTGATGCTGGTTGTACTGCCTGGCGCCATTGACGCTGGGTGTACTGCCTGGCGCCACTAACGCTGGGTGTACTGCCTCGCGCCACTGACGCTGGGTGTACTGCCTCGCGCCACTAACGCTGGGTGTACTGCCTGGCGCCATTGACGCTGGGTGTACTGCCTGGCGCCACTGACGCTGGGTGTACTGCCTCGCGCCGCTAACGCTGGGTGTACTGCCTGGCGCCACTGACGCTGGGTGTACTGCCTGCCGCCACTGACGCTGGGTGTACTGCCTGGCGCCACTGACGCTGGGTGTACTGCCTGGCCCAACTGACGCTGGGTGTACTGCCTGGCGCCACTGACGCTGGGTGTACTGCCTGGCGCCACTGACGCTGGGTGTATTGCCTGGCGCCGCTGACGCGGGGAGTACTGCCTCGCGCCACTGACGCTGGGTGTACTGCCTGCCGCCACTGACGCTGGGTGTACTGCCTGCCGCCACTGACGCTGGGTGTACTGCCTGGCGCCACTGACGCTGGGTGTACTGCCTGGCGCCACTAACGCTGGGTGTACTGCCTGGCGGTACTGACGCTGGGTATACTGCCTGGCCCAACTGACGCTGGGTGTACTGCCTGGCGCCACTAAAGCTGGGTGTACTTCCTCGCGCCACTGACGCTGGGTGTACTGCCTCGCGCCACTGACGCTGGGTGTACTGCCTGACGCCACCGACGCTGGGTGTACTGCCTCGCGCCACTAACGCTGGGTGTGCTGCCTGGCGCCACTGACGCTGGGTGTACTGCCTGGCGCCACTAACGCTGGGTGTATTGCCTGCCGCCACTGACGCTGGGTGTACTGCCTGGCGCCACTGACGCTGGGTGTACTGCCTGGCGCCACTAACGCTGGGTGTACTGCCTGGCGGTACTGACGCTGGGTATACTGCCTGGCCCAACTGACGCTGGGTGTACTGCCTGGCGCCACTGACGCTGGGTGTACTGCCTGCCGCCACTGACGCTGGGTGTACTGCCTGGCGCCACTGACGCTGGGTGTACTGCCTGGCGCCACTAACGCTGGGAGTACTGCCTCGCGCCACTGACGCTGGGTATACTGCCTGGCCCAACTGACGCTGGGTGTACTGCCTGGCGCCACTGACGCTGGGTGTACTGGCTGGCGCCACTGACGCTGGGTGTAAAGCCTGGCGCCACTGACGCTGGGTGTACTGCCTGGCGCCGCTGACGCTGGGTGTACTGCCTGGCGCCAGTGACGCTGGGTGTACTGCCTGGCCCCACTGACGCTGGGTGTAAAGCCTGGCGCCACTGATGCTGGGTGTACTGCCTGGCGCCATTGACGCTGGGTGTACTGCCTGGCGCCACTAACGCTGGGTGTACTGCCTCGCGCCACTGACGCTGGGTGTACTGCCTCGCGCCACTAACGCTGGGTGTACTGCCTGGCGCCATTGACGCTGGGTGTACTGCCTGGCGCCACTGACGCTGGGTGTACTGCCTCGCGCCGCTAACGCTGGGTGTACTGCCTGGCGCCACTGACGCTGGGTGTACTGCCTGCCGCCACTGACGCTGGGTGTACTGCCTGGCGCCACTGACGCTGGGTGTACTGCCTGGCCCAACTGACGCTGGGTGTACTGCCTGGCGCCACTGACGCTGGGTGTACTGCCTGGCGCCACTGACGCTGGGTGTACTGCCTGGCGCCGCTGACGCGGGGTGTACTGCCTCGCGCCACTGACGCTGGGTGTACTGCCTGCCGCCACTGACGCTGGGTGTACTGCCTGCCGCCACTGACGCTGGGTGTACTGCCTGGCGCCACTGACGCTGGGTGTACTGCCTGGCGCCACTAACGCTGGGTGTACTGCCTGGCGGTACTGACGCTGGGTGTACTGCCTGGCGCCACTAACGCTGGGTGTACTGCCTCGCGCCACTGACGCTGGGTGTACTGCCTGGCGCCACTGACGCTGGTGTACTGCCTGGCGCCACTGACGCTGGGTGTACTGCCTGGCGCCACTAACGCTGGGTGTACTGCCTCGCGCCACTTACGCTGGGTGTACTGCCTCGCGCCGCTAACGCTGGGTGTACTGCCTGGCGCCAATGACGCTGGGTGTACTGCCTGCCGCCACTGACGCTGGGTGTACTGCCTGGCGCCACTGACGCTGGGTGTACTGCCTGGCCCAACTGACGCTGGGTGTACTGCCTGGCGCCACTGACGCTGGGTGTACTGCCTGGCGCCACTGACGCTGGGTGTACTGCCTCGCGCCACTGACGCTGGGTGTACTGCCTGCCGCCACTGACGCTGGGTGTACTGCCTGCCGCCACTGACGCTGGGTGTACTGCCTGGCGCCACTGACGCTGGGTGTACTGCCTGGCGCCACTAACGCTGGGTGTACTGCCTGGCGGTACTGACGCTGGGTGTACTGCCTGGCGCCACTAACGCTGGGTGTACTGCCTCGCGCCACTGACGCTGGGTGTACTGCCTGGCGCCACTGACGCTGGTGTACTGCCTGGCGCCACTGACGCTGGGTGTACTGCCTGGCGCCACTAACGCTGGGTGTACTGCCTCGCGCCACTGACGCTGGGTGTACTGCCTCGCGCCGCTAACGCTGGGTGTACTGCCTGGCGCCAATGACGCTGGGTGTATACTGCCTGCCGCCACTGACGCTGGGTGTACTGCCTGGCGCCACTGACGCTGGGTGTACTGCCTGGCCCAACTGACGCTGGGTGTACTGCCTGGCGCCACTGACGCTGGGTGTACTGCCTGGCGCCACTGACGCTGGGTGTACTGCCTGGCGCCGCTGACGCGGGGTGTACTGCCTGGCGCCACTAACGCTGGGTGTACAGCCTCCCGCCACTAACGCTGGGTGTACTGCCTCGCGCCGCTAACGCTGGGTGTACTGCCTGGCGCCAATGACGCTGGGTGTATACTGCCTGCCGCCACTGACGCTGGGTGTACTGCCTGGCGCCACTGACGCTGGGTGTACTGCCTGGCCCAACTGACGCTGGGTGTACTGCCTGGCGCCACTGACGCTGGGTGTACTGCCTGGCGCCACTGACGCTGGGTGTACTGCCTGGCGCCGCTGACGCGGGGTGTACTGCCTGGCGCCACTAACGCTGGGTGTACAGCCTCCCGCCACTAACGCTGGGTGTACTGCCTGGAGCGGCTGACGCTGGGTGTACTGCCTGGCGCCACGAACGCTGGGTGTATTACCTGGCGCCACTGACGCTGGGTGTACTGCCTGGCGCCACTGACGCTGGGTGTACTGCCTGGCGCAATTGACGCTAGGTGTACTGCCTGGTGCCACTGACGATGGGTGTACTGCCTGGTGCCACTGACGCTGGGTGTACAGCCTCCCGCCACTAACGCTGGGTGTACTGCCTGGAGCGGCTGACGCTGGGTGTACTGCCTGGCGCCACTATCGCTGGGTGTACTGCCTGGCGCCACCGACGCTGGGTGTACCGCCTCGCGCCACTAACGCTGGGTGTGCTGCCTGGCACCACTGACGCTGGGTGTACTGCCTGGCGCCACTAACGCTGGGTGTACTGCCTGCCGCCACTGACGCTGGGTGTACTGCCTGGCGCCACTGACGCTGGGTGTACTGCCTGGCGCCACTAACGCTGGGTGTACTGCCTGGCGGTACTGACGTTGGTTATACTGCCTGGCCCAACTGACGCTGGGTGTACTGCCTGGCGCCACTGACGCTGGGTGTACTGCCTGCCGCCACTGACGCTGGGTGTACTGCCTGGCGCCACTTACGCTGGGTGTACTGCCTGCGCCACTAACGCTGGGTGTACTGCCTGGCGGTACTGACGCTGGGTATACTGCCTGGCCCAACTGACGCTGGGTGTACTGCCTGGCGCCACTGACGCTGGGTGTACTGGCTGGCGCCACTGACGCTGGGTGTACTGCCTCGCGCCGCTGACGCTGGGTGTACTGCCTGGCGCCACTGACGCTGGGTGTACTGCCTGGCCCCACTGACGCTGGGTGTAAAGCCTGGCGCCATGTGACGCTGGGTGTACTGCCTGGCGCCATTGACGCTGGGAGTACTGCCTCGCGCCACTGACGCTGGGTATACTGCCTGGCCCAACTGACGCTGGGTGTACTGCCTGGCGCCACTGACGCTGGGTGTACTGGCTGGCGCCACTGACGCTGGGTGTAAAGCCTGGCGCCACTGACGCTGGGTGTACTGCCTGGCGCCGCTGACGCTGGGTGTACTGTCTGGCGCCAGTGACGCTGGGTGTACTGCCTGGCCCCACTGACGCTGAGTGTAAAGCCTGGCGCCACTGATGCTGGGTGTACTGCCTGGCGCCATTGACGCTGGGTGTACTGCCTGGCGCCACTAACGCTGGGTCTACTGCCTCGCGCCACTGACGCTGGGTGTACTGCCTCGCGCCACTAACGCTGGGTGTACTGCCTGGCGCCATTGACGCTGGGTGTACTGCCTGGCGCCACTGACGCTGGGTGTACTGCATGGCGCCACTGACGCTGGGTGTACTGCCTGGCCCAACTGACGCTGGGTGTACTGCCTGGCGCCACTGACGCTGGGTGTACTGCCTGGCGCCACTGACGCTGGGTGTACTGCCTGGCGCCGCTGACGCGGGGTGTACTGCCTCGCGCCACTGACGCTGGGTGTACTGCCTGCCGCCACTGACGCTGGGTGTACTGCCTGGCGCCACTGACGCTGGGTGTACTGCCTGGCGCCACTGACGCTGGGTGTACTGCCTGGCGCCACTAACGCTGGGTGTACTGCCTGGCGGTACTGACGCTGGGTATACTGCCTGGCCCAACTGACGCTGGGTGTACTGCCTGGCGTCACTGACGCTGGGTGTACTGCCTGGCGCCACTAACGCTGGGTGTACTGCCTCGCGCCACTGACGCTGGGTGTACTGCCTGGCGCCACTGACGCTGGGTGTACTGCCTGGCGCCACTGACGCGGGGTGTACTGCCTGGCGCCACTAACGCTGGGTGTACTGCCTGGCGCCACTGACGCTGGGTGTACTGCCTGGCGCCGCTAACGCTGGGTGTACTGCCTGGCGCCAATGACGCTGGGTGTACTGCCTGCCGCCACTGACGCTGGGTGTACTGCCTGGCGCCACTGACGCTGGGTGTACTGCCTGGCCCAACTGACGCTGGGTGTACTGCCTGGCGCCACTGACGCTGGGTGTACTGCCTGGCGCCACTGACGCTGGGTGTACTGCCTGGCGCCACTAACGCTGGGTGTACTGCCTGGCGGTACTGACGCTGGGTATACTGCCTGGCCCAACTGACGCTGGGTGTACTGCCTGGCGCCACTGACGCTGGGTGTACTGCCTGCCGCCACTGACGCTGGGTGTACTGCCTGGCGCCACTGACGCTGGGTGTACTGCCTGGCGCCACTAACGCTGGGAGTACTGCCTCGCGCCACTGACGCTGGGTATACTGCCTGGCCCAACTGACGCTGGGTGTACTGCCTGGCGCCACTGACGCTGGGTGTACTGGCTGGCGCCACTGACGCTGGGTGTAAAGCCTGGCGCCACTGACGCTGGGTGTACTGCCTGGCGCCGCTGACGCTGGGTGTACTGCCTGGCGCCAGTGACGCTGGGTGTACTGCCTGGCCCCACTGACGCTGGGTGTAAAGCCTGGCGCCACTGATGCTGGGTGTACTGCCTGGCGCCATTGACGCTGGGTGTACTGCCTGGCGCCACTAACGCTGGGTGTACTGCCTCGCGCCACTGACGCTGGGTGTACTGCCTCGCGCCACTAACGCTGGGTGTACTGCCTGGCGCCATTGACGCTGGGTGTACTGCCTGGCGCCACTGACGCTGGGTGTACTGCCTCGCGCCACTGACGCTGGGTGTACTGCCTGCCGCCACTGACGCTGGGTGTACTGCCTGGCGCCACTGACGCTGGGTGTACTGCCTGGCCCAACTGACGCTGGGTGTACTGCCTGGCGCCACTGACGCTGGGTGTACTGCCTGGCGCCACTGACGCTGGGTGTACTGCCTGGCGCCGCTGACGCGGGGTGTACTGCCTCGCGCCACTGACGCTGGGTGTACTGCCTGCCGCCACTGACGCTGGGTGTACTGCCTGCCGCCACTGACGCTGGGTGTACTGCCTGGCGCCACTGACGCAGGGTGTACTGCCTGGCGCCACTAACGCTGGGTGTACTGCCTGGCGGTACTGACGCTGGGTATACTGCCTGGCCCAACTGACGCTGGGTGTACTGCCTGGCGTCACTAACGCTGGGTGTACTGCCTGGCGCCACTAACGCTGGGTGTACTGCCTCGCGCCACTGACGCTGGGTGTACTGCCTGGCGCCACTGACGCTGGTGTACTGCCTGGCGCCACTGACGCTGGGTGTACTGCCTGGCGCCACTAACGCTGGGTGTACTGCCTGGCGCCACTGACGCTGGGTGTACTGCCTCGCGCCGCTAACGCTGGGTGTACTGCCTGGCGCCAATGACGCTGGGTGTACTGCCTGCCGCCACTGACGCTGGGTGTACTGCCTGGCGCCACTGACGCTGGGTGTACTGCCTGGCCCAACTGACGATGGGTGTACTGCCTGGCGCCACTGACGCTGGGTGTACGGCCTGGCGCCACTGACGCTGGGTGTACTGCCTGGCGCCGCTGACGCGGGGTGTACTGCCTGGCGCCACTAACGCTGGGTGTACCGCCTCCCGCCACTGACGCTGGGTGTACTGCCTCGCGCCACTAACGCTGGGTGTACTGCCTCGCGCCACTAACGCTGGGTGTACAGCCTCCCGCCACTAACGCTGGGTGTACTGCCTGGAGCGGCTGACGCTGGGTGTACTGCCTGGCGCCACTAACGCTGGGTGTATTACCTGGCGCCACTGACGCTGGGTGTACTGCCTGGCGCCACTGACGCTGGGTGTACTGCCTGGCGCCATTGACGCTAGGTGTACTGCCTGGTGCCACTGACGATGGGTGTACTGCCTGGTGCCACTGACGCTGGGTGTACAGCCTCCCGCCACTAACGCTGGGTGTACTGCCTGGAGCGGCTGACGCTGGGTGTACTGCCTGGCGCCACTATCGCTGGGTGTACTGCCTGGCGCCACCGACGCTGGGTGTACCGCCTCGCGCCACTAACGCTGGGTGTGCTGCCTGGCACCACTGACGCTGGGTGTACTGCCTGGCGCCACTAACGCTGGGTGTACTGCCTGCCGCCACTGACGCTGGGTGTACTGCCTGGCGCCACTGACGCTGGGTGTACTGCCTGGCGCCACTAACGCTGGGTGTACTGCCTGGCGGTACTGACGTTGGTTATACTGCCTGGCCCAACTGACGCTGGGTGTACTGTCTGGCGCCACGGACGCTGGGTGTACTGCCTGCCGCCACTGACGCTGGGTGTACTGCCTGGCGCCACTTACGCTGGGTGTACTGCCTGGCGCCACTAACGCTGGGTGTACTGCCTGGCGGTACTGACGCTGGGTATACTGCCTGGCCCAACTGACGCTGGGTGTACTGCCTGGCGCCACTGACGCTGGGTGTACTGGCTGGCGCCACTGACGCTGGGTGTACTGCCTCGCGCCGCTGACGCTGGGTGTACTGCCTGGCGCCACTGACGCTGGGTGTACTGCCTGGCCCCACTGACGCTGGGTGTAAAGCCTGGCGCCATGTGACGCTGGGTGTACTGCCTGGCGCCATTGACGCTGGGAGTACTGCCTCGCGCCACTGACGCTGGGTATACTGCCTGGCCCAACTGACGCTGGGTGTACTGCCTGGCGCCACTGACGCTGGGTGTACTGGCTGGCGCCACTGACGCTGGGTGTAAAGCCTGGCGCCACTGACGCTGGGTGTACTGCCTGGCGCCGCTGACGCTGGATGTACTGCCTGGCGCCAGTGACGCTGGGTGTACTGCCTGGCGCCACTAACGCTGGGTGTACTGCCTCGCGCCACTGACGCAGGGTGTACTGCCTCGCGCCACTAACGCTGGGTGTACTGCCTGGCGCCATTGACGCTGGGTGTACTGCCTGGCGCCACTGACGCTGGGTGTACTGCCTCGCGCCACTGACGCTGGGTGTACTGCCTGCCGCCACTGACGCTGGGTGTACTGCCTGGCGCCACTGACGCTGGGTGTACTGCCTGGCCCAACTGACGCTGGGTGTACTGCCTGGCGCCGCTGACGCTGGGTGTACTGCCTGGCGCCACTGACGCTGGGTGTACTGCCTGGCGCCGCTGACGCGGGGTGTACTGCCTCGCGCCACTGACGCTGGGTGTACTGCCTGCCGCCACTGACGCTGGGTGTACTGCCTGCCGCCACTGACGCTGGGTGTACTGCCTGGCGCCACTGACGCAGGGTGTACTGCCTGGCGCCACTAACGCTGGGTGTACTGCCTGGCGGTACTGACGCTGGGTATACTGCCTGGCCCAACTGACGATGGGTGTACTGCCTGGCGTCACTGACGCTGGGTGTACTGCCTGGCGCCACTAACGCTGGGTGTACTGCCTCGCGCCACTGACGCTGGGTGTACTGCCTGGCGCCACTGACGCTGGTGTACTGCCTGGCGCCACTGACGCTGGGTGTACTGCCTGGCGCCACTAACGCTGGGTGTACTGCCTGGCGCCACTGACGCTGGGTGTACTGCCTCGCGCCGCTAACGCTGGGTGTACTGCCTGGCGCCAATGACGCTGGGTGTACTGCCTGCCGCCACTGACGCTGGGTGTACTGCCTGGCGCCACTGACGCTGGGTGTACTGCCTGGCCCAACTGACGATGGGTGTACTGCCTGGCGCCACTGACGCTGGGTGTACGGCCTGGCGCCACTGACGCTGGGTGTACTGCCTGGCGCCGCTGACGCGGGGTGTACTGCCTGGCGCCACTAACGCTGGGTGTACCGCCTCCCGCCACTGACGCTGGGTGTACTGCCTCGCGCCACTAACGCTGGGTGTACTGCCTCGCGCCACTAACGCTGGGTGTACAGCCTCCCGCCACTAACGCTGGGTGTACTGCCTGGAGCGGCTGACGCTGGGTGTACTGCCTGGCGCCACTAACGCTGGGTGTATTACCTGGCGCCACTGACGCTGGGTGTACTGCCTGGCGCCACTGACGCTGGGTGTACTGCCTGGCGCCATTGACGCTAGGTGTACTGCCTGGTGCCACTGACCATGGGTGTACTGCCTGGTGCCACTGACGCTGGGTGTACAGCCTCCCGCCACTAACGCTGGGTGTACTGCCTGGAGCGGCTGACGCTGGGTGTACTGCCTGGCGCCACTATCGCTGGGTGTACTGCCTGGCGCCACCGACGCTGGGTGTACCGCCTTGCGCCACTAACGCTGGGTGTGCTGCCTGGCACCACTGACGCTGGGTGTACTGCCTGGCGCCACTAACGCTGGGTGTACTGCCTGCCGCCACTGACGCTGGGTGTACTGCCTGGCGCCACTGACGCTGGGTGTACTGCCTGGCGCCACTAACGCTGGGTGTACTGCCTGGCGGTACTGACGTTGGTTATACTGCCTGGCCCAACTGACGCTGGGTGTACTGCCTGGCGCCACGGACGCTGGGTGTACTGCCTGCCGCCACTGACGCTGGGTGTACTGCCTGGCGCCACTTACGCTGGGTGTACTGCCTGGCGCCACTAACGCTGGGTGTACTGCCTGGCGGTACTGACGCTGGGTATACTGCCTGGCCCAACTGACGCTGGGTGTACTGCCTGGCGCCACTGACGCTGGGTGTACTGGCTGGCGCCACTGACGCTGGGTGTACTGCCTCGCGCCGCTGACGCTGGGTGTACTGCCTGGCGCCACTGACGCTGGGTGTACTGCCTGGCCCCACTGACGCTGGGTGTAAAGCCTGGCGCCATGTGACGCTGGGTGTACTGCCTGGCGCCATTGACGCTGGGAGTACTGCCTCGCGCCACTGACGCTGGGTATACTGCCTGGCCCAACTGACGCTGGGTGTACTGCCTGGCGCCACTGACGCTGGGTGTACTGGATGGCGCCACTGACGCTGGGTGTAAAGCCTGGCGCCACTGACGCTGGGTGTACTGCCTGGCGCCGCTGACGCTGGATGTACTGCCTGGCGCCACTGACGCTGGGTGTACTGCCTGGCCCCACTGACGCTGAGTGTAAAGCCTGGCGCCACTGATGCTGGGTGTACTGCCTGGCGCCATTGACGCTGGGTGTACTGCCTGGCGCCACTAACGCTGGGTCTACTGCCTCGCGCCACTGACGCTGGGTGTACTGCCTCGCGCCACTAACGCTGGGTGTACTGCCTGGCGCCATTGACGCTGGGTGTACTGCCTGGCGCCACTGACGCTGGGTGTACTGCCTGGCGCCACTGACGCTGGGTGTACTGCCTGGCGCCACTGACGCTGGGTGTACTGCCTGGCGCCGCTGACGCGGGGTGTACTGCCTCGCGCCACTGACGCTGGGTGTACTGCCTGCCGCCACTGACGCTGGGTGTACTGCCTGCCGCCACTGACGCTGGGTGTACTGCCTGGCGCCACTGACGCTGGGTGTACTGCCTGGCGCCACTAACGCTGGGTGTACTGCCTGGCGGTACTGACGCTGGGTATACTGCCTGGCCCAACTGACGCTGGGTGTACTGCCTGGCGTCACTGACGCTGGGTGTACTGCCTGGCGCCACTAACGCTGGGTGTACTGCCTCGCGCCACTGACGCTGGGTGTACTGCCTGGCGCCACTGACGCTGGGTGTACTGCCTGGCGCCACTGACGCTGGGTGTACTGCCTGGCGCCACTAACGCTGGGTGTACTGCCTGGCGCCACTGACGCTGGGTGTACTGCCTGGCGCCGCTAACGCTGGGTGTACTGCCTGGCGCCAATGACGCTGGGTGTACTGCCTGCCGCCACTGACGCTGGGTGTACTGCCTGGCGCCACTGACGCTGGGTGTACTGCCTGGCCCAACTGACGCTGGGTGTACTGCCTGGCGCCACTGACGCTGGGTGTACTGCCTGGCGCCACTGACGCTGGGTGTACTGCCTGGCGCCGCTGACGCGGGGTGTACTGCCTGGCGCCACTAACGCTGGGTGTACCGCCTCCCGCCACTGACGCTGGGTGTACTGCCTCGCGCCACTAACGCTGGGTGTACAGCCTCCCGCCACTAACGCCAGGTTTACTGCCTGGAGCGGCTGACGCTGGGTGTACTGCCTGGCGCCACTAACGCTGGGTGTATTGCCTGGCGCCACTGACGCTGGGTGTACTGCCTGGCGCCACTGACGCTGGGTGTACTGCCTGGCGCCATTGACGCTAGGTGTACTGCGTGGTGCCACTGACGATGGGTGTACTGCCTGGTGCCACTGACGCTGGGTGTACAGCCTCCCGCCACTAACGCTGGGTGTACTGCCTGGAGCGGCTGACGCTGGGTGTACTGCCTGGCGCCACTAACGCTGGGTGTACTGCCTGGCGCCACCGACGCTGGGTGTACCGCCTCGCGCCACTAACGCTGGGTGTGCTGCCTGGCACCACTGACGCTGGGTGTACTGCCTGGCGCCACTAACGCTGGGTGTACTGCCTGCCGCCACTGACGCTGGGTGTACTGCCTGGCGCCACTGACGCTGGGTGTACTGCCTGGCGCCACTAACGCTGGGTGTACTGCCTGGCGGTACGGACGTTGGTTATACTGCCTGGCCCAACTGACGCTGGGTGTACTGCCTGGCGCCACTGACGCTGGGTGTACTGCCTGCCGCCACTGACGCTGGGTGTACTGCCTGGCGCCACTTACGCTGGGTGTACTGCCTGGCGCCACTAACGCTGGGTGTACTGCCTGGCGGTACTGACGCTGGGTATACTGCCTGGCCCAACTGACGCTGGGTGTACTGCCTGGCGCCACTGACGCTGGGTCTACTGGCTGGCGCCACTGACGCTGGGTGTACTGCCTCGCGCCGCTGACGCTGGGTGTGCTGCCTGGCGCCACTGACGCTGGGTGTACTGCCTGGCCCCACTGACGCTGGGTGTAAAGCCTGGCGCCATGTGACGCTGGGTGTACTGCCTGGCGCCATTGACGCTGGGTGTACTGCCTCGCGCCACTGACGCTGGGTGTACTGCCTCGCGCCACTAACGCGGGGTGTACTGCCTGGCGCCATTGACGCTGGGTGTACTGCCTGGCGCCACTGACGCTGGGTGTACTGCCTCGCGCCGCTAACGCTGGGTGTACTGCCTGACGCCACTGACGCTGGGTGTACTGCCTGCCGCCACTGACGCTGGGTGTACTGCCTGGCGCCACTGACGCTGGGTGTACTGCCTGGCGCCATTGACGCTAGGTGTGCTGCCTGGTGCCACTGACGATGGGTGTACTGCCTGGTGCCACTGACGCTGGGTGTACAGCCTCCCGCCACTAACGCTGGGTGTACTGCCTGGAGCGGCTGACGCTGGGTGTACTGCCTGGCGCCACTAACGCTGGGTGTACTGCCTGGCGCCACCGACGCTGGGTGTACCGCCTCGCGCCACTAACGCTGGGTGTGCTGCCTGGCGCCACTGACGCTGGGTGTACTGCCTGGCGCCACTAACGCTGGGTGTACTGCCTGCCGCCACTGACGCTGGGTGTACTGCCTGGCGCGACTGACGCTGGGTGTACTGCCTGGCGCCACTAACGCTGGGTGTACTGCCTGGCGGTACTGACGCTGGGTATACTGCCTGGCCCAACTGACGCTGGGTGTACTGCCTGGCGCCACTGACGCTGGGTGTACTGCCTGCCGCCACTGACGCTGGGTGTACTGCCTGGCGCCACTGACGCTGGGTGTACTGCCTGGCGCCACTAACGCTGGGTGTACTGCCTGGCGGTACTGACGCTGGGTATACTGCCTGGCCCAACTGACGCTGGGTGTACTGCCTGGCGCCACTAACGCTGGGTGTACTGGCTGGCGCCACTGACGCTGGGTGTAAAGCCTGGCGCCACTGACGCTGGGTGTACTGCCAGGCGCCGCTGACGCTGGGTGTACTGCCTGGCGCCACTGACGCTGGGTGTACTGCCTGGCTCCACTGACGCTGGATGTAAAGCCTGGCGCCACTGACGCTGGGTGTACTGCCTGGCGCCATTGACGCTGGGTGTACTGCCTGGCGCCACTAACGCTGGGTGTACTGCCTGCCGCCACTGACGCTGGGTGTACTGCCTGGCGCCACTGACGCTGGGTGTACTGCCTGGCCCAACTGACGCTGGGTGTACTGCCTGGCGCCACTGACGCTGGGTGTACTGCCTGCCGCCACTGACGCTGGGTGTACTGCCTGGCGCGACTGACGCTGGGTGTACTGCCTGGCGCCACTAACGCTGGGTGTACTGCCTGGCGGTACTGACGCTGGGTATACTGCCTGGCCCAACTGACGCTGGGTGTACTGCCTGGCGCCACTGACGCTGGGTGTACTGGCTGGCGCCACTGACGCTGGGTGTACTGCCTCGCGCCGCTGACGCTGGGTGTGCTGCCTGGCGCCACTGACGCTGGGTGTACTGCCTGGCCCCACTGACGCTGGGTGTAAAGCCTGGCGCCATGTGACGCTGGGTGTACTGCCTGGCGCCATTGACGCTGGGTGTACTGCCTCGCGCCACTGACGCTGGGTGTACTGCCTCGCGCCACTAACGCGGGGTGTACTGCCTGGCGCCATTGACGCTGGGTGTACTGCCTGGCGCCACTGACGCTGGGTGTACTGCCTCGCGCCGCTAACGCTGGGTGTACTGCCTGACGCCACTGACGCTGGGTGTACTGCCTGCCGCCACTGACGCTGGGTGTACTGCCTGGCGCCACTGACGCTGGGTGTACTGCCTGGCGCCATTGACGCTAGGTGTGCTGCCTGGTGCCACTGACGATGGGTGTACTGCCTGGTGCCACTGACGCTGGGTGTACAGCCTCCCGCCACTAACGCTGGGTGTACTGCCTGGAGCGGCTGACGCTGGGTGTACTGCCTGGCGCCACTAACGCTGGGTGTACTGCCTGGCGCCACCGACGCTGGGTGTACCGCCTCGCGCCACTAACGCTGGGTGTGCTGCCTGGCGCCACTGACGCTGGGTGTACTGCCTGGCGCCACTAACGCTGGGTGTACTGCCTGCCGCCACTGACGCTGGGTGTACTGCCTGGCGCGACTGACGCTGGGTGTACTGCCTGGCGCCACTAACGCTGGGTGTACTGCCTGGCGGTACTGACGCTGGGTATACTGCCTGGCCCAACTGACGCTGGGTGTACTGCCTGGCGCCACTGACGCTGGGTGTACTGCCTGCCGCCACTGACGCTGGGTGTACTGCCTGGCGCCACTGACGCTGGGTGTACTGCCTGGCGCCACTAACGCTGGGTGTACTGCCTGGCGGTACTGACGCTGGGTATACTGCCTGGCCCAACTGACGCTGGGTGTACTGCCTGGCGCCACTAACGCTGGGTGTACTGGCTGGCGCCACTGACGCTGGGTGTAAAGCCTGGCGCCACTGACGCTGGGTGTACTGCCTGGCGCCGCTGACGCTGGGTGTACTGCCTGGCGCCACTGACGCTGGGTGTACTGCCTGGCTCCACTGACGCTGGATGTAAAGCCTGGCGCCACTGACGCTGGGTGTACTGCCTGGCGCCATTGACGCTGGGTGTACTGCCTGGCGCCACTAACGCTGGGTGTACTGCCTGCCGCCACTGACGCTGGGTGTACTGCCTGGCGCCACTGACGCTGGGTGTACTGCCTGGCCCAACTGACGCTGGGTGTACTGCCTGGCGCCACTGACGCTGGGTGTACTGCCTTGCGCCACTGACGCTGGGTGTACTGCCTGGCGCCGCTGACGCGGGGTGTACTGCCTGGCGCCACTAACGCTGGGTGTAACGCCTCCCGCCACTGACGCTGGGTGTACTGCCTCGCGCCACTAACGCTGGGTGTACTGCCTCGCGCCACTAACGCTGGGTGTACTGCCTGGCGCCACTGACGCTGGGTCTACTGCCTCGCGCCACTAAGGCTGGGTGTACTGCCTGGCGCCATTAACGCTGGGTGTACTGCCTGGCGCCACTAACGCTGGGTGTACTGCCTGGCGTCACTGACGCTGGGTGTACCGCCTCCCGCCACTAACGCTGGGTGTACTGCCTCGCGCCACTGGCGTTGGGTGTACTGCCTCGCGCCACTAACGCTGGGTGCACTGCCTCGCGCCACTGACGCTGGGTGTACTGCCTGGCGCCACTGACGCTGGGTGTACCGCCTCCCGCCACTAACGCTGGGTGTACTGCCTGGAGCGGCTGACGCTAGGTGTACTGCCTGGCGCCACTAACGCTGGGTGTAATGCCTGGCGCCACTAACGCTGGGTGTACGCCTGGCGCCACTAACGCTGGATGTACTGCCTGGCGCCATTGACGCTGGGTGTACTGCTTCGCGCCACTGACGCTGGGTGTACTGCCTGGCGCCACTGACGCTGGGTGTACTGCCTGGCGCCACTGACGCTGGGTGTACTGCCTTGCGCCACTAACGATGGGTGTACTGCTTGGCGCCACTGACGCTGGGTGTACTGCCTGGCGCCACTGACGCTGGGTGTACTGCATGGCGCCACTGACGCTGGGTGTACTGCCTGGCGCCACTAACGCTGGGTGTACTGCCTCGCGCCACTGACGCTGGGTGTACTGCCTCGCGCCACTGTCGCTGGGTGTACTGCCTCGCGCCACTAACGCTGGGTGTACTGCCTCGCGCCACTGACGCTGGGTGTACTGCCTCGCGCCACTGACGCTCGGTCTACTGCCTGGCGCCACTGACGCTGGGTGTACTGCCTTGCGCCACTGACGCTGGGTGTACTGCCTGGCGCCACTAACGCTGGTTGTACTGCCTGGCGCCACTGACGCTGGGTGTACTGCCTGGCGCCACTGACGCTGGGTGTACTGCCTGGCGCCATTGACGCTGGGTGTACTGCCTCGCGCCACTAACGCTGGGTCTACTGCCTGGCGCCACTGACGCTGGGTGTACTGCCTGCCGCCACTGAGGCTGGGTGTACTGCCTGGCGCCACTAACGCTGGGTGTAAAGCCTGGCGCCACTGACGCTGGGTGTACTGCCTCGCGCCACTAACGCTGGGTGTACTGCCTCGCGCCACTGACGCTGGGTGTACTGCCTGGCGCCACTAACGCTGGGTGTACCGCCTCCCGCCACTGACGCTGGGTGTCTGCCTCGCGCCACTAACGCTGGGTGTACTGCCTCGCGCCACTAACGCTGGGTGTACAGCCTCCCGCCACTAACGCTGGGTGTACTGCCTGGAGCGGCTGACGCTGGGTGTACTGCCTGGCGCCACTAACGCTGGGTGTATTGCCTGGCGCCACTGACGCTGGGTGTACTGCCTGGCGCCACTGACGCTGGGTGTACTGCCTGGCGCCACTGACGCTGGGTGTACTGCCTGGTGCCACTAACGCTGGGTGTACTGCCTGGCGGTACTGACGCTGGGTATACTGCCTGGCCCAACCGACGCTGGGTGTACTGCCTGGCGCCACTGACGCTGGGTGTAAAGCCTGGCGCCACTGACGCTGGGTGTACTGCCTGGCGCCGCTGACGCTGGGTGTACTGCCTCGCGCCACTGACGCTGGGTGTACTGCCTGGCCCCACTGACGCTGGGTGTAAAGCCTGGCGCCACTGACGCTGGGTGTACTGCCTGGCGCCATTGACGCTGGGTGTACTGCCTGGCGCCACTAACGCTGGGTGTACTGCCTCGCGCCAGTGACGCTGGGTGTACGGCCTGGCGCCACTGACACTGAGTGTACTGCCTGGCGCCACTGACGCTGGGTGTACTGCCTGGCACCACTGACGCTGGGTGTACTGCCTCGCGCCGCTAACGCTGGGTGTACTGCCTGGCGCCACTGACGCTGGGTGTACTGCCTGCCGCCACTGACGCTGGGTGTACTGCCTGGCGCCACTGACGCTGGGTGTACTGCCTGGCCCAACTGACGCTGGGTGTACTGCCTGGCGCCACTGACGCTGGGTGTACTGCCTGGCGCCACTGACGCTGGGTGTACTGCCCGGCGCCGCTGACGCGGGGTGTACTGCCTGGCGCCACTAACGCTGGGTGTACCGCCTCCCGCCACTGACGCTGGGTGTACTGCCTCGCGCCACTAACGCTGGGTGTACTGCCTCGCGCCACTAACGCTGGGTGTACAGCCTCCCGCCACTAACGCTGGGTGTACTGCCTGGAGCGGCTGACGCTGGGTGTACTGCCTGGCGCCACTAACGCTGGGTGTATTGCCTGGCGCCACTGACGCTGGGTGTGCTGCCTGGCGCCACTGACGCTGGGTGTACTGCCTGGCGCCATTGACGCTAGGTGTACTGCCTGGTGCCACTGACGATGGGTGTACTGCCTGGTGCCACTGACGCTGGGTGTACAGCCTCCCGCCACTAACGCTGGGTGTACTGCCTGGAGCGGCTGACGCTGGGTGTACTGCCTGGCGCCACTAACGCTGGGTGTACTGCCTGGCGCCACTGACGCTGGGTGTACTGCCTGGCGCCACTGACGCTGGGTCTACTGCCTCGCGCCACTAACGCTGGGTGTACTGCCTGGCGCCATTAACGCTGGGTGTACTGCCTGGCGCCACTAACGCTGGGTGTACTGCCTGGCGTCACTGACGCTGGGTGTACCGCCTCCCGCCACTAACGCTGGGTGTACTGCCTCGCGCCACTGGCGCTGGGTGTACTGCCTCGCGCCACTAACGCTGGGTGCACTGCCTCCCGCCACTAACGCTGGGTGTACTGCCTGGAGCGGCTGACGCTGGGTGTACTGCCTGGCGCCACTAACGCTGGGTGTACTGCCTGGCGCCACTAACGCTGGGTGTACGCCTGGCGCCACTAACGCTGGATGTACTGCCTGGCGCCATTGACGCTGGGTGTACTGCCTCGCGCCACTGACGCTGGGTGTACTGCCTGGCGCCACTAACGCTGGGTGTACTGCCTCGCGCCACTCACGCTGGGTGTACTGCCTGGCGCCACTGACGCTGGGTGTACTGCCTGGCGCCACTGACGCTGGGTGTACTGCCTAGCGCCACTAACGATGGGTGTACTGCTTGGCGCCACTGACGCTGGGTGTACTGCCTGGCGCCACTAACGCTGGGTGTAGGCCTGGCGCCACTAACGCTGGGTGTACTGCCTCGCGCCACTGACGCTGGGTGTAGTGCCTCGCGCCACTGACACTGGGTGTACTGCCTGGCGCCACTGACGCTGGGTGTACTGCCTGGCGCCACTGACGCTGGGTGTACTGCCTGGCGCCACTAACGCTGGGTGTACTGCCTCGCGCCACTGACGCTGGGTGTACTGCCTCGCGCCACTGTCGCTGGGTGTACTGCCTCGCGCCACTAACGCTGGGTGTACTGCCTCGCGCCACTGACGCTGGGTGTTCTGCCTCGCGCCATTGACGCTCGGTGTACTGCCTGGTGCCACTGACGCTGGGTGTACTGCCTTGCGCCACTGACGCTGGGTGTACTGCCTGGCGCCACTAACGCTGGGTGTACTGCCTGGCGCCACTGACGCTGGGTGTACTGCCTGGCGCCGCTGACGCTGGGTGTATTGCCTGGCGCCATTGACGCTGGGTGTACTGCCTCGCGCCACTAACGCTGTGTGTACTGCCTGGCGCCACTGACGCTGGGTGTACTGCCTGCCGCCACTGAGGCTGGGTGTACTGCCTGGCGCCACTAACGCTGGGTGTAAAGCCTGGCGCCACTGACGCTGGGTGTACTGCCTCGCGCCACTAACGCTGGGTGTACTGCCTCGCGCCACTGACGCTGGGTGTACTGCCTGGCGCCACTAACGCTGGGTGTACCGCCTCCCGCCACTGACGCTGGATGTACGGCCTGGCGCCACTGACACTTAGTGTACTGCCTGGCGCCACTAACGCTGGGTGTACTGCCTGGCGCCACTGACGCTGGGTGTACTGGCTGGCGCCACTGACGCTGGGTGTACTGCCTCGCGCCACTGTCGCTGGGTGTACTGCCTGGCGCCACTGACGCTGGGTGTATTGCCTGGCGCCACTGACGCTAGGTGTACTGCCTGGCGCCACTAACGCTGGGTGTACTGCCTGGCGCCACTGACGCTGGGTGTATTGCCTGGCGCCACTGACGCTAGGTGTACTGCCTGGCGCCACTAACGCTGGGTGTACTGCCTGGCGCCATTGACGCTGGGTGTACTGCCTGGCGCCACTGACGCTGGGTGTACTGCCTCGCGCCACTAACGCTGGGTGTACTGCCTGGCGCCGCTGACGCTGGGTGTACTGCCTCGCGCCACTAACGCTGGGTGTACTGCCTGGCCCCACTGACGCTGTGTGTACTGCCTGGCGCCATTGACGCTGGGTGTACTGCTTGGCGCCATTGACGCTGGGTGTACTGCCTGGTGCCACTGACGCTGGGTGTACTGCCTGGCGCCACTGACGCTGGGTGTACCGCCTGGCGCCACTGACGCTAGGTGTACTGCCTGGCGCCACTGACGCTGGGTGTACTGCCTGGCGCCACTGACGCTGGATGTACTGCCTCGCGCCGCTGACGCTGGGTGTACTGCCTGGCGCCACTGACGCTGGGTCTACTGCCTCGCGCCACTGACGCTGGGTGCACTGCCTGGCGCCACTGACGCTGGGTATACTGCCTGGTGCCACTGACGCTGGGTGTACTGCCTCGCGCCACTGACGCTGGGTGTACTGCCTCGCGCCACTAACGCTGGGTGTTCTGCCTGGCGCCACTAACGCTGGGTGTACTGCCTGGCGCCACTAACGGTGGGTGTACTGCCTGGCGCCACTGAAGCTGGGTGTACTGCCTGGCGCCACTGACGCTGGGTGTACCGCCTTCCGCCACTAACGCTGGGTGTACTGCTTGGCGCCACTAACGCTGGGTGTATTGCCTGGCGCCACTGACGCTGGGTGTACTGCCTGGCGCCAATAACGCGGGGTGTACCGCTTGGCGCCACTAACGCTGGGTGTACTGCCTCGCGCCACTGACACTGGGTGTACTGCCTGGCGCCACTGACGCTGGGTGTACTGCCTGGCGCCATTGACGCTGGGTGTACTGGCTGGCGCCACTGACGCTGGGTGTACTGCCTCGCGCCACCGACGCTGGGTGTACGGCCTGGCGCCACTGACACTGAGTGTACTGCCTGGCGCCACTGACGCTGGGTGTACTGCCTGGCGCCACTGACGCTGGGTGTACTGGCTGGCGCCACTGAAGCTGGGTGTACTGCCTCGCGCCACTGACGCTGGGTGTACTGCCTGGCGCCACTGACGTTGGGTGTATTGCCTGGCGCCACTGACGCTAGGTGTACTGCCTGGCGCCACTAACGCTGAGTGTACTGCCTCGCGCCACTAACCCTGGGTGTACTGCCTGGCGCCACTGACGCTGGGTGTACTGCCTGGCGCCATTGACGCTGGGTGTACTGCCTGCCGCCACTGAGGCTGGGTGTACTGCCTGGCGCCACTAACGCTGGGTGTAAAGCCTGGCGCCACTGACGCTGGGTGTACTGCCTCGCGCCACTAACGCTGGGTGTACTGCCTCGCGCCACTGACGCTGGGTGTACTGCCTGGCGCCACTAACGCTGGGTGTACCGCCTCCCGCCACTGACGCTGGGTGTACGGCCTGGCGCCACTGACACTTAGTGTACTGCCTGGCGCCACTGACGCTGGGTGTACTGCCTGGCGCCACTGACGCTGGGTGTACTGGCTGGCGCCACTGACGCTGGGTGTACTGCCTCGCGCCACTGTCGCTGGGTGTACTGCCTGGCGCCACTGACGCTGGGTGTATTGCCTGGCGCCACTGACGCTAGGTGTACTGCCTGGCGCCACTAACGCTGGGTGTACTGCCTGGCGCCATTGACGCTGGGTGTACTGCCTGGCGCCACCGACGCTGGGTGTACTGCCTCGCGCCACTAACGCTGGGTGTACTGCCTGGCGCCACTGACGCTGGGTGTACTGCCTGGCGCCGCTGACGCTGGGTGTACTGCCTCGCGCCACTAACGCTGGGTGTACTGCCTGGCCCCACTGAGGCTGTGTGTACTGCCTGGCGCCATTGACGCTGGGTGTACTGCTTGGCGCCATTGACGCTGGGTGTACTGCCTGGTGCCACTGACGCTGGGTGTACTGCCTGGCGCCACTGACGCTGGGTGTACCGCCTGGCGCCACTGACGCTGGGTGTACTGCCTGGCGCCACTGACGCTGGGTGTACTGCCTGGCGCCACTGACGCTGGATGTGCTGCCTCGCGCCGCTGACGCTGGGTGTACTGCCTGGCGCCACTGACGCTGGGTCTACTGCCTCGCGCCACTGACGCTGGGTGCACTGCCTGGCGCCACTGACGCTGGGTATACTGCCTGGTGCCACTGACGCTGGGTGTACTGCCTCGCGCCACTGACCCTGGGTGTACTGCCTCGCGCCACTAACGCTGGGTGTTCTGCCTGGCGCCACTAACGCTGGGTGTACTGCCTGGCGCCACTAACGGTGGGTGTACTGCCTGGCGCCACTGAAGCTGGGTGTACTGCCTGGCGCCACTGACGCTGGGTGTACCGCCTTCCGCCACTAACGCTGGGTGAACTGCTTGGCGCAACTGACGCTGGGTGTATTGCCTGGCGCCACTGACGCTGGGTGTACTGCCTGGCGCCAATAACGCGGGGTGTACCGCTTGGCGCCACTAACGCTGGGTGTACTGCCTGGCGCCACTAACGCTGGGTGTACGCCTGGCGCCACTAACGCTGGGTGTACTGCCTCGCGCCACTGACGCTGGGTGTACTGCCTCGCGCCACTGACACTGGGTGTACTGCCTGGCGCCACTGACGCTGGGTGTACTGCCTGGCGCCACTGACGCTGGGTGTACTGGCTGGCGCCACTGACGCTGGGTGTACTGCCTCGCGCCACCGACGCTGGGTGTACTGCCTGGCGCCACTAACGGTGGGTGTACTGCCTGGCGCCACTGAAGCTGGGTGTACTGCCTGGCGCCACTGACGCTGGGTGTACCGCCTTCCGCCACTAACGCTGGGTGTACTGCTTGGCGCAACTGACGCTGGGTGTATTGCCTGGCGCCACTGACGCTGGGTGTACTGCCTGGCGCCAATAACGCGGGGTGTACCGCTTGGCGCCACTAACGCTGGGTGTACTGCCTGGCGCCACTAACGCTGGGTGTACGCCTGGCGCCACTAACGCTGGGTGTACTGCCTCGCGCCACTGACGCTGGGTGTACTGCCTCGCGCCACTGACACTGGGTGTACTGCCTGGCGCCACTGACGCTGGGTGTACTGCCTGGCGCCACTGACGCTGGGTGTACTGGCTGGCGCCACTGACGCTGGGTGTACTGCCTCGCGCCACCGACGCTGGGTGTACGGCCTGGCGCCACTGACACTGAGTGTACTGCCTGGCGCCACTGACGCTGGGTGTACTGCCTGGCGCCACTGACGCTGGGTGTACTGGCTGGCGCCACTGAAGCTGGGTGTACTGCCTCGCGCCACTGACGCTGGGTGTACTGCCTGGCGCCACTGACGTTGGGTGTATTGCCTGGCGCTACTGACGCTAGGTGTACTGCCTGGCGCCACTAACGCTGAGTGTACTGCCTCGCGCCACTGACGCTGGGTGTACTGCCTGGCGCCACTGACGCTGGGCGTACTGCCTGGCGCCAATAACGCTGGGTGTACTGCTTGGCGCCACTAACGCTGGGTGTACTGCCTGGCGCCATTGACGCTGGGTGTACTGCCTCGCGCCACTAACGCTGGGTGTACTGCCTGGCGCCACTAACGCTGGGTGTACTGCCTCGCGCCACTGACGCTGGGTGTACTGCCTCGCGCCACTAACGCTGGGTTTACTGCCTGGCCCAACTGACGCTGGGTGTACTGCCTGGCGCCACTGACGCTGGGTGTACTGCCTGGCGCCACTGACGCTGGATGTAAAGCCTGGCGCCACTGACGCTGGGTGTACTGCCTGGCGCCGCTGACGCTGGGTGTACTGCCTGGCGCCACTAACGCTGGGTGTACTGCCTGGCGCCACTGACGCTGGGTGTATTGCCTCGCGCCACTAACGCTGGGTGTACTGCCTGGCGCCATTGACGCTGGGTGTACTGCCTCGCGCCACTGACGCTGGGTGTACTGCCTGGCGCCGCTGACGCGGGGTGTACTGCCTGGCGCCACTAACGCTGGGTGTACCGCCTCCCGCCACTGACGCTGGGTGTACTGCCTCGCGCCACTAACGCTGGGTGTACTGCCTCGCGCCACTAACGCTGGGTGTACAGCCTCCCGCCACTAACGCTGGGTGTACTGCCTGGAGCGGCTGACGCTGGGTGTACTGCCTGGCGCCACTAACGCTGGGTGTATTGCCTGGCGCCACTGACGCTGGGTGTACTGCCTGGCGCCACTGACGCTGGGTGTACTGCCTGGCGCCATTGACGCTAGGTGTACTGCCTGGTGCCACTGACGATGGGTGTACTGCCTGGTGCCACTGACGCTGGGTGTACAGCCTCCCGCCACTAACGCTGGGTGTACTGCCTGGAGCGGCTGACGCTGGGTGTACTGCCTGGCGCCACTAACGCTGGGTGTACTGCCTGGCGCCACCGACGCTGGGTGTACCGCCTCGCGCCACTAACGCTGGGTGTGCTGCCTGGCGCCACTGACGCTGGGTGTACTGCCTGGCGCCACTAACGCTGGGTGTACTGCCTGCCGCCACTGACGCTGGGTGTACTGCCTGGCGCGACTGACGCTGGGTGTACTGCCTGGCGCCACTAACGCTGGGTGTACTGCCTGGCGGTACTGACGCTGGGTATACTGCCTGGCCCAACTGACGCTGGGTGTACTGCCTGGCGCCACTGACGCTGGGTGTACTGCCTGCCGCCACTGACGCTGGGTGTACTGCCTGGCGCCACTGACGCTTGGTGTACTGCCTGGCGCCACTAACGCTGGGTGTACTGCCTGGCGGTACTGACGCTGGGTATACTGCCTGGCCCAACTGACGCTGGGTGTACTGCCTGGCGCCACTAACGCTGGGTGTACTGGCTGGCGCCACTGACGCTGGGTGTAAAGCCTGGCGCCACTGACGCTGGGTGTACTGCCTGGCGCCGCTGACGCTGGATGTACTGCCTGGCGCCACTGACGCTGGGTGTACTGCCTGGCCCCACTGACGCTGGGTGTACTGCCTGGCGCCACTGACGCTGGGTGTACTGGCTGGCGCCACTGAAGCTGGGTGTACTGCCTCGCGCCACTAACGCTGGGTGTACTGCCTCGCGCCACTGACGCTGGGTGTATTGCCTGGCGCCACTAACGCTGGGTGTACTGCCTGGCGCCATTGACGCTGGGTGTATTGCCTGGCGCCACTGACGCTGGGTGTACTGCCTCGCGCCGCTAACGCTGGGTGTACTGCCTGGCGCCACTGACGCTGGGTGTACTGCCTGCCGCCACTGACGCTGGGTGTACTCCCTGGCGCCACTGACGCTGGGTGTACTGCCTGGCCCAACTGACGCTGGGTGTACTGCCTGGCGCCACTGACGCTGGGTGTACTGCCTTGCGCCACTGACGCTGGGTGTACTGCCTGGCGCCGCTGACGCGGGGTGTACTGCCTGGCGCCACTAACGCTGGGTGTACCGCCTCCCGCCACTGACGCTGGGTGTACTGCCTCGCGCCACTAACGCTGGGTGTACTGCCTCGCGCCACTAACGCTGGGTGTACAGCCTCCCGCCACTAACGCTGGGTGTACTGCCTGGAGCGGCTGACGCTGGGTGTACTGCCTGGCGCCACTAACGCTGGGTGTATTGCCTGGCGCCACTGACGCTGGGTGTACTGCCTGGCGCCACTGACGCTAGGTGTACTGCCTGGCGCCATTGACGCTAGGTGCACTGCCTGGTGCCACTGACGATGGGTGTACTGCCTGGTGCCACTGACGCTGGGTGTACAGCCTCCCGCCACTAACGCTGGGTGTACTGCCTGGAGCGGCTGACGCTGGGTGTACTGCCTGGCGCCACTAACGCTGGGTGTACTGCCTGGCGCCACTGACGCTGGGTGTACTGCCTGGCGCCACTGACGCTGGGTCTACTGCCTCGCGCCACTAAGGCTGGGTGTACTGCCTGGCGCCATTAACGCTGGGTGTACTGCCTGGCGCCACTAACGCTGGGTGTACTGCCTGGCGTCACTGACGCTGGGTGTACCGCCTCCCGCCACTAACGCTGGGTGTACTGCTTCGCGTCACTGGCGCTGGGTGTACTGCCTCGCGCCACTAACGCTGGGTGCACTGCCTCCCGCCACTAACGCTGGGTGTACTGCCTGGAGCGGCTGACGCTAGGTGTACTGCCTGGCGCCACTAACGCTGGGTGTATTGCCTGGCGCCACTAACGCTGGGTGTACGCCTGGCGCCACTAACGCTGGATGTACTGCCTGGCGCCATTGACGCTGGGTGTACTGCCTCGCGCCACTGACGCTGGGTGTACCGCCTCCCGCCACTGACGCTGGGTGTACGGCCTGGCGCCACTGACACTTAGTGTACTGCCTGGCGCCACTGACGCTGGGTGTACTGCCTGGCGCCACTGACGCTGGGTGTACTGGCTGGCGCCACTGACGCTGGGTGTACTGCCTCGCGCCACTGTCGCTGGGTGTACTGCCTGGCGCCACTGACGCTGGGTGTATTGCCTGGCGCCACTGACGCTAGGTGTACTGCCTGGCGCCACTAACGCTGGGTGTACTGCCTGGCGCCATTGACGCTGGGTGTACTGCCTGGCGCCACCGACGCTGGGTGTACTGCCTCGCGCCACTAACGCTGGGTGTACTGCCTGGCGCCACTGACGCTGGGTGTACTGCCTGGCGCCGCTGACGCTGGGTGTACTGCCTCGCGCCACTAACGCTGGGTGTACTGCCTGGCCCCACTGAGGCTGTGTGTACTGCCTGGCGCCATTGACGCTGGGTGTACTGCTTGGCGCCATTGACGCTGGGTGTACTGCCTGGTGCCACTGACGCTGGGTGTACTGCCTGGCGCCACTGACGCTGGGTGTACCGCCTGGCGCCACTGACGCTGGGTGTACTGCCTGGCGCCACTGACGCTGGGTGTACTGCCTGGCGCCACTGACGCTGGATGTGCTGCCTCGCGCCGCTGACGCTGGGTGTACTGCCTGGCGCCACTGACGCTGGGTCTACTGCCTCGCGCCACTGACGCTGGGTGCACTGCCTGGCGCCACTGACGCTGGGTATACTGCCTGGTGCCACTGACGCTGGGTGTACTGCCTCGCGCCACTGACCCTGGGTGTACTGCCTCGCGCCACTAACGCTGGGTGTTCTGCCTGGCGCCACTAACGCTGGGTGTACTGCCTGGCGCCACTAACGGTGGGTGTACTGCCTGGCGCCACTGAAGCTGGGTGTACTGCCTGGCGCCACTGACGCTGGGTGTACCGCCTTCCGCCACTAACGCTGGGTGTACTGCTTGGCGCAACTGACGCTGGGTGTATTGCCTGGCGCCACTGACGCTGGGTGTACTGCCTGGCGCCAATAACGCGGGGTGTACCGCTTGGCGCCACTAACGCTTGGTGTACTGCCTGGCGCCACTAACGCTGGGTGTACTGCCTGGCGGTACTGACGCTGGGTATACTGCCTGGCCCAACTGACGCTGGGTGTACTGCCTGGCGCCACTAACGCTGGGTGTACTGGCTGGCGCCACTGACGCTGGGTGTAAAGCCTGGCGCCACTGACGCTGGGTGTACTGCCTGGCGCCACTGAAGCTGGGTGTACTGCCTCGCGCCACACACGCTGGGTGTACTGCCTCGCGCCACTGACGCTGGGTGTATTGCCTGGCGCCACTAACGCTGGGTGTACTGCCTGGCGCCATTGACGCTGGGTGTATTGCCTGGCGCCACTGACGCTGGGTGTACTGCCTCGCGCCGCTAACGCTGGGTGTACTGCCTGGCGCCACTGACGCTGGGTGTACTGCCTGCCGCCACTGACGCTGGGTGTACTCCCTGGCGCCACTGACGCTGGGTGTACTGCCTGGCCCAACTGACGCTGGGTGTACTGCCTGGCGCCACTGACGCTGGGTGTACTGCCTTGCGCCACTGACGTTGGGTGTACTGCCTGGCGCCGCTGACGCGGGGTGTACTGCCTGGCGCCACTAACGCTGGGTGTACCGCCTCCCGCCACTGACGCTGGGTGTACTGCCTCGCGCCACTAACGCTGGGTGTACTGCCTCGCGCCACTAACGCTGGGTGTACAGCCTCCCGCCACTAACGCTGGGTGTACTGCCTGGAGCGGCTGACGCTGGGTGTACTGCCTGGCGCCACTAACGCTGGGTGTATTGCCTGGCGCCACTGACGCTGGGTGTACTGCCTGGCGCCACTGACGCTAGGTGTACTGCCTGGCGCCATTGACGCTAGGTGCACTGCCTGGTGCCACTGACGATGGGTGTACTGCCTGGTGCCACTAACGCTGGGTGTACTGCCTGGCGCCACTGACGCTGGGTGTACTGCCTCGCGCCACTAACGCTGGGTGTACTGCCTGGCGCCACTGACGCTGGGTGTACTGCCTGGCGCCGCTGACGCTGGGTGTACTGCCTCGCGCCACTAACGCTGGGTGTACTGCCTGGCCCCACTGAGGCTGTGTGTACTGCCTGGCGCCATTGACGCTGGGTGTACTGCTTGGCGCCATTGACGCTGGGTGTACTGCCTGGTGCCACTGACGCTGGGTGTACTGCCTGGCGCCACTGACGCTGGGTGTACCGCCTGGCGCCACTGACGCTGGGTGTACTGCCTGGCGCCACTGACGCTGGGTGTACTGCCTGGCGCCACTGACGCTGGATGTGCTGCCTCGCGCCGCTGACGCTGGGTGTACTGCCTGGCGCCACTGACGCTGGGTCTACTGCCTCGCGCCACTGACGCTGGGTGCACTGCCTGGCGCCACTGACGCTGGGTATACTGCCTGGTGCCACTGACGCTGGGTGTACTGCCTCGCGCCACTGACCCTGGGTGTACTGCCTCGCGCCACTAACGCTGGGTGTTCTGCCTGGCGCCACTAACGCTGGGTGTACTGCCTGGCGCCACTAACGGTGGGTGTACTGCCTGGCGCCACTGAAGCTGGGTGTACTGCCTGGCGCCACTGACGCTGGGTGTACCGCCTTCCGCCACTAACGCTGGGTGTACTGCTTGGCGCAACTGACGCTGGGTGTATTGCCTGGCGCCACTGACGCTGGGTGTACTGCCTGGCGCCAATAACGCGGGGTGTACCGCTTGGCGCCACTAACGCTTGGTGTACTGCCTGGCGCCACTAACGCTGGGTGTACTGCCTGGCGGTACTGACGCTGGGTATACTGCCTGGCCCAACTGACGCTGGGTGTACTGCCTGGCGCCACTAACGCTGGGTGTACTGGCTGGCGCCACTGACGCTGGGTGTAAAGCCTGGCGCCACTGACGCTGGGTGTACTGCCTGGCGCCACTGAAGCTGGGTGTACTGCCTCGCGCCACACACGCTGGGTGTACTGCCTCGCGCCACTGACGCTGGGTGTATTGCCTGGCGCCACTAACGCTGGGTGTACTGCCTGGCGCCATTGACGCTGGGTGTATTGCCTGGCGCCACTGACGCTGGGTGTACTGCCTCGCGCCGCTAACGCTGGGTGTACTGCCTGGCGCCACTGACGCTGGGTGTACTGCCTGCCGCCACTGACGCTGGGTGTACTCCCTGGCGCCACTGACGCTGGGTGTACTGCCTGGCCCAACTGACGCTGGGTGTACTGCCTGGCGCCACTGACGCTGGGTGTACTGCCTTGCGCCACTGACGTTGGGTGTACTGCCTGGCGCCGCTGACGCGGGGTGTACTGCCTGGCGCCACTAACGCTGGGTGTACCGCCTCCCGCCACTGACGCTGGGTGTACTGCCTCGCGCCACTAACGCTGGGTGTACTGCCTCGCGCCACTAACGCTGGGTGTACAGCCTCCCGCCACTAACGCTGGGTGTACTGCCTGGAGCGGCTGACGCTGGGTGTACTGCCTGGCGCCACTAACGCTGGGTGTATTGCCTGGCGCCACTGACGCTGGGTGTACTGCCTGGCGCCACTGACGCTAGGTGTACTGCCTGGCGCCATTGACGCTAGGTGCACTGCCTGGTGCCACTGACGATGGGTGTACTGCCTGGTGCCACTGACGCTGGGTGTACAGCCTCCCGCCACTAACGCTGGGTGTACTGCCTGGAGCGGCTGACGCTGGGTGTACTGCCTGGCGCCACTAACGCTGGGTGTACTGCCTGGCGCCACTGACGCTGGGTGTACTGCCTGGCGCCACTGACGCTGGGTCTACTGCCTCGCGCCACTAAGGCTGGGTGTACTGCCTGGCGCCATTAACGCTGGGTGTACTGCCTGGCGCCACTAACGCTGGGTGTACTGCCTGGCGTCACTGACGCTGGGTGTACCGCCTCCCGCCACTAACGCTGGGTGTACTGCTTCGCGTCACTGGCGCTGGGTGTACTGCCTCGCGCCACTAACGCTGGGTGCACTGCCTCCCGCCACTAACGCTGGGTGTACTGCCTGGAGCGGCTGACGCTAGGTGTACTGCCTGGCGCCACTAACGCTGGGTGTATTGCCTGGCGCCACTAACGCTGGGTGTACGCCTGGCGCCACTAACGCTGGATGTACTGCCTGGCGCCATTGACGCTGGGTGTACTGCCTCGCGCCACTGACGCTGGGTGTACTGCCTGGCGCCACTGACGCTGGGTGTACCGCCTCCCGCCACTAACGCTGGGTGTACTGCCTCGCGCCACTGGCGCTGGGTGTACTGCCTCGCGCCACTAACGCTGGGTGCACTGCCTCCCGCCACTAACGCTGGGTGTACTGCCTGGAGCGGCTGACGCTAGGTGTACTGCCTGGCGCCACTAACGCTGGGTGTACTGCCTGGCGCCACTAACGCTGGGTGTACGCCTGGCGCCACTAACGCTGGATGTACTGCCTGGCGCCATTGACGCTGGGTGTACTGCCTCGCGCCACTGACGCTGGGTGTACTGCCTGGCGCCACTGACGCTGGGTGTACTGCCTGGCGCCACTGACGCTGGGTGTACTGCCTTGCGCCACTAACGATGGGTGTACTGCTTGGCGCCACTGACGCTGGGTGTACTGCCTGGCGCCACTGACGCTGGGTGTACTGCCTGGCGCCACTGACGCTGGGTGTACTGCCTGGCGCCACTAACGCAGGGTGTACTGCCTCGCGCCACTGACGCTGGGTGTACTGCCTCGCGCCACTGTCGCTGGGTGTACTGCCTCGCGCCACTAACACTGGGTGTACTGCCTCGCGCCACTGACCCTGGGTGTACTGCCTCGCGCCACTGACGCTCGGTCTACTGCCTGGCGCCACTGACGCTGGGTGTACTGCCTTGCGCCACTGACGCTGGGTGTACTGCCTGGCGCCACTAACGCTGGGTGTACTGCCTGGCGCCACTGACGCTGGGTGTACTGCCTGGCGCCACTGACGCTGGGTGTACTGCCTGGCGCCATTGACGCTGGGTGTACTGCCTCGCGCCACTAACGCTGGGTCTACTGCCTGGCGCCACTGACGCTGGGTGTACTGCCTGCCGCCACTGAGGCTGGGTGTACTGCCTGGCGCCACTAACGCTGGGTGTAAAGCCTGGCGCCACTGACGCTGGGTGTACTGCCTCGCGCCACTAACGCTGGGTGTACTGCCTCGCGCCACTGACGCTGGGTGTACTGCCTGGCGCCACTAACGCTGGGTGTACCGCCTCCCGCCACTGACGCTGGGTGTCTGCCTCGCGCCACTAACGCTGGGTGTACTGCCTCGCGCCACTAACGCTGGGTGTACAGCCTCCCGCCACTAACGCTGGGTGTACTGCCTGGAGCGGCTGACGCTGGGTGTACTGCCTGGCGCCACTAAGGCTGGGTGTATTGCCTGGCGCCACTGACGCTGGGTGTACTGCCTGGCGCCACTGACGCTGGGTGTACTGCCTGGCGCCACTGACGCTGGGTGTACTGCCTGGTGCCACTAACGCTGGGTGTACTGCCTGGCGGTACTGACGCTGGGTATACTGCCTGGCCCAACTGACGCCGGGTGTACTGCCTGGCGCCACTGACCCTGGGTGTACTGGCTGGCGCCACTGACGCTGGGTGTAAAGCCTGGCGCCACTGACGCTGGGTGTACTGCCTGGCCCCGCTGACACTGGGTGTACTGCCTGGCGCCACTGACGCTGGGTGTACTGCCTGGCGCCACTGACGCTGGGTGTACTGGCTGGCGCCACTGACGCTGGGTGTACTGCCTCGCGCCACCGACGCTGGGTGTACGGCCTGGCGCCACTGACACTGAGTGTACTGCCTGGCGCCACTAACGCTGGGTGTACTGCCTGGCGCCACTGACGCTGGGTGTACTGGCTGGCGCCACTGAAGCTGGGTGTACTGCCTCGCGCCACTGACGCTGGGTGTACTGCCTGGCGCCACTGACGTTGGGTGTATTGCCTGGCGCCACTGACGCTAGGTGAACTGCCTGGCGCCACTAACGCTGAGTGTACTGCCTCGCGCCACTAACCCTGGGTGTACTGCCTGGCGCCACTGACGCTGGGTGTACTGCCTGGCGCCAATAACGCTGGGTGTACTGCTTGGCGCCACTAACGCTGGGTTTACTGCCTGGCCCAACTGACGCTGGGTGTACTGCCTGGCGCCACTGACGCTGGGTGTACTGCCTGGCGCCACTGACGCTGGATGTAAAGCCTGGCGCCACTGACGCTGGGTGTACTGCCTGGCGCCGCTGACGCTGGGTGTACTGCCTGGCGCCACTAACGCTGGGTGTACTGCCTGGCGCCACTGACGCTGGGTGTACTGCCTCGCGCCACTAACGCTCGGTGTACTGCCTGGCGCCATTGACGCTGGGTGTACTGCCTCGCGCCACTAACGCTGGGTGTACTGCCTCGCGCCACTAACGCTGGGTGTACAGCCTCCCGCCACTAACGCTGGGTGTACTGCCTGGAGCGGCTGACGCTGGGTGTACTGCCTGGCGCCACTAACGCTGGGTGTATTGCCTGGCGCCACTGACGCTGGGTGTACTGCCTGGCGCCACTGACGCTGGGTGTACTGCCTGGCGCCATTGACGCTAGGTGTACTGCCTGGTGCCACTGACGATGGGTGTACTGCCTGGTGCCACTGACGCTGGGTGTACTGCCTGGCGCCACTAACGCTGGGTGTATTGCCTGGCGCCACTGACGCTGGGTGTACTGCCTGGCGCCACTGACGCTGGGTGTACTGCCTGGCGCCATTGACGCTAGGTGTACTGCCTGGTGCCACTGACGATGGGTGTACTGCCTGGTGCCACTGACGCTGGGTGTACAGCCTCCCGCCACTAACGCTGGGTGTACTGCCTGGAGCGGCTGACGCTGGGTGTACCGCCTCGCGCCACTAACGCTGGGTGTGCTGCCTGGCGCCACTGACGCTGGGTGTACTGCCTGGCGCCACTAACGCTGGGTGTACTGCCTGCCGCCACTGACGCTGGGTGTACTGCCTGGCGCGACTGACGCTGGGTGTACTGCCTGGCGCCACTAACGCTGGGTGTACTGCCTGGCGGTACTGACGCTGGGTATACTGCCTGGCCCAACTGACGCTGGGTGTACTGCCTGGCGCCACTGACGCTGGGTGTACTGCCTGCCGCCACTGACGCTGGGTGTACTGCCTGGCGCCACTGACGCTGGGTGTACTGCCTGGCGCCACTAACGCTGGGTGTACTGCCTGGCGGTACTGACGCTGGGTATACTGCCTGGCCCAACTGACGCTGGGTGTACTGCCTGGCGCCACTAACGTTGGGTGTACTGGCTGGCGCCACTGACGCTGGGTGTAAAGCCTGGCGCCACTGACGCTGGTTGTACTGCCTGGCGCCGCTGACGCTGGGTGTACTGCCTGGCGCCACTGACGCTGGGTGTACTGCCTGGCGCCATTGACGCTGGGTGTACTGCCTGGCGCCATTGACGCTGGGTGTACTGCCTGGCGCCACTAACGCTGGGTGTACTGCCTCGCGCCACTGACGCTGGGTGTACTGCCTCGCGCCACTAACGCTGGGTGTACTGCCTGGCGCCATTGACGCTGGGTGTATTGCCTGGCGCCACTGACGCTGGGTGTACTGCCTCGCGCCGCTAACGCTGGGTGTACTGCCTGGCGCCACTGACGCTGGGTGTACTGCTTGCCGCCACTGACGCTGGGTGTACTGCCTGGCGCCACTGACGCTGGGTGTACTGCCTGGCGCCACTAACGCTGGGTGTACTGCCTGGCGGTACTGACGCTGGGTATACTGCCTGGCCCAACTGACGCTGGGTGTACTGCCTGGCGCCACTAACGTTGGGTGTACTGGCTGGCGCCACTGACGCTGGGTGTAAAGCCTGGCGCCACTGACGCTGGTTGTACTGCCTGGCGCCGCTGACGCTGGGTGTACTGCCTGGCGCCACTGACGCTGGGTGTACTGCCTGGCGCCATTGACGCTGGGTGTACTGCCTGGCGCCATTGACGCTGGGTGTACTGCCTGGCGCCACTAACGCTGGGTGTACTGCCTCGCGCCACTGACGCTGGGTGTACTGCCTCGCGCCACTAACGCTGGGTGTACTGCCTGGCGCCATTGACGCTGGGTGTATTGCCTGGCGCCACTGACGCTGGGTGTACTGCCTCGCGCCGCTAACGCTGGGTGTACTGCCTGGCGCCACTGACGCTGGGTGTACTGCCTGCCGCCACTGACGCTGGGTGTACTGCCTGGCGCCACTGACGCTGGGTGTACTGCCTGGCCCAACTGACGCTGGGTGTACTGCCTGGCGCCACTGACGCTGGGTGTACTGCCTTGCGCCACTGACGCTGGGTGTACTGCCTGGCGCCGCTGACGCGGGGTGTACTGCCTGGCGCCACTAACGCTGGGTGTACCGCCTCCCGCCACTGACGCTGGGTGTACTGCCTCGCGCCACTAACGCTGGGTGTACTGCCTCGCGCCACTAACGCTGGGTGTACAGCCTCCCGCCACTAACGCTGGGTGTACTGCCTGGAGCGGCTGACGCTGGGTGTACTGCCTGGCGCCACTAACGCTGGGTGTATTGCCTGGCGCCACTGACGCTGGGTGTACTGCCTGGCGCCACTGACGCTGGGTGTACTGCCTGGCGCCATTGACGCTAGGTGTACTGCCTGGTGCCACTGACGATGGGTGTACTGCCTGGTGCCACTGACGCTGGGTGTACAGCCTCCCGCCACTAACGCTGGGTGTACTGCCTGGAGCGGCTGACGCTGGGTGTACTGCCTGGCGCCACTAACGCTGGGTGTACTGCCTGGCGCCACTGACGCTGGGTGTACTGCCTGGCGCCACTAACGCTGGGTGTACTGCCTGGCGTCACTGACGCTGGGTGTACCGCCTCCCGCCACTAACGCTGGGTGTACTGCCTCGCGCCACTGGCGCTGGGTGTACTGCCTCGCGCCACTAACGCTGGGTGCACTGCCTCCCGCCACTAACGCTGGGTGTACTGCCTCGCGCCACTGGCGCTGGGTGTACTGCCTCGCGCCACTAACGCTGGGTGCACTGCCTCCCGCCACTAACGCTGGGTGTACTGCCTGGAGCGGCTGACGCCAGGTGTACTGCCTGGCGCCACTAACGCTGGGTGTACTGCCTGGCGCCACTAACGCTGGGTGTACGCCTGGCGCCACTAACGCTGGATGTACTGCCTGGCGCCATTGACGCTGGGTGTACTGCCTCGCGCCACTGACGCTGGGTGTACTGCCTGGCGCCACTGACGCTGGGTGTACCGCCTCCCGCCACTAACGCTGGGTGTACTGCCTCGCGCCACTTGCGCTGGGTGTACTGCCTCGCGCCACTAACGCTGGGTGCACTGCCTCCCGCCACTAACGCTGGGTGTACTGCCTGGAGCGGCTGACGCTAGGTGTACTGCCTGGCGCCACTAACGCTGGGTGTACTGCCTGGCGCCACTAACGCTGGGTGTACGCCTGGCGCCACTAACGCTGGATGTACTGCCTGGCGCCATTGACGCTGGGTGTACTGCCTCGCGCCACTGACGCTGGGTGTACTGCCTGGCGCCACTGACGCTGGGTGTACTGCCTGGCGCCACTGACGCTGGGTGTACTGCCTTGCGCCACTAACGATGGGTGTACTGCTTGGCGCCACTGACGCTGGGTGTACTGCCTGGCGCCACTGACGCTGGGTGTACTGCCTGGCGCCACTGACGCTGGGTGTACTGCCTGGCGCCACTAACGCTGGGTGTACTGCCTCGCGCCACTGACGCTGGGTGTACTGCCTCGCGCCACTGTCGCTGGGTGTACTGCCTCGCGCCACTAACGCTGGGTGTACTGCCTCGCGCCACTGACCCTGGGTGTACTGCCTCGCGCCACTGACGCTCGGTCTACTGCCTGGCGCCACTGACGCTGGGTGTACTGCCTTGCGCCACTGACGCTGGGTGTACTGCCTGGCGCCACTAACGCTGGGTGTACTGCCTGGCGCCACTGACGCTGGGTGTACTGCCTGGCGCCACTGACGCTGGGTGTACTGCCTGGCGCCATTGACGCTGGGTGTACTGCCTCGCGCCACTAACGCTGGGTCTACTGCCTGGCGCCACTGACGCTGGGTGTACTGCCTGCCGCCACTGAGGCTGGGTGTACTGCCTGGCGCCACTAACGCTGGGTGTAAAGCCTGGCGCCACTGACGCTGGGTGTACTGCCTCGCGCCACTAACGCTGGGTGTACTGCCTCGCGCCACTGACGCTGGGTGTATTGCCTGGCGCCACTAACGCTGGGTGTACCGCCTCCCGCCACTGACGCTGGGTGTCTGCCTCGCGCCACTAACGCTGGGTGTACTGCCTCGCGCCACTAACGCTGGGTGTACAGCCTCCCGCCACTAACGCTGGGTGTACTGCCTGGAGCGGCTGACGCTGGGTGTACTGCCTGGCGCCACTAACGCTGGGTGTATTGCCTGGCGCCACTGACGCTGGGTGTACTGCCTGGCGCCACTGACGCTGGGTGTACTGCCTGGCGCCACTGACGCTGGGTGTACTGCCTGGTGCCACTAACGCTGGGTGTACTGCCTGGCGGTACTGACGCTGGGTATACTGCCTGGCCCAACTGACGCTGGGTGTACTGCCTGGCGCCACTAACGCTGGGTGTACTGCCTGGCGCCACTGACGCTGGGTGTACTGCCTGGCGCCACTGACGCTGGGTGTACTGCCTGGCGCCATTGACGCTGGGTGTACTGCCTCGCGTAACTAACGCTGGGTCTACTGCCTGGCGCCACTGACGCTGGGTGTACTGCCTGCCGCCACTGAGGCTGGGTGTACTGCCTGGCGCCACTAACGCTGGGTGTACTGCCTGGCGCCACTGACGCTGGGTGTACTGCCTCGCGCCACTAACGCTGGGTGTATTGCCTGGCGCCACTGACGCTGGGTGTACTGCCTGGCGCCACTGACGCTGGGTGTACTGCCTGGCGCCATTGACGCTAGGTGTACTGCCTGGTGCCACTGACGATGGGTGTACTGCCTGGTGCCACTGACGCTGGGTGTACAGCCTCCCGCCACTAACGCTGGGTGTACTGCCTGGAGCGGCTGACGCTGGGTGTACTGCCTGGCGCCACTAACGCTGGGTGTACTGCCTGGCGCCACTGACGCTGGGTGTACTGCCTGGCGCCACTAACGCTGGGTGTACTGCCTGGCGTCACTGACGCTGGGTGTACCGCCTCCCGCCACTAACGCTGGGTGTACTGCCTCGCGCCACTGGCGCTGGGTGTACTGCCTCGCGCCACTAACGCTGGGTGCACTGCCTCCCGCCACTAACGCTGGGTGTACTGCCTCGCGCCACTGGCGCTGGGTGTACTGCCTCGCGCCACTAACGCTGGGTGCACTGCCTCCCGCCACTAACGCTGGGTGTACTGCCTGGAGCGGCTGACGCCAGGTGTACTGCCTGGCGCCACTAACGCTGGGTGTACTGCCTGGCGCCACTAACGCTGGGTGTACGCCTGGCGCCACTAACGCTGGATGTACTGCCTGGCGCCATTGACGCTGGGTGTACTGCCTCGCGCCACTGACGCTGGGTGTACTGCCTGGCGCCACTGACGCTGGGTGTACCGCCTCCCGCCACTAACGCTGGGTGTACTGCCTCGCGCCACTTGCGCTGGGTGTACTGCCTCGCGCCACTAACGCTGGGTGCACTGCCTCCCGCCACTAACGCTGGGTGTACTGCCTGGAGCGGCTGACGCTAGGTGTACTGCCTGGCGCCACTAACGCTGGGTGTACTGCCTGGCGCCACTAACGCTGGGTGTACGCCTGGCGCCACTAACGCTGGATGTACTGCCTGGCGCCATTGACGCTGGGTGTACTGCCTCGCGCCACTGACGCTGGGTGTACTGCCTGGCGCCACTGACGCTGGGTGTACTGCCTGGCGCCACTGACGCTGGGTGTACTGCCTTGCGCCACTAACGATGGGTGTACTGCTTGGCGCCACTGACGCTGGGTGTACTGCCTGGCGCCACTGACGCTGGGTGTACTGCCTGGCGCCACTGACGCTGGGTGTACTGCCTGGCGCCACTAACGCTGGGTGTACTGCCTCGCGCCACTGACGCTGGGTGTACTGCCTCGCGCCACTGTCGCTGGGTGTACTGCCTCGCGCCACTAACGCTGGGTGTACTGCCTCGCGCCACTGACCCTGGGTGTACTGCCTCGCGCCACTGACGCTCGGTCTACTGCCTGGCGCCACTGACGCTGGGTGTACTGCCTTGCGCCACTGACGCTGGGTGTACTGCCTGGCGCCACTAACGCTGGGTGTACTGCCTGGCGCCACTGACGCTGGGTGTACTGCCTGGCGCCACTGACGCTGGGTGTACTGCCTGGCGCCATTGACGCTGGGTGTACTGCCTCGCGCCACTAACGCTGGGTCTACTGCCTGGCGCCACTGACGCTGGGTGTACTGCCTGCCGCCACTGAGGCTGGGTGTACTGCCTGGCGCCACTAACGCTGGGTGTAAAGCCTGGCGCCACTGACGCTGGGTGTACTGCCTCGCGCCACTAACGCTGGGTGTACTGCCTCGCGCCACTGACGCTGGGTGTATTGCCTGGCGCCACTAACGCTGGGTGTACCGCCTCCCGCCACTGACGCTGGGTGTCTGCCTCGCGCCACTAACGCTGGGTGTACTGCCTCGCGCCACTAACGCTGGGTGTACAGCCTCCCGCCACTAACGCTGGGTGTACTGCCTGGAGCGGCTGACGCTGGGTGTACTGCCTGGCGCCACTAACGCTGGGTGTATTGCCTGGCGCCACTGACGCTGGGTGTACTGCCTGGCGCCACTGACGCTGGGTGTACTGCCTGGCGCCACTGACGCTGGGTGTACTGCCTGGTGCCACTAACGCTGGGTGTACTGCCTGGCGGTACTGACGCTGGGTATACTGCCTGGCCCAACTGACGCTGGGTGTACTGCCTGGCGCCACTGACGCTGGGTGTACTGGCTGGCGCCACTGACGCTGGGTGTAAAGCCTGGCGCCACTGACGCTGGGTGTACTGCCTGGCGCCGCTGACGCTGGGTGTACTGCCTGGCGCCACTGACGCTGGGTGTACTGCCTGGCCCCACTGACGCTGGGTGTAAAGCCTGGCGCCACTGACGCTGGGTGTACTGCCTGGCGCCATTGACGCTGGGTGTACTGCCTGGCGCCACTAACGCTGGGTGTACTGCCTCGCGCCACTGACGCTGGGTGTACGGCCTGGCGCCACTGACACTGAGTGTAGTGCCTGGCGCCACTGACGCTGGGTGTACTGCCTGGCACCACTGACGCTGGGTGTACTGCCTCGCGCCGCTAACGCTGGGTGTACTGCCTGGCGCCACTGACGCTGGGTGTACTGCCTGCCGCCACTGACGCTGGGTGTACTGCCTGGCGCCACTGACGCTGGGTGTACTGCCTGGCCCAACTGACGCTGGGTGTACTGCCTGGCGCCACTGACGCTGGGTGTACTGCCTGGCGCCACTGACGCTGGGTGTACTGCCCGGCGCCGCTGACGCGGGGTGTACTGCCTGGCGCCACTAACGCTGGGTGTACCGCCTCCCGCCACTGACGCTGGGTGTACTGCCTCGCGCCACTAACGCTGGGTGTACTGCCTCGCGCCACTAACGCTGGGTGTACAGCCTCCCGCCACGAACGCTGGGTGTACTGCCTGGAGCGGCTGACGCTGGGTGTACTGCCTGGCGCCATTGACGCTGGGTGTACTGCCTCGCGCCACTGACGCTGGGTGTACTGCCTGGCGCCACTAACGCTGGGTGTACTGCCTCGCGCCACTAACGCTGGGTGTACTGCCTGGCGCCACTGACGCTGGGTGTACTGCCTGGCGCCACTGACGCTGGGTGTACTGCCTTGCGCCACTAACGATGGGTGTACTGCTTGGCGCCACTGACGCTGGGTGTACTGCCTGGCGCCACTAACGCTGGGTGTACGCCTGGCGCCACTAACGCTGGGTGTACTGCCTCGCGCCACTGACGCTGGGTGTAGTGCCTCGCGCCACTGACACTGGGTGTACTGCCTGGCGCCACTGACGCTGGGTGTACTGCCTGGCGCCACTGACGCTGGGTGTACTGCCTGGCGCCACTAACGCTGGGTGTACTGCCTCGCGCCACTGACGCTGGGTGTACTGCCTCGCGCCACTGTCGCTGGGTGTACTGCCTCGCGCCACTAACGCTGGGTGTACTGCCTCGCGCCACTGACGCTGGGTGTACTGCCTCGCGCCATTGACGCTCGGTGTACTGCCTGGTGCCACTGACGCTGGGTGTACTGCCTTGCGCCACTGACGCTGGGTGTACTGCCTCGCGCCACTAACGCTGGGTGTACTGCCTGGCGCCACTGACGCTGGGTGTACTGCCTGGCGCCACTGACGCTGGGTGTACTGCCTGGCGCCATTGACGCTGGGTGTACTGCCTCGCGCCACTAACGCTGTGTGTACTGCCTGGCGCCACTGACGCTGGGTGTACTGCCTGCCGCCACTGAGGCTGGGTGTACTGCCTGGCGCCACTAACGCTGGGTGTAAAGCCTGGCGCCACTGACGCTGGGTGTACTGCCTCGCGCCACTAACGCTGGGTGTACTGCCTCGCGCCACTGACGCTGGGTGTACTGCCTGGCGCCACTAACGCTGGGTGTACCGCCTCCCGCCACTGACGCTGGGTGTACGGCCTGGCGCCACTGACACTTAGTGTACTGCCTGGCGCCACTGACGCTGGGTGTACTGCCTGGCGCCACTGACGCTGGGTGTACTGGCTTGCGCCACTGACGCTGGGTGTACTGCCTCGCGCCACTGTCGCTGGGTGTACTGCCTGGCGCCACTGACGCTGGGTGTATTGCCTGGCGCCACTGACGCTAGGTGTACTGCCTGGCGCCACTAACGCTGGGTGTACTGCCTGGCGCCATTGACGCTGGGTGCACTGCCTGGCGCCACTGACGCTGGGTGTACTGCCTCGCGCCACTAACGCTGGGTGTACTGCCTGGCGCCACTGACGCTGGGTGTACTGCCTGGCGCCGCTGACGCTGGGTGTACTGCCTCGCGCCACTAACGCTGGGTGTACTGCCTGGCCCCACTGACGCTGTGTGTACTGCCTGGCGCCATTGACGCTGGGTGTACTGCTTGGCGCCATTGACGCTGGGTGTACTGCCTGGTGCCACTGACGCTGGGTGTACTGCCTGGCGCCACTTACGCTGGGTGTACCGCCTGGCGCCACTGACGCTGGGTGTACTGCCTGGCGCCACTGACGCTGGGTGTACTGCCTGGCGCCACTGACGCTGGATGTACTGCCTCGCGCCGCGGACGCTGGGTGTACTGCCTGGCGCCACTGACGCTGGGTCTACTGCCTCGCGCCACTGACGCTGGGTGCACTGCCTGGCGCCACTGACGCTGGGTATACTGCCTGGTGCCACTGACGCTGGGTGTACTGCCTCGCGCCACTGACGCTGGGTGTACTGCCTCGCGCCACTAACGCTGGGTGTTCTGCCTGGCGCCACTAACGCTGGGTGTACTGCCTGGCGCCACTAACGGTGGGTGTACTGCCTGGCGCCACTGACGCTGGGTGTACCGCCTTCCGCCACTAACGCTGGGTGTACTGCTTGGCGCCACTAACGCTGGGTGTATTCCCTGGCGCCACTGACGCTGGGTGTACTGCCTGGGGCCAATAACGCGGGGTGTACCGCTTGGCGCCACTAACGCTGGGTGTACTGCCTGGCGCCACTAACGCTGGGTGTACGCCTGGCGCCACTAACGCTGGGTGTACTGCCTCGCGCCACTGACGCTGGGTGTACTGCCTCGCGCCACTGACACTGGGTGTACTGCCTGGCGCCACTGACGCTGGGTGTACTGCCTGGCGCCACTGACGCTGGGTGTACTGGCTGGCGCCACTGACGCTGGGTGTACTGCCTCGCGCCACCGACGCTGGGTGTACGGCCTGGCGCCACTGACACTGAGTGTACTGCCTGGCGCCACTGACGCTGGGTGTACTGCCTGGCGCCACTGACGCTGGGTGTACTGGCTGGCGCCACTGAAGCTGGGTGTACTGCCTCGCGCCACTGACGCTGGGTGTACTGCCTGGCGCCACTGACGTTGGGTGTATTGCCTGGCGCCACTGACGCTAGGTGTACTGCCTGGCGCCACTAACGCTGAGTGTACTGCCTCGCGCCACTAACCCTGGGTGTACTGCCTGGCGCCACTGACGCTGGGCGTACTGCCTGGCGCCATTGCCGCTGGGTGTACTGCCTGCCGCCACTGACGCTGGGTGTACTGCCTGGCGCCACTAACGCTGGGTGTAAAGCCTGGCGCCACTGACGCTGGGTGTACTGCCTCGCGCCACTAACGCTGGGTGTACTGCCTCGCGCCACTGACGCTGGGTGTACTGCCTGGCGCCACTAACGCTGGGTGTACCGCCTCCCGCCACTAACGCTGGGTGTACTGCCTCGCGCCACTAACGCTGGGTGTACTGCCTGGCGCCACTGACGCTGGGTGTACTGCCTGGCGCCACTGACGCTGGGTGTACTGGCTGGCGCCACTGACGCTGGGTGTACTGCCTCGCGCCACTGTCGCTGGGTGTACTGCCTGGCGCCACTGACGCTGGGTGTATTGCCTGGCGCCACTGACGCTAGGTGTACTGCCTGGCGCCACTGACGCTGTGTGTACTGCCTGGCGCCATTGACGCTGGGTGTACTGCCTGGCGCCACTGACGCTGGGTGTACTGCCTCGCGCCACTAACGCTGGGTGTACTGCCTGGCGCCACTGACGCTGGGTGTACTGCCTGGCGCCGCTGACGCTGGGTGTACTGCCTCGCGCCACTAACGCTGGGTGTACTGCCTGGCCCCACTGACGCTGTGTGTACTGCCTGGCGCCATTGACGCTGGGTGTAATGCTTGGCGCCATTGACTCTGGGTGTACTGCCTGGTGCCACTGACGCTGGGTGTACTGCCTGGCGCCACTGACGCTGGGTGTACCGCCTGGCGCCACTGACGCTGGGTGTACTGCCTGGCGCCACTGACGCTGGGTGTACTGCCTGGCGCCACTGACGCTGGATGTACTGCCTCGCGCCGCTGACGCTGGGTGTACTGCCTGGCGCCACTGACGCTGGGTCTACTGCCTCGCGCCACTGACGCTGGGTGCACTGCCTGGCGCCACTGACGCTGGGTATACTGCCTGGTGCCACTGACGCTGGGTGTACTGCCTCGCGCCACTGACGCTGGGTGTACTGCCTCGCGCCACTAACGCTGGGTGTTCTGCCTGGCGCCACTAACGCTGGGTGTACTGCCTGGCGCCACTAACGGTGGGTGTACTGCCTGGCGCCACTGACGCTGGGTGTACCGCCTTCCGCCACTAACGCTGGGTGTACTGCTTGGCGCCACTAACGCTGGGTGTATTGCCTGGCGCCACTGACGCTGGGTGTACTGCCTGGCGCCAATAACGCGGGGTGTACCGCTTGGCGCCACTAACGCTGGGTGTACTGCCTGGCGCCACTAACGCTGGGTGTACGCCTGGCGCCACTAACGCTGGGTGTACTGCCTCGCGCCACTGACGCTGGGTGTACTGCCTCGCGCCACTGACACTGGGTGTACTGCCTGGCGCCACTGACGCTGGGTGTACTGCCTGGCGCCACTGACGCTGGGTGTACTGGCTGGCGCCACTGACGCTGGGTGTACTGCCTCGCGCCACCGACGCTGGGTGTACGGCCTGGCGCCACTGACACTGAGTGTACTGCCTGGCGCCACTGACGCTGGGTGTACTGCCTGGCGCCACTGACGCTGGGTGTACTGGCTGGCGCCACTGAAGCTGGGTGTACTGCCTCGCGCCACTGACGCTGGGTGTACTGCCTGGCGCCACTGACGTTGGGTGTATTGCCTGGCGCCACTGACGCTAGGTGTACTGCCTGGCGCCACTAACGCTGAGTGTACTGCCTCGCGCCACTAACCCTGGGTGTACTGCCTGGCGCCACTGACGCTGGGTGTACTGCCTGGCGCCAATAACGCTGGGTGTACTGCTTGGCGCCACTAACGCTGGGTGTAATGCCTGGCCCAACTGACGCTGGGTGTACTGCCTGGCGCCACTGACGCTGGGTGTACTGCCTGGCGCCACTGACGCTGGATGTAAAGCCTGGCGCCACTGACGCTGGGTGTACTGCCTGGCGCCACTGACGCTGGGTGTACTGCCTCGCGCCACGAACGCTGGGTGTACTGCCTGGCGCCACTGACGCTGGGTGTACTGCCTTGCGCCACTGACGCTGGGTGTACTGCCTGGCGCCACTGACGCTGGGTGTACTGCCTGGCGCCACTAACGGTGGGTGTACTGCCTGGCGCCACTGACGCTGGGTGTACTGCCTGGCGAAACTGACGCTGGGTGTACCGCCTTCCGCCACTAACGCTGGGTGTACTGCTTGGCGCCACTAACGCTGGGTGTATTGCCTGGCGCCACTGACGCTGGGTGTACTGCCTGACGCCACTGACGCTGGGTGTACTGCCTGGCGCCAATAACGCGGGGTGTACCGCTTGGCGCCACTAACGCTGGGTGTACTGCCTGGCGCCACTAACGCTGGGTGTACGCCTGGCGCCACTAACGCTGGGTGTACTGCCTCGCGCCACTGACGCTGGGTGTAGTGCCTCGCGCCACTGACACTGGGTGTACTGCCTGGCGCCACTGACGCTGGGTGTACTGCCTGGCGCCACTGACGCTGGGTGTACTGGCTGGCGCCACTGACGCTGGGTGTACTGCCTCGCGCCACTGACGCTGGGTGTACGGCCTGGCGCCACTGACACTTAGTGTAATACCTGGCGCCACTGACGCTGGGTGTACTGCCTGGCGCCACTGACGCTGAGTGTACTGGCTGGCGCCACTGAAGCTGGGTGTACTGCCTCGCGCCACTGACGCTGGGTGTACTGCCTGGCGCCACTGACGCTGGGTGTATTGCCTGGCGCCACTGACGCTAGGTGTACTGCCTGGCGCCACTAACGCTGGGTGTACTGCCTGGCGCCACTGACGCTGGGTGTACTGCCTGGCGCCAATAACGCTGGGTGTACTGCTTGGCGCCACTAACGCTGGGTGTACTGCCTGGCGCCATTGACGCTGGGTGTATTGCCTGGCGCCACTGACGCTAGGTGTACTGCCTCGCGCCACTAACGCTGGGTGTACTGCCTGGCGCCACTGACGCTGGGTGTACTGCCTGGCGCCAATAACGCAGGATGTACTGCTTGGCGCCACTAACGCTGGGTGTACTGCCTGGCGCCATTGACGCTGGGTGTACTGCCTCGCGCCACTAACGCTGGGTGTACTGCCTGGCGCCACTAACGCTGGGTGTACTGCCTCTCGCCACTGACGCTGGGTGTACTGCCTCGCGCCACTAACGCTGGGTTTACTGCCTGGCCCAACTGACGCTGGGTGTACTGCCTGGCGCCACTGACGCTGGGTGTACTGCCTGGCGCCACTGACGCTGGATGTAAAGCCTGGCGCCACTGACGCTGGGTGTACTGCCTGGCGCCGTTGACGCTGGGTGTACTGGCTGGCGCCACTGAAGCTGGGTGTACTGCCTCGCGCCACTGACGCTGGGTGTACTGCCTGGCGCCACTGACGCTGGGTGTATTGCCTGGCGCCACTGACGCTAGGTGTACTGAATGGCGCCACTAACGCTGGGTGTACTGCCTGGCGCCACTGACGCTGGGTGTACTGCCTGGCGCCAATAACGCTGGGTGCACGGCCTGGCGCCACTGACACTGAGTGTAATGCCTGGCGCCATTGACGCTGGGTGTATTGCCTGGCGCCACTGACGCTGGGTGTACTGCCTCGCGCCACTAACGCTGGGTGTACTGCCTCGCGCCACTGACGCTGGGTGTACTGCCTGGAGCCACTGACGCTGGGTGTATTGCCTGGCGCCACTGACGCTAGGTGTACTGCCTGGCGCCACTAACGCTGGGTGTACTGCCTGGCGCCACTGACGCTGGGTGTACTGCCTGGCGCCAATAACGCTGGGTGTACTGCTTGGCGCCACTAACGCTGGGTGTACTGCCTGGCGCCATTGACGCTGGGTGTATTGCCTGGCGCCACTGACGCTAGGTGTACTGCCTCGCGCCACTAACGCTGGGTGTACTGCCTGGCGCCACTGACGCTGGGTGTACTGCCTGGCGCCAATAACGCTGGGTGTACTGCTTGGCGCCACTAACGCTGGGTGTACTGCCTGGCGCCATTGACGCTGGGTGTAATGCCTCGCGCCACTAACGCTGGGTGTAGTGCCTGGCGCCACTAACGCTGGGTGTACTGCCTGGCGCCACTGACGCTGGGTGTACTGCCTGGCGCCACTGACGCTGGATGTAAAGCCTGGCGCCACTGACGCTGGGTGTACTGCCTGGCGCCACTAACGCTGGGTGTACTGCCTGGCGCCACTGACGCTGGGTGTACTGCCTCCCGCCACTAACGCTGGGTGTACTGCCTGGCGCCATTGACGCTGGGTGTACTGCTTGGCGCCACTGACGCTGGGTGTACTGCCTCGCGCCACTAACGCTGGGTGTACTGCCTGGCGCCACAGACGCTGGGTGTACTGCCTTGCGCCACTGACGCTGGGTGTACTGCCTGGCGCCACTGACGCTGGGTGTACTGCCTGGCCCAACTGACGTTGGGTGCACTGCCTGGCGCCACTGACGCTGGGTGTACTGCCTGGCGCCGCTGACGCTGGGTGTACTACCTCGCGCCACTAACGCTGGGTGTACTGCCTGGCCCCACTGACGCTGTGTGTACTGCCTGGCGCCATTGACGCTGGGTGTACTGCTTGGCGCCATTGACGCTGGGTGTACTGCCTGGTGCCACTGACGCTGGGTGTACTGCCTGGCGCCATTGACGCTGGGTGTACTGCCTGGCGCCACTGACGCTGGGTGTACCGCCTGACGCCACTGACGCTGGGTGTACTGCCTGGCGCCACTGACGCTGGGTGTACTGCCTGGCGCCACTAACGCTGGGTGTACTGCCTCGCGCCACTAACGCTGGATGTAGTGCCTGGCGCCACTAACGCTGGGTGTACTGCCTGGCGCCACTGACGCTGGGTGTACTGCCTGGCGCCACTAAGGCTGGGTGTACTGCCTCGCGCCACTAACGCTGGGTGTACTGCCTGGCGCCACTAACGCTGGGTGTACTGCCTGGCGCCACTGACGCTGGGTGTACTGCCTGGCGCCACTAACGCTGGGTGTACTGCCTCCCGCCACTAACGCTGGGTGTACTGCCTCGCGCCGCTGGCGCTGGGTGTACTGCCTCGCGCCACTAACGATGGGTGTACTGCCTCCCGCCACTAACGCTGGGTGTACTGCCTGGCGCGGCTGACGCTGGGTGTACTGCCTGGCGCCACTAACGCTGGGTGTATTGCCTCGCGCCACTGACGCTGGGTGTACTGCCTCGCTCCACTGATGCTGGGTGTACTGCCTGGCGCCACTGACGCTGGGTGTACTGCCTGGCGCCATTGGCGCTAGGTTTAGTGCCTGGCGCCACTGACGCTGGGTGTACTGCCTGGCGCCACTGACACTGGGTGTACTGCCTGGCGCCACTGACGCTGGATGTACTGCCTCGCGCCGCTGACGCTGGGTGTACTGCCTGGCGCCACTGACGCTGGGTGTACTGCCTGGCGCCACTGACGCTGGGTGTACTACCTGGCACCACTGACGCTGGGTGTACTGCCTCGCGCCACTGACGCTGGGTGCACTGCCTGGCGCCACTGACGCTGGGTATACTGCCTGGTGCCACTGACGCTGGGTGTACTGCCTGGCGCCACTGACGCTGGGTGTACTGCCTCGCGCCACTAACGCTGGGTGTACTGCCTGGCGCCACTAACGCTGGGTGTACTGCCTGGCGCCACTAACGGTGGGTGTACTGCCTGGCGCCACTGACGCTGGGTGTACTGCCTGGCGCCACTGACGCTGGGTGTACCGCCTTACGCCACTAACGCTGGGTGTACTGCTTGGCGCCACTAACGCTGGGTGTATTGCCTGGCGCCACTGACGCTGGATGTACTGCCTGACGCCACTGACGCTGGGTGTACTGCCTGGCGCCAATAACGCGGGGAGTACCGCTTGGCGCCACTAACGCTGGGTGTACTGCCTGGCGCCACTAACGCTGGGTTTACGCCTGCGCCACTAACGCTGGGTGTACTGCCTCGCGCCACTGACTCTGGGTGTACGGCCTGGCGCCACTGACGCTGGGTGTATTGCCTGGCGCCACTGACGCTGGGTGTACTGCCTGGCGCCACTGACGCTAGGTGTACTGCCTGGCGCCACTAACGCTAGGTGTACTGCTTGGCGCCACTAACGCTGGGTGTACTGCCTCGCGCCACTGACGCTGGGTGTACTGCCTCGCGCCACTGACGCTTGGTGTACTGCCTCGCGCCACTAACGCTGGGTTTACTGCCTGGCCCAACTGACGCTGGGTGTACTGCCTGGCGCCACTAACGCTGGGTGTACTGCCTCGCGCCACTGACGCTTGGTGTACTGCCTCGCGCCACTAACGCTGGGGTTACTGCCTGGCCCAACTGACGCTGGGTGTATTGCCTGGCGCCACTGACGCTGGGTGTACTGCCTGGCGCCACTGACGCTGGATGTAAAGCCTGGCGCCACTGACGCTGGGTGTACTGCCTGGCGCCGCTGACGCTGGGTGTACTACCTCGCGCCACTAACGCTTGGTGTACTGCCTCGCGCCACTAACGCTGGGTTTACTGCCTGGCGCCGCTGACGCTGGGTGTACTACCTCGCGCCACTAACGCTGGGTGTACTGCCTGGCCCCACTGACGCTGTGTGTACTGCCTGGCGCCATTGACGCTGGGTGTACTGCCTGGTGCCACTGACGCTGGGTGTACTGCCTGGCGCCACTGACGCTGGGTGTACTGCCTGGCGCCACTAACGCTGGGTTTACGCCTGCGCCACTAACGCTGGGTGTACTGCCTCGCGCCACTGACGCTGGGTGTACTGCCTCGCGCCACTGACACTGGGTGTACTGCCTGGCGCCACTGACGCTGGGTGTACTGCCTCGCGCCACTAACGCTGGGTGTACTGCCTGGCGCCACTAACGCTGGGTGTACTGCCTGGCGCCACTGACGCTGGGTGTACTGCCTGGCGCCACTAACGCTGGGTGTACCGCCTGGCGTCACTGACGCTGGGTGTACCGCCTCCCGCCACTAACGCTGGGTGTACTGCCTCGCGCCGCTGGCGCTGGGTGTACTGCCTGGCGCCACTAACGCTGGGTGTATTGCCTCGCGCCACTGACGCTGGGTGTACTGCCTCGCGCCACTGACGCTGGGTGTACTGCCTGGCGCCACTGACGCTGGGTGTACTGCCTGGCGCCATTGGCGCTAGGTGTACTGCCTGGCGCCACTGACTCTGGGTGTACTGCCTGGCGCCACTGACGCTGGGTGTACTGCCTGGCACCGCTGACGCTGGGTGTACTGCCTCGCGCCACTGACGCTGGGTGCACTGCCTGGCGCCACTGACGCTGGGTATACTGCCTGGTGCCACTGACGCTGGGTGTACTGCCTGGCGCCACTGACGCTGGGTGTACTGCCTGGCGCCACTAACGCTGGGTTTACGCCTGCGCCACTAACGCTGGGTGTACTGCCTCGCGCCACTGACGCTGGGTGTACTGCCTCGCGCCACTGACACTGGGTGTACTGCCTGGCGCCACTGACGCTGGGTGTACTGGCTATCGCCACTGACGCTGGGTGTACTGCCTCGCGCCACTGACTCTGGGTGTACGGCCTGGCGCCACTGACGCTGGGTGTATTGCCTGGCGCCACTGACGCTGGGTGTACTGCCTGGCGCCTCTGACGCTAGGTGTACTGCCTGGCGCCACTAACGCTGGGTGTACTGCTTGGCGCCACTAACGCTAGGTGTACTGCCTCGCGCCACTAACGCTGGGTGTACTGCCTGGCGCCACTAACGCTGGGTGTACTGCCTCGCGCCACTGACGCTTGGTGTACTGCCTCGCGCCACTAACGCTGGGTTTACTGCCTGGCCCAACTGACGCTGGGTGTACTGCCTGGCGCCACTAACGCTGGGTGTACTGCCTCGCGCCACTGACGCTTGGTGTACTGCCTCGCGCCACTAACGCTGGGTTTACTGCCTGGCCCAACTGACGCTGGGTGTACTGCCTGGCGCCACTGACGCTGGGTGTACTGCCTGGCGCCACTGACGCTGGATGTAAAGCCTGGCGCCACTGACGCTGGGTGTACTGCCTGGCGCCGCTGACGCTGGGTGTACTGCCTCGCGCCAATAACGCTGGGTGTACTGCCTGGCGCCATTGACGCTGGGTGTACTGCCTGGCGCCACTGACGCTGGGTGTACTGCCTCGCGCCACTAACCCTTGGTGTACTGCCTGGCGCCACTGACGTTGGGTGTACTGCCTTGCGCCACTGACGCTGGGTGTACTGCCTGGCGCCACTGACGCTGGGTGTACTGCCTGGCCCAACTGACGCTAGGTGTACTGCCTGGCGCCACTGACGCTGGGTGCACTGCCTGGCGCCACTGACGCTGGGTGTACTGCCTGGCGCCACTAACGCTGGGTGTACTGCCTGGCGCCACTGACGCTGGGTGTACTGCCTGGCCCAACTGACGCTAGGTGTACTGCCTGGCGCCACTGACGCTGGGTGTACTGCCTGGCGCCACTGACGCTGGGTGTACTGCCTGGCGCCACTAACGCTGGGTGTACTGCCTCGCGCCACTAACGCTGGGTGTACTGCCTGGCGCCATTAACGCTGGGTGTACTGCCTGGCGCCACTGACGCTGGGTGTACTGCCTGGCGCCACTAACGCTGGGTGTACCGCCTGGCGTCACTGACGCTGGGTGTACCGCTACCCGCCACTAACGCTGGGTGTACTGCCTCGCGCCGCTGGCGCTGGGTGTACTGCCTGGCGCCACTAACGCTGGGTGTATTGCCTCGCGCCACTGACGCTGGGTGTACTGCCTCGCGCCACTGACGCCGGGTGTACTGCCTGGCGCCACTGACGCTGGGTGTACTGCCTGGCGCCATTGGCGCTAGGTGTACTGCCTGGCGCCACTGACTCTGGGTGTACTGCCTGGCGCCACTGACACTGGGTGTACTGCCTGGCGCCACTGACGCTGGATGTACTGCCTCGCGCCGCTGACGCTGGGTGTACTGCCTGGCGCCACTGACGCTGGGTGTACTGCCTGGCGCCACTGACGCTGGGTGTACTGCCTGGCACCGCTGACGCTGGGTGTACTGCCTCGCGCCACTGACGCTGGGTGCACTGCCTGGCGCCACTGACGCTGGGTATACTGCCTGGTGCCACTGACGCTGGGTGTACTGCCTGGCGCCACTGACGCTGGGTGTACTGCCTCGCGCCACTAACGCTGGGTGTACTGCCTGGCGCCAATAACGCGGGGAGTACCGCTTGGCGCCACTAACGGTGGGTGTACTGCCTGGCGCCACTAACGCCCGGTTTACGCCTGCGCCCCTAACGCTGGGTGTACTGCCTCGCGCCACTGACGCTGGGTGTACTGCCTCGCGCCACTGACACTGGGTGTATTGCCTGGCGCCACTGACGCTGGGTGTACTGGCTGGCGCCACTGACGCTGGGTGTACTGCCTCGCGCCACTGACGCTGGGTGTACGGCCTGGCGCCACTGACGCTGGGTGTACTGCCTGGCGCCACTGACGCTGGGTGTACTGCCTGGCGCCACTGACGCTAGGTGTACTGCCTGGCGCCACTAACGCTGGGTGTACTGCTTGGCGCCACTAACGCTGGGTGTACTGCCTCGCGCCACTGACGCTGGGTGTACTGCCTGGCGCCATTGACGCTGGGTGTACTGCCTCGCGCCACTAACGCGGGGTGTACTGCCTGGCGCCACTAACGCTGGGTGTACTGCCTCGCGCCACTGACGCTTGGTGTACTGCCTCGCGCCACTAACGCTGGGTTTACTGCCTGGCCCAACTGACGCTGGGTGTACTGCCTGGCGCCACTAACGCTGGGTGTACTGCCTCGCGGTACTGACGCTTGGTGTACTGCCTCGCGCCACTAACGCTGGGTTTACTGCCTGGCCCAACTGACGCTGGGTGTACTGCCTGGCGCCACTGACGCTGGGTGTACTGCCTGGCGCCACTGACGCTGGATGTAAAGCCTGGCGCCACTGACGCTGGGTGTACTGCCTGGCGCCGCTGACGCTGGGTGTACTGCCTGGCGCCACTAACGCTGGATGTACTGCCTGGCGCCACTGACGCTGGGTGTACTGCCTCGCGCCAAGAAGGCTGGGTGTACTGCCTGGCGCCATTGACGCTGGGTGTACTGCCTGGCGCCACTGACGCTGGGTGTACTGCCTCGCGCCACTAACGCTTGGTGTACTGCCTGGCGCCACTGACGTTGGGTGTACTGCCTTGCGCCACTGACGCTGGGTGTACTGCCTGGCGCCAACTGACGCGGGGTGTACTGCCTGGCCCAACTGACGCTAGATGTACTGCCTGGCGCCACTGACGCTGGGTGCACTGCCTGGCGCCACTGACGCTGGGTGTACTGCCTGGCGCCGCTGACGCTGGGTGTACTACCTCGCGCCACTAACGCTGGGTGTACTGCCTGGCCCCACTGACGCTGTGTGTACTGCCTGGCGCCATTGACGCTGGGTGTACTGCTTGGCGCCATTGACGCTGGGTGTACTGACTGGTGCCACTGACGCTGGGTGTACTGCCTGGCGCCATTGACGCTGGGTGTACTGCCTGGCGCCACTGACGCTGGGTGTACCGCCTGACGCCACTGACGCTGGGTGTACTGCCTGGCGCCACTGACGCTGGGTGTACTGCCTGGCGCCACTAACGCTGGGTGTACTGCCTCGCGCCACTAACGCTGGGTGTACTGCCTGGCGCCACTAACGCTGGGTGTACTGCCTGGCGCCACTAACGCTGGGTGTACTGCCTGGCGCCACTGACGCTGGGTGTACTGCCTGGCGCCACTAACGCTGGGTGTACCGCCTGGCGTCACTGACGCTGGGTGTACCGCCTCCCGCCACTAACGCTGGGTGTACTGCCCCGCGCCGCTGGCGCTGGGTGTACTGCCTCGCGCCACTAACGATGGGTGTACTGCCTGGCGCCACTGACGCTGGGTGTATTGCCTGGCGCCACTGACGCTAGGTGTACTGAATGGCGCCACTAACGCTGGGTGTACTGCCTGGCGCCACTGACGCTGGGTGTACTGCCTGGCGCCAATAACGCTGGGTGCACGGCCTGGCGCCACTGACACTGAGTGTAATGCCTGGCGCCATTGACGCTGGGTGTATTGCCTGGCGCCACTGACGCTGGGTGTACTGCCTCGCGCCACTAACGCTGGGTGTACTGCCTCGCGCCACTGACGCTGGGTGTACTGCCTGGAGCCACTGACGCTGGGTGTATTGCCTGGCGCCACTGACGCTAGGTGTACTGCCTGGCGCCACTAACGCTGGGTGTACTGCCTGGCGCCACTGACGCTGGGTGTACTGCCTGGCGCCAATAACGCTGGGTGTACTGCTTGGCGCCACTAACGCTGGGTGTACTGCCTGGCGCCATTGACGCTGGGTGTATTGCCTGGCGCCACTGACGCTAGGTGTACTGCCTCGCGCCACTAACGCTGGGTGTACTGCCTGGCGCCACTGACGCTGGGTGTACTGCCTGGCGCCAATAACGCTGGGTGTACTGCTTGGCGCCACTAACGCTGGGTGTACTGCCTGGCGCCATTGACGCTGGGTGTAATGCCTCGCGCCACTAACGCTGGGTGTAGTGCCTGGCGCCACTAACGCTGGGTGTACTGCCTGGCGCCACTGACGCTGGGTGTACTGCCTGGCGCCACTGACGCTGGATGTAAAGCCTGGCGCCACTGACGCTGGGTGTACTGCCTGGCGCCACTAACGCTGGGTGTACTGCCTGGCGCCACTGACGCTGGGTGTACTGCCTCCCGCCACTAACGCTGGGTGTACTGCCTGGCGCCATTGACGCTGGGTGTACTGCTTGGCGCCACTGACGCTGGGTGTACTGCCTCGCGCCACTAACGCTGGGTGTACTGCCTGGCGCCACAGACGCTGGGTGTACTGCCTTGCGCCACTGACGCTGGGTGTACTGCCTGGCGCCACTGACGCTGGGTGTACTGCCTGGCCCAACTGACGTTGGGTGCACTGCCTGGCGCCACTGACGCTGGGTGTACTGCCTGGCGCCGCTGACGCTGGGTGTACTACCTCGCGCCACTAACGCTGGGTGTACTGCCTGGCCCCACTGACGCTGTGTGTACTGCCTGGCGCCATTGACGCTGGGTGTACTGCTTGGCGCCATTGACGCTGGGTGTACTGCCTGGTGCCACTGACGCTGGGTGTACTGCCTGGCGCCATTGACGCTGGGTGTACTGCCTGGCGCCACTGACGCTGGGTGTACCGCCTGACGCCACTGACGCTGGGTGTACTGCCTGGCGCCACTGACGCTGGGTGTACTGCCTGGCGCCACTAACGCTGGGTGTACTGCCTCGCGCCACTAACGCTGGATGTAGTGCCTGGCGCCACTAACGCTGGGTGTACTGCCTGGCGCCACTGACGCTGGGTGTACTGCCTGGCGCCACTAAGGCTGGGTGTACTGCCTCGCGCCACTAACGCTGGGTGTACTGCCTGGCGCCACTAACGCTGGGTGTACTGCCTGGCGCCACTGACGCTGGGTGTACTGCCTGGCGCCACTAACGCTGGGTGTACTGCCTCCCGCCACTAACGCTGGGTGTACTGCCTCGCGCCGCTGGCGCTGGGTGTACTGCCTCGCGCCACTAACGATGGGTGTACTGCCTCCCGCCACTAACGCTGGGTGTACTGCCTGGCGCGGCTGACGCTGGGTGTACTGCCTGGCGCCACTAACGCTGGGTGTATTGCCTCGCGCCACTGACGCTGGGTGTACTGCCTCGCTCCACTGATGCTGGGTGTACTGCCTGGCGCCACTGACGCTGGGTGTACTGCCTGGCGCCATTGGCGCTAGGTTTAGTGCCTGGCGCCACTGACGCTGGGTGTACTGCCTGGCGCCACTGACACTGGGTGTACTGCCTGGCGCCACTGACGCTGGATGTACTGCCTCGCGCCGCTGACGCTGGGTGTACTGCCTGGCGCCACTGACGCTGGGTGTACTGCCTGGCGCCACTGACGCTGGGTGTACTACCTGGCACCACTGACGCTGGGTGTACTGCCTCGCGCCACTGACGCTGGGTGCACTGCCTGGCGCCACTGACGCTGGGTATACTGCCTGGTGCCACTGACGCTGGGTGTACTGCCTGGCGCCACTGACGCTGGGTGTACTGCCTCGCGCCACTAACGCTGGGTGTACTGCCTGGCGCCACTAACGCTGGGTGTACTGCCTGGCGCCACTAACGGTGGGTGTACTGCCTGGCGCCACTGACGCTGGGTGTACTGCCTGGCGCCACTGACGCTGGGTGTACCGCCTTACGCCACTAACGCTGGGTGTACTGCTTGGCGCCACTAACGCTGGGTGTATTGCCTGGCGCCACTGACGCTGGATGTACTGCCTGACGCCACTGACGCTGGGTGTACTGCCTGGCGCCAATAACGCGGGGAGTACCGCTTGGCGCCACTAACGCTGGGTGTACTGCCTGGCGCCACTAACGCTGGGTTTACGCCTGCGCCACTAACGCTGGGTGTACTGCCTCGCGCCACTGACTCTGGGTGTACGGCCTGGCGCCACTGACGCTGGGTGTATTGCCTGGCGCCACTGACGCTGGGTGTACTGCCTGGCGCCACTGACGCTAGGTGTACTGCCTGGCGCCACTAACGCTAGGTGTACTGCTTGGCGCCACTAACGCTGGGTGTACTGCCTCGCGCCACTGACGCTGGGTGTACTGCCTCGCGCCACTGACGCTTGGTGTACTGCCTCGCGCCACTAACGCTGGGTTTACTGCCTGGCCCAACTGACGCTGGGTGTACTGCCTGGCGCCACTAACGCTGGGTGTACTGCCTCGCGCCACTGACGCTTGGTGTACTGCCTCGCGCCACTAACGCTGGGGTTACTGCCTGGCCCAACTGACGCTGGGTGTATTGCCTGGCGCCACTGACGCTGGGTGTACTGCCTGGCGCCACTGACGCTGGATGTAAAGCCTGGCGCCACTGACGCTGGGTGTACTGCCTGGCGCCGCTGACGCTGGGTGTACTACCTCGCGCCACTAACGCTTGGTGTACTGCCTCGCGCCACTAACGCTGGGTTTACTGCCTGGCGCCGCTGACGCTGGGTGTACTACCTCGCGCCACTAACGCTGGGTGTACTGCCTGGCCCCACTGACGCTGTGTGTACTGCCTGGCGCCATTGACGCTGGGTGTACTGCCTGGTGCCACTGACGCTGGGTGTACTGCCTGGCGCCACTGACGCTGGGTGTACTGCCTGGCGCCACTAACGCTGGGTTTACGCCTGCGCCACTAACGCTGGGTGTACTGCCTCGCGCCACTGACGCTGGGTGTACTGCCTCGCGCCACTGACACTGGGTGTACTGCCTGGCGCCACTGACGCTGGGTGTACTGCCTCGCGCCACTAACGCTGGGTGTACTGCCTGGCGCCACTAACGCTGGGTGTACTGCCTGGCGCCACTGACGCTGGGTGTACTGCCTGGCGCCACTAACGCTGGGTGTACCGCCTGGCGTCACTGACGCTGGGTGTACCGCCTCCCGCCACTAACGCTGGGTGTACTGCCTCGCGCCGCTGGCGCTGGGTGTACTGCCTGGCGCCACTAACGCTGGGTGTATTGCCTCGCGCCACTGACGCTGGGTGTACTGCCTCGCGCCACTGACGCTGGGTGTACTGCCTGGCGCCACTGACGCTGGGTGTACTGCCTGGCGCCATTGGCGCTAGGTGTACTGCCTGGCGCCACTGACTCTGGGTGTACTGCCTGGCGCCACTGACGCTGGGTGTACTGCCTGGCACCGCTGACGCTGGGTGTACTGCCTCGCGCCACTGACGCTGGGTGCACTGCCTGGCGCCACTGACGCTGGGTATACTGCCTGGTGCCACTGACGCTGGGTGTACTGCCTGGCGCCACTGACGCTGGGTGTACTGCCTGGCGCCACTAACGCTGGGTTTACGCCTGCGCCACTAACGCTGGGTGTACTGCCTCGCGCCACTGACGCTGGGTGTACTGCCTCGCGCCACTGACACTGGGTGTACTGCCTGGCGCCACTGACGCTGGGTGTACTGGCTATCGCCACTGACGCTGGGTGTACTGCCTCGCGCCACTGACTCTGGGTGTACGGCCTGGCGCCACTGACGCTGGGTGTATTGCCTGGCGCCACTGACGCTGGGTGTACTGCCTGGCGCCTCTGACGCTAGGTGTACTGCCTGGCGCCACTAACGCTGGGTGTACTGCTTGGCGCCACTAACGCTAGGTGTACTGCCTCGCGCCACTAACGCTGGGTGTACTGCCTGGCGCCACTAACGCTGGGTGTACTGCCTCGCGCCACTGACGCTTGGTGTACTGCCTCGCGCCACTAACGCTGGGTTTACTGCCTGGCCCAACTGACGCTGGGTGTACTGCCTGGCGCCACTAACGCTGGGTGTACTGCCTCGCGCCACTGACGCTTGGTGTACTGCCTCGCGCCACTAACGCTGGGTTTACTGCCTGGCCCAACTGACGCTGGGTGTACTGCCTGGCGCCACTGACGCTGGGTGTACTGCCTGGCGCCACTGACGCTGGATGTAAAGCCTGGCGCCACTGACGCTGGGTGTACTGCCTGGCGCCGCTGACGCTGGGTGTACTGCCTCGCGCCAATAACGCTGGGTGTACTGCCTGGCGCCATTGACGCTGGGTGTACTGCCTGGCGCCACTGACGCTGGGTGTACTGCCTCGCGCCACTAACCCTTGGTGTACTGCCTGGCGCCACTGACGTTGGGTGTACTGCCTTGCGCCACTGACGCTGGGTGTACTGCCTGGCGCCACTGACGCTGGGTGTACTGCCTGGCCCAACTGACGCTAGGTGTACTGCCTGGCGCCACTGACGCTGGGTGCACTGCCTGGCGCCACTGACGCTGGGTGTACTGCCTGGCGCCACTAACGCTGGGTGTACTGCCTGGCGCCACTGACGCTGGGTGTACTGCCTGGCCCAACTGACGCTAGGTGTACTGCCTGGCGCCACTGACGTTGGGTGTACTGCCTGGCGCCACTGACGCTGGGTGTACTGCCTGGCGCCACTAACGCTGGGTGTACTGCCTCGCGCCACTAACGCTGGGTGTACTGCCTGGCGCCATTAACGCTGGGTGTACTGCCTGGCGCCACTGACGCTGGGTGTACTGCCTGGCGCCACTAACGCTGGGTGTACCGCCTGGCGTCACTGACGCTGGGTGTACCGCTACCCGCCACTAACGCTGGGTGTACTGCCTCGCGCCGCTGGCGCTGGTGTACTGCCTGGCGCCACTAACGCTGGGTGTATTGCCTCGCGCCACTGACGCTGGGTGTACTGCCTCGCGCCACTGACGCCGGGTGTACTGCCTGGCGCCACTGACGCTGGGTGTACTGCCTGGCGCCATTGGCGCTAGGTGTACTGCCTGGCGCCACTGACTCTGGGTGTACTGCCTGGCGCCACTGACACTGGGTGTACTGCCTGGCGCCACTGACGCTGGATGTACTGCCTCGCGCCGCTGACGCTGGGTGTACTGCTGGCGCCACTGACGCTGGGTGTACTGCCTGGCGCCACTGACGCTGGGTGTACTGCCTGGCACCGCTGACGCTGGGTGTACTGCCTCGCGCCACTGACGCTGGGTGCACTGCCTGGCGCCACTGACGCTGGGTATACTGCCTGGTGCCACTGACGCTGGGTGTACTGCCTGGCGCCACTGACGCTGGGTGTACTGCCTCGCGCCACTAACGCTGGGTGTACTGCCTGGCGCCAATAACGCGGGGAGTACCGCTTGGCGCCACTAACGGTGGGTGTACTGCCCGGCGCCACTAACGCCCGGTTTACGCCTGCGCCCCTAACGCTGGGTGTACTGCCTCGCGCCACTGACGCTGGGTGTACTGCCTCGCGCCACTGACACTGGGTGTATTGCCTGGCGCCACTGACGCTGGGTGTACTGGCTGGCGCCACTGACGCTGGGTGTACTGCCTCGCGCCACTGACGCTGGGTGTACGGCCTGGCGCCACTGACGCTGGGTGTACTGCCTGGCGCCACTGACGCTGGGTGTACTGCCTGGCGCCACTGACGCTAGGTGTACTGCCTGGCGCCACTAACGCTGGGTGTACTGCTTGGCGCCACTAACGCTGGGTGTACTGCCTCGCGCCACTGACGCTGGGTGTACTGCCTGGCGCCATTGACGCTGGGTGTACTGCCTCGCGCCACTAACGCGGGGTGTACTGCCTGGCGCCACTAACGCTGGGTGTACTGCCTCGCGCCACTGACGCTTGGTGTACTGCCTCGCGCCACTAACGCTGGGTTTACTGCCTGGCCCAACTGACGCTGGGTGTACTGCCTGGCGCCACTAACGCTGGGTGTACTGCCTCGCGGTACTGACGCTTGGTGTACTGCCTCGCGCCACTAACGCTGGGTTTACTGCCTGGCCCAACTGACGCTGGGTGTACTGCCTGGCGCCACTGACGCTGGGTGTACTGCCTGGCGCCACTGACGCTGGATGTAAAGCCTGGCGCCACTGACGCTGGGTGTACTGCCTGGCGCCGCTGACGCTGGGTGTACTGCCTGGCGCCACTAACGCTGGATGTACTGCCTGGCGCCACTGACGCTGGGTGTACTGCCTCGCGCCAAGAAGGCTGGGTGTACTGCCTGGCGCCATTGACGCTGGGTGTACTGCCTGGCGCCACTGACGCTGGGTGTACTGCCTCGCGCCACTAACGCTTGGTGTACTGCCTGGCGCCACTGACGTTGGGTGTACTGCCTTGCGCCACTGACGCTGGGTGTACTGCCTGGCGCCAACTGACGCGGGGTGTACTGCCTGGCCCAACTGACGCTAGATGTACTGCCTGGCGCCACTGACGCTGGGTGCACTGCCTGGCGCCACTGACGCTGGGTGTACTGCCTGGCGCCGCTGACGCTGGGTGTACTACCTCGCGCCACTAACGCTGGGTGTACTGCCTGGCCCCACTGACGCTGTGTGTACTGCCTGGCGCCATTGACGCTGGGTGTACTGCTTGGCGCCATTGACGCTGGGTGTACTGACTGGTGCCACTGACGCTGGGTGTACTGCCTGGCGCCATTGACGCTGGGTGTACTGCCTGGCGCCACTGACGCTGGGTGTACCGCCTGACGCCACTGACGCTGGGTGTACTGCCTGGCGCCACTGACGCTGGGTGTACTGCCTGGCGCCACTAACGCTGGGTGTACTGCCTCGCGCCACTAACGCTGGGTGTACTGCCTGGCGCCACTAACGCTGGGTGTACTGCCTGGCGCCACTAACGCTGGGTGTACTGCCTGGCGCCACTGACGCTGGGTGTACTGCCTGGCGCCACTAACGCTGGGTGTACCGCCTGGCGTCACTGACGCTGGGTGTACCGCCTCCCGCCACTAACGCTGGGTGTACTGCCCCGCGCCGCTGGCGCTGGGTGTACTGCCTCGCGCCACTAACGATGGGTGTACTGCCTCCCGCCACTAACGCTGGGTGTACTGCCTGGCGCGGCTGACGCTGGGTGTACTGCCTGGCGCCACTAACGCTGGGTGTATTGCCTCGCGCCACTGACGCTGGGTGTACTGCCTCGCGCCACTGACGCTGGGTGTACTGCCTGGCGCCACTGACGCTGGGTGTACTGCCTGGCGCCATTGGCGCTAGGTGTACTGCCTGGCACCACTGACGCTGGGTGTACTGCCTGGCGCCATTGACACTGGGTGTACGGCCTGGCGCCACTGACGCTGGATGTACTGCCTCGCGCCGCTGACGCTGGGTGTACTGCCTGGCGCCACTGACGCTGGGTGTACTGCCCGGCGCCACTGACGCTGGGTGTACTGCCTGGCACCGCTGACGCTGGGTGTACTGCCTCGCGCCACTGACGCTGGGTGCACTGCCTGGCGCCACTGACGCTGGGTATACTGCCTGGTGCCACTGACGCTGGGTGTACTGCCTGGCGCCACTGACGCTGGGTGTACTGCCTCGCGCCACTAACGCTGGGTGTACTGCCTGGCGCCACTAACGCTGGGTGTACTGCCTGGCGCCACTAACGGTGGGTGTACTGCCTGGCGCCACTGACGCTGGGTGTACTGCCTGGCGCCACTGACGCTGGGTGTACCGCCTTCCTCCACTAACGATGGGTGTACTGCTTGGCGCCACTAACGCTGGGTGTATTGCCTGGCGCCACTGACGCTGGGTGTACTGCCTGACGCCACTGACGCTGGGTGTACTGCCTGGCGCCAATAACGCTGGGTGTACCGCTTGGCGCCACTAACGCTGGGTGTACTGCCTGGCGCCACCAACGCTGGGTGTACTGCCTGGCGCCACTAACGCTGGGTGTACTGCCTGAGGCCACTGACGCTGGGTGTACTGCCTGGCGCCAATAACGCTGGGTGTACTGCTTGGCGCCACTAACGCTGGGTGTACTGCCTGGCGCCATTGACGCTGGGTGTACTGCCTCGCGCCACTGACGCTGGGTGTACTGCCTGGCGCCACTAACGCTGGGTGTACTGCCTGGCGCCGCTGACGCTGGGTGTACTGCCTCGCGCCACTGACGCTGGGTGTACTGCCTGACGCCACTGACGCTGGGTGTACTGCCTGGCGCCACTGACGCTGGGTGTACTGCCTGGCGCCACTGACGCTGGGTGTACTGCCTGCCGCCACTAACGCTGGGTGTACTGCCTGGCGCCACTAACGCTGGGTGTACTGCCTCGCGCCACTGACGCTGGGTGTACTGCCTCGCGCCACTGACACTGGGTGTACTGCCTGGCGCCATTGACGCTGGGTGTACTGGATGGCGCCACTGACGCTGGGTGTACTGGCTGGCGCCACTGACGCTGGGTGTACTGCCTCGCGCCACTGACGCTGGGTGTACGGCCTGGCGCCACTGACACTGAGTGTACTGCCTGGCGCCACTGACGCTGGGTGTACTGCCTGGCGCCACTGACGCTGGGTGTACTGGCTGGCGCCACTGACGCTGGGTGTACTGCCTCGCGCCACTGACGCTGGGTGTACTGCCTGGCGCCACTGACGCTGGGTGTATTGCCTGGCGCCACTGACCCTGGGTGTACTGCCTGGCGCCACTAACGCTGGGTGTACTGCCTCGCGCCACTAACGCTGGGTGTACTGCCTCGCGCCACTAACGCTGGGTGTACTGCCTGGCGCCAGTGACGCTGGGTGTACTGCCTGGCGCCAATAACGCTGGGTGTACTGCTTGGCGCCACTAACGCTGGGTGTACTGCCTGGCGCCATTGACGCTAGGTGTACTGCCTCGCGCCACTAACGCTGGGTGTACTGCCTGGCGCCACTAACGCTGGGTGTACTGCCTGGCGCCACTGACGCTGGGTGTACTGCCTCGCGCGACTGACGCTGGGTGTACTGCCTGACGCCACTGACGCTGGGTGTATTGCCTGGCACCACTGACGCTGGTTGTATTGCCTGGCGCCACTGACCCTGGGTGTACTGCCTGGCGCCACTAACGCTGGGTGTACTGCCTCGCGCCACTAACGCTGGGTGTACTGCCTGGCGCCAGTGACGCTGGGTGTACTGCCTGGCGCCAATAACGCTGGGTGTACTGCTTGGCGCCACTAACGCTGGGTGTACTGCCTGGCGCCATTGACGCTAGGTGTACTGCCTCGCGCCACTGACGCTGGGTGTACTGCCTGGCGCCACTAACGCTGGGTGTACTGCCTCGCGCCACTGACGCTGGGTGTACTGCCTGGCGCCACTAACGCTGGGTTTACTGCCTGGACCAACTGACGCTGGGTGTACTGCCTGGCGCCACTGACGCTGGGTGTACTGCCTGGCGCCACTGACGCTGGATGTAAAGCCTGGCGCCACTGACGCTGGGTGTACTGCGTGGCGCCGCTGACGCTGGGTGTACTGCCTGGCGCCACTAAAGCTGGGTGTACTGCCTGGCGCCACTGACGCTAGGTGTACTGCCTCGCGCCACTAACGCTGGATGTACTGCCTGGCGCCATTGACGCTGGGTGTATTGCCTGGCGCCACTGACGCTGGGTGTACTGCCTGACGCCACTGACGCTGGGTGTACTGCCTGGGGCCAATAACGCTGGGTGTACCGCTTGGCGCCACTAACGCTGGGTGTACTGCCTGGCGCCACTAACGCTGGGTGTACTGCCTGGCGCCACTAACGCTGGGTGTACTGCCTGACGCCACTGACGCTGGGTGTACTGCCTGGCGCCAATAACGCTGGGTGTACTGCTTGGCGCCACTAACGCTGGGTGTGCTGCCTGGCGCCATTGACGCTGGGTGTACGGCCTCGCGCCACTGACGCTGGGTGTACTGCCTGGCGCCACTAACGCTGGGTGTACTGCCTGGCGCCACTGACGCTGGGTGTACTGCCTCGCGCCACTGACGCTGGGTGTACTGCCTCGCGCCACTAACCCTGGGTGTACTGCCTGGCGCCACTGACGCTGGGTGTACTGCCTGGCGCCACTGACGCTGGGTGTACTGCCTGCCGCCACTAATGCGGGGTGTACTGCTTGGCGCCACTAACGCTGGGTGTACTGCATGGCGCCACTAACGCTGAGTGTACTGCCGCGCGCCACTAACGCTGGGTGTACTGCCTCGCGCCACTGACGCTGGGTGTACTGCCTCGCGCCACTGACACTGGGTGTACTGCCTGGCGCCACTGACGCTGGGTGTACTGGATGGCGCCACTGACGCTGGGTGTACTGGCTGGCGCCACTGACGCTGGGTGTACTGCCTCGCGCCACTGACGCTGGGTGTACGGCCTGGCGCCACTGACACTGAGTGTACTGCCTGGCGCCACTGACGCTGGGTGTACTGCCTGGCACCACCAACGCTGGGTGTACTGCCTCGCGCCACTAACGCTGGGTGTACTGCCTGGCGCCACTGACGCTGGGTGTACTGCCTGGCGCCAATAACGCTGGGTGTACTGCTTGGCGCCACTAACGCTGGGTGTACTGCCTGGCGCCATTGACGCTGGGTGTACTGCCTCGCGCCACTAACGCTGGGTGTACTGCCTGGCGCCACTGACGCTGGGTGTACTGCCTCGCGCCACTGACGCTGGGTGTACTGCCTCGCGCCACTAACGCTGGGTTTACTGCCTGGCGCCACTGACGCTGGGTGTACTGCCTTGCGCCACTGACGCTGGGTGTACTGCCTGGCGCCACTGACGCTGGGTGTACTGCCTGGCCCAACTGACGCTAGGTGTACTGCCTGGCGCCACTGACGCTGGGTGCACTGCCTGGCGCCACTGACGCTGGGTGTACTGCCTGGCGCCGCTGACGCTGGGTGTACTACCTCGCGCCACTAACGCTGGGTGTACTGCCTGGCCCCACTGACGCTGTGTGTACTGCCTGGCGCCATTGACGCTGGGTGTACTGCTTGGCGCCACTGACGCTGGGTGTACTGCCTGGTGCCACTGACGCTGGGTGTACTGCCTGGCGCCATTGACGCTGGGTGTACTGCCTGGCGCCACTGACGCTGGGTGTACCGCCTGACGCCACTGACGCTGGGTGTACTGCCTGGCGCCACTGACGCTGGGTGTACTGCCTGGCGCCACTAACGCTGGGTGTACTGCCTCGCGCCACTAACGCTGGGTGTACTGCCTCGCGCCACTAACGCTGGGTTTACTGCCTGGACCAACTGACGCTGGGTGTACTGCCTGGCGCCACTGACGCTGGGTGTACTGCCTGGCGCCACGGACGCTGGATGTAAAGCCTGGCGCCACTGACGCTGGGTGTACTGCGTGGCGCCGCTGACGCTGGGTGTACTGCCTGGCGCCACTAAAGCTGGGTGTACTGCCTGGCGCCACTGACGCTAGGTGTACTGCCTCGCGCCACTAACGCTGGGTGTACTGCCTGGCGCCATTGACGCTGGGTGTATTGCCTGGCGCCACTGACGCTGGGTGTACTGCCTGACGCCACTGACGCTGGGTGTACTGCCTGGCGCCAATAACGCTGGGTGTACCGCTTGGCGCCACTAACGCTGGGTGTACTGCCTGGCGCCACTAACGCTGGGTGTACTGCCTGGCGCCACTAACGCTGGGTGTACCGCTTGGCGCCACTAACGCTGGGTGTACTGCCTGGCGCCACTAACGCTGGGTGTACTGCCTGGCGCCACTAACGCTGGGTGTGCTGCCTGGCGCCATTGACGCTGGGTGTACGGCCTCGCGCCACTGACGCTGGGTGTACTGCTTGGCGCCACCAACGCTGGGTGTACTGCCTGGCGCCATTGACGCTGGGTGTACTGCCTCGCGCCACTGACGCTGGGTGTACTGCCTGGCGCCACTAACGCTGGGTGTACTGCCTGGCGCCACTGACGCTGGGTGTACTGCCTCGCGCCACTGACGCTTGGTGTACTGCCTGACGCCACTGACGCTGGGTGTACTGCCTGGCGCCACTAACGCTTGGTGTACTGCCTGGCCCCACTAACGCTGGGTGTACTGCCTCGCGCCACTGACGCTGGGTGTATTGCCTCGCGCCACTGACACTGGGTGTACTGCCTGGTGCCACTGACGCTGGGTGTACTGGATGGCGCCACTGACGCTTGGTGTACTGGCTGGCGCCACTGACGCTGGGTGTACTGCCTCGCGCCACTGACGCTGGGTGTACGGCCTGGTGCCACTGACACTGAGTGTATTGCCTGGCGCCACTGACGCTGGGTGTACTGCCTGCCGCCACTGACGCTGGGTGTACTGGCTGGCGCCACTGACGCTGGGTGTACTGCCTCGCGCCACTGACGCTAGGTGTACTGCCTGGCGCCACCGACGCTGGGTGTATTGCCTGGCGCCACTGACGCTGGGTGTACTGCCTGGCGCCACTAACGCTGGGTGTACTGCCTCGCGCCACTAACGCTGGGTGTACTGCCTGGCGCCAGTGACGCTGGGTGTACTGCCTGGCGCCAATAACGCTGGGTGTACTGCTTGGCGCCACTAACGCTGGGTGTACTGCCTCGCGCCACTAACGCTGGGTGTACTGCCTGGCGCCACTAACGCTGGGTGTACTGCCTCGCGCCAGTGACGCTGGGTGTACTGCCTCGCGCCACTAACGCTGGGTTTACTGCCTGGCCCAACTGACGCTGGGTGTACTGCCTGGCGCCACTGACGCTGGGTGTACTGCCTGGCGCCACTGACGCTGGATGTAAAGCCTGGCGCCACTGACGCTGGGTGTACTGCGTGGCGCCGCTGACGCTGGGTGTACTGCCTGGCCCCACTGACGCTGGGTGTGCTGCCTGGCGCCATTGACGCTGGGTGTACTGCTTGGCGCCATTGACGCCGGGTGTACTGCCTGGTGCCACTGACGCTGGGTGTACTGCCTGGCGCCATTGACGCTGGGTGTACTGCCTGGCGCCACTGACGCTGGGTGTACCGCCTCGCGCCACTGACGCTGGGTGTACTGCCTGGCGCCACTGACGCTGGGTGTACTGCCTGGCGCCACTGACGCTGGGTGTACTGCCTGCCGCCACTAACGCGGGGTGTACTGCTTGGCGCCACTAACGCTGGGTGTACTGCATGGCGCCACTAACGCTGAGTGTACTGCCGCGCGCCACTAACGCTGGGTGTACTGCCTCGCGCCACTGACGCTGGGTGTACTGCCTCGCGCCACTGACACTGGGTGTACTGCCTGGCGCCACTGACGCTGGGTGTACTGGATGGCGCCACTGACGCTGGGTGTACTGGCTGGCGCCACTGACGCTGGGTGTACTGCCTCGCGCCACTGACGCTGGGTGTACGGCCTGGCGCCACTGACACTGAGTGTACTGCCTGGCGCCACTGACGCTGGGTGTACTGCCTGGCGCCACCAACGCTGGGTGTACTGCCTCGCGCCACTAACGCTGGGTGTACTGCCTGGCGCCACTGACGCTGGGTGTACTGCCTGGCGCCAATAACGCTGGGTGTACTGCTTGGCGCCACTAACGCTGGGTGTACTGCCTGGCGCCATTGACGCTGGGTGTACTGCCTCGCGCCACTAACGCTGGGTGTACTGCCTGGCGCCACTGACGCTGGGTGTACTGCCTCGCGCCACTGACGCTGGGTGTACTGCCTCGCGCCACTAACGCTGGGTTTACTGCCTGGCGCCACTGACGCTGGGTGTACTGCCTTGCGCCACTGACGCTGGGTGTACTGCCTGGCGCCACTGACGCTGGGTGTACTGCCTGGCCCAACTGACGCTAGGTGTACTGCCTGGCGCCACTGACGCTGGGTGCACTGCCTGGCGCCACTGACGCTGGGTGTACTGCCTGGCGCCGCTGACGCTGGGTGTACTACCTCGCGCCACTAACGTTGGGTGTACTGCCTGGCCCCACTGACGCTGTGTGTACTGCCTGGCGCCATTGACGCTGGGTGTACTGCTTGGCGCCACTGACGCTGGGTGTACTGCCTGGTGCCACTGACGCTGGGTGTACTGCCTGGCGCCATTGACGCTGGGTGTACTGCCTGGCGCCACTGACGCTGGGTGTACCGCCTGACGCCACTGACGCTGGGTGTACTGCCTGGCGCCACTGACGCTGGGTGTACTGCCTGGCGCCACTAACGCTGGGTGTACTGCCTCGCGCCACTAACGCTGGGTGTACTGCCTCGCGCCACTAACGCTGGGTTTACTGCCTGGACCAACTGACGCTGGGTGTACTGCCTGGCGCCACTGACGCTGGGTGTACTGCCTGGCGCCACGGACGCTGGATGTAAAGCCTGGCGCCACTGACGCTGGGTGTACTGCGTGGCGCCGCTGACGCTGGGTGTACTGCCTGGCGCCACTAAAGCTGGGTGTACTGCCTGGCGCCTCTGACGCTAGGTGTACTGCCTCGCGCCACTAACGCTGGGTGTACTGCCTGGCGCCATTGACGCTGGGTGTATTGCCTGGCGCCACTGACGCTGGGTGTACTGCCTGACGCCACTGACGCTGGGTGTACTGCCTGGCGCCAATAACGCTGGGTGTACCGCTTGGCGCCACTAACGCTGGGTGTACTGCCTGGCGCCACTAACGCTGGGTGTACTGCCTGGCGCCACTAACGCTGGGTGTACCGCTTGGCGCCACTAACGCTGGGTGTACTGCCTGGCGCCACTAACGCTGGGTGTACTGCCTGGCGCCACTAACGCTGGGTGTGCTGCCTGGCGCCATTGACGCTGGGTGTACGGCCTCGCGCCACTGACGCTGGGTGTACTGCTTGGCGCCACTAACGCTGGGTGTACTGCCTGGCGCCATTGACGCTGGGTGTACTGCCTCGCGCCACTGACGCTGGGTGTACTGCCTGGCGCCACTAACGCTGGGTGTACTGCCTGGCGCCACTGACGCTGGGTGTACTGCCTCGCGCCACTGACGCTGGGTGTACTGCCTGACGCCACTGACGCTGGGTGTACTGCCTGGCGCCACTGACGCTGGGTGTACTGCCTGGCGCAACTGACGCTGGGTGTACTGCCTGCCGCCTCTAACGCTTGGTGTACTGCTTGGCGCCACTAACGCTGGGTGTACTGCCTCGCGCCACTAACGCTGGGTGTACTGCCTGGCGCCACTAACGCTGGGTGTACTGCCTCGCGCCACTGACGCTGGGTGTACTGCCTCGCGCCACTAACGCTGGGTTTACTGCCTGGCCCAACTGACGCTGGGTGTACTGCCTGGCGCCACTGACGCTGGGTGTACTGCCTGGCGCCACTGACGCTGGATGTAAAGCCTGGCGCCACTGACGCTGGGTGTACTGCGTGGCGCCGCTGACGCTGGGTGTACTGCCTGGCCCCACTGACGCTGTGTGTACTGCCTGGCGCCATTGACGCTGGGTGTACTGCTTGGCGCCATTGACGCCGGGTGTACTGCCTGGTGCCACTGACGCTGGGTGTACTGCCTGGCGCCATTGACGCTGGGTGTACTGCCTGGCGCCACTGACGCTGGGTGTACCGCCTGACGCCACTGACGCTGGATGTACTGCCTGGCGCCACTGACGCTGGGTGTACTGCCTGGCGCCACTAACGCTGGGTGTACTGCCTCGCGCCACTAACGCTGGGTGTACTGCCTGGCGCCACTAACGCTGGGTGTACTGCCTGGCGCCACTGACGCTGGGTGTACTGCCTGGCGCCACTAACGCTGGGTGTACCGCCTGGCGTCACTGACGCTGGGTGTACCGCCTCCCGCCACTAACGCTGGGTGTACTGCCTCGCGCCACTAACGATGGGTGTACTGCCTCCCGCCACTAACGCTGGGTGTACTGCCTGGCGCGGCTGACGCTGGGTGTACTGCCTGGCGCCACTAACGCTGGGTGTATTGCCTCGCGCCACTGACGCTGGGTGTACTGCCTCGCGCCACTAACGCTGGGTGTACTGCCTGGCGCCACTGACGCTGGGTGTACTGCCTGGGGCCATTGGCGCCAGGTGTACTGCCTGGCGCCACTGACGCTGGGTGTACTGCCTGGCGCCACTGACACTGGGTGTACTGCCTGGCGCCACTGACCCTGGATGTACTGCCTCGCGCCGCTGACGCTGGGTGTACTGCCTGGCGCCACTAACGCTGGGTGTACTGCCTGGCGCCACTAACGCTGGGTGTACTGCCTGGCGCCACTAACGCTGGGTGTACTGCCTGAGGCCACTGACGCTGGGTGTACTGCCTGGCGCCAATAACGCTGGGTGTACTGCTTGGCGCCACTAACGCTGGGTGTACTGCCTGGCGCCATTGACGCTGGGTGTACTGCCTCGCGCCACTGACGCTGGGTGTACTGCCTGGCGCCACTAAGGCTGGGTGTACTGCCTGGCGCCACTGACGCTGGGTGTACTGCCTCGCGCCACTGACGCTGGATGTACTGCCTGACGCCACTGACGCTGGGTGTACTGCCTGGCGCCACTGACGCTGGGTGTACTGCCTGGCGCCACTGACGCTGGGTGTACTGGCTGGCGCCACTAAGGCTGGGTGTACTGCCTGGCGCCACTAACGCTGGGTGTACTGCATCGCGCCACTGACGCTGGGTGCACTGCCTCGCGCCACTGACACTGGGTGTACTGCCTGGCGCCACTGACGCTGGGTGTACTGGATGGCGCCACTGACGCTTGGTGTACTGGCTGGCGCCACTGACGCTGGGTGTACTGCCTCGCGCCACTGACACTGGGTTTACTGCCTGGCCCAACTGAAGCTGGGTGTACTGCCTGGCGCCACTGACGCTGGGTGTACTGCCTGGCGCCACTGACGCTGGATGTAAGCCTGGCGCCACTGACGCTGGGTGTACTGCGTGGCGCCGCTGACGCTGGGTGTACTGCCTGGCGCCACTAACGCTGGGTGTACTGCCTGGCGCCACTGACGCTGGGTGTACTGCCTCGCGCCACTAACGCTGGGTGTACTGCCTGGCGCCATTGACGCTGGGTTTACTGCCTGGCGCCACTGACGCTGGGTGTACTGCCTTCCGCCATTAACGCTGGGTGCATTGCCTGGCGCCACTGACGCTGGGTGTACTGCCTGACGCCACTGACGCTAGGTGTACTGCCTGGCGCCAATAACGCTGGGTGTACCGCTTGGCGCCACTAACGCTGGGTGTACTGCCTGGCGCCACTAACGCTGGGTGTACTGCCTGGCGCCACTAACGCTGGGTGTACTGCCTGGCGCCAATAACGCTGGGTGTACTGCTTGGCGCCACTAACGCTGAGTGTACTGCCTGGCGCCATTGACGCTGGGTGTACGGCCTCGCGCCACTGACGCTGGGTGTACTGCCTGGCGCCACTAACGCTGGGTGTACTGCCTGGCGCCACTGACGCTGGGTGTACTGCCTCGCGCCACTGACGCTGGGTGTTCTGCCTCGCGCCACTGACGCTGGGTGTACTGCCTGGCGCCACTGACGCTGGGTGTACTGCCTGGCGCCACTGACGCTGGGTGAACTGCCTGCCGCCAGTAACGCGGGGTGTACTGCTTGGCGCCACTAACGCTGGGTGTACTGCATGGCGCCACTAACGCTGAGTGTACTGCCGCGCGCCACTAACGCTGGGTGTACTGCCTCGCGCCACTGACGCTGGGTGTACTGCCTCGCGCCACTGACGCTGGGTGTACTGCCTTGCGCCACTAAGGATGGGTGTCCTGCTTGGCGCCACTGACGCTGGGTGTATTGCCTGGCGCCACTGACGCTGGGTGTACTGCCTGGCGCCACTGACGCTGGGTGTACTGCCTGGCGCCACTAACGCTGGGTGTACTGCCTCGCGCCACTGACGCTGGGTGTACTGCCTCGCGCCACTGTCGCTGGGTGTACTGCCTCGCGCCACTAACGCTGGGTGTACTGCCTCGCGCCACTGACGCTGGGTGTACTGCCTCGCGCCACTGACGCTCGGTGTACTGCCTGGCGCCACTGACGCTGGGTGAACTGCCCGGCGCCACTAACGCTGGGTGTACTGCCTGGCGCCACTGACGCTGGGTGTACTGCCTGGCGCCACTGACGCTGGGTGTACTGCCTGGCGCCATTGACGCTGGTTGTACTGCCTCGCGCCACTAACGCTGGGTGTACTGCCTGGCGCCACTGACGCTGGGTGTACTGCCTGCCGCCACTGAGGCTGGGTGTACTGCCTGGCGCCACTAACGCTGGGTGTAAAGCCTGGCGCCACTGACGCTGGGTGTACTGTCTCGCGCCACTAACGCTGGGTGTACTGCCTCGCGCCACTGACGCTGGGTGTACTGCCTGGCGCCACTAACGCTGGGTGTACCGCCTCCCGCCACTGACGCTGGGTGTACGGCATGGCGCCACTGACACTGAGTGTACTGCCTGGCGCCACTGACGCTGGGTGTACTGCCTGGCGCCACTGACGCTCGGTGTAGTGGTTGGCGCCACTGACGCTGGGTGTACTGCCTCGCGCCACTGTCGCTGGGTGTACTGCCTGGCGCCACTGACGCTGGGTGTATTGCCTGGCGCCACTGACGCTAGGTGTACTGCCTGGCGCCACTAACGCTGGGTGTACTGCCTGGCGCCATTGACGCTGGGTGTACTGCCTGGCGCCACTGACGCCGGGTGTACTGCTTGGCGCCACTGACGCTGGGTGTATTGCCTGGCGCCACTGACGCTGGGTGTACTGCCTGGCGCCGCTGACGCTGGGTCTACTGCCTCGCGCCACTAACGCTGGGTGTACTGCCTGGCCCCACTGACGCTGTGTGTACTGCCTGGCGCCATTGACGCTGGGTGTACTGCTTGGCGCCATTGACGCTGGGTGTACTGCCTGGTGCCACTGACGCTGGGTGTACTGCCTGGCGCCACTGACGCTGGGTGTACCGCCTGGCGCCACTGACGCTGGGTGTACTGCCTGGCGCCACTGACGCTGGGTGTACTGCCTGGCGCCACTGACGCTGGATGTACTGCCTCGCGCCGCTGACGCTGGGTGTACTGCCTGGCGCCACTGACGCTGGGTCTACTGCCTCGCGCCACTGACGCTGGGTGCACTGCCTGGCGCCACTGACGCTGGGTATACTGCCTGGTGCCACTGACGCTGGGTGTACTGCCCCGCGCCACTGACGCTGGGTGTACTGCCTCGCGCCACTGACGCTGGGTGTTCTGCCTGGCGCCACTAACGCTGGGTGTACTGCCTGGCGCCACTGACGCTGGGTGTACCGCCTTCCGCCACTAACGCTGGGTGTACTGCTTGGCGCCACTAACGCTGGGTGTATTGCCTGGCGCCACTGACGCTGGGTGTACTGCCTGACGCCACTGACGCTGGGTGTACTGCCTGGCGCCAATAACGCGGGGTGTACCGCTTGGCGCCACTAACGCTGGGTGTACTGCCTGGCGCCACTAACGCTGGGTGTACGCCTGGCGCCACTAACGCTGGGTGTACTGCCTCGCGCCACTGACGCTGGGTGTACTGCCTCGCGCCACTGACACTGGGTGTACTGCCTGGCGCCACTGACGCTGGGTGTACTGCCTGGCGCCACTGACGCTGGGTGTACTGGCTGGCGCCACTGACGCTGGGTGTACTGCCTCGCGCCACCGACGCTGGGTGTACGGCCTGGCGCCACTGACACTGAGTGTACTGCCTGGCGCCACTGACGCTGGGTGTACTGCCTGGCGCCACTGACGCTGGGTGTACTGGCTGGCGCCACTGAAGCTGGGTGTACTGCCTCGCGCCACTGACGCTGGGTGTACTGCCTGGCGCCACTGACGTTGGGTGTATTGCCTGGCGCCACTGACGCTAGGTGTACTGCCTGGCGCCACTAACGCTGGGTGTACTGCCTGGCCCAACTGACGCTGGGTGTACTGCCTGGCGCCACTGACGCTGGGTGTACTGCCTGGCGCCACTGACGCTGGATGTAAAGCCTGGCGCCACTGACGCTGGGTGTACTGCGTGGCGCCGCTGACGCTGGGTGTACTGCCTGGCCCCACTGACGCTGGGTGTGCTGCCTGGCGCCATTGACGCTGGGTGTACTGCTTGGCGCCATTGACGCCGGGTGTACTGCCTGGTGCCACTGACGCTGGGTGTACTGCCTGGCGCCATTGACGCTGGGTGTACTGCCTGGGGCCACTGACGCTGGGTGTACCGCCTCGCGCCACTGACGCTGGGTGTACCGCCTCGCGCCACTGACGCTGGGTATACTGCCTGGTGCCACTGACGCTGGGTGTACTGCCCCGCGCCACTGACGCTGGGTGTACTGCCTCGCGCCACTGACGCTGGGTGTTCTGCCTGGCGCCACTAACGCTGGGTGTACTGCCTGGCGCCACTGACGCTGGGTGTACCGCCTTCCGCCACTAACGCTGGGTGTACTGCTTGGCGCCACTAACGCTGGGTGTATTGCCTGGCGCCACTGACGCTGGGTGTACTGCCTGACGCCACTGACGCTGGGTGTACTGCCTGGCGCCAATAACGCGGGGTGTACCGCTTGGCGCCACTAACGCTGGGTGTACTGCCTGGCGCCACTAACGCTGGGTGTACGCCTGGCGCCACTAACGCTGGGTGTACTGCCTCGCGCCACTGACGCTGGGTGTACTGCCTCGCGCCACTGACACTGGGTGTACTGCCTGGCGCCACTGACGCTGGGTGTACTGCCTGGCGCCACTGACGCTGGGTGTACTGGCTGGCGCCACTGACGCTGGGTGTACTGCCTCGCGCCACCGACGCTGGGTGTACGGCCTGGCGCCACTGACACTGAGTGTACTGCCTGGCGCCACTGACGCTGGGTGTACTGCCTGGCGCCACTGACGCTGGGTGTACTGGCTGGCGCCACTGAAGCTGGGTGTACTGCCTCGCGCCACTGACGCTGGGTGTACTGCCTGGCGCCACTGACGTTGGGTGTATTGCCTGGCGCCACTGACGCTAGGTGTACTGCCTGGCGCCACTAACGCTGGGTGTACTGCCTGGCCCAACTGACGCTGGGTGTACTGCCTGGCGCCACTGACGCTGGGTGTACTGCCTGGCGCCACTGACGCTGGATGTAAAGCCTGGCGCCACTGACGCTGGGTGTACTGCGTGGCGCCGCTGACGCTGGGTGTACTGCCTGGCCCCACTGACGCTGGGTGTGCTGCCTGGCGCCATTGACGCTGGGTGTACTGCTTGGCGCCATTGACGCCGGGTGTACTGCCTGGTGCCACTGACGCTGGGTGTACTGCCTGGCGCCATTGACGCTGGGTGTACTGCCTGGGGCCACTGACGCTGGGTGTACCGCCTCGCGCCACTGACGCTGGGTGTACTGCCTGGCGCCACTGACGCTGGGTGTACTGCCTGGCGCCACTGACGCTGGGTGTACTGCCTGCCGCCACTAACGCGGGGTGTACTGCTTGGCGCCACTAACGCTGGGTGTACTGCATGGCGCCACTAACGCTGAGTGTACTGCCGCGCGCCACTAACGCTGGGTGTACTGCCTCGCGCCACTGACGCTGGGTGTACTGCCTCGCGCCACTGACACTGGGTGTACTGCCTGGCGCCACTGACGCTGGGTGTACTGGATGGCGCCACTGACGCTGGGTGTACTGGCTGGCGCCACTGACGCTGGGTGTACTGCCTCGCGCCACTGACGCTGGGTGTACGGCCTGGCGCCACTGACACTGAGTGTACTGCCTGGCGCCACTGACGCTGGGTGTACTGCCTGGCGCCACCAACGCTGGGTGTACTGCCTCGCGCCACTAACGCTGGGTGTACTGCCTGGCGCCACTGACGCTGGGTGTACTGCCTGGCGCCAATAACGCTGGGTGTACTGCTTGGCGCCACTAACGCTGGGTGTACTGCCTGGCGCCATTGACGCTGGGTGTACTGCCTCGCGCCACTAACGCTGGGTGTACTGCCTGGCGCCACTGACGCTGGGTGTACTGCCTCGCGCCACTGACGCTGGGTGTACTGCCTCGCGCCACTAACGCTGGGTTTACTGCCTGGCGCCACTGACGCTGGGTGTACTGCCTTGCGCCACTGACGCTGGGTGTACTGCCTGGCGCCACTGACGCTGGGTGTACTGCCTGGCCCAACTGACGCTAGGTGTACTGCCTGGCGCCACTGACGCTGGGTGCACTGCCTGGCGCCACTGACGCTGGGTGTACTGCCTGGCGCCGCTGACGCTGGGTGTACTACCTCGCGCCACTAACGCTGGGTGTACTGCCTGGCCCCACTGACGCTGTGTGTACTGCCTGGCGCCATTGACGCTGGGTGTACTGCTTGGCGCCACTGACGCTGGGTGTACTGCCTGGTGCCACTGACGCTGGGTGTACTGCCTGGCGCCATTGACGCTGGGTGTACTGCCTGGCGCCACTGACGCTGGGTGTACCGCCTGACGCCACTGACGCTGGGTGTACTGCCTGGCGCCACTGACGCTGGGTGTACTGCCTGGCGCCACTAACGCTGGGTGTACTGCCTCGCGCCACTAACGCTGGGTGTACTGCCTCGCGCCACTAACGCTGGGTTTACTGCCTGGACCAACTGACGCTGGGTGTACTGCCTGGCGCCACTGACGCTGGGTGTACTGCCTGGCGCCACGGACGCTGGATGTAAAGCCTGGCGCCACTGACGCTGGGTGTACTGCGTGGCGCCGCTGACGCTGGGTGTACTGCCTGGCGCCACTAAAGCTGGGTGTACTGCCTGGCGCCTCTGACGCTAGGTGTACTGCCTCGCGCCACTAACGCTGGGTGTACTGCCTGGCGCCATTGACGCTGGGTGTATTGCCTGGCGCCACTGACGCTGGGTGTACTGCCTGACGCCACTGACGCTGGGTGTACTGCCTGGCGCCAATAACGCCGGGTGTACCGCTTGGCGCCACTAACGCTGGGTGTACTGCCTGGCGCCACTAACGCTGGGTGTACTGCCTGGCGCCACTAACGCTGGGTGTACCGCTTGGCGCCACTAACGCTGGGTGTACTGCCTGGCGCCACTAACGCTGGGTGTACTGCCTGGCGCCACTAACGCTGGGTGTGCTGCCTGGCGCCATTGACGCTGGGTGTACGGCCTCGCGCCACTGACGCTGGGTGTACTGCTTGGCGCCACTAACGCGGGGTGTACTGCCTGGCGCCATTGACGCTGGGTGTACTGCCTCGCGCCACTGACGCTGGGTGTACTGCCTGGCGCCACTAACGCTGGGTGTACTGCCTGGCGCCACTGACGCTGGGTGTACTGCCTCGCGCCACTGACGCTGGGTGTACTGCCTGACGCCACTGACGCTGGGTGTACTGCCTGGCGCCACTGACGCTGGGTGTACTGCCTGGCGCAACTGACGCTGGGTGTACTGCCTGCCGCCTCTAACGCTTGGTGTACTGCTTGGCGCCACTAACGCTGGGTGTACTGCCTCGCGCCACTAACGCTGGGTGTACTGCCTGGCGCCACTAACGCTGGGTGTACTGCTCCGCGCCACTGACGCTGGGTGTACTGCCTCGCGCCACTAACGCTGGGTTTACTGCCTGGCCCAACTGACGCTGGGTGTACTGCCTGGCGCCACTGACGCTGGGTGTACTGCCTGGCGCCACTGACGCTGGATGTAAAGCCTGGCGCCACTGACGCTGGGTGTACTGCGTGGCGCCGCTGACGCTGGGTGTACTGCCTGGCCCCACTGACGCTGTGTGTACTGCCTGGCGCCATTGACGCTGGGTGTACTGCTTGGCGCCATTGACGCCGGGTGTACTGCCTGGTGCCACTGACGCTGGGTGTACTGCCTGGCGCCATTGACGCTGGGTGTACTGCCTGGCGCCACTGACGCTGGGTGTACCGCCTGACGCCACTGACGCTGGATGTACTGCCTGGCGCCACTGACGCTGGGTGTACTGCCTGGCGCCACTAACGCTGGGTGTACTGCCTCGCGCCACTAACGCTGGGTGTACTGCCTGGCGCCACTAACGCTGGGTGTACTGCCTGGCGCCACTGACGCTGGGTGTACTGCCTGGCGCCACTAACGCTGGGTGTACCGCCTGGCGTCACTGACGCTGGGTGTACCGCCTCCCGCCACTAACGCTGGGTGTACTGCCTCGCGCCACTAACGATGGGTGTACTGCCTCCCGCCACTAACGCTGGGTGTACTGCCTGGCGCGGCTGACGCTGGGTGTACTGCCTGGCGCCACTAACGCTGGGTGTATTGCCTCGCGCCACTGACGCTGGGTGTACTGCCTCGCGCCACTAACGCTGGGTGTACTGCCTGGCGCCACTGACGCTGGGTGTACTGCCTGGGGCCATTGGCGCCAGGTGTACTGCCTGGCGCCACTGACGCTGGGTGTACTGCCTGGCGCCACTGACACTGGGTGTACTGCCTGGCGCCACTGACCCTGGATGTACTGCCTCGCGCCGCTGACGCTGGGTGTACTGCCTGGCGCCACTAACGCTGGGTGTACTGCCTGGCGCCACTAACGCTGGGTGTACTGCCTGGCGCCACTAACGCTGGGTGTACTGCCTGAGGCCACTGACGCTGGGTGTACTGCCTGGCGCCAATAACGCTGGGTGTACTGCTTGGCGCCACTAACGCTGGGTGTACTGCCTGGCGCCATTGACGCTGGGTGTACTGCCTCGCGCCACTGACGCTGGGTGTACTGCCTGGCGCCACTAAGGCTGGGTGTACTGCCTGGCGCCACTGACGCTGGGTGTACTGCCTCGCGCCACTGACGCTGGATGTACTGCCTGACGCCACTGACGCTGGGTGTACTGCCTGGCGCCACTGACGCTGGGTGTACTGCCTGGCGCCACTGACGCTGGGTGTACTGGCTGGCGCCACTAAGGCTGGGTGTACTGCCTGGCGCCACTAACGCTGGGTGTACTGCATCGCGCCACTGACGCTGGGTGCACTGCCTCGCGCCACTGACACTGGGTGTACTGCCTGGCGCCACTGACGCTGGGTGTACTGGATGGCGCCACTGACGCTTGGTGTACTGGCTGGCGCCACTGACGCTGGGTGTACTGCCTCGCGCCACTGACACTGGGTTTACTGCCTGGCCCAACTGACGCTGGGTGTACTGCCTGGCGCCACTGACGCTGGGTGTACTGCCTGGCGCCACTGACGCTGGATGTAAGCCTGGCGCCACTGACGCTGGGTGTACTGCGTGGCGCCGCTGACGCTGGGTGTACTGCCTGGCGCCACTAACGCTGGGTGTACTGCCTGGCGCCACTGACGCTGGGTGTACTGCCTCGCGCCACTAACGCTGGGTGTACTGCCTGGCGCCATTGACGCTGGGTTTACTGCCTGGCGCCACTGACGCTGGGTGTACTGCCTTCCGCCATTAACGCTGGGTGCATTGCCTGGCGCCACTGACGCTGGGTGTACTGCCTGACGCCACTGACGCTAGGTGTACTGCCTGGCGCCAATAACGCTGGGTGTACCGCTTGGCGCCACTAACGCTGGGTGTACTGCCTGGCGCCACTAACGCTGGGTGTACTGCCTGGCGCCACTAACGCTGGGTGTACTGCCTGGCGCCAATAACGCTGGGTGTACTGCTTGGCGCCACTAACGCTGAGTGTACTGCCTGGCGCCATTGACGCTGGGTGTACGGCCTCGCGCCACTGACGCTGGGTGTACTGCCTGGCGCCACTGACGCTGGGTGTACTGCCTCGCGCCACTGACGCTGGGTGTTCTGCCTCGCGCCACTGACGCTGGGTGTACTGCCTGGCGCCACTGACGCTGGGTGTACTGCCTGGCGCCACTGACGCTGGGTGAACTGCCTGCCGCCAGTAACGCGGGGTGTACTGCTTGGCGCCACTAACGCTGGGTGTACTGCATGGCGCCACTAACGCTGAGTGTACTGCCGCGCGCCACTAACGCTGGGTGTACTGCCTCGCGCCACTGACGCTGGGTGTACTGCCTCGCGCCACTGACGCTGGGTGTACTGCCTTGCGCCACTAAGGATGGGTGTCCTGCTTGGCGCCACTGACGCTGGGTGTATTGCCTGGCGCCACTGACGCTGGGTGTACTGCCTGGCGCCACTGACGCTGGGTGTACTGCCTGGCGCCACTAACGCTGGGTGTACTGCCTCGCGCCACTGACGCTGGGTGTACTGCCTCGCGCCACTGTCGCTGGGTGTACTGCCTCGCGCCACTAACGCTGGGTGTACTGCCTCGCGCCACTGACGCTGGGTGTACTGCCTCGCGCCACTGACGCTCGGTGTACTGCCTGGCGCCACTGACGCTGGGTGTACTGCCTGGCGCCACTGACGCTGGGTGTACTGCCTCGCGCCACTAACGCTGGGTGTACTGCCTGGCGCCACTGACGCTGGGTGTACTGCCTGGGGCCATTGGCGCCAGGTGTACTGCCTGGCGCCACTGACGCTGGGTGTACTGCCTGGCGCCACTGACACTGGGTGTACTGCCTGGCGCCACTGACCCTGGATGTACTGCCTCGCGCCGCTGACGCTGGGTGTACTGCCTGGCGCCACTAACGCTGGGTGTACTGCCTGGCGCCACTAACGCTGGGTGTACTGCCTGGCGCCACTAACGCTGGGTGTACTGCCTGAGGCCACTGACGCTGGGTGTACTGCCTGGCGCCAATAACGCTGGGTGTACTGCTTGGCGCCACTAACGCTGGGTGTACTGCCTGGCGCCATTGACGCTGGGTGTACTGCCTCGCGCCACTGACGCTGGGTGTACTGCCTGGCGCCACTAAGGCTGGGTGTACTGCCTGGCGCCACTGACGCTGGGTGTACTGCCTCGCGCCACTGACGCTGGATGTACTGCCTGACGCCACTGACGCTGGGTGTACTGCCTGGCGCCACTGACGCTGGGTGTACTGCCTGGCGCCACGGACGCTGGATGTAAAGCCTGGCGCCACTGACGCTGGGTGTACTGCGTGGCGCCGCTGACGCTGGGTGTACTGCCTGGCGCCACTAAAGCTGGGTGTACTGCCTGGCGCCTCTGACGCTAGGTGTACTGCCTCGCGCCACTAACGCTGGGTGTACTGCCTGGCGCCATTGACGCTGGGTGTATTGCCTGGCGCCACTGACGCTGGGTGTACTGCCTGACGCCACTGACGCTGGGTGTACTGCCTGGCGCCAATAACGCCGGGTGTACCGCTTGGCGCCACTAACGCTGGGTGTACTGCCTGGCGCCACTAACGCTGGGTGTACTGCCTGGCGCCACTAACGCTGGGTGTACCGCTTGGCGCCACTAACGCTGGGTGTACTGCCTGGCGCCACTAACGCTGGGTGTACTGCCTGGCGCCACTAACGCTGGGTGTGCTGCCTGGCGCCATTGACGCTGGGTGTACGGCCTCGCGCCACTGACGCTGGGTGTACTGCTTGGCGCCACTAACGCGGGGTGTACTGCCTGGCGCCATTGACGCTGGGTGTACTGCCTCGCGCCACTGACGCTGGGTGTACTGCCTGGCGCCACTAACGCTGGGTGTACTGCCTGGCGCCACTGACGCTGGGTGTACTGCCTCGCGCCACTGACGCTGGGTGTACTGCCTGACGCCACTGACGCTGGGTGTACTGCCTGGCGCCACTGACGCTGGGTGTACTGCCTGGCGCAACTGACGCTGGGTGTACTGCCTGCCGCCTCTAACGCTTGGTGTACTGCTTGGCGCCACTAACGCTGGGTGTACTGCCTCGCGCCACTAACGCTGGGTGTACTGCCTGGCGCCACTAACGCTGGGTGTACTGCTCCGCGCCACTGACGCTGGGTGTACTGCCTCGCGCCACTAACGCTGGGTTTACTGCCTGGCCCAACTGACGCTGGGTGTACTGCCTGGCGCCACTGACGCTGGGTGTACTGCCTGGCGCCACTGACGCTGGATGTAAAGCCTGGCGCCACTGACGCTGGGTGTACTGCGTGGCGCCGCTGACGCTGGGTGTACTGCCTGGCCCCACTGACGCTGTGTGTACTGCCTGGCGCCATTGACGCTGGGTGTACTGCTTGGCGCCATTGACGCCGGGTGTACTGCCTGGTGCCACTGACGCTGGGTGTACTGCCTGGCGCCATTGACGCTGGGTGTACTGCCTGGCGCCACTGACGCTGGGTGTACCGCCTGACGCCACTGACGCTGGATGTACTGCCTGGCGCCACTGACGCTGGGTGTACTGCCTGGCGCCACTAACGCTGGGTGTACTGCCTCGCGCCACTAACGCTGGGTGTACTGCCTGGCGCCACTAACGCTGGGTGTACTGCCTGGCGCCACTGACGCTGGGTGTACTGCCTGGCGCCACTAACGCTGGGTGTACCGCCTGGCGTCACTGACGCTGGGTGTACCGCCTCCCGCCACTAACGCTGGGTGTACTGCCTCGCGCCACTAACGATGGGTGTACTGCCTCCCGCCACTAACGCTGGGTGTACTGCCTGGCGCGGCTGACGCTGGGTGTACTGCCTGGCGCCACTAACGCTGGGTGTATTGCCTCGCGCCACTGACGCTGGGTGTACTGCCTCGCGCCACTAACGCTGGGTGTACTGCCTGGCGCCACTGACGCTGGGTGTACTGCCTGGGGCCATTGGCGCCAGGTGTACTGCCTGGCGCCACTGACGCTGGGTGTACTGCCTGGCGCCACTGACACTGGGTGTACTGCCTGGCGCCACTGACCCTGGATGTACTGCCTCGCGCCGCTGACGCTGGGTGTACTGCCTGGCGCCACTAACGCTGGGTGTACTGCCTGGCGCCACTAACGCTGGGTGTACTGCCTGGCGCCACTAACGCTGGGTGTACTGCCTGAGGCCACTGACGCTGGGTGTACTGCCTGGCGCCAATAACGCTGGGTGTACTGCTTGGCGCCACTAACGCTGGGTGTACTGCCTGGCGCCATTGACGCTGGGTGTACTGCCTCGCGCCACTGACGCTGGGTGTACTGCCTGGCGCCACTAAGGCTGGGTGTACTGCCTGGCGCCACTGACGCTGGGTGTACTGCCTCGCGCCACTGACGCTGGATGTACTGCCTGACGCCACTGACGCTGGGTGTACTGCCTGGCGCCACTGACGCTGGGTGTACTGCCTGGCGCCACTGACGCTGGGTGTACTGGCTGGCGCCACTAAGGCTGGGTGTACTGCCTGGCGCCACTAACGCTGGGTGTACTGCATCGCGCCACTGACGCTGGGTGCACTGCCTCGCGCCACTGACACTGGGTGTACTGCCTGGCGCCACTGACGCTGGGTGTACTGGATGGCGCCACTGACGCTTGGTGTACTGGCTGGCGCCACTGACGCTGGGTGTACTGCCTCGCGCCACTGACACTGGGTTTACTGCCTGGCCCAACTGACGCTGGGTGTACTGCCTGGCGCCACTGACGCTGGGTGTACTGCCTGGCGCCACTGACGCTGGATGTAAGCCTGGCGCCACTGACGCTGGGTGTACTGCGTGGCGCCGCTGACGCTGGGTGTACTGCCTGGCGCCACTAACGCTGGGTGTACTGCCTGGCGCCACTGACGCTGGGTGTACTGCCTCGCGCCACTAACGCTGGGTGTACTGCCTGGCGCCATTGACGCTGGGTTTACTGCCTGGCGCCACTGACGCTGGGTGTACTGCCTTCCGCCATTAACGCTGGGTGCATTGCCTGGCGCCACTGACGCTGGGTGTACTGCCTGACGCCACTGACGCTAGGTGTACTGCCTGGCGCCAATAACGCTGGGTGTACCGCTTGGCGCCACTAACGCTGGGTGTACTGCCTGGCGCCACTAACGCTGGGTGTACTGCCTGGCGCCACTAACGCTGGGTGTACTGCCTGGCGCCAATAACGCTGGGTGTACTGCTTGGCGCCACTAACGCTGAGTGTACTGCCTGGCGCCATTGACGCTGGGTGTACGGCCTCGCGCCACTGACGCTGGGTGTACTGCCTGGCGCCACTGACGCTGGGTGTACTGCCTCGCGCCACTGACGCTGGGTGTTCTGCCTCGCGCCACTGACGCTGGGTGTACTGCCTGGCGCCACTGACGCTGGGTGTACTGCCTGGCGCCACTGACGCTGGGTGAACTGCCTGCCGCCAGTAACGCGGGGTGTACTGCTTGGCGCCACTAACGCTGGGTGTACTGCATGGCGCCACTAACGCTGAGTGTACTGCCGCGCGCCACTAACGCTGGGTGTACTGCCTCGCGCCACTGACGCTGGGTGTACTGCCTCGCGCCACTGACGCTGGGTGTACTGCCTTGCGCCACTAAGGATGGGTGTCCTGCTTGGCGCCACTGACGCTGGGTGTATTGCCTGGCGCCACTGACGCTGGGTGTACTGCCTGGCGCCACTGACGCTGGGTGTACTGCCTGGCGCCACTAACGCTGGGTGTACTGCCTCGCGCCACTGACGCTGGGTGTACTGCCTCGCGCCACTGTCGCTGGGTGTACTGCCTCGCGCCACTAACGCTGGGTGTACTGCCTCGCGCCACTGACGCTGGGTGTACTGCCTCGCGCCACTGACGCTCGGTGTACTGCCTGGCGCCACTGACGCTGGGTGTACTGCCTGGCGCCACTGACGCTGGGTGTACTGCCTCGCGCCACTAACGCTGGGTGTACTGCCTGGCGCCACTGACGCTGGGTGTACTGCCTGGGGCCATTGGCGCCAGGTGTACTGCCTGGCGCCACTGACGCTGGGTGTACTGCCTGGCGCCACTGACACTGGGTGTACTGCCTGGCGCCACTGACCCTGGATGTACTGCCTCGCGCCGCTGACGCTGGGTGTACTGCCTGGCGCCACTAACGCTGGGTGTACTGCCTGGCGCCACTAACGCTGGGTGTACTGCCTGGCGCCACTAACGCTGGGTGTACTGCCTGAGGCCACTGACGCTGGGTGTACTGCCTGGCGCCAATAACGCTGGGTGTACTGCTTGGCGCCACTAACGCTGGGTGTACTGCCTGGCGCCATTGACGCTGGGTGTACTGCCTCGCGCCACTGACGCTGGGTGTACTGCCTGGCGCCACTAAGGCTGGGTGTACTGCCTGGCGCCACTGACGCTGGGTGTACTGCCTCGCGCCACTGACGCTGGATGTACTGCCTGACGCCACTGACGCTGGGTGTACTGCCTGGCGCCACTGACGCTGGGTGTACTGCCTGGCGCCACTGACGCTGGGTGTACTGGCTGGCGCCACTAAGGCTGGGTGTACTGCCTGGCGCCACTAACGCTGGGTGTACTGCATCGCGCCACTGACGCTGGGTGCACTGCCTCGCGCCACTGACACTGGGTGTACTGCCTGGCGCCACTGACGCTGGGTGTACTGGATGGCGCCACTGACGCTTGGTGTACTGGCTGGCGCCACTGACGCTGGGTGTACTGCCTCGCGCCACTGACACTGGGTTTACTGCCTGGCCCAACTGACGCTGGGTGTACTGCCTGGCGCCACTGACGCTGGGTGTACTGCCTGGCGCCACTGACGCTGGATGTAAGCCTGGCGCCACTGACGCTGGGTGTACTGCGTGGCGCCGCTGACGCTGGGTGTACTGCCTGGCGCCACTAACGCTGGGTGTACTGCCTGGCGCCACTGACGCTGGGTGTACTGCCTCGCGCCACTAACGCTGGGTGTACTGCCTGGCGCCATTGACGCTGGGTTTACTGCCTGGCGCCACTGACGCTGGGTGTACTGCCTTCCGCCATTAACGCTGGGTGCATTGCCTGGCGCCACTGACGCTGGGTGTACTGCCTGACGCCACTGACGCTAGGTGTACTGCCTGGCGCCAATAACGCTGGGTGTACCGCTTGGCGCCACTAACGCTGGGTGTACTGCCTGGCGCCACTAACGCTGGGTGTACTGCCTGGCGCCACTAACGCTGGGTGTACTGCCTGGCGCCAATAACGCTGGGTGTACTGCTTGGCGCCACTAACGCTGAGTGTACTGCCTGGCGCCATTGACGCTGGGTGTACGGCCTCGCGCCACTGACGCTGGGTGTACTGCCTGGCGCCACTAACGCTGGGTGTACTGCCTGGCGCCACTGACGCTGGGTGTACTGCCTCGCGCCACTGACGCTGGGTGTTCTGCCTCGCGCCACTGACGTTGGGTGTACTGCCTGGCGCCACTGACGCTGGGTGTACTGCCTGGCGCCACTGACGCTGGGTGAACTGCCTGCCGCCAGTAACGCGGGGTGTACTGCTTGGCGCCACTAACGCTGGGTGTACTGCATGGCGCCACTAACGCTGAGTGTACTGCCGCGCGCCACTAACGCTGGGTGTACTGCCTCGCGCCACTGACGCTGGGTGTACTGCCTCGCGCCACTGACGCTGGGTGTACTGCCTTGCGCCACTAAGGATGGGTGTCCTGCTTGGCGCCACTGACGCTGGGTGTATTGCCTGGCGCCACTGACGCTGGGTGTACTGCCTGGCGCCACTGACGCTGGGTGTACTGCCTGGCGCCACTAACGCTGGGTGTACTGCCTCGCGCCACTGACGCTGGGTGTACTGCCTCGCGCCACTGTCGCTGGGTGTACTGCCTCGCGCCACTAACGCTGGGTGTACTGCCTCGCGCCACTGACGCTGGGTGTACTGCCTCGCGCCACTGACGCTCGGTGTACTGGCTGGCGCCACTGACGCTGGGTGAACTGCCCGGCGCCACTAACGCTGGGTGTACTGCCTGGCGCCACTGACGCTGGGTGTACTGCCTGGCGCCACTGACGCTGGGTGTACTGCCTGGCGCCATTGACGCTGGTTGTACTGCCTCGCGCCACTAACGCTGGGTGTACTGCCTGGCGCCACTGACGCTGGGTGTACTGCCTGCCGCCACTGAGGCTGGGTGTACTGCCTGGCGCCACTAACGCTGGGTGTAAAGCCTGGCGCCACTGACGCTGGGTGTACTGTCTCGCGCCACTAACGCTGGGTGTACTGCCTCGCGCCACTGACGCTGGGTGTACTGCCTGGCGCCACTAACGCTGGGTGTACCGCCTCCCGCCACTGACGCTGGGTGTACGGCCTGGCGCCACTGACACTGAGTGTACTGCCTGGCGCCACTGACGCTGGGTGTACTGCCTGGCGCCACTGACGCTCGGTGTAGTGGTTGGCGCCACTGACGCTGGGTGTACTGCCTCGCGCCACTGTCGCTGGGTGTACTGCCTGGCGCCACTGACGCTGGGTGTATTGCCTGGCGCCACTGACGCTAGGTGTACTGCCTGGCGCCACTAACGCTGGGTGTACTGCCTGGCGCCATTGACGCTGGGTGTACTGCCTGGCGCCACTGACGCCGGGTGTACTGCTTGGCGCCACTGACGCTGGGTGTATTGCCTGGCGCCACTGACGCTGGGTGTACTGCCTGGCGCCGCTGACGCTGGGTCTACTGCCTCGCGCCACTAACGCTGGGTGTACTGCCTGGCCCCACTGACGCTGTGTGTACTGCCTGGCGCCATTGACGCTGGGTGTACTGCTTGGCGCCATTGACGCTGGGTGTACTGCCTGGTGCCACTGACGCTGGGTGTACTGCCTGGCGCCACTGACGCTGGGTGTACCGCCTGGCGCCACTGACGCTGGGTGTACTGCCTGGCGCCACTGACGCTGGGTGTACTGCCTGGCGCCACTGACGCTGGATGTACTGCCTCGCGCCGCTGACGCTGGGTGTACTGCCTGGCGCCACTGACGCTGGGTCTACTGCCTCGCGCCACTGACGCTGGGTGCACTGCCTGGCGCCACTGACGCTGGGTATACTGCCTGGTGCCACTGACGCTGGGTGTACTGCCCCGCGCCACTGACGCTGGGTGTACTGCCTCGCGCCACTGACGCTGGGTGTTCTGCCTGGCGCCACTAACGCTGGGTGTACTGCCTGGCGCCACTGACGCTGGGTGTACCGCCTTCCGCCACTAACGCTGGGTGTACTGCTTGGCGCCACTAACGCTGGGTGTATTGCCTGGCGCCACTGACGCTGGGTGTACTGCCTGACGCCACTGACGCTGGGTGTACTGCCTGGCGCCAATAACGCGGGGTGTACCGCTTGGCGCCACTAACGCTGGGTGTACTGCCTGGCGCCACTAACGCTGGGTGTACGCCTGGCGCCACTAACGCTGGGTGTACTGCCTCGCGCCACTGACGCTGGGTGTACTGCCTCGCGCCACTGACACTGGGTGTACTGCCTGGCGCCACTGACGCTGGGTGTACTGCCTGGCGCCACTGACGCTGGGTGTACTGGCTGGCGCCACTGACGCTGGGTGTACTGCCTCGCGCCACCGACGCTGGGTGTACGGCCTGGCGCCACTGACACTGAGTGTACTGCCTGGCGCCACTGACGCTGGGTGTACTGCCTGGCGCCACTGACGCTGGGTGTACTGGCTGGCGCCACTGAAGCTGGGTGTACTGCCTCGCGCCACTGACGCTGGGTGTACTGCCTGGCGCCACTGACGTTGGGTGTATTGCCTGGCGCCACTGACGCTAGGTGTACTGCCTGGCGCCACTAACGCTGGGTGTACTGCCTCGCGCCACTAACGCTGGGTGTACTGCCTGGCGCCACTGACGCTGGGTGTATTGCCTGGCGCCAAAAACGCTGGGTGTACTGCTTGGCGCCACTAACGCTGGGTGTACTGCCTGGCGCCATTGACGCTGGGTGTACTGCCTGGCGCCACTGACGCTGGGTGTACTGCCTCGCGCCACTAACGCTGGGTGTGCTGCCTCGCGCCACTGACGCTGGGTGTACTGCCTTGCGCCACTGACGCTGGGTGTACTGCCTGGCGCCACTGCCGTTGGGTGTACTGCCTGGCGCCACTAACGGTGGGTGTACTGCCTGGCGCCACTGACGCTGGGTGTACTGCCTGGCGCCTCTGACGCTGGGTGTACCGCCTTCCGCCACTAACGCTGGGTGTACTGCTTGGCGCCACTAACGCTGGGTGTATTGCCTGGCGCCACTGACGCTGGGTGTACTGCCTGACGCCACTGACACTGGGTGTACTGCCTGGTGCCACTGACGCTGGGTGTACTGCCTGGCGCCACTGACGCAGGGTGTACTGGCTGGCGCCACTGACGCTGGGTGTACTGCCTCGCGCCACTGACGCTGGGTGTACGGCCTGGCGCCACTGACACTGAGTGTAATACCTGGCGCCACTGACGCTGGGTGTACTGCCTGGCGCCACTGACGCTGGGTGTACTGGCTGGCGCCACTGAAGCTGGGTGTACTGCCTCGCGCCACTGACGCTGGGTGTACTGCCTGGCGCCACTGACGCTGGGTGTATTGCCTCGCGCCAATAACGCTGGGTGTACTGCCTGGCGCCACTGACGCTGGGTGTACTGCCTGGCGCCAATAACGCTGGGTGTACTGCTTGGCGCCACTAACGCTGGGTGTACTGCCTGGCGCCATTGACGCTGGGTGTACTGCCTCGCGCCACTAACGCTGGGTGTACTGCCTGGCGCCACTAACGCTGGGTGTACTGCCTCGCGCCACTGACGCTGGGTGTACTGCCTCGCGCCACTAACGCTGGGTTTACTGCCTGGCCCAACTGACGCTGGGTGTACTGCCTGGCGCCACTGACGCTGGGTGTACTGCCTGGCGCCACTGACGCTGGATGTAAAGCCTGGCGCCACTGACGCTGGGTGTACTGCCTGGCGCCGCCGACGCTGGGTGTACTGCCTGGCGCCACTAACGCTGGGTGTACTGCCTGGCGCCACTGACGCTGGGTGTACTGCCTCCCGCCACTAACGCTGGGTGTACTGCCTGGCGCCATTGACGCTGGGTGTACTGCCTGGCGCCACTGACGCTGGGTGTACTGCCTCGCGCCACTAACGCTGGGTGTACTGCCTGGCGCCACTGACGCTGGGTGTACTGCCTTGCGCCACTGACGCTGGGTGTACTGCCTGGCGCCACTGACGCTGGGTGTACTGCCTGGCCCAACTGACGCTGGGTGCACTGCCTGGCGCCATTGACGCTGGGTGTACTGCCTGGCGCCGCTGACGCTGGGTGTACTACCTCGCACCACTAACGCTGGGTGTACTGCCTGGCCCCACTGACGCTGTGTGTACTGCCTGGAGCCATTGACGCTGGGTGTACTGCTTGGCGCCATTGACGCTGGGTGTACTGCCTGGTGCCACTGACGCTGGGTGTACTGCCTGGCGCCATTGACGCTGGGTGTACTGCCTGGCGCCACTGACGCTGGGTGTACCGCCTGACTCCACTGACGCTGGGTGTACTGCCTGGCGCCACTGACGCTGGGTGTACTGCCTGACGCCACTAACGCTGGGTGTACTGCCTCGCGCCACTAACGCTGGGTGTACTGCCTGGCGCCACTAACGCTGGGTGTACTGCCTGGCGCCACTGACGCTGGGTGTACTGCCTGGCGCCACTAACGCTGGGTGTACCGCCTGGCGTCACTGACGCTGGGTGTACCGCCTCCCGCCACTAACGCTGGGTGTACTGCCTCGCGCCGCTGGCGCTGGGTGTAATGCCTCGCGCCACTAACGATGGGTGTACTGCCTCCCGCCACTAACGCTGGGTGTACTGCCTGGCGCGGCTGACGCTGGGTGTACTGCCTGGCGCCACTAACGCTGGGTGTATTGCCTCGCGCCACTGACGCTGGGTGTACTGCCTCGCGCCACTGACGCTGGGTGTACTGCCTGGCGCCACTGACGCTGGGTGTACTGCCTGGCACCACTGACGCTGGGTGCACTGCCTGGCGCCACTGACGCTGGGTATAGTGCCTGGTGCCACTGACGCTGGGTGTACTGCCTGGCGCCACTGACGCTGGGTGTACTGCCTCGCGCCACTAACGCTGGGTGTACTGCCTGGCGCCACTAACGCTGGGTGTACTGCCTGGCGCCACTAACGCTGGGTGTACTGCCTGGCGCCACTAACGGTGGGTGTACTGCCTGGCGCCACTGACGCTGGGTGTACTGCCTGGCGCCACTGACGCTGGGTGTACCGCCTTCCGCCACTAACGCTGGGTGTACTGCTTGGCGCCACTAACCCTGGGTGTATTGCCTGGCGCCACTGACGCTGGGTGTACTGCCTGGCGCCAATAACGCTGGGTGTACCGCTTGGCGCCACTAACGCTGGGTGTACTGCCTGGCGCCACTAACGCTGGGTGTACTGCCTGGCGCCACTAACGCTGGGTGTACTGCCTGAGGCCACTGACGCTGGGTGTACTGCCTGGCGCCAATAATGCTGGGTGTACTGCTTGGCGCCACTAACGCTGGGTGTACTGCCTGGCGCCATTGACGCTGGGTGTACTGCCTCGCGCCACTAACGCTGGGTGTACTGCCTGGCGCCACTAACGCTGGGTGTACTGCCTGGCGCCACTGACGCTGGGTGTACTGCCTCGCGCCACTGACGCTGGGTGTACTGCCTGACGCCACTGACGCTGGGTGTACTGCCTGGCGCCACTGACGCTGGGTGTACTGCCAGGCGCCACTGACGCTGGGTGTACTGCCTGCCGCCACTAACGCTGGGTGTACTGCCTGGCGCCACTAACGCTGGGTGTACTGCCTCGCGCCACTGACGCTGGGTGTACTGCCTCGCGCCACTGACACTGGGTGTACTGCCTGGCGCCACTGACGCTGGGTGTACTGGATGGCGCCACTGACGCTGGGTGTACTGGCTGGCGCCACTGACGCTGGGTGTACTGCCTCGCGCCACTGGCGCTGGGTGTACGGCCTGGCGCCACTGACACTGAGTGTACTGCCTGGCGCCACTGACGCTGGGTGTACTGCCTGGCGCCACTGACGCTGGGTGTACTGGCTAGCGCCACTGACGCTGGGTGTACTGCCTCGCGCCACTGACGCTGGGTGTACTGCCTGGCGCCACTGACGCTGGGTGTATTGCCTGGCGCCACTGACGCTGGGTGTACTGCCTGGCGCCACTAACGCTGGGTGTACTGCCTCGCGCCACTAACGCTGGGTGTACTGCCTGGCGCCAGTGACGCTGGGTGTACTGCCTGGCGCCAATGACGCTGGGTGTACTGCTTGGCGCCACTAACGCTGGGTGTACTGCCTGGCCCAACTGACGCCGGGTGTACTGCCTGGCGCCACTGACGCTGGGTGTACTGCCTGGCGCCACTGACGCTGGATGTAAAGCCTGGCGCCACTGACGCTGGGTGTACTGCGTGGCGCCGCTGACGCTGGGGGTACTGCCTGGCGCCACTAACGCTGGGTGTACTGCCTGGCGCCACTGACGCTAGGTGTACTGCCTCGCGCCACTAACGCTGGGTGTACTGCCTGGCGCCATTGACGCTGGGTGTACTGCCTGGCGCCACTGACGCTGGGTGTACTGCCTTCCGCCACTAACGCTGGGTGTATTGCCTGGCGCCACTGACGCTGGGTGTACTGCCTGACGCCACTGACGCTGGGTGTACTGCCTGGCGCCAATAACGCTGGGTGTACCGCTTGGCGCCACTAACGCTGGGTGTACTGCCTGGCGCCACTAACGCTGGGTGTACTGCCTGGCGCCACTAACGCTGGGTGTACTGCCTGACGCCACTGACGCTGGGTGTACTGCCTGGCGCCAATAACGCTGGGTGTACTGCTTGGCGCCACTAACGCTGGGTGTACTGCCTGGCGCCATTGACGCTGGGTGTACGGCCTCGCGCCACTGACGCTGGGTGTACTGCCTGGCGCCACTAACGCTGGGTGTACTGCCTGGCGCCACTGACGCTGGGTGTACTGCCTCGCGCCACTGACGCTGGGTGTACTGCCTCGCGCCACTGACGCTGGGTGTACTGCCTCGCGCCACTGACGCTGGGTGTACTGCCTGGCGCCACTGACGCTGGGTGTACTGCCTGCCGCCACTAACGCGGGGTGTACTGCTTGGCGCCACTAACGATGGGTGTACTGCATGGCGCCACTAACGCTGGGTGTACTGCCTCGCGCCACTGACGCTAGGTGTACTGCCTCGCGCCACTGACATTGGGTGTACTGCCTGGCGCCACTGACGCTGGGTGTACTGGATGGCGCCACTGACGCTGGGTGTACTGGCTGGCGCCCCTGACGCTGGGTGTACTGCCTCGCGCCACTGACGCTGGGTGTACTGCCTCGCGCCACTGACGCTAGGTGTACTGCCTCGCGCCACTGACATTGGGTGTACTGCCTGGCGCCACTGACGCTGGGTGTACTGGATGGCGCCACTGACGCTGGGTGTACTGGCTGGCGCCCCTGACGCTGGGTGTACTGCCTCGCGCCACTGACGCTGGGTGTACGGCCTGGCGCCACTGACAGTGAGTGTACTGCCTGGCGCCACTGACGCTGGGTGTACTGCCTGGCGCCACTGACGCTGGGTGTACTGGCTGGCGCCACTGACGCTGGGTGTACTGCCTCGCGCCTCTGACGCTGTGTGTACTGCCTGGCGCCACTGACGCTGGGTGTATTGCCTGGCGCCACTGACGCTGGGTGTACTGCCTCGCGCCACTAACGCTGGGTGTACTGCCTGGCGCCACTGACGCTGGGTGTACTGCCTGGCGCCAATAACGCGGGGTGTACTGCTTGGCGCCACTAACGCTGGGTGTACTGCCTGGCGCCATTGACGCTGGGTGTACTGCCTCGCGCCACTAACGCTGGGTGTACTGCCTGGCGCCACTAACGCTGGGTGTACTGCCTCGCGCCACTGACGCTGGGTGTACTGCCTCGCGCCACTAACGCTGGGTTTACTGCCTGGCGCCACTGACGCTGGGTGTACTCCCTTGCGCCACTGACGCTGGGTGTACTGCCTGGCGCCACTGACGCTGGGTGTACTGCCTGGCCCAACTGACGCTAGGTGTACTGCCTGGCGCCACTGACGCTGGGTGCACTGCCTGGCGCCACTGACGCTGGGTGTACTGCCTGGCGCCGCTGACGCTGGGTGTACTACCTCGCGCCACTAACGCTGGGTGTACTGCCTGGCCCCACTGACGCTGTGTGTACTGCCTGGCGCCATTGACGCTGGGTGTACTGCTTGGCGCCATTGACGCTGGGTGTACTGCCTGGTGCCACTGACGCTGGGTGTACTGCCTGGCGCCATTGACGCTGGGTGTACTGGGTGGCGCCACTGACGCTGGGTGTACCGCCTGACGCAACTGACGCTGGGTGTACTGCCTGGCGCCACTGACGCTGGGTGTATTGCCTGGCGCCACTAACGCTGGGTGTACTGCCTCGCGCCACTAACGCTGGGTGTACTGCCTCGCGCCACTAACGCTGGGTGTACTGCCTGGCGCCACTGACGCTGGGTGTACTGCCTGGCGCCACTAACGCTGGGTGTACCGCCTGGCGTCACTGACGCTGGGTGTACCGCCTCCCGCCACTAACGCTGGGTGTACTGCCTCGCGCCGCTGGCGCTGGGTGTACTGCCTCGCGCCACTGACGCTGGGTGTACTGCCTGGCGCCACTGACGCTGGGTGTACTGCCTGGCGCCATTGGCGCTAGGTGTACTGCCTGGCGCCACTGACGCTGGGTGTACTGCCTGGCGCCACTGACACTGGGTGTACTGCCTGGCGCCACTGACGCTGGATGTACTGCCTCGCGCCGCTGACGCTGGGTGTACTGCCTGGCGCCACTGACGCTGGGTGTACTGCCTGGCGCCACTAACGCTGGGTGTACTGCCTGGCACCGCTGACGCTGGGTGTACTGCCTCGCGCCACTGACGCTGGGTGCACTGCCTGGCGCCACTGACGCTGGGTATACTGTCTGGTGCCACTGACGCTGGGTGTACTGCCTGGCGCCACTAACGGTGGGTGTACTGCCTGGCGCCACTGACGCTGGGTGTACTGCCTGGCGCCACTGACGCTGGGTGCACCGCCTTCCGCCACTAACGCTGGGTGTACTGCTTGGCGCCACTAACGCTGGGTGTATTGCCTGGCGCCACTGACGCTGGGTGTACTGCCTGACGCCACTGACGCTGGGTGTACTGCCTGGCGCCAATAACGCTGGGTGTACCGCTTGGCGCCACTAACGCTGGGTGTACTGCCTGGCGCCACTAACGCTGGGTGTACTGCCTGGCGCCACTAACGCTGGGTGTACTGCCTGACGCCACTGACGCTGGGTGTACTGCCTGGCGCCAATAACGCTGGGTGTACTGCTTGGCGCCACTAACGCTGGGTGTACTGCCTGGCGCCATTGACGCTGGGTGTACTGCCTCGCGCCACTGACGCTGGGTGTACTGCCTGGCGCCACTAACGCTGGGTGTACTGCCTGGCGCCACTGACGCGGGGTGTACTGCCTCGCGCCACTGACGCTGGGTGTACTGCCTGACGCCACTGACGCTGGGTGTACTACCTGGCGCCACTGACGCTGGGTGTACTGCCTGGCGCCACTGACGCTGGGTGTACTGCCTGCCGCCACTAACGCTGGGTGTACTGCCTAGCGCCACTAACGCTGGGTGTACTGCCTCGCGCCACTGACGCTGGGTGTACTGCCTCGCGCCACTGACACTGGGTGTACTGCCTGGCGCCACTGACGCTGGGTGTACTGCCTGGCGCCACTGACGCTGGGGGTACTGGCTGGCGCCACTGACGCTGGGTGTACTGCCTCGCGCCACTGACGCTGGGTGTACTGCCTGGCGCCACTGACGCTGGGTGTATTGCCTGGCGCCACTGACACTGGGTGTACTGCCTGGCGCCACTAACGCTGGGTGTACTGCCTCGCGCCACTAACGCTGGGTGTACTGCCTGGCGCCAGTGACGCTGGGTGTACTGCCTGGCGCCAATAACGCTGGGTGTACTGCTTGGCGCCACTAACGCTGGGTGTACTGCCTGGCGCCATTGACGCTGGGTGTACTGCCTGGCGCCAATAACGCAGGGAGTACCGCTTGGCGCCACTAACGCTGGGTGTACTGCCTGGCGCCACTAACGCTGGGTGTACGCCTGGCGCCACTAACGCTGGGTGTACTGCCTCGCGCCACTGACGCTGGGTGTACTGCCTCGCGCCACTGACACTGGGTGTACTGCCTGGCGCCACTGACGCTGGGTGTACTGGCTGGCGCCACTGACGCTGGGTGTACTGCCTCGCGCCACTGACGCTGGGTGTACGGCCTGGCGCCACTGACACTGAGTGTACTGGCTGGCGCCACTGAAGCTGGGTGTACTGCCTGGCGCCACTGACGCTGGGTGTACTGCCTGGCGCCACTGACGCTGGGTGTACTGCCTGGCGCCACTGACGCTAGGTGTACTGGCTGGCGCCACTAACGCTGGGTGTACTGCCTCGCGCCACTAACGCTGGGTGTACTGCCTCGCGCCACTGACGCTGGGTGTACTGCCTCGCGCCACTGACGCTGGGTGTACTGCCTGGCGCCACTGACGCTGGGTGTACTGCCTGGCGCCACTAACGCTGGATGTACTGCCTGGCGCCACTGACGCTGGATGTAAAGCCTGGCGCCACTGACGCTGGGTGTACTGCCTCGCGCCACTAACGCTGGGTTTACTGCCTGGCCCAACTGACGCTGGGTGTACTGCCTGGCGCCACTGACGCTGGGTGTACTGCCTGGCGCCACTGACGCTGGGTGTACTGCCTGGCGCCACTGACGCTGGATGTAAAGCCTGGCGCCACTGACGCTGGGTGTACTGCCTGGCGCCGCTGACGCTGGGTGTACTGCCTGGCGTCACTAACGCTGGGTGTACTGCCTCGCGCCACTGACGCTGGGTGTACTGCCTCGCGCCACTAACGCTGGGTGTACTGCCTGGCGCCATTGACGCTGGGTGTACTGCCTGGCGCCACTGACGCTGGGTGTACTGCCTCGCGCCACTAACGCTTGGTGTACTGCCTGGCGCCACTGACGCTGGGTGTACTGCTTTGCGCCACTGACGCTGGGTGTACTGCCTGGCGCCACTGACGCTGGGTGTAGTGCCTGGCCCAACTGACGCTAGGTGTACTGCCTGGCGCCACTGACGCTGGGTGCACTGCCTGGCGCCACTGACGCTGGGTATACTGCCTGGTGCCACTGACGCTGGGTGTACTGCCTGGCGCCACTGACGCTGGGTGTACTGCCTCGCGCCACTAACGCTGGGTGTACTGCCTGGCGCCACCAACGCTGGGTGTACTGCCTGGCGCCACTAACGGTGGGTGTACTGCCTGTCGCCACTGACGCTGGGTGTACTGCCTGGCGCCACTGACGCTGGGTGTACCGCCTTCCGCCACTAACGCTGGGTGTACTGCTTGGCGCCACTAACGCTGGGTGTATTGCCTGGCGCCACTGACGCTGGGTGTACTGCCTGGCGCCACTGACGCTGGGTGTACTGGCTGGCGCCACTGACGCTGGGTGTACTGCCTCGCGCCACTGACGCTGTGTGTACTGCCTGGCGCCACTGACGCTGGGTGTATTGCCTGGCGCCACTGACGCTGGGTGTACTGCCTGGCGCCACTAACGCTGGGTGTACTGCCTCGCGCCACTAACGCTGGGTGTACTGCCTGGCGCCACTGACGCTGGGTGTACTGCCTGGCGCCAATAACGCTGGGTGTACTGCTTGGCGCCACTAACGCTGGGTGTACTGCCTGGCGCCATTGACGCTGGGTGTACTGCCTCGCGCCACTAACGCTGGGTGCACTGCCTGGCGCCACTAACGCTGGGTGTACTGCCTCGCGCCACTGACGCTGGGTGTACTGCCTCGCGCCACTAACGCTGGGGTTACTGCCTGGCACCACTGACGCTGGGTGTACTGCCTTGCGCCACTGACGCTGGGTGTACTGCCTGGCGCCACTGACGCTGGGTGTACTGCCTGGCCCAACTGACGCTAGGTGTACTGCCTGGCGCCACTAACGCTGGGTGTACTGCCTGGCGCCACTAACGCTGGGTGTACTGCCTGGCGCCACTGACGCTGGGTGTACTGCCTGGCGCCACTAACGCTGGGTGTACCGCCTGGCGTCACTGACGCTGGGTGTACCGCCTCCCGCCACTAACGCTGGGTGTACTGCCTCGCGCCGCTGGCGCTGGGTGTACTGCCTCGCGCCACTGACGCTGGGTGTACTGCCTGGCGCCACTGACGCTGGGTGTACTGCCTGGCGCCATTGGCGCTAGGTGTACTGCCTGGCGCCATTGACGCTGGGTGTACTGCCTGGCGCCACTGACACTGGGTGTACTGCCTGGCGCCACTGACGCTGGATGTACTGCCTCGCGCCGCTGACGCTGGGTGTACTGCCTGGCGCCACTGACGCTGGGTGTACTGCCTGGCGCCACTGATGCTGGGTGTACTGCCTGGCACCGCTGACGCTGGGTGTACTGCCTCGCGCCACTGACGCTGGGTGCACTGCCTGGCGCCACTGACGCTGGGTATACTGTCTGGTGCCACTGACGCTGGGTGTATTGCCTGGCGCCACTGACGCTGGGTGTACTGCCTCGCGCCACTAACGCCGGGTGTACTGCCTGGCGCCACTAACGCTGGGTGTACTGCCTGGCGCCACTAACGGTGGGTGTACTGCCTGGCGCCACTGACGCTGGGTGTACTGCCTGGCGCCACTGACGCTGGGTGTACCGCCTTCCGCCACTAACGCTGGGTGTACTGCTTGGCGCCACTAACGCTGGGTGTATTGCCTGGCGCCACTGACGCTGGGTGTACCGCCTGACGCCACTGACGCTGGGTGTACTGCCTGGCGCCACTGACGCTGGATGTATTGCCTGGCGCCACTAACGCTGGGTGTACTGCCTCGCGCCACTAACGCTGGGTGTACTGCCTGGCGCCACTAACGCTGGGTGTACTGCCTGGCGCCACTGACGCTGGGTGTACTGCCTGGCGCCACTAACGCTGGGTGTACCGCCTGGCGTCACTGACGCTGGGTGTACCGCCTCCCGCCACTAACGCTGGGTGTACTGCCTCGCGCCGCTGGCGCTGGGTGTACTGCCTCGCGCCACTGACGCTGGGTGTACTGCCTGGCGCCACTGACGCTGGGTGTACTGCCTGGCGCCACTAACGCTGGGTGTACTGCCTGGCGCCACTGACGCTGGGTGTACCGCCTTCCGCCACTGACGCTGGGTGTACCGCCTTCCGCCACTAACGCTGGGTGTACTGCTTGGCGCCACTAACGCTGGGTGTATTGCCTGGCGCCACTGACGCTGGGTGTACTGCCTGACGCCACTGACGCTGGGTGTACTGCATGGCGCCACTAACGCTGAGTGTACTGCCGCGCGCCACTAACGCTGGGTGTACTGCCTCGGGCCACTGACGCTGGGTGTACTGCCTCGCGCCACTGACACTGGGTGTACTGCCTGGCGCCACTGACGCTGGGTGTACTGGATGGCGCCACTGACGCTGGGTGTACTGGCTGGCGCCACTGACGCTGGGTGTACTGCCTCGCGCCACTGACGCTGGGTGTACGGCCTGGCGCCACTGACACTGAGTGTACTGCCTGGCGCCATTGACGCTGGGTGTACTGCCTGGCGCCACTGACGCCGGGTGTACTGGCTGGCGCCACCGACGATGGGTGTACTGCCTCGCGCCACTGACGCTGTGTGTACTGGCTGGCGCCACTGACGCTGGGTGTATTGCCTAGCGCCACTGACGCTGGGTGTACTGCCTGGCGCCACTAACGCTGGGTGTACTGCCTCGCGCCACTAACGCTGGGTGTACTGCCTGGCGCCACTGACGCTGGGTGTACTGCCTGGCGCCAATAACGCTGGGTGTACTGCTTGGCGCCACTAACGCTGGGTGTACTGCCTGGCGCCATTGACGCTGGGTGTACTGCCTCGCGCCACTAACGCTGGTTGTACTGCCTGGCGCCACTAACGCTTCGTGTACTGCCTCGCGCCACTGACGCTGGGTGTACTGCCTCGCGCCACTAACGCTGGGTTTACTGCCTGGCCCAACTGACGCTGGGTGTACTGCCTGGCGCCACTGACGCTGGGTGTACTGCCTGGCGCCACTGACGCTGGATGTAAAGCCTGGCGCCACTGACGCTGGGTGTACTGCGTGGCGCCGCTGACGCTGGGTGTACTGCCTGGCGCCACTAACGCTGGGTGTATTGCCTGGCGCCACTGACGCTGGGTGTACTGCCTGGCGCCACTGACGCTGGGTCTACTGCCTGGCGCCACTGACGCTGGGTGCACTGCCTGGCGCCACTGACGCTGGGTGTACTGCCTGGCGCCATTGACGCTGGGTGTACCGCCTTACGCCACTAACGCTGGGTGTACTGCTTGGCGCCACTAACGCTGGGTGTATTGCCTGGCGCCACTGACGCTTGGTGTACTGCCTGACGCCACTGACGCTGGGTGTACTGCCTGGCGCCAATAACGCGGGGAGTACCGCTTGGCGCCACTAACGCTGGGTGTACTGCCTGGCGCCACTAACGCTGGGTGTACGCCTGGCGCCACTAACGCTGGGTGTACTGCCTCGCGCCACTGACGCTGGGTGTACTGCCTCGCGCCACTGACACTGGGTGTACTGCCTGGCGCCACTGACGCTGGGTGAACTGGCTGGCGCCACTGACGCTGGGTGTACTGCCTCGCGCCACTGACGCTGGGTGTACGGCCTGGCGCCACTGACACTGAGTGTACTGGCTGGCGCCACTGAAGCTGGGTGTACTGCCTGGCGCCACTGACGCTGGATGTAAAGCCTGGCGCCACTGACGCTGGGTGTACTGCCTGGCGCCGCTGACGCTGGGTGTACTGCCTGGCGCCACTAACGCTGGGTGTACTGCCTGGCGCCACTGACGCTGGGTGTACTGCCTCGCGCCACTAACGCTGGGTGTACTGCCTTGCGCCATTGACGCTGGGTGTACTGCCTGGCGCCACTGACGCTGGGTGTACTGCCTCGCGCCACTAACGCTTGGTGTACTGCCTGGCGCCACTGACGCTGGGTGTACTGCCTTGCGCCACTGACGCTGGGTGTACTGCCTGGCGCCACTGACGCTGGGTGTACTGCCTCGCGCCACTGACACTGGGTGTACTGCCTGGCGCCACTGACGCTGGGTGTACTGGATGGCGCCACTGACGCTGGGTGTACTGGCTGGCGCCACTGACGCTGGGTGTACTGCCTCGCGCCACTGACGCTGGGTGTACGGCCTGGCGCCACTGACACTGAGTGTACTGCCTGGCGCCACTGACGCTGGGTGTACTGCCTGGCGCCACTGACGCCGGGTGTACTGGCTGGCGCCACCGACGATGGGTGTACTGCCTCGCGCCACTGACGCTGTGTGTACTGGCTGGCGCCACTGACGCTGGGTGTATTGCCTAGCGCCACTGACGCTGGGTGTACTGCCTGGCGCCACTAACGCTGGGTGTACTGCCTCGCGCCACTAACGCTGGGTGTACTGCCTGGCGCCACTGACGCTGGGTGTACTGCCTGGCGCCAATAACGCTGGGTGTACTGCTTGGCGCCACTAACGCTGGGTGTACTGCCTGGCGCCATTGACGCTGGGTGTACTGCCTCGCGCCACTAACGCTGGTTGTACTGCCTGGCGCCACTAACGCTGGGTGTACTGCCTCGCGCCACTGACGCTGGGTGTACTGCCTCGCGCCACTAACGCTGGGTTTACTGCCTGGCCCAACTGACGCTGGGTGTACTGCCTGGCGCCACTGACGCTGGGTGTACTGCCTGGCGCCACTGACGCTGGATGTAAAGCCTGGCGCCACTGACGCTGGGTGTACTGCGTGGCGCCGCTGACGCTGGGTGTACTGCCTGGCGCCACTAACGCTGGGTGTATTGCCTGGCGCCACTGACGCTGGGTGTACTGCCTGGCGCCACTGACGCTGGGTCTACTGCCTGGCGCCACTGACGCTGGGTGCACTGCCTGGCGCCACTGACGCTGGGTGTACTGCCTGGCGCCATTGACGCTGGGTGTACCGCCTTACGCCACTAACGCTGGGTGTACTGCTTGGCGCCACTAACGCTGGGTGTATTGCCTGGCGCCACTGACGCTTGGTGTACTGCCTGACGCCACTGACGCTGGGTGTACTGCCTGGCGCCAATAACGCGGGGAGTACCGCTTGGCGCCACTAACGCTGGGTGTACTGCCTGGCGCCACTAACGCTGGGTGTACGCCTGGCGCCACTAACGCTGGGTGTACTGCCTCGCGCCACTGACGCTGGGTGTACTGCCTCGCGCCACTGACACTGGGTGTACTGCCTGGCGCCACTGACGCTGGGTGAACTGGCTGGCGCCACTGACGCTGGGTGTACTGCCTCGCGCCACTGACGCTGGGTGTACGGCCTGGCGCCACTGACACTGAGTGTACTGGCTGGCGCCACTGAAGCTGGGTGTACTGCCTGGCGCCACTGACGCTGGATGTAAAGCCTGGCGCCACTGACGCTGGGTGTACTGCCTGGCGCCGCTGACGCTGGGTGTACTGCCTGGCGCCACTAACGCTGGGTGTACTGCCTGGCGCCACTGACGCTGGGTGTACTGCCTCGCGCCACTAACGCTGGGTGTACTGCCTTGCGCCATTGACGCTGGGTGTACTGCCTGGCGCCACTGACGCTGGGTGTACTGCCTCGCGCCACTAACGCTTGGTGTACTGCCTGGCGCCACTGACGCTGGGTGTACTGCCTTGCGCCACTGACGCTGGGTGTACTGCCTGGCGCCACTGACGCTGGGTGTACTGCCTGGCCCAACTGACGCTAGGTGTACTGCCTGGCGCCACTGACGCTCGGTGCACTGCCTGGCGCCACTGACGCTGGGTATACTGCCTGGTGCCACTGACGCTCGGTGTACTGCCTGGCGCCACTGACGCTGGGTGTACTGCCTCGCGCCACTAACGCTGGGTGTACTGCCTGGCGCCACTAACGCTGGGTGTACTGCCTGGCGCCACTAACGGTGGGTGTACTGCCTGGCGCCACTGACGCTGGGTGTACTGCCTGGGGCCACTGACGCTGGGTGTACCGCCTTCCGCCACTGACGCTGGGTGTACCGCCTTCCGCCACTAACGCTGGGTGTACTGCTTGGCGCCACTAACGCTGGGTGTATTGCCTGGCGCCACTGACGCTGGGTGTACTGCCTGACGCCACTGACGCTGGGTGTACTGCCTGGCGCCAATAACGCTGGGTGTACCGCTTGGCGCCACTAACGCTGGGTGTACTGCCTGGCGCCACTAACGCTGGGTGTACTGCCTGGCGCCACTAACGCTGGGTGTACTGCCTGAGGCCACTGACGCTGGGTGTACTGCCTGGCGCCAATAACGCTGGGTGTACTGCTTGGCGCCACCAACGCTGGGTGTACTGCCTGGCGCCATTGACGCTGGGTGTACGGCCTGGCGCCACTGACACTGAGTGTACTGGCTGGCGCCACTGAAGCTGGGTGTACTGCCTGGCGCCACTGACGCTGGGTGTACTGCCTGGCGCCACTGACGCTGGGTGTACTGCCTGGCGCCACTGACGCTAGGTGTACTGGCTGGCGCCACTAACGCTGGGTGTACTGCCTCGCGCCACTAACGCTGGGTGTACTGCCTCGCGCCACTGACGCTGGGTGTACTGCCTCGCGCCACTGACGCTGGGTGTACTGCCTGGCGCCACTGACGCTGGGTGTACTGCCTGGCGCCACTAACGCTGGATGTACTGCCTGGCGCCACTGACGCTGGATGTAAAGCCTGGCGCCACTGACGCTGGGTGTACTGCCTCGCGCCACTAACGCTGGGTTTACTGCCTGGCCCAACTGACGCTGGGTGTACTGCCTGGCGCCACTGACGCTGGGTGTACTGCCTGGCGCCACTGACGCTGGGTGTACTGCCTGGCGCCACTGACGCTGGATGTAAAGCCTGGCGCCACTGACGCTGGGTGTACTGCCTGGCGCCGCTGACGCTGGGTGTACTGCCTGGCGTCACTAACGCTGGGTGTACTGCCTCGCGCCACTGACGCTGGGTGTACTGCCTCGCGCCACTAACGCTGGGTGTACTGCCTGGCGCCATTGACGCTGGGTGTACTGCCTGGCGCCACTGACGCTGGGTGTACTGCCTCGCGCCACTAACGCTTGGTGTACTGCCTGGCGCCACTGACGCTGGGTGTACTGCTTTGCGCCACTGACGCTGGGTGTACTGCCTGGCGCCACTGACGCTGGGTGTAGTGCCTGGCCCAACTGACGCTAGGTGTACTGCCTGGCGCCACTGACGCTGGGTGCACTGCCTGGCGCCACTGACGCTGGGTATACTGCCTGGTGCCACTGACGCTGGGTGTACTGCCTGGCGCCACTGACGCTGGGTGTACTGCCTCGCGCCACTAACGCTGGGTGTACTGCCTGGCGCCACCAACGCTGGGTGTACTGCCTGGCGCCACTAACGGTGGGTGTACTGCCTGTCGCCACTGACGCTGGGTGTACTGCCTGGCGCCACTGACGCTGGGTGTACCGCCTTCCGCCACTAACGCTGGGTGTACTGCTTGGCGCCACTAACGCTGGGTGTATTGCCTGGCGCCACTGACGCTGGGTGTACTGCCTGGCGCCACTGACGCTGGGTGTACTGGCTGGCGCCACTGACGCTGGGTGTACTGCCTCGCGCCACTGACGCTGTGTGTACTGCCTGGCGCCACTGACGCTGGGTGTATTGCCTGGCGCCACTGACGCTGGGTGTACTGCCTGGCGCCACTAACGCTGGGTGTACTGCCTCGCGCCACTAACGCTGGGTGTACTGCCTGGCGCCACTGACGCTGGGTGTACTGCCTGGCGCCAATAACGCTGGGTGTACTGCTTGGCGCCACTAACGCTGGGTGTACTGCCTGGCGCCATTGACGCTGGGTGTACTGCCTCGCGCCACTAACGCTGGGTGCACTGCCTGGCGCCACTAACGCTGGGTGTACTGCCTCGCGCCACTGACGCTGGGTGTACTGCCTCGCGCCACTAACGCTGGGGTTACTGCCTGGCACCACTGACGCTGGGTGTACTGCCTTGCGCCACTGACGCTGGGTGTACTGCCTGGCGCCACTGACGCTGGGTGTACTGCCTGGCCCAACTGACGCTAGGTGTACTGCCTGGCGCCACTAACGCTGGGTGTACTGCCTGGCGCCACTAACGCTGGGTGTACTGCCTGGCGCCACTGACGCTGGGTGTACTGCCTGGCGCCACTAACGCTGGGTGTACCGCCTGGCGTCACTGACGCTGGGTGTACCGCCTCCCGCCACTAACGCTGGGTGTACTGCCTCGCGCCGCTGGCGCTGGGTGTACTGCCTCGCGCCACTGACGCTGGGTGTACTGCCTGGCGCCACTGACGCTGGGTGTACTGCCTGGCGCCATTGGCGCTAGGTGTACTGCCTGGCGCCATTGACGCTGGGTGTACTGCCTGGCGCCACTGACACTGGGTGTACTGCCTGGCGCCACTGACGCTGGATGTACTGCCTCGCGCCGCTGACGCTGGGTGTACTGCCTGGCGCCACTGACGCTGGGTGTACTGCCTGGCGCCACTGACGCTGGGTGTACTGCCTGGCACCGCTGACGCTGGGTGTACTGCCTCGCGCCACTGACGCTGGGTGCACTGCCTGGCGCCACTGACGCTGGGTATACTGTCTGGTGCCACTGACGCTGGGTGTATTGCCTGGCGCCACTGACGCTGGGTGTACTGCCTCGCGCCACTAACGCCGGGTGTACTGCCTGGCGCCACTAACGCTGGGTGTACTGCCTGGCGCCACTAACGGTGGGTGTACTGCCTGGCGCCACTGACGCTGGGTGTACTGCCTGGCGCCACTGACGCTGGGTGTACCGCCTTCCGCCACTAACGCTGGGTGTACTGCTTGGCGCCACTAACGCTGGGTGTATTGCCTGGCGCCACTGACGCTGGGTGTACCGCCTGACGCCACTGACGCTGGGTGTACTGCCTGGCGCCACTGACGCTGGATGTATTGCCTGGCGCCACTAACGCTGGGTGTACTGCCTCGCGCCACTAACGCTGGGTGTACTGCCTGGCGCCACTAACGCTGGGTGTACTGCCTGGCGCCACTGACGCTGGGTGTACTGCCTGGCGCCACTAACGCTGGGTGTACCGCCTGGCGTCACTGACGCTGGGTGTACCGCCTCCCGCCACTAACGCTGGGTGTACTGCCTCGCGCCGCTGGCGCTGGGTGTACTGCCTCGCGCCACTGACGCTGGGTGTACTGCCTGGCGCCACTGACGCTGGGTGTACTGCCTGGCGCCACTAACGCTGGGTGTACTGCCTGGCGCCACTGACGCTGGGTGTACCGCCTTCCGCCACTGACGCTGGGTGTACCGCCTTCCGCCACTAACGCTGGGTGTACTGCTTGGCGCCACTAACGCTGGGTGTATTGCCTGGCGCCACTGACGCTGGGTGTACTGCCTGACGCCACTGACGCTGGGTGTACTGCATGGCGCCACTAACGCTGAGTGTACTGCCGCGCGCCACTAACGCTGGGTGTACTGCCTCGGGCCACTGACGCTGGGTGTACTGCCTCGCGCCACTGACACTGGGTGTACTGCCTGGCGCCACTGACGCTGGGTGTACTGGATGGCGCCACTGACGCTGGGTGTACTGGCTGGCGCCACTGACGCTGGGTGTACTGCCTCGCGCCACTGACGCTGGGTGTACGGCCTGGCGCCACTGACACTGAGTGTACTGCCTGGCGCCATTGACGCTGGGTGTACTGCCTGGCGCCACTGACGCCGGGTGTACTGGCTGGCGCCACCGACGATGGGTGTACTGCCTCGCGCCACTGACGCTGTGTGTACTGGCTGGCGCCACTGACGCTGGGTGTATTGCCTAGCGCCACTGACGCTGGGTGTACTGCCTGGCGCCACTAACGCTGGGTGTACTGCCTCGCGCCACTAACGCTGGGTGTACTGCCTGGCGCCACTGACGCTGGGTGTACTGCCTGGCGCCAATAACGCTGGGTGTACTGCTTGGCGCCACTAACGCTGGGTGTACTGCCTGGCGCCATTGACGCTGGGTGTACTGCCTCGCGCCACTAACGCTGGTTGTACTGCCTGGCGCCACTAACGCTGGGTGTACTGCCTCGCGCCACTGACGCTGGGTGTACTGCCTCGCGCCACTAACGCTGGGTTTACTGCCTGGCCCAACTGACGCTGGGTGTACTGCCTGGCGCCACTGACGCTGGGTGTACTGCCTGGCGCCACTGACGCTGGATGTAAAGCCTGGCGCCACTGACGCTGGGTGTACTGCGTGGCGCCGCTGACGCTGGGTGTACTGCCTGGCGCCACTAACGCTGGGTGTATTGCCTGGCGCCACTGACGCTGGGTGTACTGCCTGGCGCCACTGACGCTGGGTCTACTGCCTGGCGCCACTGACGCTGGGTGCACTGCCTGGCGCCACTGACGCTGGGTGTACTGCCTGGCGCCATTGACGCTGGGTGTACCGCCTTACGCCACTAACGCTGGGTGTACTGCTTGGCGCCACTAACGCTGGGTGTATTGCCTGGCGCCACTGACGCTTGGTGTACTGCCTGACGCCACTGACGCTGGGTGTACTGCCTGGCGCCAATAACGCGGGGAGTACCGCTTGGCGCCACTAACGCTGGGTGTACTGCCTGGCGCCACTAACGCTGGGTGTACGCCTGGCGCCACTAACGCTGGGTGTACTGCCTCGCGCCACTGACGCTGGGTGTACTGCCTCGCGCCACTGACACTGGGTGTACTGCCTGGCGCCACTGACGCTGGGTGAACTGGCTGGCGCCACTGACGCTGGGTGTACTGCCTCGCGCCACTGACGCTGGGTGTACGGCCTGGCGCCACTGACACTGAGTGTACTGGCTGGCGCCACTGAAGCTGGGTGTACTGCCTGGCGCCACTGACGCTGGATGTAAAGCCTGGCGCCACTGACGCTGGGTGTACTGCCTGGCGCCGCTGACGCTGGGTGTACTGCCTGGCGCCACTAACGCTGGGTGTACTGCCTGGCGCCACTGACGCTGGGTGTACTGCCTCGCGCCACTAACGCTGGGTGTACTGCCTTGCGCCATTGACGCTGGGTGTACTGCCTGGCGCCACTGACGCTGGGTGTACTGCCTCGCGCCACTAACGCTTGGTGTACTGCCTGGCGCCACTGACGCTGGGTGTACTGCCTTGCGCCACTGACGCTGGGTGTACTGCCTGGCGCCACTGACGCTGGGTGTACTGCCTCGCGCCACTGACACTGGGTGTACTGCCTGGCGCCACTGACGCTGGGTGTACTGGATGGCGCCACTGACGCTGGGTGTACTGGCTGGCGCCACTGACGCTGGGTGTACTGCCTCGCGCCACTGACGCTGGGTGTACGGCCTGGCGCCACTGACACTGAGTGTACTGCCTGGCGCCACTGACGCTGGGTGTACTGCCTGGCGCCACTGACGCCGGGTGTACTGGCTGGCGCCACCGACGATGGGTGTACTGCCTCGCGCCACTGACGCTGTGTGTACTGGCTGGCGCCACTGACGCTGGGTGTATTGCCTAGCGCCACTGACGCTGGGTGTACTGCCTGGCGCCACTAACGCTGGGTGTACTGCCTCGCGCCACTAACGCTGGGTGTACTGCCTGGCGCCACTGACGCTGGGTGTACTGCCTGGCGCCAATAACGCTGGGTGTACTGCTTGGCGCCACTAACGCTGGGTGTACTGCCTGGCGCCATTGACGCTGGGTGTACTGCCTCGCGCCACTAACGCTGGTTGTACTGCCTGGCGCCACTAACGCTGGGTGTACTGCCTCGCGCCACTGACGCTGGGTGTACTGCCTCGCGCCACTAACGCTGGGTTTACTGCCTGGCCCAACTGACGCTGGGTGTACTGCCTGGCGCCACTGACGCTGGGTGTACTGCCTGGCGCCACTGACGCTGGATGTAAAGCCTGGCGCCACTGACGCTGGGTGTACTGCGTGGCGCCGCTGACGCTGGGTGTACTGCCTGGCGCCACTAACGCTGGGTGTATTGCCTGGCGCCACTGACGCTGGGTGTACTGCCTGGCGCCACTGACGCTGGGTCTACTGCCTGGCGCCACTGACGCTGGGTGCACTGCCTGGCGCCACTGACGCTGGGTGTACTGCCTGGCGCCATTGACGCTGGGTGTACCGCCTTACGCCACTAACGCTGGGTGTACTGCTTGGCGCCACTAACGCTGGGTGTATTGCCTGGCGCCACTGACGCTTGGTGTACTGCCTGACGCCACTGACGCTGGGTGTACTGCCTGGCGCCAATAACGCGGGGAGTACCGCTTGGCGCCACTAACGCTGGGTGTACTGCCTGGCGCCACTAACGCTGGGTGTACGCCTGGCGCCACTAACGCTGGGTGTACTGCCTCGCGCCACTGACGCTGGGTGTACTGCCTCGCGCCACTGACACTGGGTGTACTGCCTGGCGCCACTGACGCTGGGTGAACTGGCTGGCGCCACTGACGCTGGGTGTACTGCCTCGCGCCACTGACGCTGGGTGTACGGCCTGGCGCCACTGACACTGAGTGTACTGGCTGGCGCCACTGAAGCTGGGTGTACTGCCTGGCGCCACTGACGCTGGATGTAAAGCCTGGCGCCACTGACGCTGGGTGTACTGCCTGGCGCCGCTGACGCTGGGTGTACTGCCTGGCGCCACTAACGCTGGGTGTACTGCCTGGCGCCACTGACGCTGGGTGTACTGCCTCGCGCCACTAACGCTGGGTGTACTGCCTTGCGCCATTGACGCTGGGTGTACTGCCTGGCGCCACTGACGCTGGGTGTACTGCCTCGCGCCACTAACGCTTGGTGTACTGCCTGGCGCCACTGACGCTGGGTGTACTGCCTTGCGCCACTGACGCTGGGTGTACTGCCTGGCGCCACTGACGCTGGGTGTACTGCCTGGCCCAACTGACGCTAGGTGTACTGCCTGGCGCCACTGACGCTCGGTGCACTGCCTGGCGCCACTGACGCTGGGTATACTGCCTGGTGCCACTGACGCTCGGTGTACTGCCTGGCGCCACTGACGCTGGGTGTACTGCCTCGCGCCACTAACGCTGGGTGTACTGCCTGGCGCCACTAACGCTGGGTGTACTGCCTGGCGCCACTAACGGTGGGTGTACTGCCTGGCGCCACTGACGCTGGGTGTACTGCCTGGGGCCACTGACGCTGGGTGTACCGCCTTCCGCCACTGACGCTGGGTGTACCGCCTTCCGCCACTAACGCTGGGTGTACTGCTTGGCGCCACTAACGCTGGGTGTATTGCCTGGCGCCACTGACGCTGGGTGTACTGCCTGACGCCACTGACGCTGGGTGTACTGCCTGGCGCCAATAACGCTGGGTGTACCGCTTGGCGCCACTAACGCTGGGTGTACTGCCTGGCGCCACTAACGCTGGGTGTACTGCCTGGCGCCACTAACGCTGGGTGTACTGCCTGAGGCCACTGACGCTGGGTGTACTGCCTGGCGCCAATAACGCTGGGTGTACTGCTTGGCGCCACCAACGCTGGGTGTACTGCCTGGCGCCATTGACGCTGGGTGTACTGCCTCGCGCCACTGACGCTGGGTGTACTGCCTGGCGCCACTAACGCTGGGTGTACTGCCTGGCGCCACTGACGCTGGGTGTACTGCCTCGCGCCACTGACGCTGGGTGTACTGCCTGACGCCACTGACGCTGGGTGTACTGCCTGGCGCCACTGACGCTGGGTGTACTGCCTGGCGCCACTGACGCTGGGTGTACTGCCTGCCGCCACTAACGCTGGGTGTACTGCCTGGCGCCACTAACGCTGGGTGTACTGCCTCGCGCCACTGACGCTGGGTGTACTGCCTCGCGCCACTGACACTGGGTGTACTGCCTGGCGCCACTGACGCTGGGTGTACTGGATGGCGCCACTGACGCTGGGTGTACTGGCTGGCGCCACTGACGCTGGGTGTACTGCCTGGCGCCATTGACGCTGGGTGTACTCCCTCGCGCCACTAACGCTGGGTGTACTGCCTGGCGCCAGTGACGCTGGGTGTACTGCCTGGCGCCAATAACGCTGGGTGTACTGCTTGGCGCCACTAACGCTGGGTGTACTGCCTGGCGCCATTGACGCTGGGTGTACTGCCTCGCGCCACTAACGCTGGGTGTACTGCCTGGCGCCATTGACGCTGGGTGTACTGCCTGGCGCCACTGACGCTGGGTGTACTGCCTTCCGCCACTAACGCTGGGTGTATTGCCTGGCGCCACTGACGCTGGGTGTACTGCCTGACGCCACTGACGCTGGGTGTACTGCCTGGCGCCAATAACGCTGGGTGTACCGCTTGGCGCCACTAACGCTGGGTGTACTGCCTGGCGCCACTAACGCTGGGTGTACTGCCTGGCGCCACTGACGCTGGGTGTACTGCCTGGCGCCACTGACGCTGGGTGTACTGCCTGGCACCGCTGACGCTGGGTGTACTGCCTCGCGCCACTGACGCTGGGTGCACTGCCTGGCGCCACTGACGCTGGGTATACTGTCTGGTGCCACTGACGCTGGGTGTACTGCCTGGCGCCACTGACGCTGGGTGTACTGCCTCGCGCCACTAACGCCGGGTGTACTGCCTGGCGCCACTAACGCTGGGTGTACTGCCTGGCGCCACTAACGGTGGGTGTACTGCCTGGCGCCACTGACGCTGGGTGTACTGCCTGGCGCCACTGACGCTGGGTGTACCGCCTTCCGCCACTAACGCTGGGTGTACTGCTTGGCGCCACTAACGCTGGGTGTATTGCCTGGCGCCACTGACGCTGGGTGTACTGCCTGACGCCACTGACGCTGGGTGTACTGCCTGGCGCCAATAACGCTGGGTGTACCGCTTGGCGCCACTAACGCTGGGTGTACTGCCTGGCGCCACTAACGCTGGGTGTACTGCCTGGCGCCACTAACGCTGGGTGTACTGCCTGACGCCACTGACGCTGGGTGTACTGCCTGGCGCCAATAACGCTGGGTGTACTGCTTGGCGCCACTAACGCTGGGTGTACTGCCTGGCGCCATTGACGCTGGGTGTACTGCCTCGCGCCACTGACGCTGGGTGTATTGCCTGGCGCCACTAACGCTGGGTGTACTGCCTGGCGACACTGACGCGGGGTGTACTGCCTCGCGCCACTGACGCTGGGTGTACTGCCTGACGCCACTGACGCTGGGTGTACTACCTGGCGCCACTGACGCTGGGTGTACTGCCTGGCGCCACTGACGCTGGGTGTACTGCCTGCCGCCACTAACGCTGGGTGTACTGCCTAGCGTCACTAACGCTGGGTGTACTGCCTCGCGCCACTGACGCTGGGTGTACTGCCTCGCGCCACTGACACTGGGTGTACTGCCTGGCGCCACTGACGCTGGGTGTACTGCCTGGCGCCACTGACGCTGGGGGTACTGGCTGACGCCACTGACGCTGGGTGTACTGCCTCGCGCCACTGACGCTGGGTGTACTGCCTGGCGCCATTGACGCTGGGTGTATTGCCTGGCGCCACTGACACTGGGTGTACTGCCTGGCGCCACTAACGCTGGGTGTACTGCCTCGCGCCACTAACGCTGGGTGTACTGCCTGGCGCCAGTGACGCTGGGTGTACTGCCTGGCGCCAATAACGCTGGGTGTATTGCTTGGCGCCACTAACGCTGGGTGTACTGCCTGGCGCCATTGACGCTGGGTGTACTGCCTCGCGCCACTAACGCTGGGTGTACTGCCTGGCGCCACTAACGCTGGGTGTACTGCCTCGCGCCACTGACGCTGGGTGTACTGCCTCGCGCCACTAACGCTGGGTTTACTGCCTGGCCCAACTGACGCTGGGTGTACTGCCTGGCGCCACTGACGCTGGGTGTACTGCCTGGCGCCACTGACGCTGGATGTAAAGCCTGGCGCCACTGACGCTGGGTGTACTGCGTGGCGCCGCTGACGCTGGGTGTACTGCCTGGCGCCACTAACGCTGGGTGTACTGCCTGGCGCCACTGACGCTGGGTGTACTGCCTCGCGCCACTAACGCTGGGTGTACTGCCTGGCGCCATTGACGCTGGGTGTACTGCCTGGCGCCACTGACGCTGGGTGTACTGCCTTCCGCCACTAACGCTGGGTGTATTGCCTGGCGCCACTGACGCTGGGTGTACTGCCTGACGCCACTGACGCTGGGTGTACTGCCTGGCGCCAATAACGCTTGGTGTACTGCCTGGCGCCATTGACGCTGGGTGTACGGCCTCGCGCCACTGACGCTGGGTGTACTGCCTGGCGCCAATAACGCTGGGTGTACTGCCTGGCGCCACTGACCCCGGGGTGTACTAGCTGGCGCCACTGACGATGGGTGTACTGCCTCGCGCCACTGACGCTGTGTGTACTGGCTGGCGCCACTGACGCTGGGTGTATTGCCTGGCGCCACTGACGCTGGGTGTACTGCCTGGCGCCACTAACGCTGGGTGTACTGCCTCGCGCCACTAACGCTGGGTGTACTGCCTGGCGCCAATAACGCTGGGTGTACTGCTTGGCGCCACTAACGCTGGGTGTACTGCCTGGCGCCATTGACGCTGGGTGTACTGCCTCGCGCCACTAACGCTGGTTGTACTGCCTGGCGCCACTAACGCTGGGTGTACTGCCTCGCGCCACTGACGCTGGGTGTACTGCCTCGCGCCACTAACGCTGGGTTTACTGCCTGGCCCAACTGACGCTGGGTGTACTGCCTGGCGCACTGACGCTGGGTGTACTGCCTGGCGCCACTGACGCTGGATGTAAAGCCTGGCGCCACTGACGCTGGGTGTACTGCGTGGCGCCGCTGACGCTGGGTGTACTGCCTGGCGCCACTAACGCTGGGTGTATTGCCTGGCGCCACTGACGCTGGGTGAACTGCCTGGCGCCAATAACGCTGGGTGTACTGCTTGGCGCCACTAACGCTGGGTGTACTGCCTGGCGCCATTGACGCTGGGTGTACTGCCTCGCGCCACTAACGCTGGTTGTACTGCCTGGCGCCACTAACGCTTCGTGTACTGCCTCGCGCCACTGACGCTGGGTGTACTGCCTCGCGCCACTAACGCTGGGTTTACTGCCTGGCCCAACTGACGCTGGGTGTACTGCCTGGCGCCACTGACGCTGGGTGTACTGCCTGGCGCCACTGACGCTGGATGTAAAGCCTGGCGCCACTGACGCTGGGTGTACTGCGTGGCGCCGCTGACGCTGGGTGTACTGCCTGGCGCCACTAACGCTGGGTGTATTGCCTGGCGCCACTGACGCTGGGTGTATTGCCTGGCGCCACTGACGCTGGGTGTACTGCCTGACGCCACTGACGCTGGGTGTACTGCCTGGCGCCAATAACGCGGGGAGTACCGCTTGGCGCCACTAACGCTGGGTGTACTGCCTGGCGCCACTAACGCTGGGTGTACGCCTGGCGCCACTAACGCTGGGTGTACTGCCTCGCGCCACTGACGCTGGGTGTACTGCCTCGCGCCACTGACACTGGGTGTACTGCCTGGCGCCACTGACGCTGGGTGTACTGGCTGGCGCCACTGACGCTGGGTGTACTGCCTCGCGCCACTGACGCTGGGTGTACGGCCTGGCGCCACTGACACTGAGTGTACTGGCTGGCGCCACTGAAGCTGGGTGTACTGCCTGGCGCCACTAACGCTGGATGTAAAGCCTGGCGCCACTGACGCTGGGTGTACTGCCTGGCGCCGCTGACGCTGGGTGTACTGCCTGGCGCCACTAACGCTGGGTGTACTGCCTGGCGCCACTGACGCTGGGTGTACTGCCTCGCGCCACTAACGCTGGGTGTACTGCCTGGCGCCATTGACGCTGGGTGTACTGCCTGGCGCCACTGACGCTGGGTGTACTGCCTCGCGCCACTAACGCTTGTTGTACTGCCTGGCGCCACTGACGCTGGGTGTACTGCCTTGCGCCACTGACGCTGGGTGTACTGCCTGGCGCCACTGACGCTGGGTGTACTGCCTGGCCCAACTGACGCTAGGTGTACTGCCTGGCGCCACTGACGCTGGGTGCACTGCCTGGCGCCACTGACGCTGGGTATACTGCCTGGTGCCACTGACGCTGGGTGTACTGCCTGGCGCCACTGACGCTGGGTGTACTGCCTCGCGCCACTAACGCTGGGTGTACTGCCTGGCGCCACTAACGCTGGGTGTACTGCCTGGCGCCACTAACGGTGGGTGTACTGCCTGGCGCCACTGACGCTGGGTGTACTGCCTGGCGCCACTGACGCTGGGTGTACCGCCTTCCGCCACTGACGCTGGGTGTACCGCCTTCCGCCACTAACGCTGGGTGTACTGCTTGGCGCCACTAACGCTGGGTGTATTGCCTGGCGCCACTGACGCTGGGTGTACTGCCTGACGCCACTGACGCTGGGTGTACTGCCTGGCGCCAATAACGCTGGGTGTACCGCTTGGCGCCACTAACGCTGGGTGTACTGCCTGGCGCCACTAACGCTGGGTGTACTGCCTGGCGCCACTGACGCTGGGTGTACTGCGTGGCGCCGCTGACGCTGGGTGTACTGCCTGGCGCCACTAACGCTGGGTGTATTGCCTGGCGCCACTGACGCTGGGTGTACTGCCTGGCGCCACTGACGCTGGGTCTACTGCCTGGCGCCACTGACCCTGGGTGCACTGCCTGGCGCCACTGACGCTGGGTGTACTGCCTGGCGCCACTGACGCTGGGTGTACCGCCTTACGCCACTAACGCTGGGTGTACTGCTTGGCGCCACTAACGCTGGGTGTATTGCCTGGCGCCACTGACGCTGGGTGTACTGCCTGACGCCACTGACGCTGGGTGTACTGCCTGGCGCCAATAACGCGGGGAGTACCGCTTGGCGCCACTAACGCTGGGTGTACTGCCTGGCGCCACTAACGCTGGGTGTACGCCTGGCGCCACTAACGCTGGGTGTACTGCCTCGCGCCACTGACGCTGGGTGTACTGCCTCGCGCCACTGACACTGGGTGTACTGCCTGGCGCCACTGACGCTGGGTGTACTGGCTGGCGCCACTGACGCTGGGTGTACTGCCTCGCGCCACTGACGCTGGGTGTACGGCCTGGCGCCACTGACACTGAGTGTACTGGCTGGCGCCACTGAAGCTGGGTGTACTGCCTGGCGCCACTAACGCTGGATGTAAAGCCTGGCGCCACTGACGCTGGGTGTACTGCCTGGCGCCGCTGACGCTGGGTGTACTGCCTGGCGCCACTAACGCTGGGTGTACTGCCTGGCGCCACTGACGCTGGGTGTACTGCCTCGCGCCACTAACGCTGGGTGTACTGCCTGGCGCCATTGACGCTGGGTGTACTGCCTGGCGCCACTGACGCTGGGTGTACTGCCTGGCGCCAATAACGCTGGGTGTACTGCTTGGCGCCACTAACGCTGGGTGTACTGCCTGGCGCCATTGACGCTGGGTGTACTGCCTCGCGCCACTAACGCTGGGTGTACTGCCTGGCGCCACTGACGCTGGGTGTACTGCCTGGCCCAACTGACGCTAGGTGTACTGCCTGGCGCCACTGACGCTGGGTGCACTGCCTGGCCCAACTGACGCTGGGTGTACTGCCTGGCGCCACTGACGCTGGGTGTACTGCCTGGCGCCACTGACGCTGGATGTAAAGCCTGGCGCCACTGACGCTGGGTGTACTGCGTGGCGCCGCTGACGCTGGGTGTACTGCCTGGCGCCACTAACGCTGGGTGTATTGCCTGGCGCCACTGACGCTGGGTGTACTGCCTGGCGCCACTGACGCTGGGTCTACTGCCTGGCGCCACTGACGCTGGGTGCACTGCCTGGCGCCACTGACGCTGGGTGTACTGCCTGGCGCCACTGACGCTGGGTGTACCGCCTTACGCCACTAACGCTGGGTGTACTGCTTGGCGCCACTAACGCTGGGTGTATTGCCTGGCGCCACTGACGCTGGGTGTACTGCCTGACGCCACTGACGCTGGGTGTACTGCCTGGCGCCAATAACGCGGGGAGTACCGCTTGGCGCCACTAACGCTGGGTGTACTGCCTGGCGCCACTAACGCTGGGTGTACGCCTGGCGCCACTAACGCTGGGTGTACTGCCTCGCGCCACTGACGCTGGGTGTACTGCCTCGCGCCACTGACACTGGGTGTACTGCCTGGCGCCACTGACGCTGGGTGTACTGGCTGGCGCCACTGACGCTGGGTGTACTGCCTCGCGCCACTGACGCTGGGTGTACGGCCTGGCGCCACTGACACTGAGTGTACTGGCTGGCGCCACTGAAGCTGGGTGTACTGCCTGGCGCCACTAACGCTGGATGTAAAGCCTGGCGCCACTGACGCTGGGTGTACTGCCTGGCGCCGCTGACGCTGGGTGTACTGCCTGGCGCCACTAACGCTGGGTGTACTGCCTGGCGCCACTGACGCTGGGTGTACTGCCTCGCGCCACTAACGCTGGGTGTACTGCCTGGCGCCATTGACGCTGGGTGTACTGCCTGGCGCCACTGACGCTGGGTGTACTGCCTCGCGCCACTAACGCTTGTTGTACTGCCTGGCGCCACTGACGCTGGGTGTACTGCCTTGCGCCACTGACGCTGGGTGTACTGCCTGGCGCCACTGACGCTGGGTGTACTGCCTGGCCCAACTGACGCTAGGTGTACTGCCTGGCGCCACTGACGCTGGGTGCACTGCCTGGCGCCACTGACGCTGGGTGTACTGCCTCGCGCCACTAACGCTGGGTGTACTGCCTGGCGCCACTAACGCTGGGTGTACTGCCTGGCGCCACTAACGGTGGGTGTACTGCCTGGCGCCACTGACGCTGGGTGTACTGCCTGGCGCCACTGACGCTGGGTGTACCGCCTTCCGCCACTGACGCTGGGTGTACCGCCTTCCGCCACTAACGCTGGGTGTACTGCTTGGCGCCACTAACGCTGGGTGTATTGCCTGGCGCCACTGACGCTGGGTGTACTGCCTGACGCCACTGACGCTGGGTGTACTGCCTGGCGCCAATAACGCTGGGTGTACCGCTTGGCGCCACTAACGCTGGGTGTACTGCCTGGCGCCACTAACGCTGGGTGTACTGCCTGGCGCCACTAACGCTGGGTGTACTGCCTGAGGCCACTGACGCTGGGTGTACTGCCTGGCGCCAATAACGCTGGGTGTACTGCTTGGCGCCACTAACGCTGGGTGTACTGCCTGGCGCCATTGACGCTGGGTGTACTGCCTCGCGCCACTGACGCTGGGTGTACTGCCTGGCGCCACTAACGCTGGGTGTACTGCCTGGCGCCACTGACGCTGGGTGTACTGCCTCGCGCCACTGACGCTGGGTGTACTGCCTGACGCCACTGACGCTGGGTGTACTGCCTGGCGCCACTGACGCTGGGTGTACTGCCTGGCGCCACTGACGCTGGGTGTACTGCCTGCCGCCACTAACGCTGGGTGTACTGCCTGGCGCCACTAACGCTGGGTGTACTGCCTCGCGCCACTGACGCTGGGTGTACTGCCTCGCGCCACTGACACTGGGTGTACTGCCTGGCGCCACTGACGCTCGGTGTACTGGATGGCGCCACTGACGCTGGGTGTACTGGCTGGCGCCACTGACGCTGGGTGTACTGCCTCGCGCCACTGACGCTGGGTGTACGGCCTGGCGCCACTGACACTGAGTGTACTGCCTGGCGCCACTGACGCTGGGTGTACTGCCTGGCGCCACTGACGCTGGGTGTACTGGCTGGCGCCACTGACGCTGGGTGTACTGCCTCGCGCCACTGACGCTGGGTGTACTGCCTGGCGCCACTGACGCTGGGTGTATTGCCTGGCGCCACTGACGCTGGGTGTACTGCCTGGCGCCACTAACGCTGGGTGTAGTGCCTCGCGCCACTAACGCTGGGTGTACTGCCTGGCGCCAGTGACGCTGGGTGTACTGCCTGGCGCCAATAACGCTGGGTGTACTGCTTGGCGCCACTAACGCTGGGTGTACTGCCTGGCGCCATTGACGCTGGGTGTACTGCCTCGCGCCACTAACGCTGGGTGTACTGCCTGGCGCCACTAACGCTGGGTGTACTGCCTCGCGCCACTGACGCTGGGTGTACTGCCTCGCGCCACTAACGCTGGGTTTACTGCCTGGCCCAACTGACGCCGGGTGTACTGCCTGGCGCCACTGACGCTGGGTGTACTGCCTGGCGCCACTGACGCTGGATGTAAAGCCTGGCGCCACTGACGCTGGGTGTACTGCGTGGCGCCGCTGACGCTGGGTGTACTGCCTGGCGCCACTAACGCTGGGTGTACTGCCTGGCGCCACTAACGCTGGGTGTACTGCCTGGCGCCATTGACGCTGGGTGTACTGCCTGGCGCCACTGACGCTGGGTGTACTGCCTTCCGCCACTAACGCTGGGTGTATTGCCTGGCGCCACTGACGCTGGGTGTACTGCCTGACGCCACTGACGCTGGGTGTACTGCCTGGCGCCAATAACGCTGGGTGTACCGCTTGGCGCCACTAACGCTGGGTGTACTGCCTGGCGCCACTAACGCTGGGTGTACTGCCTGGCGCCACTAACGCTGGGTGTACTGCCTGACGCCACTGACGCTGGGTGTACTGCCTGGCGCCAATAACGCTGGGTGTACTGCTTGGCGCCACTAACGCTGGGTGTACTGCCTGGCGCCATTGACGCTGGGTGTACGGCCTCGCGCCACTGACGCTGGGTGTATTGCCTGGCGCCACTAACGCTGGGTGTACTGCCTGGCGCCACTGACGCTGGGTGTACTGCCTCGCGCCACTGACGCTGGGTGTACTGCCTCGCGCCACTGACGCTGGGTGTACTGCCTGGCGCCACTGACGCTGGGTGTACTGCCTGGCGCCACTGACGCTGGGTGTACTGCCTGCCGCCACTAACGCGGGGTGTACTGCTTGGCGCCACTAACGCTGGGTGTACTGCATGGCGCCACTAACGCTGAGTGTACTGCCGCGCGCCACTAACGCTGGGTGTACTGCCTCGCGCCACTGACGCTGGGTGTACTGCCTCGCGCCACTGACATTGGGTGTACTGCCTGGCGCCACTGACGCAGGGTGTACTGGATGGCGCCACTGACGCTGGGTGTACTGGCTGGCGCCACTGACGCTGGGTGTACTGCCTCGCGCCACTGACGCTGGGTGTACGGCCTGGCGCCACTGACAGTGAGTGTACTGCCTGGCGCCACTGACGCTGGGTGTACTGCCTGGCGCCACTGACGCTGGGTGTACTGGCTGGCGCCACTGACGCTGGGTGTACTGCCTCGCGCCACTGACGCTGTGTGTACTGCCTGGCGCCACTGACGCTGGGTGTATTGCCTGGCGCCACTGACGCTGGGTGTACTGCCTGGCGCCACTAACGCTGGGTGTACTGCCTCGCGCCACTAGCGCTGGGTGTACTGCCTGGCGCCACTGACGCTGGGTGTACTGCCTGGCGTCAATAACGCTGGGTGTACTGCTTGGCGCCACTAACGCTGGGTGTACTGCCTGGCGCCATTGACGCTGGGTGTACTGCCTCGCGCCACTAACGCTGGGTGTACTGCCTGACGCCACTAACGCTGGGTGTACTGCCTCGCGCCACTGACGCTGGGTGTACTGCCTCGCGCCACTAACGCTGGGTTTACTGCCTGGCGCCACTGACGCTGGGTGTACTGCCTTGCGCCACTGACGCTGGGTGTACTGCCTGGCGCCACTGACGCTGGGTGTACTGCCTGGCCCAACTGACGCTGCGTGCACTGCCTGGCGCCACTGACGCTGGGTGTACTGCCTGGCGCCGCTGACGCTGGGTGCACTACCTCGCGCCACTAACGCTGGGTGTACTGCCTGGCCCCACTGACGCTGTGTGTACTGCCTGGCGCCATTGACGCTGGGTGTACTGCTTGGCGCCATTGACGCTGGGTGTACTGCCTGGTGCCACTGACGCTGGGTGTACTGCCTGGCGCCATTGACGCTGGGTGTACTGGGTGGCGCCACTAACGCTGGGTGTACCGCCTGACGCCACTGACGCTGGGTGTACTGCCTGGCGCCACTGACGCTGGGTGTACTGCCTGGCGCCACTAACGCTGGGTGTACTGCCTCGCGCCACTAACGCTGGGTGTACTGCCTGGCGCCACTAACGCTGGGTGTACTGCCTGGCGCCACTGACGCTGGGTGTACTGCCTGGCGCCACTAACGCTGGGTGTACCGCCTGGCGTCACTGACGCTGGGTGTACCGCCTCCCGCCACTAACGCTGGGTGTACTGCCTCGCGCCGCTGGCGCTGGGTGTACTGCCTCGCGCCACTAACGATGGGTGTACTGCCTCCCGCCACTAACGCTGGGTGTACTGCCTGGCGCGGCTGACGCTGGGTGTACTGCCTGGCGCCACTAACGCTGGGTGTATTGCCTCGCGCCACTGACGCTGGGTGTACTGCCTCGCGCCACTGACGCTGGGTGTACTGCCTGGCGCCACTGACGCTGGGTGTACTGCCTGGCGCCATTGGCGCTAGGTGTACTGCCTGGCGCCACTGACGCTGGGTGTACTGCCTGGCGCCACTGACACTGGGTGTACTGCCTGGCGCCACTGACGCTGGATGTACTGCCTCGCGCCGCTGACGCTGGGTGTACTGCCTGGCGCCACTGACGCTGGGTGTACTGCCTGGCGCCACTGACTCTGGGTGTACTGGCTGGCGCCACTGACGCTGGGTGTACTGCCTCGCGCAACTGACGCTGGGTGTACTGCCTGACGCCACTGACGCTGGGTGTACTGCCTGGCGCCAATAACGCTGGGTGTACTGCTTGGCGCCACTAACGCTGGGTGTACTGCCTGGCGCCATTGACGCTGGGTGTACGGCCTCGCGCCACTGACGCTGGGTGTATTGCCTGGCGCCACTAACGCTGTGTGTACTGCCTGGCGCCACTGACGCTGGGTGTACTGCCTCGCGCCACTGACGCTGGGTGTACTGCCTCGCGCCACTGACGCTGGGTGTACTGCCTGGCGCCACTGACGCTGGGTGTACTGCCTGGCGCCACTGACGCTGGGTGTACTGCCTGCCGCCACTGACGCTGGGTGTACTGCCTGGCGCCAATAACGCTGGGTGTACTGCTTGGCGCCACTAACGCTGGGTGTACTGCCTGGCGCCATTGACGCTGGGTGTACTGCCTCGCGCCACTGACGCTGGGTGTACTGCCTGGCGCCACTAACGCTGGGTGTACTGCCTGGCGCCACTGACGCTGGGTGTACTGCCTCGCGCCACTGACGCTGGGTGTACTGCCTGACGCCACTGACGCTTGGTGTACTACCTGGCGCCACTGACGCTGGGTGTACTGCCTGGCGCCACTGACGCTGGGTGTACTGCCTGCCGCCACTAACGCTGGGTGTACTGCCTGGCGCCACTAACGCTGGGTGTACTGCCTCGCGCCACTGACGCTGGGTGTACTGCCTCGCGCCACTGACACTGGGTGTACTGCCTGGCGCCACTGACGCTGGGTGTACTGCCTGGTGCCACTGACGCTGGGGGTACTGGCTGGCGCCACTGACGCTGGGTGTACTGCCTCGCGCCACTGACGCTGGGTGTACTGCCTGGCGCCACTGACGCTGGGTGTATTGCTTGGCGCCACTGACACTGGGTGTACTGCCTGGCGCCACTAACGCTGGGTGTACTGCCTCGCGCCACTAACGCTGGGTGTACTGCCTGGCGCCAGTGACGCTGGGTGTACTGCCTGGCGCCACTAACGCTGGGTGTACTGCCTCGCGCCACTGACGCTGGGTGTACTGCCTCGCGCCACTAACGCTGGGTATACTGCCTGGCCCAACTGACGCTGGGTGTACTGCCTGGCGCCACTGACGCTGGGTGTACTGCCTGGCGCCACTGACGCTGGGTGTACTGCCTGGCGCCACTGACGCTGGGTGTACTGCGTGGCGCCGCTGACGCTGGGTGTACTGCCTGGCGCCACTAACGCTGGGTGTACTGTCTGGCGCCACTAACGCTGGGTGTACTGCCTGGCGCCACTAACGGTGGGTGTACTGCCTGGCGCCACTGACGCTGGGTGTACTGCCTGGCGCCACTGACGCTGGGTGTACCGCCTTCCGCCACTAACGCTGGGTGTACTGCTTGGCGCCACTAACGCTGGGTGTATTGCCTGGCGCCACTGACGCTGGGTGTACTGCCTGACGCCACTGACGCTGGGTGTACTGCCTGGCGCCAATAACGCTGGGTGTACCGCTTGGCGCCACTAACGCTGGGTGTACTGCCTGGCGCCACTAACGCTGGGTGTACTGCCTGGCGCCACTAACGCTGGGTGTACTGCCTGACGCCACTGACGCTGGGTGTACTGCCTGGCGCCAATAACGCTGGGTGTACTGCTTGGCGCCACTAACGCTGGGTGTACTGCCTGGCGCCATTGACGCTGGGTGTACTGCCTCGCGCCACTGACGCTGGGTGTACTGCCTGGCGCCACTAACGCTGGGTGTACTGCCTGGCGCCACTGACGCTGGGTGTACTGCCTCGCGCCACTGACGCTGGGTGTACTGCCTGACGCCACTGACGCTGGGTGTACTACCTGGCGCCACTGACGCTGGCTGTACTGCCTGGCGCCACTGACGCTGGGTGTACTGCCTGCCGCCACTAACGCTGGGTGTACTGCCTGGCGCCACTAACGCTGGGTGTACTGCCTCGCGCCACTGACGCTGGGTGTACTGCCTCGCGCCACTGACACTGGGTGTACTGCCTGGCGCCACTGACGCTGGGTGTACTGCCTGGCGCCACTGACGCTGGGGGTACTGGCTGGCGCCACTGACGCTGGGTGTACTGCCTCGCGCCACTGACGCTGGGTGTACTGCCTGGCGCCACTGACGCTGGGTGTATTGCCTGGCGCCACTGACACTGGGTGTACTGCCTGGCGCCACTAACGCTGGGTGTACTGCCTCGCGCCACTAACGCTGGGTGTACTGCCTGGCGCCAGTGACGCTGGGTGTACTGCCTGGCGCCAATAACGCTGGGTGTACTGCTTGGCGCCACTAACGCTGGGTGTACTGCCTGGCGCCATTGACGCTGGGTGTACTGCCTCGCGCCACTAACGCTGGGTGTACTGCCTGGCGCCACTAACGCTGGGTGTACTGCCTCGCGCCACTGACGCTGGGTGTACTGCCTCGCGCCACTAACGCTGGGTTTACTGCCTGGCCCAACTGACGCTGGGTGTACTGCCTGGCGCCACTGACGCTGGGTGTACTGCCTGGCGCCACTGACGCTGGGTGTAATGCCTGGCGCCACTGACGCTGGGTGTACTGCGTGGCGCCGCTGACGCTGGGTGTACTGCCTGGCGCCACTAACGCTGGGTGTACTGCCTGGCGCCACTGACGCTGGGTGTACTGCCTCGCGCCACTAACGCTGGGTGTACTGCCTGGCGCCATTGACGCTGGGTGTACTGCCTGGCGCCACTGACGCTGGGTGTACTGCCTTCCGGCACTAACGCTGGGTGTATTGCCTGGCGCCACTGACGCTGGGTGTACTGCCTGACGCCACTGACGCTGGGTGTACTGCCTGGCGCCACTAACGCTGGGTGTACTGCCTGGCGCCAATAACGCTGGGTGTACTGCTTGGCGCCACTAACCCTGGGTGTACTGCCTGGCGCCATTGACGCTGGGTGTACGGCCTCGCGCCACTGACGCTGGGTGTACTGCCTGGCGCCACTAACGCTGGGTGTACTGCCTGGCGCCACTGACGCTGGGTGTACTGCCTCGCGCCACTGACGCTGGGTGTACTGCCTCGCGCCACTGACGCTGGGTGTACTGCCTGGCGCCACTGACGCTGGGTGTACTGCCTGGCGCCACTGACGCTGGGTGTACTGCCTGCCGCCACTAACGCGGGGTGTACTGCTTGGCGCCACTAACGCTGGGTGTACTGCATGGCGCCACTAACGCTGAGTGTACTGCCGCGCGCCACTGACGCTGGGTGTACTGCCTCGGGCCACTGACGCTGGGTGTACTGCCTCGCGCCACTGACACTGGGTGTACTGCCTGGCGCCACTGACGCTGGGTGTACTGGATGGCGCCACTGACGCTGGGTGTACTGGCTGGCGCCACTGACGCTGGGTGTACTGCCTCGCGCCACTGACGCTGGGTGTACGGCCTGGCGCCACTGACACTGAGTGTACTGCCTGGCGCCACTGACGCTGGGTGTACTGCCTGGCGCCACTGACGCCGGGTGTACTGGCTGGCGCAACTGACGATGGGTGTACTGCCTCGCGCCACTGACGCTGTGTGTACTGCCTGGCGCCACTGACGCTGGGTGTATTGCCTGGCGCCACTGACGCTGGGTGTACTGCCTGGCGCCACTAACGCTGGGTGTACTGCCTCGCGCCACTAACGCTGGGTGTACTGCCTGGCGCCACTGACGCTGGGTGTACTGCCTGGCGCCAATAACGCAGGGTGTACTGCTTGGCGCCACTAACGCTGGGTGTACTGCCTGGCGCCATTGACGCTGGGTGTACTGCCTCGCGCCACTAACGCTGGGTGTACTGCCTGGCGCCACTAACGCTGGGTGTACTGCCTCGCGCCACTGACGCTGGGTGTACTGCCTCGCGCCACTAACGCTGGGTTTACTGCCTGGCCCAACTGACGCTAGGTGTACTGCCTGGCGCCACTGACGCTGGGTGTACTGCCTGGCGCCACTGACGCTGGATGTAAAGCCTGGCGCCACTGACGCTGGGTGTACTGCGTGGCGCCGCTGACGCTGGGTGTACTGCCTGGCGCCACTAACGCTGGGTGTATTGCCTGGCGCCACTGACGCTGGGTGTACTGCCTGGCGCCACTGACGCTGGGTCTACTGCCTCGCGCCACTGACGCTGGGTGCACTGCCTGGCGCCACTGACGCTGGGTGTACTGCCTGGCGCCACTGACGCTGGATGTAAAGCCTGGCGCCACTGACGCTGGGTGTACTGCGTGGCGCCGCTGACGCTGGGTGTACTGCCTGGCGCCACTAACGCTGGGTGTACTGCCTGGCGCCACTGACGCTGGGTGTACTGCCTCGCGCCACTAACGCTGGGTGTACTGCCTGGCGCCATTGACGCTGGGTGTACTGCCTGGCGCCACTGACGCTGGGTGTACTGCCTTCCGCCACTAACGCTGGGTGTATTGCCTGGCGCCACTGACGCTGGGTGTACTGCCTGACGCCACTGACGCTGGGTGTACTGCCTGGCGCCAATAACGCTGGGTGTACCGCTTGGCGCCACTAACGCTGGGTGTACTGCCTGGCGCCACTAACGCTGGGTGTACTGCCTGGCGCCACTAACGCTGGGTGTACTGCCTGACGCCACTGACGCTGGGTGTACTGCCTGGCGCCAATAACGCTGGGTGTACTGCTTGGCGCCACTAACCCTGGGTGTACTGCCTGGCGCCATTGACGCTGGGTGTACGGCCTCGCGCCACTGACGCTGGGTGTACTGCCTGGCGCCACTAACGCTGGGTGTACTGCCTGGCGCCACTGACGCTGGGTGTACTGCCTCGCGCCACTGACGCTGGGTGTACTGCCTCGCGCCACTGACGCTGGGTGTACTGCCTGGCGCCACTGACGCTGGGTGTACTGCCTGGCGCCACTGACGCTGGGTGTACTGCCTGGCGCCATTGACGCTGGGTGTACGGCCTCGCGCCACTGACGCTGGGTGTACTGCCTGGCGCCACTAACGCTGGGTGTACTGCCTGGCGCCACTGACGCTGGGTGTACTGCCTCGCGCCACTGACGCTGGGTGTACTGCCTCGCGCCACTGACGCTGGGTGTACTGCCTGGCGCCACTGACGCTGGGTGTACTGCCTGGCGCCACTGACGCTGGGTGTACTGCCTGCCGCCACTAACGCGGGGTGTACTGCTTGGCGCCACTAACGCTGGGTGTACTGCATGGCGCCACTAACGCTGAGTGTACTGCCGCGCGCCACTAACGCTGGGTGTACGGCCTGGCGCCACTGACGCTAGGTGTACTGCGTGGCGCCGCTGACGCTGGGTGTACTGCCTGGCGCCACTAACGCTGGGTGTATTGCCTGGCGCCACTGACGCTGGGTGTACTGCCTGGCGCCACTGACGCGGGGTCTACTGCCTCGCGCCACTGACGCTGGGTGCACTGCCTGGCGCCACTGACGCTGGGTGTACTGCCTGGTGCCACTGACGCTGGGTGTACTGCCTGGCGCCACTAACGCTGGGTGTACTGCCTGGCGCCACTAACGGTGGGTGTACTGCCTGGCGCCACTGACGCTGGGTGTACTGCCTGGCGCCACTGACGCTGGGTGTACCGCCTCCCGCCACTAACGCTGGGTTTACTGCCTCGCGCCACTAACGCTGGGTGTACTGCCTGGCGCCACTGTCCCTGGGTGTACTGCCTGCCGGCACTGACGCCGGGTGTACAGCCTAGCACCACTAACGCTGGGTGTAAAGCCTGGCGCCACTGACGCTGGGTGTACTGCCTCGCGGCACTACCGCTGGGTGTACTGCCTCGCGCCACTGACGCTGGGTGTACTGCCTCGCGCCACTGACGCTGGGTGCACTGCCTGGCGCCACTGACGCTGGGTGTACTGCCTGGCCCCACTGACGCTGCTTGTACTGGCTGGCGCCACTGACGCTGGGTGTACCGCCTCGCGCCATTGACGCTGGGTGAACGGCCTGGCGCCACTGACACTGGGTGTACTGCCTGGCGCCACTGACGCTGGGTGTACTGCCTGGCGCCACTGACGCTAGGTGTACTGCCTGGCGCCACTGACGCTGGGTGTACTGCCTGGCGCACTGACGCTGGGTGTACTGCCTCGCGCCACTGACGCTGGGTGTACTGCCTCGCGCCACTGACGCTAGGTGTATCGCCTGGCGCCACTGACGCTGGGTGTACTGCCTGGCGCCACTGACGCTGGGTGTACTGCCTCGCGCCACTGACGCTGGGTGTACTGCCTCGCGCCACTGACGCTGGGTGTCTCGCCTGGCGCCACTGACGCTGGGTGTACTGCCTGGCGCCAATAACGCTGGGTGTACAGCTTGGCGCCACTGACGCTGGGTGTACTGCCTGGCGCCACTGACGCTGGGTGTACCGCCTCCCGCCACAAACGCTGGGTGTACTGCCTCGCGCCACTGGCGCTGGGTGTACTGCCTCGCGCCACTAACGATGGGTGTACTGCCTCCCGCCACTAACGCTGGGTGTACTGCCTGGCGCGGCTGACGCTGGGTGTACTGCCTGGCGCCACTAACGCTGGGTGAATTGCCTCGCGCCACTGACGCTGGGTGTACTGCCTCGCACCACTGACGCTGGGTGTACTGCCTGGCGCCACTGACGCTGGGTGTACTGCCTGGCGCCAATAACGCTGGGTGTACAGCTTGGCGCCACTGACGCTGGGTGTACTGCCTGGGGCCACAGACGCTGGGTGTACCGCCTCCCGCCACAAACGCTGGGTGTACTGCCTCGCGCCACTGGCGCTGGGTGTACTGCCTCGCGCCACTAACGATGGGTGTACTGCCTCCCGCCACTAACGCTGGGTGTACTGCCTGGGGCGGCTGACGCTGGGTGTACTGCCTGGCGCCACTAACGCTGGGTGTACTGCCTCGCGCCACTGACGCTGGGTGTACTGCCTCGCGCCACTGACGCTAGGTGTATCGCCTGGCGCCACTGACGCTGGGTGTACTGCCTGGCGCCACTGACGCTGGGTGTACTGCCTCGCGCCACTGACGCTGGGTGTACTGGCTCGCGCCACTGACGCTGGGTGTCTCGCCTGGCGCCACTGACGCTGGGTGTACTGCCTGGCGCCAATAACGCTGGGTGTACAGCTTGGCGCCACTGACGCTGGGTGTACTGCCTGGCGCCACTGACGCTGGGTGTACCGCCTCCCGCCACAAACGCTGGGTGTACTGCCTCGCGCCACTGGCGCTGGGTGTACTGCCTCGCGCCACTAACGATGGGTGTACTGCCTCCCGCCACTAACGCTGGGTGTACTGCCTGGCGCGGCTGACGCTGGGTGTACTGCCTGGCGCCACTAACGCTGGGTGAATTGCCTCGCGCCACTGACGCTGGGTGTACTGCCTCGCACCACTGACGCTGGGTGTACTGCCTGGCGCCACTGACGCTGGGTGTACTGCCTGGCGCCAATAACGCTGGGTGTACAGCTTGGCGCCACTGACGCTGGGTGTACTGCCTGGGGCCACAGACGCTGGGTGTACCGCCTCCCGCCACAAACGCTGGGTGTACTGCCTCGCGCCACTGGCGCTGGGTGTACTGCCTCGCGCCACTAACGATGGGTGTACTGCCTCCCGCCACTAACGCTGGGTGTACTGCCTGGGGCGGCTGACGCTGGGTGTACTGCCTGGCGCCACTAACGCTGGGTGTATTGCCTCGCGCCACTGACGCTGGGTGTACTGCCTCGCACCACTGACGCTGGGTGTACTGCCTGGCGCCACTGACGCTGGGTGTACTGCCTGGCGCCATTGGCGCTAGGTGTACGGCCTGGCGCCACTGACGCTGGGTGTACTGCCTGGCGCCACTGACGCTGGGTGTACTGCCTGGCGCCACTGACGCTGGGTGTACTGCCTGGCGCCACTGACGCTGGATGTACTGCCTCGCGCCGCTGACGCTGGGTGTACTGCCTGGCGCCACTGACGCTGGGTGTACTGCCTGGCGCCACTGACGCTGGGTGTACTGCCTCGCGCCACTGACGCTGGGTGTACTGCCTCGCGCCACTGACGCTGGGTGTACTGCCTCGCGCCACGAACGCTGGGTGTAAAGCCTGGCGCCACTGACGCTGGGTGTACTGCCTGGCGCCACTGACGCTGGGTGTACCGCCTGACGCCACTGACGCTGGGTGTATCGCCTGGCGCCATTGACGCTGGGTGTACTGCCTGGCGCCACTGACGCTGGGTGTACTGCCTCGCGCCACGAACGCTGGGTGTAAAGCCTGGCGCCACTGACGCTGGGTGTACTGCCTGGCGCCACTGACGCTGGGTGTACCGCCTGACGCCACTGACGCTGGGTGTACTGCCTGGCGCCACTAACGCTGGGTGTACTGCCTCGCGCCACTGACGCTGGGTGTACTGCCTCGCGCCACTGACGCTGGGTGTACTGCCTGGCGCCACTGACGCTGGGTGTACTGCCTGGCCCCACTGACGCTGGGTGTACTGGCTGGCGCCACTGACGCTGGGTGTACCGCCTCGCGCCATTGACGCTGGGTGAACGGCCTGGCGCCACTGACACTGGGTGTACTGCCTGGCGCCACTGACGCTGGGTGTACTGCCTGGCGCCACTGACGCTGGGTGTACTGCCTGGCGCCACTAACGCTGGGTGTACTGCCTGGCGCCACTAACGGTGGGTGTACTGCCTGGCACCACTGACGCTGGGTGTACTGCCTGGCGCCACTGACGCTGGGTGTACCGCCTCCCGCCACTAACGCTGGGTTTACTGCCTCGCGCCACTAACGCTGGGTGTACTGCCTGGCGCCACTGACCCTGGGTGTACTGCCTGCCGGCACTGACGCCGGGTGTACAGCCTGGCGCCACTAACGCTGGGTGTAAAGCCTGGCGCCACTGATGCTGGGTGTACTGCCTCGCGGCACTACCGCTGGGTGTACTGCCTCGCGCCACTGACGCTGGGTGTACTGCCTCGCGCCACTGACGCTGGGTGTACTGCCTGGCGCCACTGACGCTGGGTGTACTGCCTGGCCCCACTGACGCTGGGTGTACTGGCTGGCGCCACTGACGCTGGGTGTACCGCCTCGCGCCATTGACGCTGGGTGAACGGCCTGGCGCCACTGACACTGGGTGTACTGCCTGGCGCCACTGACGCTGGGTGTACTGCCTGGCGCCACTGACGCTGGGTGTTCCGCCTGGCGCCACTGACGCTGGGTGTACTGCCTGGCGCCACTGACGCTGGGTGTACTGCCTCGCGCCATTAACGCTGGGTGTACTGCCTCGCGCCACTAACGCTGGGTGTACTGCCTGGCGCTACTAACGCTGGGTGTACTGCCTGGCGCCACTGACGCTGGGTGTACTGCCTGGCGCCACTGACGCTGGGTGTACTGCCTGGCGCCACTGACGCTGGGTGTACTGCCTGGCGCACTGACGCTGGGTGTACTGCCTCGCGCCACTGACGCTGGGTGTACTGCCTCGCGCCACTGACGCTGGGTGTATCGCCTGGCGCGGCTGACGCTGGGTGTACTGCCTGGCGCCACTAACGCTGGGTGTATTGCCTCGCGCCACTGACGCTGGGTGTACTGCCTGGCGCCACTGACGCTGGGTGTACTGCCTGGCGCCAATAACGCTGGGTGTACAGCTTGGCGCCACTGACGCTGGGTGTACTGCCTGGCGCCACTGACGCTGGGTGTACCGCCTCCCGCCACAAACGCTGGGTGTACTGCCTCGCGCCACTGGCGCTGGGTGTACTGCCTCGCACCACTAACGATGGGTGTACTGCCTCCCGCCAGTAACGCTGGGTGTACTGGCTGGCGCGGCTGACGCTGGGTGTACTGCCTGGCGCCACTAACGCTGGGTGTATTGCCTCGCGCCACTGACGCTGGGTGTACTGCCTCGCACCACTGACGCTGGGTGTACTGCCTGGCGCCACTGACGCTGGGTGTACTGCCTGGCGCCATTGGCGCTAGGTGTACTGCCTGGCGCCACTGACGCTGGGTGTACTGCCCGGCGCCACTGACGCTGGGTGTACTGCCTGGCGCCACTGACGCTGGATGTACTGCCTGGCGCCGCTGACGCTGGGTGTACTGCCTGGCGCCACTGACGCTGGGTGTACTGCCTGGCGCCACTGACGCTGGGTGTACTGCCTGGCGCCACTGACGCTGGGTCTACTGCCTCGCGCCACTGACGCTGGGTGCACTGCCTGGCGCCACTGACGCTGGGTGTACTGCCTGGTGCCACTGACGCTGGGTGTACTGCCTGGCGCCACTAACGCTGGGTGTACTGCCTGGCGCCACTAACGGTGGGTGTACTGCCTGGCGCCACTGACGCTGGGTGTACTGCCTGGCGCCACTGACGCTGGGTGTACCGCCTCCCGCCACAAACGCTGGGTTTACTGCCTCGCGCCACTAACGCTGGGTGTACTGCCTGGCGCCACTGACCCTGGGTGTACTGCCTGCCGGCACTGACGCCGGGTGTACAGTCTGGCGCCACTAACGCTGGGTGTAAAGCCTGGCGCCACTGATGCTGGGTGTACTGCCTCGCGGCACTACCGCTGGGTGTACTGCCTCGCGCCACTGACGCTGGGTGTACTGCCTCGCGCCACTGACGCTGGGTGTACTGCCTGGCGCCACTGACGCTGGGTGTACTGCCTGGCCCCACTGACGCTGGGTGTACTGGCTGGCGCCACTGACGCTGGGTGTACCGCCTCGCGCCATTGACGCTGGGTGAACGGCCTGGCGCCACTGACACTGGGTGTACTGCCTGGCGCCACTGACGCTGGGTGTACTGCCTGGCGCCACTGACGCTGGGTGTACTGCCTGGCGCCACTGACGCTGGGTGTACTGCCTGGCGCACTGACGCTGGGTGTACTGCCTCGCGCCACTGACGCTGGGTGTACTGCCTCGCGCCACTGACGCTGGGTGTATCGCCTGGCGCCACTGACGCTGCGTGTACTGCCTGGCGCCACTGACGCTGGGTGTACTGCCTCGCGCCACTGACGCTGGGTGTACTGCCTCGCGCCACTGACGCTGGGTGTATCGCCTGGCGTCACTAACGCTGGGTGTACTGCCTCGCGCCACGAACGCTGGGTGTAAAGCCTGGCGCCACTGACGTTGGGTGTACTGCCTGGCGCCACTGACGCTGGGTGTACCGCCTGACGCCACTGACGCTGGGTGTACTGCCTGGCGCCACTAACGCTGGGTGTACTGCCTGGCGTCACTGACCCTGGGTGTACCGCCTCCCGCCACTAACGCTGGGTGTACTGCCTCGCGCCACTGGCGCTGGGTGTACTGCCTCGCGCCACTAACGCTGGATGTACTGCCTCCCGCCAATAACGCTGGGTGTACTGCCTGGCACGGCTGACGCTGAGTGTACTGCCTGGCGTCACTAACGCTGGGTGTACTGCCTGGCGCCACTGACGCTGGGAGTACTGCCTCGCGCCACTGACGCTGGGTGTATTGCCTCGCTCCACTGACGCTGGGTGTACTGCCTGGCGCCACTAACGCTGGGTGTACTGCCTCGCGCCACTGACGCTGGGTGTACTGCCTCGCGCCACTGACCCTGGGTGTACTGCCTGGCGCCACTAACGCTGGGCGTACTGCCTCGCGCCACTGACGCTGGGTGTATTGCCTCGCGCCACTGACGCTGGATGTACTGCCTCGCGCCCCTGACGCTGGGTGTACTGCCTGGCGCCACTGACGCTGGGTGTACTGCCTGGCGCCATTGACGCTGGGTGTACTGCCTGGCGCCACTGACGCTGGGTGTACTGCCTCGCGCCACTAACGCTGGGTGTACTGCCTCGCGCCACTGACGCTGGGTGTTCCGCCTGGCGCCACTGACGCTGGGTGTACTGCCTGGCGCCACTGACGCTTGGTGTACTGCCTCGCGCCATTAACGCTGGGTGTACTGCCTCGCGCCACTAACGCTGGGTGTACTGCCTGGCGCTACTAACGCTGGGTGTACTGCCTGGCGCCACTGACGCTGGGTGTACTGCCTGGCGCCACTGACGCTGGGTGTACCGCCTCCCGGCACTAACGCTGGGTGTACTGCCTCGCGCCATTAACGCTGGGTGTACTGCCTGGCGCCACTGACGCTGGGTGTACTGCCTGCCGCCACTAACGCTGGGTGTACTGCTTGCCGCCACTGACGCTGGGTGTACTGCCTCGCGCCACTGACGCTGGGTGTACTGCCTCGCGCCACTGACGCTGGGTGTACTGCCTGGCGCCACTGACGCTGGGTGTACTGCCTGGCGCCACTAACGCTGGGTGTACTGCTTGGCGCCACTAACGCTGGGTGTACTGCCTGGCGCCACTAACGCTGGGTGTACGCCTGGCGCCACTAACGCTGGGTGTACTGCCAGGCGCCATTGACGCTGGGTGTACTGCCTCGCACCACTGACGCTGGGTGTACTGCCTGGCGCCACTAACGCTGGGTGTACTGCCTCGCGCCACTGACGCTGGGTGTACTGCCTCGCGCCACTGACGCTGGGTGTACTGCCTCGCGCCACTAACGCTGGGTGTACTGCCTCGCGCCACTGACGCTGGGTGTACTGCCTCGCGCTACTGACGCTGGATGTACTGCCTCGCGCCCCTGACGCTGGGTGTACTGCCTCGCGCCACTGACGCTGGGTGTACTGCCTGGCGCCATTGACGCTGGGTGTACTGCCTGGCGCCACTGACGCTGGGTGTACTGCGTCGCGCCACTAACGCTGGGTGTACTGCCTCGCGCCACTGACGCTGGGTGTTCCGCCTGGCGCCACTGACGCTGGGTGTACTGCCTCGCGCCATTAACGCTGGGTGTACTGCCTCGCGCCACTAACGCTGGGTGTACTGCCTTGCGCTACTAACGCTGGGTGTACTGCCTGGCGCCACTGACGCTGGGTGTACTGCCTGGCGCCACTGACGCTGGGTGTACCGCCTCCCGGCACTAACGCTGGGTGTACTGCCTCGCGCCACTAACGCTGGGTGTACTGACTGGCGCCACTGACGTTGGGTGTACTGCCTGCCGCCACTAACGCTGGGTGTACTGCCTGCCGCCACTGACGCTGGGTGTACTGCCTCGCGCCACTGACGCTGGGTGTACTGCCTGGCGCCACTGACGCTGGGTGTACTGCCTCGCGCCACTAACGCTGGGTGTACTGCCTCGCGCCACTGACGCTGGGTGTTCCGCCTGGCGCCACTGACGCTGGATGTACTGCCTCGCGCCCCTGACGCTGGGTGTACTGCCTCGCGCCACTGACGCTGGGTGTACTGCCTGGCGCCATTGACGCTGGGTGTACTGCCTGGCGCCACTGACGCTGGGTGTACTGCCTGGCGCCACTGACGCTGGGTGTACTGCCTCGCGCCATTAACGCTGGGTGTACTGCCTCGCGCCACTAACGCTGGGTGTACTGCCTGGCGCTACTAACGCTGGGTGTACTGCCTGCCGCCACTGACGCTGGGTGTACTGCCTGGCGCCACTGACGCTGGGTGTACCGCCTCCCGGCACTAACGCTGGGTGTACTGCCTCGCGCCACTAACGCTGGGTGTACTGACTGGCGCCACTGACGTTGGGTGTACTGCCTGCCGCCACTAACGCTGGGTGCACTGCCTGCCGCCACTGACGCTGGGTGTATTGCCTCGCGCCACTGACGCTGGGTGTACTGCCTGGCGCCACTGACGCTGGGTGTACTGCCTCGCGCCACTGACGCTGGGTGTACTGCCTGGCGCCACTGACGCTGGGTGTACTGCCTGGCGCCACTGACGCTGGGTGTACTGCCTGGCGCCACTAACGCTGGATGTACTGCTTGGCGCCACTAACGCTGGGTGTACTGCCTGGCGCCACTAACGCTGGGTGTACGCCTGGCGCCACTGACGCTGGGTGTACTGCCTGGCGCCACTAACGCTGGGTGTACTGCTTGGCGCCACTAACGCTGGGTGTACTGCCTGGCGCCACTGACGCTGGGTGTACTGTCTCGCGCCACTGACGCTGGGTGTACTGCCTGGCGCCACTGACGCTTGGTGTACTGCCTGGCGCCACTAACGCTGGATGTACTGCCTCGCGCCACTAACGCTGGGTGTACTGCCTCGCGCCACTGACGCTGGGTGTACTGCCTGGCGCCACTGACGCTGGGTTTACTGCCTCGCGCCACTGACGCTGGGTGTACTGCCTGGCGCCACTGACGCTGGGTGTACTGCCTGGCGCCACTGACGCTGGGTGAACTGCCTGGCGCCACTGACGCTGGGTGTACTGCCTGGCGCCACTGGCGCTGGGTGTACTGCCTGGCGCCACTAACGCTGGATGTACTGCTTGGCGCCACTAATGCTGGGTGTACTGCCTGGCGCCACTAACGCTGGGTGTACGCCTGGCGCCACTAACGCTGGGTGTACTGCCTGGCGCCATTGACGCTGGGTGTACTGCCTCGCGCCACTGACGCTGGGTGTACTGCCTGGCGCCACTAACGCTGGGTGTACTGCCTCGCGCCAGTGACGCTGGGTGTACTGCCTCGCGCCACTGACGCTGGGTGTACTGCTTGGCGCCACTAACGCTGGGTGTACTGCCTCGCGCCACTGACGCTGGGTGTACTGCCTCGCGCTACTGACGCTGGATGTACTGCCTCGCGCCCCTGACGCTGGGTGTACTGCCTGGCGCCACTGACGCTGGGTGTACTGCCTGGCGCCATTGACGCTGGGTGTACTGCCTTGCGCCACTGACGCTGGGTGTACTGCCTCGCGCCATTAACGCTGGGTGTACTGCCTCGCGCCACTAACGCTGGGTGTATTGCCTGGCGCTACTAACGCTGGGTGTACTGCCTGGCGCCACAGACGCTGGGTGTACTGCCTGGCGCCACTGACGCTGGGTGTACTGCCTCGCGCCATTAACGCTGGGTGTACTGCCTCGCGCCATTAACGCTGGGTGTATTGCCTGGCGCTACTAACGCTGGGTGTACTGCCTGGCGCCACAGACGCTGGGTGTACTGCCTGGCGCCACTGACGCTGGGTGTACCGCCTCCCGGCACTAACGCTGGGTGTACTGCCTCGCGCCACTAACGCTGGGTGTACTGCCTGGCGCCACTGACGCTGGGTGTACTGCCTCGCGCCACTGACGCTGGGTGTACTGCCTGGCGCCACTGACGCTGGGTGTACTGCCTCGCGCCACTGACGCTGGGTGAACTGCCTCGCGCCACTGACGCTGGGTGTACTGCCTGGCGCCACTGACGCTGGGTGTACTGCCTGGCGCCACTAACGCTGGATGTACTGCTTGGCGCCACTAACGCTGGGTGTACTGCCTGGCGCCAGTAACGCTGGGTGTACGCCTGGCGCCACTAACGCTGGGTGTACTGCCTGGCGCCATTGACGCTGGGTGTACTGCCTCGCGCCACTGACGCTGGGTGTACTGCCTGGCGCCACTAACGCTGGGTGTACTGCCTCGCGCCACTGACGCTGGGTGTACTGCCTCGCGCCACTGACGCTGGGTGTACTGCCTGGCGCCACTAACGCTGGGTGTACTGCCTCGCGCCACTGACGCTGGGTATACTGCCTCGCGCTACTGACGCTGGATGTACTGCCTCGCGCCCCTGACGCTGTGTGTGCTGCCTGGCGCCACTGACGCTGGGTGTACTGCCTGGCGCCATTGACGCTGGGTGTACTGCCTGGCGCCACTGACGCTGGGTGTACTGCCTCGCGCCACTAACGCTGGGTGTACTGCCTCGGGCCACTGACGCTGGGTGTTCCGCCTGGCGCCACTGACGCTGGGTGTACTGCCTGGCGCCACTGACGCTGGGTGTACTGCCTCGCGCCATTAACGCTGGGTGTACTGCCTCGCGCCACTAACGCTGGGTGTACTGCCTGGCGCTACTAACGCTGGGTGTATTGCCTGGCGCCACAGACGCTGGGTGTACTGCCTGGCGCCACTGACGCTGGGTGTACCGCCGCCCGGCACTAACGCTGGGTGTACTGCCTCGCGCCACTAACGCTGGGTGTACTGACTGGCGCCACTGACGCTGGGTGTACTGCCTGCCGCCACTAACGCTGGGTGTATTGCCTGCCGCCACTGACGCTGGGTGTACTGCCTCGCGCCACTGACGCTGGGTGTACTGCCTGGCGCCACTGACGCTGGGTGTACTGCTTCGCGCCACTGACGCTGGGTGTACTGCCTGGCGCCACTGACGCTGGGTGTACTGCCTCGCGCCACTGACGCTGGGTGTACTGCCTGGCGCCACTAACGCTGGGTGTACTGCCTCGCGCCACTAACGCTGGGTGGACTGCCTGGCGCCACTGACGCTGGGTGTACTGCCTGGGGCCACTGACGCTGGGTGTACTGCCTGGCGCCACTGACGCTTGGTGTACTGCCTGGCGCCACTAACGCTGGATGTACTGCCTCGCGCCACTAACGCTGGGTGTACTGCCTCGCGCCACTGACGCTGGGTGTACTGCCTGGCGCCACTAACGCTGGGTGTACTGCCTGGCGCCACTGACGCTGGGTTTACTGCCTGGCGCCACTAACGCTGGGTGTACTGCTTGGCGCCACTGACGCTGGGTGTACTGCCTGGCGCCACTGACGCTGGGTGTACTGCCTGGCGCCACGAACGCTGGGTGTAAAGCCTGGCGCCACTGACGCTGGGTGTACTGCCTGGCGCCACTGACGCTGGGTGTACTGCCTGGCGCCACTGCCGCTGGGTGTACTGCCTGGCGCCACTGACGCTGGGTGTACTGCCTGTCGCCACTAACGCTGGGTGTACTGCTTGGCGCCACTGACGCTGGGTGTACTGCCTGGCGCCACTGACGCTGGGTGTACTGCCTCGCGCCACGAACGCTGGGTGTAAAGCCTGGCGCCACTGACGCTGGGTGTACTGCCTGGCGCCACTGACGCTGGGTGTACTGCCTGGCGCCACTGCCGCTGGGTGTACTGCCTGGCGCCACTGACGCTGGGTGTACTGCCTTGCGCCCATGACGCTGGGTGTACTGCCTTGCGCCCATGACGCTGGGTGTACTGCCTGGCGCCACTAACGCTGGGTGTACTGCCTGGCGCCACTGACGCTGGGTGTACCGCCTGACGCCACTGCCGCTGGGTGTACTGCCTGGCGCCACTGACGCTGGGTGTACTGCCTCACGCCACTAACGCTGGGTGTACTGCCCCGCGCCACTAACGCTGGGTGTAATGCCTGGCGCCACTAACGCTGGGTGTACTGCCTGGCGCCACTGACGCTGGGTGTACTGCCTGGCGCCACTAAAGCTGGGTGTACTGCCTGGCGTCACTGACGCTGGGTGTACCGCCTCCCGCCACTAACGCTGGGTGTACTGCCTCGCGCCACTGGCGCTGGGTGTACTGCCTCGCGCCACTAACGCTGGATGTACTGCCTCCCGCCACTAACGCTGGGTGTACTGCCTGGCGCGGCTGACGCTGAGTGTACTGCTTGGCGTCACTAACGCTGGGTGTACTGCCTGGCGCCACTGACGCTGAGTGTACTGCCTGGCGCCACTGACGCTGGGTGTACTGCCTGGCGCCACTGACGCTGGGTGTACTGCCTGGCGCCATTGACGCTAGGTGTACTACCTGGCGCCACTAACGCTGGGTGTACTGCCTCACGCCTCTAACGCTGGGTGTAAAGCCTGGCGCCACGGACGCTGGGTGTACTGCCTCGCGCCACTAACGCTGGGTGTGCTGCCTGGCGCCACTGACGCTGGATGTACTGCCTGGCGCCACTGACGCTGGGTGTACTGCCTGGAGCCACTGACGCTGGGTGTACTGCCTGGCGCCACTAACGCTGGGTGTACTGCCTGGCGCCACTGACGCTGGGTGTACTGCCTGGCGCTACTGACGCTGGGTGTACTGCATGGCCCACCTGACGCTGGGTGTACTGCCTGGCGCCACTGACGCTGGGTGTACTGCCTGGCGCCACTGACGCTGGGTGTAAAGCCTGGCGCCACTGACGCTGGGTGTACTGCCTGGCGCCACTGACGCTGGGTGTACTGCCTGGCGCCACTGACGCTGGGTGTAAAGCCTGGCGCCACTGAGGCTGGGTGTACTGCCTGGCGCCGCTGACGCTGGGTGTACTGCCTGGCGCCACTAACGCTGGGTGTACTGCCTGGCGCCACTGACGCTGGATGTACTGCCTGGCGCCACTAACGCTGGGTGTACTGCCTGGCGCCATTGACGCTGGGTGTACTGCCTGGCGCCACTAACGCTGGGTGTACTGCGTCGCGCCACTAACGCTGGGTGTACTGCCTGGCGCCACTGACGCTGGGTGTACTGCCTGCCGCCACTGACGCTGGGTGTACTGCCTCGCGCCATTGACGCCTGGAGTACTGCCTCGCGCCAACTAACGCTGGGTGTACTGCCTGGCGCCACTAACGCTGGGTGTACTGCCTCGCGCCACTGACGCTGGGTGTACTGCCTCGCGCCACTAACGCTGGGTGTACTGCCTGCCGCCACTGACGCTGGGTGTACTGCCTCGCGCCGCTGACGCTGGGTGTACTGCCTGGCGCCACTAACGCTGGGTGTACTGCCTGGCGCCACTGACGCTGGGTGTACTGCCTCGCGCCACTGACGCTGGGTGTACTGCCTGGCGCCACTGACGCCTGGTGTACTGCCTGGCGCCACTGACGCTGGGTGTACTGCCTCGCGCCACTGACGCTGGGTGCACTGCCTCGCGCCACTAACGCTGGGTGTACTGCCTGGCGCCACTGACGCTGGGTGTACTGCCTCGCGCCACTGACGCTGGGTGTACTGCCTCGCGCCACTGACGGTCGGTGTACTGCCTGGCGCCACTGACGCTGGGTGTACTGCCTTACGCCACTGACGCTGGGTGTACTGCCTTCCGCCACTAACGCTGGGTGTATTGCCTGGCGCCATTGACGCTAGGTGTACTGCCTGGTGCCGCTGACGATGGGTGTACTGCCTGGTGCCACTGACGCTGGGTGTACTGCCTGGCGCCACTGACGCTGGGTGTACTGCCTCGCGCCACTAACGCTGGGTGTACTGCCTGGCGCCACTAACGCTGGGTGTGCTGCCTGGCGCCACTAACGCTGGGTGTACTGCCTGGCGCCACTGACGCTGGGTGTACTGCCTGGCGCCACTGACGCTGGGTGTACCGCCTCCCGCCACTAACGCTGGGTGTACTGCCTCGCGCCACTAACGCTGGGTGTACTGCCTGGCGCCACTGACGCTGGGTGTACTGCCCTGCGCCACTGACGCTGGGTGTACTGCCTCGCGCCATTGACGCTGGGTGTACTGCCTCGCGCCACTAACGCTGGGTGTACTGCCTGGCGCCACTAACGCTGGGTGTACTGCCTCGCGCCACTGACGCTGGGTTTACTGCCTCGCGCCACTAACGCTGGGTGTACTGCCTGCCGCCACTGACGCTGGGTGTACTGCCTCGCGCCACTGACGTTGGGTGTACTGCCTGGCGCCACTAACGCTGGGTGTACTGGCTGGCGCCACTGACGCTGGGTGTACTGCCTCGCACCACTGACGCTGGGTGTACTGCCTCGCGCCACTGACGCCGGGTGTACTGCCTGGCGCCACTGACGCTGGGTGTACTGCCTGGCGCCACTAACGCTGGGTGTACTGCTTGGCGCCACTAACGCTGGGTGTACTGCCTGGCGCCACTAACACTGGGTGTACGCCTGGCGCCACTAACGCTGGGTGTACTGCCTGGCGCCATTGACGCTAAGTGTACTGCCTCGCGCCACTGACGCTGGGTGTACTGCCTGGCGCCATTGACGCTGGGTGTACTGCCTGGCGCCACTAACGCTGGGTGTACTGCCTCGCGCCACTAACGCTGGGTGTACTGCCTGGCGCCACTGACGCTGGGTGTACTGCCTGCCGCCACTGACGCTGGGTGTACTGCCTCGCGCCATTGACGCTGGGAGTACTGCCTCGCGCCAACTAACGCTGGGTGTACTGCCTGGCGCCACTAACGCTGGGTGTACTGCCTCGCGCCACTGACGCTGGGTGTACTGCCTCGCGCCACTGACGCTGGGTGTACTGCCTGGCGCCACTGACGCTCGGTGTACTGCCTGGCGCCACTGACGCTGGGTGTACTGCCTTACGCCACTGACGCTGGGTGTACTGCCTTCCGCCACTAACGCTGGGTGTATTGCCTGGCGCCATTGACGCTAGGTGTACTGCCTGGTGCCGCTGACGATGGGTGTACTGCCTGGTGCCACTGACGCTGGGTGTACTGCCTGGCGCCACTGACGCTGGGTGTACTGCCTCGCGCCACTAACGCTGGGTGTACTGCCTGGCGCCACTAACGCTGGGTGTGCTGCCTGGCGCCACTAACGCTGGATGTACTGCCTGGCGCCACTGACGCTGGGTGTACTGCCTGGCGCCACTGACGCTGGGTGTACCGCCTCCCGCCACTAACGCTGGGTGTACTGCCTCGCGCCACTAACGCTGGGTGTACTGCCTGGCGCCACTGACGCTGGGTGTACTGCCCTGCGCCACTGACGCTGGGTGTACTGCCTCGCGCCATTGACGCTGGGTGTACTGCCTCGCGCCACTAACGCTGGGTGTACTGCCTGGCGCCACTAACGCTGGGTGTACTGCCTCGCGCCACTGACGCTGGGTTTACTGCCTCGCCGCCACTAACGCTGGGTGTACTGCCTGCCGCCACTGACGCTGGGTGTACTGCCTCGCGCCACTGACGTTGGGTGTACTGCCTGGCGCCACTAACGCTGGGTGTACTGGCTGGCGCCACTGACGCTGGGTGTACTGCCTCGCGCCACTGACGCTGGGTGTACTGCCTCGCGCCACTGACGCCGGGTGTACTGCCTGGCGCCACTGACGCTGGGTGTACTGCCTGGCGCCACTAACGCTGGGTGCACTGCTTGGCGCCACTAACGCTGGGTGTACTGCCTGGCGCCACTAACACTGGGTGTACGCCTGGCGCCACTAACGCTGGGTGTACTGCCTGGCGCCATTGACGCTAAGTGTACTGCCTCGCGCCACTGACGCTGGGTGTACTGCCTGGCGCCACCAACGCTGGGTGTACTGCCTCGCGCCACTAACGCTGGGTGTACTGCCTGGCGCCACTGACGCTGGGTGTACTGCCTGGCGCCACTGACGCTGGGTGTACTGCCTGGCGCCACTGACGCTGGGTGTACTGCCTGGCGCCACTAACGCTGGGTGTACTGCTTGGCGCCACTAACGCTGGGTGTACTGCCTCGCGCCACTGACGCTGGGTGTACTGCCTCGCGCCACTGACGCTGGGTGTACTGCCTGGCGCCACTAACGCTGGGTGTACTGCTTGGCGCCACTAACGCTGGGTGTACTGCCTCGCGCCACTGACGCTGGGTGTACTGCCTCGCGCCACTGACGCTGGGTGTACTGCCTGGCGCCACTGACGCTGGGTGTACTGCCTGGCGCCACTAACGCTGGGTGTACTGCCTCGCGCCACTAACGCTGGGTGTACTGCCTCGCGCCACTGACGCTGGGTGTACTGCCTCGCGCCACTAACGCTGGGTGTACTGCCTGGCGCCACTGACGCTGGGTGTACTGCCTCGCGCCACTGACGCTGGGTGTACTGCCTCGCGCCACTGACGCTCGGTGTACTGCCTGGCGCCACTGACGCTGGGTGTACTGCCTTACGCCACTGACGCTGGGTGTACTGCCTGGCGCCACTAACGCTGGGTGTACTGCCTCGCGCCACTAACGCTGGGTGGACTGCCTTGCGCTACTGACGCTGGGTGTACTGCCTCGCGCCACTAACGCTGGGTGTATTGCCTGGCGCCACTGACGCTGGGTGTACTGCCTGGCGCCACTGACGCTCGGTGTACTGCCTCGCGCCACTAACGCTGGGTGTACTGCCTGGCGCCACTGACGCTGGGTGTACTGCCTGGCGCCACTTACGCTGGGTGTACGCCTGGCGCCACTAACGCTGGGTGTACTGCCTGGCGCCACTAAAGCTGGGTGTGCTGCCTGGCGCCATTGACGCTGGGTGTACTGCCTGGCGCCACTAACGCTGGGTGTACTGCCTGGCGCCACTAACGCTGGGTGTACTGCCTGGCGCCATTGACGCTGGGTGTACTGCCTGGCGCCACTAACGCTGGGTGTACTGCCTGGCGCCACTGACGCTGGGTGTACTGCCTGGCGCCACTGACGCTGGGTGTTCCGCCTGGCGCCACTGACGCTGGGTGTACTTCCTCGGGCCACTGACGTTGGGTGTACTTCCTCGCGCCACTATTCTTTCTGCGCAACCTCAATAGCCCACCCCCCCCCCCCCCCCCCCCCCCCCGGTTGCCTGTCTCTCTCTCACTTATTGGATCCGCGCCTGGGTAGCACTTGAAATGGTGCCCCTCCTTTCGTGAATTCCTGGATCCGCCATTACATGAGAGCAGCAAGGAGTTATTGGCCATCCACGATAAGATGCACGAGAGCGCGTCGGCCGTGGTCAAGTTGTAAAAGAGGATGCGATAGGCTGTTCCGTTCTGCTTGGTGTTACCAAGCAGGGTTCTACATGAGTTACATGACCAGACTCACCTCCTCACTTGAGCACCGATATCTTAAATGAATTCTTACAATGTACGCATTGCATGGTTATCTTTATCTGCCGAGATTATCGTTGAGTATCACATTAGAACTACTCTTTTGGCTCCAGCGGATAGTTTCAACGATTTCTTGGAAGTCATACCTTCGGGTCAAACAGTCCAACCAATAGAAGTTCGGGCGCGTACAAATATGTCAGATTTGAGAATTGTTTGTACCCGAATGGTTGTGAGGTACAAGTGAAAAAAACAGCATTTACTTTACCCAAATGTAGCACGATTTCATACTCTGCTTCACTTTACTAAAATTGCGCTGACCGAATTCACAGAGACTCCACTTGGCGAAGACCTGATACCACTGCAATGACTATTGGTGCCACTATCATAAAGAAAAAACACGCCTTCCGTTCGACTATCAGGGCGGCTAACATAACCGGCCCAATAAACAGCGTCAGTCTTATGGCTTCTAGTCCGTCCGTCATCTGAGTTTTGAAGCGGTCGAGGCAAAATTCACCCACAGAAAAAGACAAGAGGGAGACAGAGAGATATACAGACAAACAAAAAAGACGAGATACAGCGGAGAGTCGGAGAGATCAGTCGGGACAGACAGCGATAGTGCGTTTGGTTATCTGTGGCTATTAATGTATTTGTATTATATTGACATGGACATATTTCCCAAATGAATGCTTTTCCCTGAATCTGCATGTCGGCTATTTGTCATGCCATGTTTGTGGCGGTTCCATAGCAACGATGAATATGCTAGGAAGAGAAATACAATGATTGTAACCACAAGTCACGAATACAAGGCCATTGGCTCATGCAAGTCTCCGACTTCCAATAACCAGGTTTCCACTGTGCGTTTGGAGTAGGTCGAATTTTACGTTACACAATAGCAGCTCGACCTCAATTTATTAAGACGAACATTTTCAATTTTCGTCTTATGTCGGTGTGTTCCGTTTTTCTGTCTGTTTGTCCGTTAACGCATTATCTGTCGAATGCCTTATGATATCGACTTCAAAATTCACAAAAAGATGCGGAATGGCAATCTTCAGGCTAAGTTCGTAGATGGGCCATGTAGGTCAAAGGTCAAGGTCACGGGATTTTCGCTTAAAGTGTTCGTGCCACGCCAAAACAACTTTAGCTCATATTAATCTGCTGTGTGTCCGCGCTTATATTATCGAGCTGTAACGCCCCAAATAGTAGAAGGGCATACTTTTTCCACTTGTTTTCGCACTTACCAATTTAACTTCTGCGAGCGAGAAAAGTGACGTCAAAGGGAAATACAAACGCACGTGCTTTTATATTGAGACCCAGATTCTGTCTGCTCATTGGCTTGAACTCAAAGAAACGCAGTCAACCATGAAAACAATACACGCCCTCGACCATAGATGTCTACGCACTGCATCAAAGCTCACCTGTCACTCTTGTGACATCATTGGGGAATTTTCAAATAACGCTCAGATGCAATGCTCCCAGAAATAAACCCGCCGGACCTCACTTTAACTTTGCTACTTTAACAAACCCGTCTATAGTGATATCGTGGAATAAAACCTGTAAACTCCCATTAAAACAAATTGTTATTTGTTTATTTTCCCTAAACCAAGTTAACTCTGAGTAAGACAAAATCGTGGCGCGAACACTTTAACCATTGAGAGAAAAGAAAAAAAGGGAAAATCGCTATAACGTTCGCAGTTTCTATTTAATCACGCTGAAAATTATTTCACGTATTGGGCTCATTAGTACCTTCTATATCGTCTTTCATTTGTGCAAATCGCCCAAATAGTTTTTCCCGCTAAAAAATCCCCAAGTTTAATATGGGACCCTACGGGAGCATTTTGGCGGGAACCTGGCCTCCTCAATTGCTCCATGAAGGGGACATGTCAGGCAACGACACCTTGCGTGAGACATGACATTAGTATTTGGGCGCAAAGTACTACATTGGTCAAGGTCACGCTCCCAAGGTCAAGGTCAAGGTTACGAAACATGTTTTCCCACGTAACTCCGTTAATATTTGTTCTAGAGATTCGTGATTTGTTTCAGAGTAGTCTTCAGAGACAGGTACAAAAGTGGCCTCAGATTTCACCTCACATTTATAGTTTTCGATTTATTGGATAATCAATTTTGACATTGCCGAAAGTGCAAAAAAATTGCTGTGACTACATAAATGCAGGTAGATGACTCACATGTACTGGAACATATTACCCATATTACTGGCATCACGTTTGCCACATTGCATCAAAATCGAAGCAGTAGTTCGGACGCTAGCAAATAATCACACTTTAACATGGGCAAGCCCATTATAAGGCCTCGATACGCCAAATAACTGACGGCGTGCCATGCCAACGTCATGAAATGAGTCTTAACATAGTCGAATTGGCCCCATAACCACAATTTTCGTCTTCCTTCTCTAGCTCTGCTTGTTGTTTTGTATCCGTGGTTCTATTGAATTGGATCTGGTGTTGTCATATATAAATACATATACATTGGATAAATCCTATATTTATTTATCTTTAAGGTGAGCTGAAGGACAACACGACACTTGTGAAAACAACAACATTCGGGTGGCTGTGACCACCACAAGGTGCGACCGAGGTCCGCAGCCACAGCCACAGCCACAGTAATAGCCACAGCCAAAGCCACAGCCACGTCTACAGCCACATCCACAGTAATAGCCACAGCCACATCCACATCTACAGCCACAGCCATATCCATATCCACAGCCACAGCCACATCTATAGCCACAGCCACCAGTCACAGCCACAACCACAGCCACAACCACAACCACAGTCAGTCACCAGTCACAACCACCAGTCACAACCACCAGTCACAACCACCAGTCTCCACAGCCACTAGTCTCCACAGCCATCAGTCACGACCACCAGTCTCCACAGCCATCAGTCACGACCACCAGTCCCAGCCATTAGTCCTAGCCGTCAGTACCACCCACCGGTCTCAGCCACCAGTATCACCCATCAGTCACAGCCACCAGTCACAGCCACCGGTCTCAGCCACCAGTCACAACCACCAGTCACAGCCATTAGTCCTAACCGTCAGTACCATCCACCGGTCTCAGCCACCAGTATCACCCACCAGTCACAGCCACCAGCCACCGCCACCAGTCTCAGCCACCAGTCACAACCTCCAGTCACAACCATTAGTCCTAGCCGTCAGTACCATCCACCGGTCTCAGCCACCAGTATCACCCACCGGTCCCAGCCATCAGTCACAGCCACCAGTCACAGCCACCAGTCACAGCCACCGGTCTCAGCCACCAGTCACAACCACCAGTCACAGCCACCAGCCACAGCCACCAGTCACAACCACCAGTCACAACCACCGATCACAACCACCAGTCACAGCCACCGGTCTCCGCCACCAGTCACAGCCACCAGTCACAACCTCCAGTCACAGCCACCAGTCACAACCACCAGTCTCAGCCACCAGTCACAGCCACCAGTCACAACCTCCAGTCACAGCCACCAGTCACAACCACCAGTCTCAGTCACCAGTCACAGCCACCAGTCACAACCACCAGTCTCAGCCACCAGTCACAGCCACCAGTCACAACGTCCAGTCACAGCCACCAGTCACAACCACCGGTCTCAGCCACCAGTAAAAACCGCCAGTCGCAACTACCAGTCACAACCACTAGTCACAACCTCCAGTCACAACCACCAGTCACAACCACCAGTCTCAGCCACCAGTCACAACCACTGGTCACAGCCACCAGTCACAACCACCAGTCTCAGCCACCAGTCACAACCACCAGTCACAGCCACCAATCACAACCACCAGTCACAGCCACTAGTCACCACCACAAGTCTCAGCCACCAGTCACAAGCACCAGTCTCAGCCACCAGTCACAGCTACCAGTCACAACCTCCAGTCACAGCCACCAGTCACAACCACCAGTCACAGCCACCAATCACAACTACCAGTCACAACCACCAGTCACAACCTCCAATCATAGCCACCAGTCACAACCACCAGTCACAGCCACCAGTCACAACGTCAAGTCACAGCCACCAGTCACAACCACCAGTCTCAGCCACCAGTCACAGCGACCAGTCACAACCACCAGTCACAACCACCAGTCACAACCACCAGTCACAACCACCAGTCTCAGCCACCAGTCACAACCACTGGTCACAGCCACCAGTCACAACCACCAGTCTCAGCCACCAGTCACAACCACCAGTCACAGCCACCAATCACAACCACCAGTCACAGCCACTAGTCACCACCACAAGTCTCAGCCACCAGTCACAACCACCAGTCTCAGCCACCAGTCACAGCCACCAGTCACAACCTCCAGTCACAGCCACCAGTCACAACCACCAGTCACAGCCACCAGTCCCAACTACCAGTCACAACCACCAGTCACAACCTCCAGTCATAGCCACCAGTCACAACCACCAGTCACAGCCACCAGTCACAACGTCAAGTCACAGCCACCAGTCACAACCACCAGTCTCAGCCACCAGTCACAGCCACCAGTCACAACCACCAGTCACAACCTCTAGTCACAGCCACCAGTCACAACCACCAGTCTCAGCCACCAGTCACAACCACCGGTCACAGCCACCAGTCACAACCACCAGTCTCAGCCACCCGTCACAACCACCAGTCACAGCCACCAATCACAACCACCAGTCACAGCCACTAGTCACCACCACAAGTCTCAGCCACCAGTCACAACCACCAGTCTCAGCCACCCGTCACAACCACCAGTCACAGCCACCAATCACAACCACCAGTCACAGCCACTAGTCACCACCACAAGTCTCAGCCACCAGTCACAACCACCAGTCTCAGCCACTAGTGATCGCCGCCGGTCGCCATCACAGTCACCCCGCCTTGGGCGGGCGTGATTCCACCCGGCGGTTACTTCGTCCAGTCAGTGCACGCGTAAAATCAATGCAATGGGGACCACGGTGACCGGGTGAGAGCGGGAATAGGGGGCGATACGGAGCGAAAGGCGGGGCGAGAGGACGGGCGAGGTGGTGAGAGAGGGCGAGAGGCAGGGGAGAGAGGTGGTGAGAGAGGGCGATAGGCAGGGGGAGAGAGGTGGTGAGAGAGGGCGAGAGGCAGGAGGAGAGAGGTGGGGAGAGAGGGCGAGAAGCAGGGGGAGAGAGGTGGTGAGAGAGGGCGAGAGGCAGGGGGAGGGGGGGAGAGAGAGGGGACGAGAGAGAGCGAAAGGCGGGGTGAGAGAGGGAGAGAGGGGGTGAGAGAAAAAGCGAGAGGCGGCGGGAGAGAGGGGAAGAGAGGGGGTGAGCGGGGCAGAGAGGGGACGAGAGAGAGCGAGAGGCGGGGTGAAAGGGGGAGAGTGGGGCTGAGAGGGGGAGATAGTGGACGAGCGAGAGGCGGGATGAGAGGGGGAGAGAGGGGGTGAGAGAGAGCGAGAGGCGGGGTGAGAGGGGGAGAGAGGGGGTGAGAGAGAGCGAGAGGCGGGGTGAGAGGGGGAGAGAGGAGTCGAAAGGCGAGGAGAGAGGGAGCTAGAGGCGGGGTTACAGAGGGAGAGAGTGGGTGAGGGGACGCGAGGCGGGGTGACGGGGCGAGAGGGAGCTAGAGGCGGGAAGGGAGGGCGTAAGAGGGGACGAGAGGAAGCGAGAGGCGGGCGGGAAGTGGGGGGAACAGGGAGCGAGAGTGGAAAGGAAGCAGGGGGCGGGGGTGGGATGGACCACCAGGGAGTTTCATTGGATCGCGATCCAGCCGACGGCGCAGTTTGTCTGCCTGAGAATTGTGTTTTTGTGTTCAGGTAGCTTGCGAATTAGCGCTATATCATCTGGGAATACCAATACGCAAGTGACCAGAGACGACGGGCCCGCGGCTAGCAACGAACGGCGGGTCTCTGGGGCAACACCCCCCCCCCACCCTACCGCCAGGGAACCCTGTAAATAGATGGACATTTACTCGCGTCCGTCTATGATTACGACCCGTTTGCGCTGGGATCTAAACACCGTGAAAGGTATCGACGTATGCAGATGGACAAATCATGCCTGCTTATATCCGATGGGAGCTAGCTTTTTTTATCGCTTACGAAGTGGTATGGTGGCCGGATACCGCTCCCCAGCTACGTCACCTTAACCACGATGGAGGAAACATTAGGACAGCATCGGCTCTTGTAGCGCCTTGGTGACGACTACGTGTCATAAACTACACCCTAACCCGTCTTCACCGATGTGCGCATATATATATAAATATATATATAATTCAACTTTATTGATCCACTAATATCTGTTCACCCTGAAAGTTCATCGCGGCTATTTTGGACCACACACAACAGTGTCTACGATGAATGACACTGGAAGCGACGTCACGGTGTCCAGCGTCACCGGCATGACGCAGGGCGCGCGCAACGGGACTGGATTGGACGTCCCCTTCTTCGAGACCTACTACTCAGTGCCCAGGTTCGCCGTGGAAACGGCCGTGGCGCTCGTTGCGCTCCTGGCCAACGTCGCCGCAATCATCTTACTGAGAACCGGAAGTAACACCAAGCAGAACGGAACAGCCTATCGCATCCTCTTTTACAACTTGACCACGGCCGACGCGCTCTCGTGCATCTTATCGTGGCTGGCCAATAACTCCCTGCTGCTGTTTAAGTTCGGCTTTTCCGACCTGGGGCCGGACGGGGCGGGCAGTGCGGCCGAGGATTACATTTGTAAATTTTTTGTCTACCTGACAACGGCGGTCTTTGTGTCGGCCGCCTTCGGCATCGAGAGCGTATGGACGATGCTGGGCTTCACGGCCGTGCAGTACAGTTCCATCTCCAAGCCGCTCACACACTGGGCCACCGCCAAACCCAAGAAAATAGTCCTCTTCGTGTGCTTTACGTGGCTGTTCACCGCGTTGGGGTGTTGCGTGCCCTTCGCCTTCCTTTTCATCCTGACGGACCTGCACGCCTGCTCCGCGCACGTTCAAACCCGCATCATGCAGGTGGTGGTGCTGGGCAGCAACCTGGCGGTGACCATCGTGTGCGTCTTGCTGGCCGCCACCATCGCCCTCTGCGTCTGTATCTACGCCAAGATACGCAGCTACGGCAAGGGCTTCTACAACATCCGCTTCGACCAGCAGATCCGCGGCCAGCGCCGGACGTTCGCCACAACCATCATCCTGCTGCTGACTCTGGGCCTCTTCTCTCTGCCTTACACCGTGCTCTTCATTGTCACGCTCAATGGACGCGAGACTGAAACCATCCACAAAAACGGCCTGATTTACTTCATGAACCTCCTGCCCTACTTCAAACTCCTCTCAGACCCCATCATCATAGGAATGCGCATGCGCGAGGTGCGCGAAAGCTTCTTTCGGGTGATGGTACGCTGCGGACTGTCGCGCTGCGTCTGTCGCTCGACCAGGGACGAGTTCATGGTAACTCCCTCCCCACCGCCCTACCTCATGCAGCAAGTCACCTTCTTGTGAACATACCCCTCCCCACCGCCCTACCTCATGCAGCAAGTCACCTTCTTGTGAACATACCCCTCCCCACCGCCCTACCTCATGCAGCAAGTCACCTTCTTGTGAACATACCCCTCCCCACCGCCCTACCTCATGCAGCAAGTCACCTTCTTGTGAACATACCCCTCCCCACCGCCCTACCTCATGCAGCAAGTCACCTTCTTGTGAACATACCCCTCCCCACCGCCCTACCTCATGCAGCAAGTCACCTTCTTGTGAACATACCCCTCCCCACCGCCCTACCTCATGCAGCAAGTCACCTTCTTGTGAACATACCCCTCCCCACCGCCCTACCTCATGCAGCAAGTCACCTTCTTGTGAACATACCCCTCCCCACCGCCCTACCTCATGCAGCAAGTCACCTTCTTGTGAACATACCCCTCCCCACCGCCCTACCTCATGCAGCAAGTCACCATCTTGTGAACATACCCCTCCCCACCGCCCTACCTCATGCAGCAAGTCACCTTCTTGTGAACATACCCCTCCCCACCGCCCTACCTCATGCAGCAAGTCACCTTCTTGTGAACATACCCCTCCCCACCGCCCTACCTCATGCAGCAAGTCACCTTCTTGTGAACATACCCCTCCCCACCGCCCTACCTCATGCAGCAAGTCACCTTCTTGTGAACATACCCCTCCCCACCGCCCTACCTCATGCAGCAAGTCACCTTCTTGTGAACATACCCCTCCCCACCGCCCTACCTCATGCAGCAAGTCACCTTCTTGTGAACATACCCCTCCCCACCGCCCTACCTCATGCAGCAAGTCACCTTCTTGTGAACATACCCCTCCCCACCGCCCTACCTCATGCAGCAAGTCACCTTCTTGTGAACATACCCCTCCCCACCGCCCTACCTCATGCAGCAAGTCACCTTCTTGTGAACATACCCCTCCCCACCGCCCTACCTCATGCAGCAAGTCACCTTCTTGTGAACATACCCCTCCCCACCGCCCTACCTCATGCAGCAAGTCACCATCTTGTGAACATACCCCTCCCCACCGCCCTACATCAAGCAGCAAGTCACCTTCTTGTGAACATACCCCTCCCCACCGCCCTACCTCATGCAGCAAGTCACCTTCTTGTGAACATACCCCTCCCCACCGCCCTACCTCATGCAGCAAGTCACCTTCTTGTGAACATACCCCTCCCCACCGCCCTACCTCAAGCAGCAAGTCACCATCTTGTGAACATACCCCTCCCCACCGCCCTACCTCATGCAGCAAGTCACCTTCTTGTGAACATATCCCTCCCCACCTCCCTACCTCATGCAGCAAGTCACCATCTTGTGAACATACCCCTCCCCACCGCCCTACCTCATGCAGCAAGTCACCTTCTTGTGAACATACCCCTCCCCACCGCCCTACCTCATGCAGCAAGTCACCTTCTTGTGAACATACCCCTCCCCACCGCCCTACCTCAAGCAGCAAGTCACCTTCTTGTGAACATACCCCTCCCCACCGCCCTACCTCATGCAGCAAGTCACCATCTTGTGAACATACCCCTCCCCACCGCCCTACATCAAGCAGCAAGTCACCTTCTTGTGAACATACCCCTCCCCACCGCCCTACCTCATGCAGCAAGTCACCTTCTTGTGAACATACCCCTCCCCACCGCCCTACCTCATGCAGCAAGTCACCTTCTTGTGAACATACCCCTCCCCACCGCCCTACCTCAAGCAGCAAGTCACCATCTTGTGAACATACCCCTCCCCACCGCCCTACCTCATGCAGCAAGTCACCTTCTTGTGAACATATCCCTCCCCACCTCCCTACCTCATGCAGCAAGTCACCATCTTGTGAACATACCCCTCCCCACCGCCCTACCTCATGCAGCAAGTCACCTTCTTGTGAACATACCCCTCCCCACCGCCCTACCTCATGCAGCAAGTCACCTTCTTGTGAACATACCCCTCCCCACCGCCCTACCTCAAGCAGCAAGTCACCTTCTTGTGAACATACCCCTCCCCACCGCCCTACCTCATGCAGCAAGTCACCTTCTTGTGAACATACCCCTCCCCACCGCCCTACCTCAAGCAGCAAGTCACCTTCTTGTGAACATACCCCTCCCCACCGCCCTACCTCATGCAGCAAGTCACCTTCTTGTGAACATACCCCTCCCCACCGCCCTACCTCAAGCAGCAAGTCACCTTCTTGTGAACATACCCCTCCCCACCGCCCTACCTCATACAGCAAGTCACCTTCTTATCCCGCTTTATCTCATGTACAGCTTCAGGGCGCCACACTCTCACTGATAGCCATAGCTGCGGCTTTATCTCGTGTGCAGCCTCAGGGCGCCGCACTCTCACTGATAGCCATAGCTGCGGCTTTATCTCGTGTGCAGCCTCAGGGCGCCGCATTCTTACTGACAGCAATAGCTGTGGCTTTATCTCGTGTGCAGCCCCAGGGCGCCACACTCTCACTGATAGCCATAGCTGTGGCTTTATCTCGTGTGCAGCCCCAGGGCGCCACACTCTCACTGACAGCCATAGCTGTGGCTTTATCTCGTGTGCAGCCCCAGGGCGCCACACTCTCACTGATAGCCATATCTGCGGCTTTATCTCGTGTGCAGCCCCAGGGCGCCACACTCTCACTGATAGCCATAGCTGCGGCTTTATCTCGTGTGCAGCCCCAGGGCGCCGCACTCTCACTGATAGCCATAGCTGCGGCTTTATCTCGTGTGCAGCCCCAGGGCGCCATACTCTCACTGATAGCCATAGCTGTGGCTTTATCTCGTGTGCAGCCCCAGGGCGCCACACTCTCACTGATAGCCATAGCTGTGGCTTTATCTCGTGTGCAGACTGCACGCAAACCGGCTTTAGCAGCTGGCAATGCCTGGATCGTTTGTACCTGGGCAGTGCTGTATGGAAGCTATAGTAAGCTAGTTTCTATTATCCTAAATATATAGGGCCGGTCTCATTTAAATGCATTCATGTCTCTTTCACTCAAGGTCTGAGATCTAAAGTTACATATCAGCCTTACAAACTCCCTTTGTCGTCATGCCGTTACACCCACCTCTCCCCACTTCCCCTGCCGAGAAGCCATCTTTCTCTCCCGTCTCTGGCAATCTAATTCCGACCTCCTCGATGTGCCGGCCTAAGACACTGCCATCCGACAAATGCATCTTGGGAATGACGTTAGCGCTCGCCATCTCCGCTATCAACCCGTGCTATCTCCATCGGTCGCTCTCGCACTTAAACGAGAAAGTTCACAGACAAGGTCATCTGGTCAAGACGGTCATTGCATGTCAGTTACGGTATACTGGCAGTCACTGTTTTCAGGATATCACTGTATACAGGGGGTCACTGTTTACAGGGGGTCGCCGTGTACAGGAGATCACTGTATACAGGGGGTCACCGTGTACAGGGAGTCACTGTATACAGGGGGTCACTGTTTACAGGGGGTCACTGTTTACAGGGGTTCACCGTGTACAGGTGATCATTGTTTACAGGGGGTCCCCATATACAGGGGTCACTGTATACAGTGGGTCACTGTATACAGTGAGTCACTGTATACAGGGGGTCACTGTATACAGAGGGTCACTGTTTACAGGGGGTCACTGTTTACAGGGGTTCACCGTGTACAGGGGATCACTGTTTACAGGGGGTCCCTATATACAAAGATCACTGTATACAGGTGTATCTGTTTACAGGGGGTCCCCACATACAGGGGTCACTGTTTACAGGGGGTCACCGTGTACAGGGAGTCACTGTATACAGGTGTATCTGTTTACAGGGGGTCCCTATATACAGGGGTCACTGTTTACCGGGGGTCACTGTTTATAGGAGATCACTGTATACAGGGGGTCACCGTGTACAGTGGTCACTGAATTCAGGGGGTCACTGTATGCAGGGGGTCACTGTTTACATGGGGTCACTGTACATAGGGGTCTCTGTATACAGGGGTCACTATTTACAATGGGTCACTGTATACGAGTGATCACTTTTTACAGGGGGTCACCGTGTACAAGGATCACCGTTTACATGGATCACTGTTTACATGGTTCACTGTTTACAGGGATCACAGATTACAGGGATCACTGTTCACACGGATTACAGTTTACATGGGTCAATTTATACAGTGGATGACTGTTTACAGGTCACCGTATAAAGAGGGTCACTGTTTACAGGAGATCATCGTATACACTGTGTACTGGGAATCACTGTTTACATGTTGTAACGGTATTATCATTAACGGCGGCCCGCTATTCATTCCGTGGGGTATTAAAGTCGCAATACTGGAGGATAGACGAAGGCACACTGACTTTGTCAACGTGCTTGTCGCCAGTGTTTCGACCCCCTCCTTCCCCACCCACCCTTGGGCTCGTATTGCCGTGTCCTTACTACAATGTGAATAAACAATAGTCATGTCATACGTGTCCAGTTACTTCCCATTGCCATCGCATTGAGAAGGTATAAATATATAAATAGCGAAGGACAAGTAGCCAAATTGTACGTTCAGCGTCCATTCGCAACCTTTGTTTTACTTTCACGACAGAAACAAGTATTTACACATATGAAAACACATCAATAAATCAATTAAATGCGCATATAAATCTTTGCAACCGTGATCAATTTATTACAACAAAATTACGTACAATGACATAAATGTGTAATACTACTGAACGCCGAGTCAAATAAATGAAATGAACCTACCATAACTTCAGAAGTTATGTCCTAATCACATATACAACAAATGGATTAATTTGAAGACCAGAGGGCACAAGGACCAATTGGTGCAAGGAGCAGTTTGAGGGGGGCACATTCCCATCACAAAACAGATCGACACTCATCCACGTTAATAAACCGCATAAACACCCACTCAGTACTAGTACAAGCAGACCACCTGGACAACCTTTCATAGCGTCAACAAATCACATGGACCCCCACTCATTTCGACTAAAAACCTAGGCAGCGACTCATTCCGACTGCAAACGACCTAGACACCCACTCAGTTCAACTACAAACAGCTAGACACCCACTCAGTCCAACTACAAACAGCTAGACACCCACTAGTTCCGACTACAATCAGCTAGACACCCACTCATTCCGACTACAAACACCTAGACACCCACCCAGTCCAACTACAAACAGCTAGACACACACTAGTTCCGACTACAAACACCTAGACACCCACCCAGTCCAACTACAAACAGCTAGACACACACTCAGTCCAACTACAAACAGCTAGACACCCACTAGTTCCGACTACAATCAGCTAGACACCCACTCATTCCGACTACAAACACCTAGACACACACCCAGTCCAACTACAAACAGCTAGACACACACTCATTCCGACTACAAACACCTAGACATCCACCCAGTCCAACTACAAACAGCTAGACACACACTCATTCCGACTACAAACACCTAGACACCCACCCAGTCCAACTACAAACAGCTAGACACACACTCATTCCGACTACAAACACCTAGACACCCACCCAGTCCAACTACAAACAGCTAGACACCCACTCATTCCAACTACAAGCAGCTAGACACCCACCCATTCCGACTACAAACACCTAGACACCCACCCAGTCCAACTACAAACAGCTAGACACACACTCATTCCGACTACAAACACCTAGACACCCACTCATTCCAACTACAAACACCTAGACACCCACTCATTCCGACTACAAACACCTAGACACCCACCCAGTCCAACTACAAACACCTAGACACCCACCCAGTCCAACTACAAACAGCTAGACACCCACCCATTCCGACTACAAACACCTGGACACCCACTCAGTCCAACTACAAACAGCTAGACACCCACCCATTCCGACTACAAACACCTGGACACCCATTCATTCCGACCAAAAACAGCTAGACACCCACTCATTCCGGTCACAAACAGCTAGACACCCATTCATTCCGACTACAAACAGCTAGACACCCACTCATTCCGACTACAAACACCTAGACATCCACTCATTCCGACTACAAACACCTAGACATCCACTCATTCCGACTACAAACACCTAGACATCCACTCATTCCGACTACAAACCCAGCTACAGCATATCACCAGCCCCACCACTTTGCCATTAGTGTTACAACTGGTTTGGAATCGAATAAAATAGCCAATATGGTATCCAATCTAGCGTGGTTCAGATGCGAGGAGCAAGCGGCGAATCGTGTTAATATCAGTACCAATATGATGCAAAGATTCGCTGCCGCCCAGTGTTTCCCAGCAGCGTTCCGTTCTCGACCAAAGCTGACGTTTTTTTGCAACACGGACAAGACCTTCCATTGGCCTAGTATGGACCAATCACATGCAGATATTGGAAAAAAAAACATGCATTAGATAAACGACAGGTATTTTATAGCATATTTACTATGCATATTGGCGTTGTTCTGTGGGAAAGAGAACGTGCATAGCCATCATGTATATATTGCTCCACGTGGTGTGTCACTGGCATAAATAAATAATATATATATGTGTATACATTTGTATTTTCTCTGTTTCGACTTCTATGTATTCGCAGTTTGTTTTGTTATTTCCTCCTAACATCCTGCCTCTGAAGTCGGTCCATCATTTCATAATGACGTCATGTGTTTCAAGTCCGGTCATCAATCTCCTTTGACCTGGACCAATATGATCTAGGGTATTATGTTTCAATCTCTCATTTGCATCAAGCTTTAGCTTCATAGAGCCCGCTTCGTACCTCTGAACACCCTTTTGTTTTACCATTTCCTCTCCATCTCATAACATGATGTCCGAAAAAGCAAAATGGACCCTGCAGATAACACAGAGAAATGTGATTGTATCGTCACTATATCAAAGATTGTACCGTGACAGTATGGTCGATTGTACCGTGACAGTATGATCGATTGTACCGTGACAGTATGGTCGATTGTACCGTGACAGTATGATCGATTGTACCGTGACAGTATGGTCGATTATATCGTCACAGTATCGTCAATTGTATCGTGACAGTATGATCGTTTGTATCGTGACAAAATGGTCGATTGAACCGTGACAGTATGATCGATAATACCGTGACAGTATGGTCGATTGTACCGTGACAGTATGATCGATTGTACCGTGATAGTATGGTCGATTATATCGTCACAGTATCGTCGATTGTATCGTGACAGTATGATCGTTTGTATCATGACAGTATGGTCGATCATACCGTGACAGTATGGTCGATTGTAAAGTGACAGTATGATGTTTTGTACCGTGACAGTATGGTCGATTGTACCGTCAAAGTATGGTCGAGTGTACCGTGACTATATAATAGATTGTACCGTGACAGTATGATCGTTTGTACCGTGACACTATGGTCGATTGTACCGTGACAGTTCAATCGATTATACCGTGACACTATGGTCGATTGTACCGTGACAGTACAATCGATTATACCGTGACAGTATCGTCGATTGTATCGTGACAGTATGATCGTTTTCTATCGTGAAAAAATGGTCGATTGAACCGTGACAGTATGATCGATAATACCGTGACAGTATAGTCGATTGTACCGTGACAGTATGGTCAATTGTACCGTCACAGTATAATCGATTGTACCGTGAGAGTATGATCGATTGTACTGTGACAGTATAATCGATCATGCCGGGACAGCATGGTCGATTGTACCGTGACAGTATGGTCGATTATATCGTCACAGTATCGTCGATTGTATCGTGACAGTATGATCAATTGTACCGTGACAGTACAATCGATTATACCGTGACATTATGATCGATTGCGCTGTGACAGTATAATCGATTATACCATAAGAGTATAATCGATTATATCGTCACAGTATAATCGATTATATCGTCACAGTATCGTCGATTGCATCGTGACAGTATGGTCGTTTTCTATCGTGACAAAATGGTCGATTGAACCGTGACAGTATGATCGATAATACCGTGACAGTATGGTCGATTGTACCGTGACAGTATGGTCGATTGTACCGTGACAGTATGATCGATTGTACCGCGACAGTATGATAGATTGTGCTGTGACAGTATGATTATTTGTACCGTAACTGTATGGTCGATTGTACCTAAATGAGTCGAGTTGGCATTTAGCAATACGATTAGTCGTATTGGGACAATGCCAATGTATTTTCTATTGCAAGTGATGTATAGAAATAGGACAGGATTATATTGGTTAGGTTTAGGTACGACGCTTTAATCTATTACGCTTTCAGGTCATATCGCGATAATGGGAAAGGTCAAGGTAGAGAGAAGCCATGTCTCGCGGAGTAACCCCGTACACTTTGCGAAGAAAGACAAAGCAATGTTTTGTCCTACACAAAGAAAAACATTGGCACAATGATGGTCGCTTGGGCCAGCTGTTACATACTTACATTTCGTAAGACCTGCTTGCGACACTCTATAATGACCGCACACACTAGTCCCCCGAGTCACCCCATACAACCGCATTGTTGTTTTAAGATAGAACTGATATGAATCTGTTGGTCGGTATAACTTTTTTTACATCTCACCTTTATCTCTTCTTGGAGCCAAAATGGGCCTGGCTTTGCGTCCTCCAATAGTTCTCCAGGGCCCTATAGACACAGGCTCGCCATAAGGACAACGAGGACTTGAACGGATGTTTCAAATGTTGATGCTGGCATTTTTGTGGCAGAAGTGTACCCGGTATGTGGCGCGCATTGACCTTTGGGATCGATATCGAGGCGACCACAGCCAAACCCAGGCCAGCCACCTCCTCTACTGAAATAAGTACATGGTTTCCAGTGCAACCAAGTCGTGTCCCTTTCCCCAATTACGCTGTCCTGCCATAAGCAGAGACCGTTCTTAGCACGTAATGACGCAGTAACATGGCTGTAATAACAAGACAAACGATAGAAAGGTTGTGAGGCAGAGAGAGAGAGAGAGAGAGGAGGGATGGTGTGCAGGGAGAGGAGCAAGGGTACCTATCATGTATAGGAATGAGGGGTGTGACTGGTGGGGTAGGCACTTGGTTGAGAGCGTTGGAGTCGGGGTGGGTGCAACGGGTGCTTCCAGCGGTGGGGCGCCACTGAGCGCCACCCGATTTCTCCCTAAGCCTGCGCCACCCAGGCAAGGTGAGGCCTATAACGGACGTGGCAAATTGGTCAGCTCATTTTCTGCTAGGGTATGCGGGCGACAGGGCTTAGGACAGACTGGGAGACGGCTGGCCGCCGAGAAAAGCTGTAGCAATGTAGTAATATACATAGTGGTGTCACTGATAAACAGTCTTGGCCAGTAGTAATATACATAGTGGTGTAACTGATAAACAGTCTTGGTCAGTAGTAATATACATAGTGGTGTCACTGATAAACAGTCTTGGCCAGTATTAATATACATAGTGGTGTAGCGGATAAAGAGTCTTGGCCAGTAGTAATATACATAGTGGTGTAACTGATAAACAGTCTTGGCCAGTATTAATATACATAGTGGTGTAGCGGATAAACAGTCATGGCCAGTAGTAATATACATAGTGGTGTAACTGATAAACAGTCTTGGTCAGTAGTAATATACATAGTGGTGTAGCGGATAAACAGTCTTGGACAGTAGTAGATATTACAAATTTTGCTTGAACTGACGGTTGCATCTAAAATATAATGCAGGTTCTCTCACAAGTTGGGAAATATCTGATTATTGCTACGTTATGTAGTAGTCATTGTACTAGTTACAAGGATAGTGTTGAGGGAATGGCAATAAAGTTACCCCGGCATGGGTAATGGCCTGACTCTCCTTAAGCCATCAGTACGAGCAGGGTACATATTTTTCAGCTTTTCAGTTCGGCGTTTGAGAGTATTTCCGAACTTCCGCTTGTGTGACACTCGTGGCACGTGACCACGACTTTGGGCGCCGTTGGCTGCGAAGACCAAATTTGTCACGCCAAGTACCTCTTCAAACAAGCAAACCACTGCTTCTGAGAGCATGAATCTTTAACATTGATTTAGCAGGCGATCGGGCCCATGCAGGTTAATAACCAATAAGAGTAACATTTTCCCATTGGAAAGTGCGCAGGTTTGCCCAACTGAAATGTGGATAGGTTTGCCCAGCTGAGATGTGGACAGGTTTGCCCCACTAAGATGTCAACATGTTTGCTCCACTGAGATATAGACAGGCTTGCCCACTAGGATGTGGACAGGTTTGCCTCACTGAGATGTGGACAGGCTTGCCCATCTGGGATGTGGACAGGCTTGCCTAAATAGGATGTAGACAGGTTTGCCCCTCTGACATGTGGAAGGCTTGCCCAAATATGATGTGGACAGGTTTGCCCCACTTGTATGTGGCCAGGTTTGCCCAACTGAGATGTGGACAGGTTTGCTCCACACTTGGATGTCGACAGGTTTGCCCAATTGATATGTGAAAAGGGTTTGACCCACTAAGACGTACATAGGTTTGCCCCACTGGGATGTGGACAGATTTTCCCCATTGAGGTGTGGACAGGTTTTCCCCTCCACTGAAATGTGGACAGGTCTGCTCCACTGAGATGTGGACAGGTTTGCCTCACTGAGATTTGGACAGGTTTGCACCACACTTGGATGTGGACAGATTTGCCCGATTGGGATGTGGACAGGTTTGGCCAACTAGGATGTGGACATTCTTGTCAACCTTTGCGCAATGACTGCACCTGTGATGCTCTTCTCCCGTGGCTCCTGTGGAGTGATGTGGCGTGAACACTCCATCAGGGAACGTGTCTTCTGCCACGTCTCGCATTGGGTCTGTCCTTGTGGGCTCCCCTGTTCTGTGCCTACACGGGCGTACAGATACATACAGCCACCGCCCAAGCCGCCGCTGCTGCGCTGCTGGCGACGAAATGCGCATTCCGTCGACGAAATATGCTTCCCGTCGACGAAATACTATTTTGTAAACAATACATTTTTTTCCGGTAAAACGTAAAACGTGTGACCGTCTCCTGTTTCCCTCGCCTCGAAACAGGGCCGATTTGGATTAATATATCTTATATGTCTTCCTAGCTCCATCCTGTAGCTTGTACAATACAAGTTGGCATGCAACAGCGCCACAAGTAACTTTGGGGCCAGTGTCTAACATACTTATTTGGTGTGTGTTGGGCGTTTTTCTCCACACTGAAACGGTGTCTGTTTCTCTTCAAGAACACTTTAAATGTTATAGCTATATAGTCGGACCCACTGAAATTGTGTGTAGTATGCATATGAGATTCATGATACTACTCGACAGATCTGGAAAGACATACTTTCAATCATACGGGAAAACCAAAACATTTTTTTTTCTCGTTTTGACAATACGAGCTCGTTAAGCGGCGCAGCGATGGCACTGAAATTCTTCACGAATCGCCCGTAGTACGCTGTGAAGCCCAGACGTGCGGAGTTCTTTCAGAGTGGAAGGCACAGGCCACTCTGCCACAGCAGCAATCTTCTCAGGGCTGGTACTTACACCATCAGCTGATACCGTGTGACCGACGTATGGTACTTCGGGGCAGATAAAAAATGGCACTTGTCTGCGCGGATCTTCAGTCCATGCTGCGAGAGTCGAGATAGCACCACTTCCAGTCGGGCCAGTTGTTCCTTCATGTCATGACTGTATATAATGACGTCATCAAGATACACGAGTAACATCCTTTACTGCTACACATGTAATCAACTAAAGTTATAACTGGCATACAGCGGCCCATAGTTTACCGACTTATCTACAATACAATTCCATGTTTTAGCCATTAACTCCCTGTATGGTGATACATTTGTTCTATTTATTTGTTTGTGTTATCTATTTACTTTTTCTTTTTTTAGGTGGCTCCCATGCTAGCGACTAACCATCTTAATGATAGTCTCCTCAACTAATGCCAATGTCTTTTTGTCTTGTCAGTAGGTACTATTCACTGTATTTCTTATATGTTTCTTTTTTGGCATGTTGAAACACATATATCTATTCCCCACATCCAGGGTTATTTACCATGCAGCCACATTAAGCAGAGTATTCCCCACATCCAGGGTCACTCACCATGCAGCCACATTAAGCAGAGTATTCCCCACATCCAGGGTCATTCACCATGCAGCCACATTAAGCAGAGTATTCCCCACATCCAGGGTCATTCACCATGCAGCCACATTAAGCCAACGAACAGTGCGAGCCTGTTTATTCAACCAGTGTATAAAGAAGAACTCCATAACATAGTATGGTCGCTGAAAGAAAACTCACCTGGATGGGATTACATAGGCACTAAAATCATTAAGAGTGCATACTTAATTTTAGAACAACCCCCTGATACGTATTTCAAACTTTTAGCAGAGGGTCGATTCCCAAAAGAATTGAAAATATCGAAAGTGATACCCATATATAAGGAAGGGGATGAAAACAAGTTCAACAACTATAGACCGATATCTTTTCTTTCGACGTTCTCAAAAGTGTTTGCAAAACGGGTGCATAATAGATTACCGACGTGCATTTACCTACACTGCTTGTTACATGATAACCAGTTCGGAATTAGAACTCAACACTCCACAACGTCTGCTCTCATACTATTTATGAATAAAATCGCAACAGCAATAAATAAAAAGTGAATATGCTTTGTTTTTTGCGTTTCTTGACTTCTCGAAAGCTTTTGATGCAGTAAATCTTTGGAGTAATCTTTACTAAGTTAGACAAATATGGTGTACGAGGAGTGGTGTTAAACTGGATAAAAAGTTGCCTTACTGATAGGGTACAATATGTAGAGTATGGCCAGAGGGGTATGGGGGATATGAAGGATGAAATTCGGATCATCCGACGAATGGCCAGGAGGGTATGTAGGATAAAATACGGATGATTCGACGAATGGCCAGGTGGGTATGCAGGAGGAAATACAGATCATCCGACGAATGACCAGGGGGGTATGTAAGATGAAATACGGATCATCCGACGAATGGCCAGGAGGGTATGTAAGATAAAAATACGTATCATGCAACGAATGGCCACGGGAGTATGGAAGATGAAATACGGAGCATTCGACGCATGGCCAGGAGGATATGTAAGATAAAATACGGATAAACCGACGAATGGCCAAGAGGGTATGTAAGATGAAATACGGATAAACCGACGAATAGCCACGAAGATATCTAAGATGAAATACGGATCATTCGACGAATGGCCAGGAAGTTATGTAGGATAAAATACGGATCATCCGACCAATGGCCAGGAGTGTATGTAAGATAAAAATACGTATCATGCAACGAATGGCCACGGGAGTATGGAAGATGAAATACGGAGCATTCGACGCACGGCCAGGAGGATATGTAAGATAAAATACGGATAAACCGACAAATGGCCAAGAGGGTATGTAAGATGAAATACGGATAAACCGACGAATAGCCACGAAGATATCTAAGATGAAATACGGATCATTCGACGAATGGCCAGGAAGGTATGTAGGATAAAGTACGGATCATCCGACGAATGGCCAGGAGGGTATGTAAGATGAAATACGGATCATCCGACGAATGGCCAGGAGGATATGTAAGATGAAATACGGATCATTCGACGAATGGCCAGGAGGGTATGTAGGATAAAATACGAATCATCCGACGAATAGCCAGGAGGATATGTAAGATAAAATACGGATAAACCGACGAATGGCCACGAAGTTATCTAAGATGAAATACGGGTCATTCGACGAATGGCCAGGAAGGTATGTAGAATAAAATACGGATCACCCGACGAATGGCCAGGAGGGTATGTAAGATAAAACACGGATCATCCGACGAATGGCCAGGAGGGTATGTAAGATGAAATACGGATCATTCGACGAATGGCCAGGAGGGTATGTAAGATGAAATACGGATCATCCGACCAATGGCCAGGGGGGTCTGGAAGAAGAAATACGGATCATCGACGAATGGCCAGGAGGGTATGGAAGATGAAACACGGATCATCCGACGAATGACCAGGAGGGTATGTAAGATGAAAAATACGGATCATCCGACCAATGGCCAGGGGGGTATGTAAGATGAAATACGGAGCATTCGACGCATGGTCAGGAGGGTATGTAGAATAAAATACGGATTATTCGACGAATGGCCAGAGGAGTATGCCAGATGAAATACGGATCATCCGACGAATGGCCAGGAGGGTATGTAAGATGAAATACGGATCATCCGACGAATGGCCAGGAGGGTATGTAAGATAAAATAGGATCATCCGACGAATGGCCAGGAGGGTATTTAAGATAAAAATACGGATCGTCGACGAATGGCCAGGGGGGTATGTAAGATAAAAATACGGATCGTCGACGAATGGCCAGGAGGGTATGTAAGATGAAATACGGAGCATCCGACGAATGGCCAGGAGGGTATGTAAGATAAAATACGGATCATCCGACGAATGGCCAGGAGGGTATGTAAGATAAAATACGGATCATCCGACGATAGGCCAGGAGGGTATGTAAGATAAAAATACGGATCGTCGACGAATGGCCAGGAGGGTACGTAAAATTAAATCCGGATCACCCGACGAATGACCAGGAGGGTATGTAAGGCGAAATATGGATCATTTGACGAATGGCCACGAGCGTATGTACGAGGAAATACAGATCATTCGACGAATGGCCAGGGGTATGGAAGATGAAATGCGGAGCATTCGACGCATGGCCAGGAGGGCATGTAAGATGAAATACGGATCATTCGACAAATGGCCAAGAGGGTATGTAAGATGAAATACGGATCATCCGACGAATGGCCAGGAGGGTATGTAAGATGAAATACGGATCATCCGACGAATGGCCAGGAGGGTATGTAAGATGAAATACGGATCATCCGACGAATGGCCAGGAGGGTATGTAAGATGAAATACGGATCATCCGACGAATGGCAAGGAGGGTATGTAAGATAAAAATACGGATCTTCGACGAATGGCCAGGAGGGTATGTAAGATGAAATACGAATCATCCGACGAATGGCCAGGAGGGTATGTAAGATAAAATACGGATCATCCGACGAATAGCCACGAAGATATCTAAGATGAAATACGGATCATTCGACGAATGGCCAGGAAGGTATGTAAGATAAAATACGGATCATCCGACGAATGGCCAGGAGGGTATGTAAGATGAAATACGGATCATCCGACGAATGGCCAGGAGGGTATGTAAGATAAAATACGGATCATCCGACGAATGGCCAGGAGGGTATGTAAGATAAAATACGGATCATCCGACGAATGGCCAGGAGGGTATGTAAGATAAAAATACGGATCGTCGACGAATGGCCAGGAGGGTACGTAAGATAAAAATACGGATCATTCGACGAATGGCCAGGAGGGTATGTAAAATGAAATCCGGATCATCCGACGAATGGCCAGGAGGGTATGTAAGGCGAAATATGGATCATTTGACGAATAGCCACGAGCGTATGTACGAGGAAACACAGATCATTCGACGAATGGCCAGGGGGTATGGAAGATGAAATGCGGAGCATTCGACGCATGGCCAGGAGGGCATGTAAGATGAAATACGGATCATTCGACAAATGGCCAAGAGGGTATGTAAGATGAAATACGGACCATCCGACGAATGGCCAGGAGGGTATGTAAGATGAAAAACGGATCATCCGACGAATGGCCATGAGGGTATGTAAGATGAAATACGGATCATCCGACGAATGGCCAGGAGGGTATGTAAGATGAAATACGGATCATCCGACGAATGGCCAGGAGGGTATGTAAGATGAAAAACGGATCATCCGACGTATGGCCATGAGGGTATGTAAGATGAAATACGGATCATCCGACGAATGGCCAGGAGAGTATGTAAGATGAAAAACGGATCATCCGACGAATGGCCAGGAGGGTATGTAAGATGAAATACGGATCATCCGACGAATGGCCAGGAGGGTATGTAAGATGAAAAACGGATCATCCGACGAATGGCCATGAGGGTATGTAAGATGAAAAACGGATCATCCGACGAATGGCCATGAGGGTATGTAAGATGAAATACGGATCATCCGACGAATGGCCAGGAGGGTATGTAAGATGAAATACGGATCATCCGACGAATGGCCAGGAGGGTATGTAAGATCAAAATCGGATCATCCGACAAATGGCCAGGATATGTAAGATGAAAAACGGATCATCCGACGAATGGCCAGGAGGGTATGGAAGATGAAAAACGGATCATCCGATGAATGGCCAGGATGGTATGGAAGATGAAACACGGATCATCCGACGAATGGCTAGGGGGGTATGGAAGATGAAATACGGATCATCCGACGAAACAGTCGCAAACGAAGGGCCGTTAAAAATCGCTCACCTTTATTGCAACATAAATACTGTAACAGACAAAGGATCGCCAGCACTCGATCTTTTACCAAGGATAATGTACCGTTTAAATTCATTTTTCAGCTCCTAATGAAGAACACCGCCCGAAGAAACAATTATTTGTGAAATTATCAGTTCGGTACATCTTGTGTAATACAATGGTAATGGCATTTCATAATAATTGACAGGAACATGGTGGCATACTTTGGGTATGATACATACTAGTTCCGACCGCTGGGAAAGACAATACCATTTCCGGGAAGGTCGGCTGCTCTTCTATGTGTTTGTCTAAACACAACGCTAAGATTGTGCTGAGAAAGTCCTTTATTTGCGGCACAAAGTCACATGATATAATAATAAAATAGAACATGCACAATCATATATGTACAATAGTCTACAACCCCAGTTCTCAGTGACAATCAATCTGGAAAGATAGGCAGAGCAGCAGTACAGGAGTACCCAGTGGTCAATTCAGAACTGGGTTCAGTATCAGTCTTCACAGTCAGCGCATCATAAGTCTTAAAGGAAACAAGTTTCAACAACGTACGAGTTAACAAAGGCATATATAGCAATGCCTTCACATTAAAAGTCTTTACAATTCCACTCTTTTTCATCGCAAATTGACTGAATTGAATGTTTATTGAACGATCGAATTAACTTAATGTTCGCGACGGTTTCAAACATATCTCCATAACAGGATTATAACATGTGGTTTGCTTCTTCGAAGTTTATTTACATCTTTACTATAAGTATTATGCTTTATCTTTATGTTTGGCAAGAGAAAGCATTCTTTAAAAGTTCACAGTAAGCACGGCATCAATTAAATATCCCTGGTAATTATGCATCATGCTAAGCGCATACTATAGCGGAGATAACGCGAGACTCAACGACAGTTGCCGCGGCAGTAACAGAGCACACGAAGACACAGCGGGGCTCTGTGAAGGAACGAAGGTGTAAACTGAACGGTTAACGTAGCATCATTGGCAGGGTTAAGGGTCTTGAGTAACAAGGTATTCTCGGAGAACAACCATCACACAAATCTGGGAATGTAATCATCACATAATTCTGGGAGACTTGGCTCTTGAGTGACCTACAGACAATTTGGGGGCACTAGGGTCGTAACCTGCATCGACTATGCAGTGACACCCTGACTCAGCCACCCACATGTCTATTCACTCCTAACCTGACTCAGCCACCCACACGTCTACTCACTCCTAACCTGACTCAGCCACCCACATGTCTACTCACACCTAACCTGACTCAGCCACCCACACGTCTACTCACTCCTAACCTGACTCAGCCACCCACATGTCTACTCACACCAAACCTGACTCAGCCACCCACACGTCTACTCACTCCTAACCTGACTCAGCCACCCACATGTCTACTCACACCTAACCTGACTCAGCCACCCACACGTCTACTCACTCCTTACCAGAATCAGCCACCCACACGTCCACTCACACCTAACCTGACTCAGCCACCCACACGTCTACTCACTCCTAACCTGACTCAGCCACCCACACGTCCACTCACACCTAACCTGACTCAGCCACCCACACGTCTACTCACTCCTAACCTGAATCAGCCACCCACACGTCTACTCACTCCTTACCAGAATCAGCCACCCACACGTCCACTCACACCTAACCTGACTCAGCCACCCACACGTCTACTCACTCCTAACCAGACTCAGCCACCCACACGTCCACTCACACCTAACCTGACTCAGCCACCCACACGTCTACTCACTCCTAACCTGACTCAGCCACCCACACGTCTACTCACTCCTAACCTGACTCAGCCACCCACACGTCTATTCACTCCTAACCTGACTCAGTCACCCACACGTCTACTCACTCCTAACCTGACTCAGCCGCCCACATGTCTACTCACTCCTAACCTGACTCAGCCACCCACACGTCTACTCACTCCTAACTCCACGTCGACTCAGCCACTCATGGCATCCTCAACATCCTCATCAACCACTGCCATGGCAAAAAACACCCTCATCCTTATCAGCAGCCGCAGCATCCATATTTCTGCTTCTTCTCGCCTGGTTTTCTGTTCTTCTTGCCGAGGATTTCCATCAGTTCCACTGGCATGTAGTAAGGCTTCTCCGGAGAGCCATCATGTCGTTCCAGGTCTTCCACTGTAGCGAAACAACAGCAATGTGCATTCCGCACACAAACTGATCATGTAGATGGCAATAATACTAGAATATTTTTGCCGCATATGTCGCTCTAGACCTTAGTATTGAAGTAAATATGGCCATCGTAAATTCGCCTTTCACCCTGGCCAAGCCATGTACTTATCTTTGTATTGCACCGCATTATATCAGTTTGTTGGTCAAATAAACGAACGGTCAAATTACGCATATATTCTGTGACAAACAAGGGAAGAAGGTGTCCACCTTCGGGCTGTACACACTGAAGGTACTTACAGAAGCAGAGGAAGAAGGTGTACACCCTCGTGCCGTACACACTGACGGTACTTACTGAAGCAGATGAAGAAGGTGTCCACCCTCGTGCTGTACACACTGACGGTACTTACAGAAGCAGAGGAAGAAGGTGTCCACCCTCGTGCTGTACACACTGACGGTACTTACAGAAGCAGAGGAAGAAGGTGTCCACCCTCGTGCTGTACACACTGAAGGTACTTACAGAAGCAGAGGAAGAAGGTGTCCACCCTCGTGCTGTACACACTGACGGTACTTACAGAAGCAGAGGAAGAAGGTGTCCACCCTCGTGCTGTACACACTGACGGTACTTACAGAAGCAGAGGAAGAAGGTGTACACACTGACGGTACTTACAGAAGCAGAGGAAGAAGGTGTCCACCCTCGTGCTGTACACACTGACGGTACTTACAGAAGCAGGGGAAGAAGGTGTCCACCCTCTTGCTGTACACACTGACGGTACTTACAGAAGCAGAGGAAGAAGGTGTACACACTGAAGGTACTTACAGAAGCAGAGGAAGAAGGTGTCCACCCTCGTGCTGTACACACTGACGGTACGTACAGAAGCAGAGGAAGAAAATGTCCACCCTCGTGCCGTACACACTGACGGTACTTACAGAAGCAGAAGAAGAAGGTGTCCGCCCTCGTGCTGTACACACTGACGGTACTTACAGAAGCAGAGGAAGAAAATGTCCACCCTCGTGCTGTACACACTGACGGTACTTACAAAAGCAGAGGAAGAAGGTGTCCACCCTCGTGCCGTACACACTGACGGTACTTACAGAAGCAGCGGAAGAAGGTGTCCACCCTCGTGCCGTACACACTGACGGTACTTACAGAAGCAGAGGAAGAAGGTGTCCACCCTCGTGCCGTACACACTGACGGTACTTACAGAAGCAGAGGAAGAAGGTGTCCACCCTCGTGCCGTACACACTGACGGTACTTACAGAAGCAGAGGAAGAAGGTGTCCACCCTCGTGCTGTACACACTGAAGATACTAACAGGAGCAGAGGAAGAAGGTGTCCACCCTCGTGCTGTACACACTGACGGTACTTACAGAAGCAGAGGAAGAAGGTGTCCACCCTCGTGCTGTACACACTGAAGGTACTTACAAAAGCAGAGGAAGAAGGTGTCCATCTTCGTGCTGTACACACTGACGGTACTTACAGAAGAAGAGGAAGAAGGTGTCCACCCTCGTGCTGTACACACTGACGGTACTTACAGAAGCAGAGGAAGAAGGTGTCCACCCTCGTGCTGTACACACTGAAGGTACTTACAAAAGCAGAGGAAGAAGGTGTCCACCTTCGTGCTGTACACACTGAAGGTACTTACAGAAGCAGAGGAAGAAGGTGTCCACCCTCGTGCCGTACACACTGACGGTACTTACAGAAGCAGAGGAAGAAGGTGTCCACCCTCGTGCCGTACAGACTGACGGTACTTACAGAAGCAGAGGAAGAAGGTGTCCACCCTCGTGCTGTACACACTGACGGTACTTACAGAAGCAGAGGAAGAAGGTGTCCACCCTCGTGCTGTACACACTGAAGATACTAACAGGAGCAGAGGAAGAAGGTGTCCACCCTCGTGCTGTACACACTGACGGTACTTACAGAAGCAGAGGAAGAAGGTGTCCACCCTCGTGCTGTACACACTGAAGGTACTTACAAAAGCAGAGGAAGAAGGTGTCCACCCTCGTGCTGTACACACTGACGGTACTTACAGAAGCAGAGAAAGAAGGTGTCCACCCTCGTGCTGTACACACTGAAGGTACTTACAGAAGCAGAGGAAGAAGGTGTCCGCCCTCGTGCCGTACACACTGACGGTACTTACAGAAGCAGAGGAAGAAGGTGTCCACCCTCGTGCTGTACACACTGAAGATACTAACAGGAGCAGAGGAAGAAGGTGTCCACCCTCGTGCCGTACACACTGACGGTACTTACAGAAGCAGAGCAAGAAGGTGTCCACCCTCGTGCTGTACACACTGACGGTACTTACAGAAGCAGAGGAAGAAGGTGTCCACCCTCGTGCCGTACACACTGAAGTTACTGACAGAAGCAGAGGAAGAAGGTGTACACCCTCGTGCTGTACACACTGACGGTACTTACAGAAGAAGAGGAAGAAGGTGTCCACCCTCGTGCTGTACACACTGACGGTACTTACAGAAGCAGAGGAAGAAGGTGTACACACTGAAGGTACTTACAGAAGCAGAGGAAGAGGGTGTCCACCCTCGTGCTGTACACACTGACGGTACTTACAGAAGCAGAGGAAGAAAATGTCCACCCTCGTGCTGTACACACTGACGGTACTTACAAAAGCAGAGGAAGAAGGTGTCCACCCTCGTGCCGTACACACTGACGGTACATACAGAAGCAGCGGAAGAAGGTGTCCACCCTCGTGCTGTACACACTGAAGGTACTTACAGAAGCAGAGGAAGAAGGTGTCCACCCTCGTGCCGTACACACTGACGGTACTTACAGAAGCAGAGGAAGAAGGTGTCCACCCTCGTGCTGTACACACTGACGGTACTTACAGAAGCAGAGGAAGAAGGTGTCCACCCTCGTGCTGTACACACTGACGGTACTTACAGAAGCAGAGGAAGAAGGTGTACACACTGAAGGTACTTACAGAAGCAGAGGAAGAGGGTGTCCACCCTCGTGCAGTACACACTGACGGTACTTACAGAAGCAGAGGAAGAAAATGTCCACCCTCGTGCTGTACACACTGACGGTACTTACAAAAGCAGAGGAAGAAGGTGTCCACCCTCGTGCCGTACACACTGACGGTACATACAGAAGCAGCGGAAGAAGGTGTCCACCCTCGTGACGTACACACTGACGGTACTTACAGAAGCAGAGGAAGAAGGTGTCCACCCTCGTGCCGTACACACTGACGGTACTTACAGAAGCAGAGGAAGAAGGTGTCCACCCTCGTGCCGTACACACTGACGGTACTTACAGAAGCAGAGGAAGAAGTTGTCCACCCTCGTGCCGTACACACTGAAGTTACTGACAGAAGCAGAGGAAGAAGGTGTACACACTGAAGGTACTTACAGAAGCAGCGGAAGAAGGTGTCCACCCTCGTGCCGTACACACTGACGGTACTTACAGAAGCAGAGGAAGAAGGTGTCCACCCTCGTGCCGTACACACTGACGGTACGTACAGAAGCAGAGGAAGAAGGTGTCCACCCTCGTGCCGTACACACCGACGGTACTTACAGAAGCAGAGGAAGAAGGTGTCCACCCTCGTGCCGTACACACTGACGGTACTTACAGAAGCAGAGGAAGAAGGTGTCCATCCTCGTGCTGTACACACTGACGGTACTTACAGAAGCAGAGGAAGAAGGTGTCCACCCTCGTGCTGTACACACTGAAGATACTAACAGGAACAGAGGAAGAAGGTGTCCACCCTCGTGCTGTACACACTGACGGTACTTACAGAAGCAGAGGAAGAAGGTGTCCACCCTCGTGCCGTACACACTGAAGGTACTTACAGAAGCAGAGGAAGAAGGTGTCCACCCTCGTGCTGTACACACTGAAGGTACTTACAGAAGCAGAGGAAGAAGGTGTCCACCTTCGTGCTGTACACACTGACGGTACTTACAGAAGAAGAGGAAGAAAGCGTCCACCCTCGTGCTGTACACACTGAAGGTACTTACAGAAGCAGAGGAAGAAGGTGTCCACCCTCGTGCTGTACACACTGAAGGTACTTACAGAAGCAGAGGAAGAAGGTGTCCACCCTCGTGCTGTACACACTGAAGGTACTTACAGAAGCAGAGGAAGAAGGTGTCCACCCTCGTGCTGTACACACTGAAGGTACTTACAGAAGCAGAGGAAGAAGGTGTCCACCCTCGTGCTGTACACACTGACGGTACTTACAGAAGCAGAGGAAGAAGGTGTCCACCCTCGTGCTGTCCACACTGACGGTACTTACAGAAGCAGAGGAAGAAGGTGTCCACCCTCGTGCTGTACACACTGAAGGTACTTACAGAAGCAGAGGAAGAAGGTGTCCACCCTCGTGCTGTACACACTGACGGTACTTACAGAAGCAGAGGAAGAAGGTGTCCACCCTCGTGCTGTACACACTGAAGATACTAACAGGAGCAGAGGAAGAAGGTGTCCACCCTCGTGCTGTACACACTGAAGGTACTTACAAAAGCAGAGGAAGAAGGTGTCCACCTTCGTGCTGTACACACTGAAGGTACTTACAGAAGCAGAGGAAGAAGGTGTCCACCCTCGTGCCGTACACACTGACGGTACTTACAGAAGCAGAGGAAGAAGGTGTCCACCCTCGTGCCGTACACACTGACGGTACTTACAGAAGCAGAGGAAGAAGGTGTCCACCCTCGTGCTGTACACACTGACGGTACTTACAGAAGCAGAGGAAGAAGGTGTCCACCCTCGTGCTGTACACACTGAAGATACTAACAGGAGCAGAGGAAGAAGGTGTCCACCCTCGTGCTGTACACACTGACGGTACTTACAGAAGCAGAGGAAGAAGGTGTCCACCCTCGTGCTGTACACACTGAAGATACTTACAAAAGCAGAGGAAGAAGGTGTCCACCCTCGTGCTGTACACACTGACGGTACTTACAGAAGCAGAGAAAGAAGGTGTCCACCCTCGTGCTGTACACACTGAAGGTACTTACAGAAGCAGAGGAAGAAGGTGTCCGCCCTCGTGCCGTACACACTGACGGTACTTACAGAAGCAGAGGAAGAAGGTGTCCACCCTCGTGCTGTACACACTGAAGATACTAACAGGAGCAGAGGAAGAAGGTGTCCACCCTCGTGCCGTACACACTGACGGTACTTACAGAAGCAGAGGAAGAAGGTGTCCACCCTCGTGCTGTACACACTGACGGTACTTACAGAAGCAGAGGAAGAAGGTGTCCACCCTCGTGCTGTACACACTGAAGTTACTGACAGAAGCAGAGGAAGAAGGTGTACACCCTCGTGCTGTACACACTGACGGTACTTACAGAAGAAGAGGAAGAAGGTGTCCACCCTCGTGCGGTACACACTGACGGTACTTACAGAAGCAGAGGAAGAAGGTGTACACACTGAAGGTACTTACAGAAGCAGAGGAAGAGGGTGTCCACCCTCGTGCTGTACACACTGACGGTACTTACAGAAGCAGAGGAAGAAAATGTCCACCCTCGTGCTGTACACACTGACGGTACTTACAAAAGCAGAGGAAGAAGGTGTCCACCCTCGTGCCGTACACACTGACGGTACATACAGAAGCAGCGGAAGAAGGTGTCCACCCTCGTGCTGTACACACTGAAGGTACTTACAGAAGCAGAGGAAGAAGGTGTCCACCCTCGTGCCGTACACACTGACGGTACTTACAGAAGCAGAGGAAGAAGGTGTCCACCCTCGTGCTGTACACACTGACGGTACTTACAGAAGCAGAGGAAGAAGGTGTCCACCCTCGTGCTGTACACACTGACGGTACTTACAGAAGCAGAGGAAGAAGGTGTACACACTGAAGGTACTTACAGAAGCAGAGGAAGAGGGTGTCCACCCTCGTGCTGTACACACTGACGGTACTTACAGAAGCAGAGGAAGAAGGTGTCCACCCTCGTGCCGTACACACTGACGGTACATACAGAAGCAGCGGAAGAAGGTGTCCACCCTCGTGACGTACACACTGACGGTACTTACAGAAGCAGAGGAAGAAGGTGTCCACCCTCGTGCCGTACACACTGACGGTACTTACAGAAGCAGAGGAAGAAGGTGTCCACCCTCGTGCCGTACACACTGACGGTACTTACAGAAGCAGAGGAAGAAGTTGTCCACCCTCGTGCCGTACACACTGAAGTTACTGACAGAAGCAGAGGAAGAAGGTGTACACACTGAAGGTACTTACAGAAGCAGCGGAAGAAGGTGTCCACCCTCGTGCCGTACACACTGACGGTACTTACAGAAGCAGAGGAAGAAGGTGTCCACCCTCGTGCCGTACACACTGACGGTACGTACAGAAGCAGAGGAAGAAGGTGTCCACCCTCGTGCCGTACACACCGACGGTACATACAGAAGCAGAGGAAGAAGGTGTCCACCCTCGTGACGTACACACTGACGGTACTTACAGAAGCAGAGGAAGAAGGTGTCCACCCTCGTGCCGTACACACTGACGGTACTTACAGAAGCAGAGGAAGAAGGTGTCCACCCTCGTGCCGTACACACTGACGGTACTTACAGAAGCAGAGGAAGAAGTTGTCCACCCTCGTGCCGTACACACTGAAGTTACTGACAGAAGCAGAGGAAGAAGGTGTACACACTGAAGGTACTTACAGAAGCAGCGGAAGAAGGTGTCCACCCTCGTGCCGTACACACTGACGGTACTTACAGAAGCAGAGGAAGAAGGTGTCCACCCTCGTGCCGTACACACTGACGGTACGTACAGAAGCAGAGGAAGAAGGTGTCCACCCTCGTGCCGTACACACTGACGGTACTTACAGAAGCAGAGGAAGAAGGTGTCCACCCTCGTGCCGTACACACTGACGGTACTTACAGAAGCAGAGGAAGAAGGTGTCCATTCTCGTGCTGTACACACTGACGGTACTTACAGAAGCAGAGGAAGAAGGTGTCCACCCTCGTGCTGTACACACTGAAGATACTAACAGGAGCAGAGGAAGAAGGTGTCCACCCTCGTGCTGTACACACTGACGGTACTTACAGAAGCAGAGGAAGAAGGTGTCCACCCTCGTGCCGTACACACTGAAGGTACTTACAGAAGCAGAGGAAGAAGGTGTCCACCCTCGTGCTGTACACACTGAAGGTACTTACAGAAGCAGAGGAAGAAGGTGTCCACCTTCGTGCTGTACACACTGACGGTACTTACAGAAGAAGAGGAAGAAAGCGTCCACCCTCGTGCTGTACACACTGAAGGTACTTACAGAAGCAGAGGAAGAAGGTGTCCACCCTCGTGCTGTACACACTGAAGGTACTTACAGAAGCAGAGGAAGAAGGTGTCCACCCTCGTGCTGTACACACTGAAGGTACTTACAGAAGCAGAGGAAGAAGGTGTCCACCCTCGTGCTGTACACACTGAAGGTACTTACAGAAGCAGAGGAAGAAGGTGTCCACCCTCGTGCTGTACACACTGACGGTACTTACAGAAGCAGAGGAAGAAGGTGTCCACCCTCGTGCTGTCCACACTGACGGTACTTACAGAAGCAGAGGAAGAAGGTGTCCACCCTCGTGCTGTACACACTGAAGGTACTTACAGAAGCAGAGGAAGAAGGTGTCCACCCTCGTGCTGTACACACTGACGGTACTTACAGAAGCAGAGGAAGAAGGTGTCCACCCTCGTGCTGTACACACTGAAGATACTAACAGGAGCAGAGGAAGAAGGTGTCCACCCTCGTGCTGTACACACTGAAGGTACTTACAAAAGCAGAGGAAGAAGGTGTCCACCTTCGTGCTGTACACACTGAAGGTACTTACAGAAGCAGAGGAAGAAGGTGTCCACCCTCGTGCCGTACACACTGACGGTACTTACAGAAGCAGAGGAAGAAGGTGTCCACCCTCGTGCCGTACAGACTGACGGTACTTACAGAAGCAGAGGAAGAAGGTGTCCACCCTCGTGCTGTACACACTGACGGTACTTACAGAAGCAGAGGAAGAAGGTGTCCACCCTCGTGCTGTACACACTGAAGATACTAACAGGAGCAGAGGAAGAAGGTGTCCACCCTCGTGCTGTACACACTGACGGTACTTACAGAAGCAGAGGAAGAAGGTGTCCACCCTCGTGCTGTACACACTGAAGGTACTTACAAAAGCAGAGGAAGAAGGTGTCCACCCTCGTGCTGTACACACTGACGGTACTTACAGAAGCAGAGAAAGAAGGTGTCCACCCTCGTGCTGTACACACTGAAGGTACTTACAGAAGCAGAGGAAGAAGGTGTCCGCCCTCGTGCCGTACACACTGACGGTACTTACAGAAGCAGAGGAAGAAGGTGTCCACCCTCGTGCTGTACACACTGAAGATACTAACAGGAGCAGAGGAAGAAGGTGTCCACCCTCGTGCCGTACACACTGACGGTACTTACAGAAGCAGAGGAAGAAGGTGTCCACCCTCGTGCTGTACACACTGACGGTACTTACAGAAGCAGAGGAAGAAGGTGTCCACCCTCGTGCCGTACACACTGAAGTTACTGACAGAAGCAGAGGAAGAAGGTGTACACCCTCGTGCTGTACACACTGACGGTACTTACAGAAGAAGAGGAAGAAGGTGTCCACCCTCGTGCTGTACACACTGACGGTACTTACAGAAGCAGAGGAAGAAGGTGTACACACTGAAGGTACTTACAGAAGCAGAGGAAGAGGGTGTCCACCCTCGTGCTGTACACACTGACGGTACTTACAAAAGCAGAGGAAGAAGGTGTCCACCCTCGTGCCGTACACACTGACGGTACATACAGAAGCAGCGGAAGAAGGTGTCCACCCTCGTGCTGTACACACTGAAGGTACTTACAGAAGCAGAGGAAGAAGGTGTCCACCCTCGTGCCGTACACACTGACGGTACTTACAGAAGCAGAGGAAGAAGGTGTCCACCCTCGTGCTGTACACACTGACGGTACTTACAGAAGAAGAGGAAGAAGGTGTCCACCCTCGTGCTGTACACACTGACGGTACTTACAGAAGCAGAGGAAGAAGGTGTACACACTGAAGGTACTTACAGAAGCAGAGGAAGAGGGTGTCCACCCTCGTGCTGTACACACTGACGGTACTTACAGAAGCAGAGGAAGAAAATGTCCACCCTCGTGCTGTACACACTGACGGTACTTACAAAAGCAGAGGAAGAAGGTGTCCACCCTCGTGCCGTACACGCTGACGGTACATACAGAAGCAGCGGAAGAAGGTGTCCACCCTCGTGACGTACACACTGACGGTACTTACAGAAGCAGAGGAAGAAGGTGTCCACCCTCGTGCCGTACACACTGACGGTACTTACAGAAGCAGAGGAAGAAGGTGTCCACCCTCGTGCCGTACACACTGACGGTACTTACAGAAGCAGAGGAAGAAGTTGTCCACCCTCGTGCCGTACACACTGAAGTTACTGACAGAAGCAGAGGAAGAAGGTGCACACACTGAAGGTACTTACAGAAGCAGCGGAAGAAGGTGTCCACCCTCGTGCCGTACACACTGACGGTACTTACAGAAGCAGAGGAAGAAGGTGTCCACCCTCGTGCCGTACACACTGACGGTACGTACAGAAGCAGAGGAAGAAGGTGTCCACCCTCGTGCCGTACACACCGACGGTACTTACAGAAGCAGAGGAAGAAGGTGTCCACCCTCGTGCCGTACACACTGACGGTACTTACAGAAGCAGAGGAAGAAGGTGTCCATCCTCGTGCTGTACACACTGACGGTACTTACAGAAGCAGAGGAAGAAGGTGTCCACCCTCGTGCTGTACACACTGAAGATACTAACAGGAGCAGAGGAAGAAGGTGTCCACCCTCGTGCTGTACACACTGACGGTACTTACAGAAGCAGAGGAAGAAGGTGTCCACCCTCGTGCCGTACACACTGAAGGTACTTACAGAAGCAGAGGAAGAAGGTGTCCACCCTCGTGCTGTACACACTGAAGGTACTTACAGAAGCAGAGGAAGAAGGTGTCCACCTTCGTGCTGTACACACTGACGGTACTTACAGAAGAAGAGGAAGAAAGCGTCCACCCTCGTGCTGTACACACTGAAGGTACTTACAGAAGCAGAGGAAGAAGGTGTCCACCCTCGTGCTGTACACACTGAAGGTACTTACAGAAGCAGAGGAAGAAGGTGTCCACCCTCGTGCTGTACACACTGAAGGTACTTACAGAAGCAGAGGAAGAAGGTGTCCACCCTCGTGCTGTACACACTGAAGGTACTTACAGAAGCAGAGGAAGAAGGTGTCCACCCTCGTGCTGTACACACTGACGGTACTTACAGAAGCAGAGGAAGAAGGTGTCCACCCTCGTGCTGTCCACACTGACGGTACTTACAGAAGCAGAGGAAGAAGGTGTCCACCCTAGTGCTGTACACACTGAAGGTACTTACAGAAGCAGAGGAAGAAGGTGTCCACCCTCGTGCTGTACACACTGACGGTACTTACAGAAGCAGAGGAAGAAGGTGTCCACCCTCGTGCTGTACACACTGAAGATACTAACAGGAGTAGAGGAAGAAGGTGTCCACCCTCGTGCTGTACACACTGACGGTACTTACAGAAGCAGAGGAAGAAGGTGTCCACCTTCGTGCTGTACACACTGAAGGTACTTGCAGAAGCAGAGGAAGAAGGTGTCCACCTTCGTGCTGTACACACTGAAGGTACTTACAGAAGCAGAGGAAGAAGGTGTCCACCCTCGTGCTGTTCACACTGAAGATACTAACAGGAGCAGAGGAAGAAGGTGTCCACCTTCGTGCTGTACACACTGAAGGTACTTGCAGAAGCAGAGGAAGAAGGTGTCCACCTTCGTGCTGTACACACTGAAGGTACTTACAGAAGCAGAGGAAGAAGGTGTCCACCCTCGTGCTGTTCACACTGAAGATACTAACAGGAGCAGAGGAAGAAGGTGTCCACCTTCGTGCTGTACACACTGAAGGTACTTGCAGAAGCAGAGGAAGAAGGTGTCCACCTTCGTGCTGTACACACTGACGGTACTTACAGAAGCAGAGAAAGAAGGTGTCCACCCTCGTGCTGTACACACTGACGGTACTTACAGAAGCAGAGGAAGGTGTCCACCTTCGTGCTGTACACACTGATGGTACTTACAGAAGCAGAGGAAGAAGGTGTCCACCCCCATGCTGTACACACTGAAGAAGGCCGCTGCTATCACGTAGGTACCTATACATATGATCTGTAAAACACGGTGTCGAGTTAATCACTTAACACCTCACATATCACATAACAATCAAGGAAAGTTACTATTTCAACAAAATGGAAACAAGCGAACCGACGGGGCCGCCTGAACTATAACTTGTGATTGATCTTTGAATAACTGATTACGATCGAGGATTTTTCTTCAGATGTGACCATGGGAAAGGCCACAAGTTTCACTATACATAAGGGTTAATGCGAGAAATAAACGCAAAAAGTGAGAAAAAAATTGCCCCCATTGCCAATGTGAGCGCACAACTATACACTGAGGTGGTAGCCACACTACAGACTGAGGCTTTATACGGACCGCTGGTATTTGAATGCGCCTACTTTAGAACATATGAAACCCAGAATTGTAGACGTTATAACGTAACAATATGAGAGCGAGCATTGATAAGTGGATCGCACTCTGATCGGAACCAGGCCATATTGAGGCCAAATACGATGACGAGAACCAGGCTATGGGGAGGTCACACACGATGACGAGAACCAGGCTATGGGGAGGTCCCACACAATGACGGGAACCACGCTATAGGGAGGGCACACACGATGACAGGAACCAGGCTATGGGGAGGTCACTTACAATGACGGGAACCACGCTATAGGGAGGGCACACACGATGACAGGAACCAGGCTATGGGGAGGTCACTTACAATGACCGTAACCAGGCTATGGGGTGGTCATACACAATGACGGGAACCAGGCTATGTGGAGGTCCCACATAATGACGGGAACCAGGCTATAGGGAGGGCACACACGATGAGAGGAACCAGGCTATGGGGAGGTCATACACAATGACGGGAACCAGGCTATGGGGAGGTCACTTACAATGACCGTAACCAGGCTATGGGGTGGTCATTTTCAATGACGGGAACCACGCTATGGGGACGCTACTTACAATTACGGGAACCAGGCTATGGGAACGTCACACACGATGACGAGAACCAGGCTATGCGGAGGCCACTTTCAATGACGAGAACCAGGCTATGCGGAGGTCACCTTCAATGACGGGAACCAGGCTATGGGGACGCTACTTACAATTACGGGAACCAGGCTATGGGAACGTCACACACGATGACGAGAACCAGGCTATGCGGAGGTCACCTTCAATGACGGGAACCAGGCTATGGGGAGGTCACACACGATGACGGGAACCGGTATATGGGGAGGCCACACAAGATGACGGGAACCAGGCTATGGGGAGGTCACTTACGATGACAGGAACCAGGCAATAGAGAATCACTTACAATGACGGAAACAAGGCTATGTGGAAGTCACTTAAAATGATGGGAGCCAGGCTACGGGGAGGTCATACACAATGACGGGAACCAGGCTACGCGGAGGTCACTTTTAATGACGGGAACCAGGCTATGGGAAGGTCACACAAGATGACGGGAACCAGGCTATGGGGAGGTCACACAAGATGACGGGAACCAGGCTATGGGAAGGTCACACATGATGACGGGAACCAGGCTATGGGGAGGTCATACACATGATGACGAGAACCAAGCTATGTGTAGGTCACTCACGATGACGGGAACTAGGCTATGGGGAGGTCACACACGATGACGAGAACCAGGCTATGCGGAGGCCACTTTCAATGACGGGAACCAGGCTTTGGAGAGGTCACTTTCAGCGACGGGAACCAGGCTGTGGGGAGGTTACTTACGATGACAGGAACCAGGCTATAGAAAAGTCACTTACAATGACGGAAACAAGGCTATGGGGAGGTCACTAACGATGACGGGAACCAGGCTATGGGGAGGTCACTTACAATGACGTGAACCAGGCTATGGGGAAGTAACACAAGATGACGAGTACCAGGTCATTGGGAGGTCATTTATGATGACGTGAACACGGCTACGGGGAGGTCATTTACGATGACGAGAACCAGGCGATGGGGAGGTTACTTATAATGACGGGAACCAGGCTATGGGGAGGTCACACACGATGACGGGAACCAGGCTTTTGGAGAGGTCACTTTCGATCACGGAAACCAGGCTATGGGGAGGTCACACACAATGACGAGAACCAGGCTATGCGGAGGCCACTTTCAATGATGGGAACTAGGCTTTGGAGAGGTCACTTTCAATGACGGGAACCAGGCTATGGGGAGGTTACTTACGATGACAAGAACCAGGCTATGGGGAGGTCACTTTCAGTGAGGGGAACCAGGCTATGGGGAGGTTACTTACAATGACGAGAACCAGGCTATGGGGAGGTTACTTAAAATGACGGGAACCAGGCTATGGGGAGGTCATTTACAGTGACGGGAAAAAGGCTACGGGGAAGTCACACACAATGACGGGAACCAGGTTACGGGGAGATCACAAAAAATGACGGGAACAAGGCTATGCGGAGGTCATTTTCAATGACGGGAACCAGGCTATGCGGAGATCACTTACGAGGACGAGAACCAGGCGATGGGGAGGTCACTTGCAATGATGGGAACCAGGCTAGAGGTCATACACAATGACGGGAACCAGGCTACGCGGAGGTCACTTTCAATGACGGGAACCAGGCTATGGGGAGGTCATATAAGATGACGGGAACCAGGCTATGGGGAAGTAACACAAGATGACGAGTACCAGGTCATTGGGAGGTCATTTATGATGACGTGAACACGGCTACGGGGAGGTCATTTACGATGACGAGAACCAGGCGATGGGGAGGTTACTTATAATGACGGGAACCAGGCTATGGGGAGGTCACACACGATGACGGGAACCAGGCTTTTGGAGAGGTCACTTTCGATCACGGAAACCAGGCTATGGGGAGGTCACACACAATGACGAGAACCAGGCTATGCGGAGGCCACTTTCAATGATGGGAACTAGGCTTTGGAGAGGTCACTTTCAATGACGGGAACCAAGCTATGGGGAGGTTACTTACGATGACAAGAACCAGGTTATGGGGAGGTCACTTTCAGTGAGGGGAACCAGGCTATGGGGAGGTTACTTACAATGACGAGAACCAGGCTATGGGGAGGTTACTTAAAATGACGGGAACCAGGCTATGGGGAGGTCATTTACAGTGACGGGAAAAAGGCTACGGGGAAGTCACACACAATGACGGGAACCAGGTTACGGGGAGGTCACAAAAAATGACGGGAACAAGGCTATGCGGAGGTCATTTTCAATGACGGGAACCAGGCTATGCGGAGATCACTTACGAGGACGAGAACCAGGCGATGGGGAGGTCACTTGCAATGATGGGAACCAGGCTAGAGGTCATACACAATGACGGGAACCAGGCTACGCGGAGGTCACTTTCAATGACGGGAACCAGGCTATGGGGAGGTCATACAAGATGACGGGAACCAGGCTATGGGGAAGTAACACAAGATGACGAGTACCAGGGTATGGGAAGATTACTTACAATGACGGGAACCAGGTAGTAGTTGAGACTAGGCGTGTAGTCTGTCACGTAGTCAGAAACGGATTGGATGGGAATGAGGTCAACCAGGTCACCGCTAAAAAACAGGAACGCCAGGCCGCCTGGAAGCATAACGCACGCCATGAGGAATGCCGCAAACAAGCACATAGGCTGACAGTAACAAATATAATTGTAAATTACTTGATCAGGTTATTGTAACCATAGTAACCCATGCTGCTCACTCCTATCACCAACCGCCATTGGCTTTATTGACAAGACAACGCGCCATGTTGTGGGTCTGACAGTGACTCACCGATAGCGCCCACGATCATCAGCTTGGCTATAAACATGACGAACCCCGCCACACTGTTGACCACGGCAATCCTGTAACACACGTTACGTCACAACATTACGGAACATGTTAATGACCGCTCCTCAACACGCAATGTCACACACTGAATCCCAACAGACCGTCCAGATAATAGACCTTGCATTATATAGACACATTGCGGCATGGCTGCAGACGATTTGGTAAACCTTCAATACAACATATAGACGTACGGGTCCTCCTCGCTTCTTACTCCTAGACAAAATCGAATACATATGTTTGATGGCGTACTTCGGGAAGAGTGCCAACTACCAGCAAGGCACAAGTGGCCGCAGCCAGGTTACCTCAAGATGTTCCGCATTATTAGGAAGAAGGAGTCCTTAGCAGATTTGCAGAAATTCTTCCCGTATACGGCAATCTAAGAACAACGTGAATAGGAGTATAGTTAAACCCATGGAAACACCTGCACAATTTTTGAAAAACACCGTTTATTATTTATTAATGTATCCTTGTATAATTTGATAAAAATGACGTCAGTACATTACTATACCGTTTTTATATATATTTTACGAACATGAAATTAGATGCTGTAATATTCTGCAGCATTAGATCCATCTGACTTGCATGGTTCTGTTCTCATTATGACAGCCTATAATACACTTGGAAATAGTTAAGGTTGCCACCAGTGCAAAATGGTCATTAAGTAGACTGTCTGGACAGATATCCTACCAAGATGTAAGCGTTCTTGTTGATAAACTTCATAATCTTCTCCAGGCACCAGAAACAACATTTGAGACATCTGCAAAAGCGAATGGCTTTGCATTAACAAATAAATAAATAAATATTGAACGGATTCTTAACGTTTTACCGACGTTTCAACCAAAAATAAGGAGGACAGAGAAACAACCAAGATAATGATGATATAATTTGTTTTAGAATTAGTAGTGGGGGTAACCAAGAACTTTTCAGCGCCGAATGCCTGCTTCATACCTCATTGTGAACGTAAGCACTCACTTGAGAAAGAATTTGGCCACTTTGTTCTGAGACGCCTTTAGTTTGTGGTCGAGATACTCCAGAACTATGCGGATTAGTTGTATTATGGCGATGATGAGAGAACCGAAGGCAATGGAGCCCATGTGGTATCTGAAAGGGATGAAAAAATCAGCGTGATAAGTCATTCGTTTCTGCGCTTTATACATATGGGACATACGGAAAGCATCGTTCTAGTTGGACAGGGTCTGTATGCCGATAAACATATTATACATACAAGTTGGGTCATGTTTACCTCAGGGCGCGGCCTGGATGGCCAGGAGGGGGGTACCTACACAAGCGTGCGGCCTGGGGTGGCCAGGAGGGGGGTACCTACCTCAGGGTACGGCCTGGGGTGGGCAGGAGGGGATACCTACCTCAGGGTGCGGCCTGGGGTGGGCAGGAGGGGATACCTACCTCAGGGTGCGGCCTGGGGTGGGCAGGAGGGGATACCTACCTCAGGGTGCGGCCTGGGGTGGCCAGGAGGGGATACCTACCTCAGGGTGCCGCCTGGGGTGGGCAGGAGGGGATACCTACCTCAGGGTGCCGCCTGGGGTGGGCAGGAGGGGATACCTACCTCAGGGTGCGGCCTGGGGTGGGCAGGAGGGGATACCTACCTCCGGGTGCGGCCTGGGGTGGGCAGGAGGGGATACCTACCTCAGGGTGCGGGCTGGGGTGGGCAGGAGGGGTTACCTACCTGAGGGTGCGGCCTGGGGTGGGCAGGAGGGGATACCTACCTGAGGGTGCGGCCTGGGGTGGGCAGAAGGGGATACCTACCTCAGGGTGCCGCCTTGGGTGGGCAGGAGGGGTTACCTACCTGAGGGTGCGGCCTGGGGTGGGCAGGAGGGGATACCTACCTCAGGGTGCCGCCTGGGGTGGGCAGGAGGGGTTACCTACCTGAGGGTGCGGCGTTGGGTGGGCAGGAGGGGATACCTACCTGAGGGTGCGCGCCAGGGCGCCTGTGACGGGGAAGGCCGGGATGTCCTGCGGCTTGGTGAAGGCCCAGTAGTAGGAGGCAAACACCCCTGCCAGGACCACCTGGCCCAAGCCGATGATGAAATTCATCACCCACAGCCACATAAACAGCTGGAAGATCTGCAGGAATATCGTGTATCTGCAACAGCAAAAACAGCTTCTTACGTGACTGATGTGGATACTGATTTATTAACAGCAAAGGAAGATTAGGATTCCGTCTCCACCAACGTTTATGTATTGCTTGGTTGACGTCCGACAATGCTAGCTTAATCCGCCCGATATATGGTCGATACGGCTACAACAGATACAGTGTGAAAACAGATGGTATGGTATTTTCTGTACCGTTATGGGGGTGGTAATGGATTTTTAACTAGGTTGGCTGAAAACAATTTTAAAAGTGTAACTTTACGGTAGACATATTGCCAATAATCGACCCAATCGAGAAACCATGCCTCACTTACTCGTCTGTCCCGTATTTGACAAAGCTACAAATTGATCCCGCTGTTGAGTTGTCCTGCAAGCAATAGATCTATTTTATTATTTTCAAATAGACTTAATCAAAGTTCCATTAATATGCGACGTAAAATGATACTTCAATGCAACTTTTGTATATTTAAAGGCATGACACAGTCAGTCATAACACATGGCGCCCCTGGGTGAGTCAGTCATAACACATGGCGCCCCTGGGCGAGTCAATTATAACACATGGCGCCCCTGGGTGAGTCAGTCATAACACATGGCGCCCCTGGGTGAGTCAGTCATAACACATGGCGCCCCTGGGTGAGTCAGTCATAACACATGACGCCAATCATAACTGCTGGCCAGAAAGAATAGCCGTGAGAGCCGACGACTTCAATGAGATTGAAAAATCACGAGACATTAAAAGACCCACATGCGTGAATTGTGAAAAAAAAGTCACGCCCAGACACTACCATAATGGCGGCTGGTCCCTCCCGGCAATGTAAGGCCCGCAGAGTGACCCAGCTTCCACTTGGTACATGACACATGGTAATGCAATGCGTTTCCTCTCCCTTGAAACCCTCTCGAGAGCACTGACCGCCGGGTCGCAAGGGATGGCCTGGAAGACCTGCTGCACCTGGACCTGGTACCGCTGGACAGTGTCCCACGTGTCCGCGGTCTGGTTGTACACCGTGGCCGCCACGCTGGCGTTGGTCGTGTTGGTGGCGCTGTACGCCGGGGAGCCCATCGCCGCCAGGAAACTACACACAACGGTCAAGGACCTGAACACTGACAAGGAGGGCTCGGATGTTATGGGGTACCACCCGAAACGGTATACTATATCAAAATGCGACGAACAACGCCTCGACTTTATTGCACGATAGTAACGTATTTTATTGCATACAACAACAAACACCAATACATAGGAAATTGATATGTAATTATTTTATATTAGCACCGAGTATAGGTATTACAAAACCCAGACTATGTTTGGTTATTTTCTGTAAATTTAAAAAGGATACACGGCAGAGCCGACCCAGTAGGCGAGAAAGATGACTTGCAAGATGAAAGGGATGATGGGCCAGAAGAGGACGAACACCATGGACCCCACCGCTCTGTGGCAAACACACGGGTAAGAAAAACCTCGAAATATATAAAATTTGGCCCTTAATATTAGCATTCATACTTTGCCTATGTCTCGTAACATTTGATACCGGAACCATTTTACAAGCGCTATTCAGCCTTCAGCTACGATGGTCCTGCCCCCAGGCCGTATTCAGTATCCACATGTAGCTTACGCACGAAAAGTGCATTGTAGTCGTAGTCTCACCAGGTCATTGTGGCGGTGCTCCTAATTTAGTCATAAGATCATATTCAATGTAATTTTATCACTTTCTTCATTCAGAAATCCACCGCTTAGGGCAGTACTTTTGAGCCCGATAATCCGTAGTGGATTAGCGGGTCATAGCATAGCGTTAAGACCACTCTTCATGAAACCGGCCCTCCAGAGTACAGCCAGTGTTCGCCAATCCCTCGTTCACGAACTGACACCAGCAAAGGCCAGCATTCACTGAAAGGTCTTAGTGTCAAAAGCATCGCGCTGTAGACAGTGAAGGGTGCACAAACCCCCCTTAGTTTGAGGCAGAGGCTGGCGGCTCACGCACCTGCTGGTTTCTTTAATCAGGGCCACGGCGATACAGATCCTCTCCCTCAGGACGAGCATGATCAACATGACGATCCCCAGGAGTACCGCGCAGAGGATACCTGTCACAGGACACGAGGGTGTTAGGTCACATCAACGTACATAGCGCAGAGGATACCTGTCACAGGACACGAGGGGGTTAGGTCACATCAACGTACATAGCGCAGAGGATACCTGTCACAGGACACGAGGGTGTTAGGTCACATCAACGTACATAGCGCAGAGGATACCTGTCACAGGACACGAGGGTGTTAGGTCACATCAACGTACATAGCGCAGAGGATACCTGTCACAGGACACGAGGGTGTTAGGTCACATCAACGTACATAGCGCAGAGGATACCTGTCACAGGACACGAGGGTGTTAGGTCACATCAACGTACATAGCGCAGAGGATACCTGTCACAGGACACGAGGGTGTTAGGTCACATCAACGTACATAGCGCAGAGGATACCTGTCACAGGACACGAGGGTGTTAGGTCACATCAACGTACATAGCGCAGAGGATACCTGTCACAGGACACGAGGGTGTTAGGTCACATCAACGTACATAGCGCAGAGGATACCTGTCACAGGACACGAGGGGGTTAGGTCACATCAACGTACATAGCGCAGAGGATACCTGTCACAGGACACGAGGGGGTTAGGTCACATCAACGTACAAAGCGCAGAGGATACCTGTCACAGGACACGAGGGGGTTAGGTCACATCAACGTACATAGCGCAGAGGATACCTGTCACAGGACACGAGGGGGTTAGGTCACATCAACGTACATAGCGCAGAGGATACCTGTCACAGGACACGAGGGGGTTAGGTCACATCAACGTACATAGCGCAGAGGATACCTGTCACAGGACACGAGGGGGTTAGGTCACATCAACGTACATAGCGCAGAGGATACCTGTCACAGGACACGAGGGGGTTAGGTCACATCAACGTACATAGCGCAGAGGATACCTGTCACAGGACACGAGGGGGTTAGGTCACATCAACGTACATAGCGCAGAGGATACCTGTCACAGGACACGAGGGGGTTAGGTCACATCAACGTACATAGCGCAGAGGACACCTGTCACAGAACACGAGGGGGTTAGGTCACATCAACGTACATAGCGCAGAGGATACCTGTCACAGGACACGAGGGGGTTAGGTCACATCAACGTACATAGCGCAGAGGATACCTGTCACAGAACACGAGGGGGTTAGGTCACATCAACGTACATAGCGCAGAGGATACCTGTCACAGGACACGAGGGGGTTAGGTCACATCAACGTACATAGCGCAGAGGACACCTGTCACAGAACACGAGGGGGTTAGGTCACATCAACGTACATAGCGCAGAGGATACCTGTCACAGGACACGAGGGGGTTAGGTCACATCAACGTACATAGCGCAGAGGATACCTGTCACAGGACACGAGGGGGTTAGGTCACATCAACGTACATAGCGCAGAGGATACCTGTCACAGGACACGAGGGGGTTAGGTCACATCAACGTACATAGCGCAGAGGATACCTGTCACAGAACACGAGGGGGTTAGGTCACATCAACGTACATAGCGCAGAGGATACCTGTCACAGGACACGAGGGGGTTAGGTCACATCAACGTACATAGCGCAGAGGATACCTGTCACAGGACACGAGGGTGTTAGGTCACATCAACGTACATAGCGCAGAGGATACCTGTCACAGGACACGAGGGGGTTAGGTCACATCAACGTACATAGCGCAGAGGATACCTGTCACAGGACACGAGGGTGTTAGGTCACATCAACGTACATAGCGCAGAGGATACCTGTCACAGGACACGAGGGTGTTAGGTCACATCAACGTACATAGCGCAGAGGATACCTGTCACAGGACACGAGGGGGTTAGGTCACATCAACGTACATAGCGCAGAGGATACCTGTCACAGGACACGAGGGTGTTAGGTCACATCAACGTACATAGCGCAGAGGATACCTGTCACAGGACACGAGGGTGTTAGGTCACATCAACGTACATAGCGCAGAGGATACCTGTCACAGGACACGAGGGGGTTAGGTCACATCAACGTACATAGCGCAGAGGATACCTGTCACAGGACACGAGGGGGTTAGGTCACATCAACGTACATAGCGCAGAGGATACACATACATTAATCATTAAGGCATTAAGCTTTCTTGTAATATTGTAAAGGCCAGATAAAGATTGGTGCCCGGCTTTGGACTAGGCTGAGACCAGACACACTCCAGACCAGACACACTCCAGACCAGACACACTCCAGATCAGACACACTCCAGACCAGACACACTCTAGACCAGACACACTCCAGGGCCCATACAGTCCAGACCAGACACACTCTAGCGCTCAGATACTCCAGACAAGACACACTTAAGCGCTCAGGCACTCCAGACCAGACACACTCTAGGGACCAGGCAGCCAAGACCAGGCACACTCCAGACCAGACACTCCAGACCTGACACACTGCAGGGCCCAGGTACTCCAGACCAGACACACTTGAGACCATACACACTCTAGGGCCCATACTCTCCAGACCAGACACACTTTAGCGCTCAGACACTCCAGACAAGACACTCAAGGGCCCAGACAAACTCAGACCAGACACACTCTAGAATCAGACACTCGAGACCAGACACTCGAGACCAGACACACTCCAGACCAGATAAAACACTTCGGTGACCATGTCTCCCTGAGTTGTTTGTTCCATGCTTACCAAAGGCCAGCCATGTCTCCCTGAGTTGTTTGTTCCATGCTTACCAAAGGCCAGCCATGTCTCCCTGAGTTGTTTGTTCCATGCTTACCAAAGGCCAGCCATGTCTCCCTGAGGTTGAGATAGTAGTCCAGGTTGGTGGTGAAGGTCGCCGTGCCCCAGGACTCGGCGGTGTCCTTGATGGTCTGGTACTTGCTGAAGCAGTAGTAACAACCTGCGGAGCCGAAAGCAGTGGCTGTATCACTACATCGTTAACGTGGCGGAGGCCCCAGTAATGCACAGTAACTACGGTAAGTTACGGTGACAAGCATAGTCTTGTACAAGTCTTAAAATTGGTAATTTATGAAGAGATAATTTTGTTCTTATGCTTAACGGTCATTAATTAATCCGTATGAATATTAGTAAACCACGAACCGAATGAGAAGAGTCCGACGAAGGCGAAGAGGGAGAGCCAGACCATGAACCCGGCGATACAGCGCATGATGAGGATCCAGATGAAGGAGATGACCATCCCTAGACACAGGCCGCTGTGAGGGTCAGACCGGGAGGCTCGGGTTACCATGGAGCGGAGGAGCGCTACACCACGTGGTACCGACATAGTAGTGTTACCGTTATCCCTGTCATGTCAGTAGTGCTACCGTTATCCCTGTCAGTAGTGATACCGTTATCCCTGTCATGTCAGTAGTGGTACCGTTATCCCTGTTCTGTCTGTGGTGGTACCGTTATCCCTGTCATGTCAGTAGTGGTACCGTTATCCCTGTCATGTCAGTAGTGGTACCGTTATCCCTGTCATGTCAGTAGTGCTACCGTTATCCCTGTCATGCCAGTAGTGCTACCGTTATCCCTGTCATGCCAGTAGTGGTACCGTTATCCCTGTCATGTCAGTGGTGGTACCGTTATCCCTGTCATGTCAGTGGTGGTACCGTTATCCCTGTCATGTCAGTGGTGGTACCGTTATCCCTGTTCTGTCTGTGGTGGTACCGTTATCCCTGTCATGTCAGTAGTGGTACCGTTATCCCTGTCATGTCAGTGGTGGTACCGTTATCCCTGTCATGTCAGTAGTGGTACCGTTATCCCTGTCATGTCAGTAGTGGTACCGTTATCCCTGTCATGTCAGTGGTGGTACCGTTATCCCTGTCATGTCAGTAGTGGTACCGTTATCCCTGTCATGTCAGTGGTGGTACCGTTATCCCTGTCATGTCAGTAGTGGTACCGTTATCTCTGTCATGTCAGTAGTGGTACCGTTATCCCTGTCATGTCAGTAGTGGTACCGTTATCCCTGTCATGTCAGTGGTGGTACCGTTATCCCTGTCATGTCAGTAGTGGTACCGTTATCTCTGTCATGTCAGTAGTGGTACCGTTATCCCTGTCATGTCAGTGGTGGTACCGTTATCCCTGTCATGTCAGTAGTGGTACCGTTATCCCTGTCATGTCAGTGGTGGTACCGTTATCCCTGTCATGTCAGTAGTGGTACCGTTATCCCTGTCATGTCAGTGGTGCTACCGTTATCCCTGTCATGTCAGTGGTGGTACCGTTATCCCTGTCATGTCAGTAGTGGTACCGTTATCCCTGTCATGTCAGTGGTGGTACCGTTATCCCTGTCATGTCAGTAGTGGTACCGTTATCCCTGTCATGTCAGTGGTGGTACCGTTATCCCTGTCATGTCAGTAGTGGTACCGTTATCTCTGTCATGTCAGTAGTGCTACCGTTATCCCTGTCATGACAGTAGTGGTACCGTTATTCCTGTCATGTCAGTGGTGGTACCGTTATCCCTGTCATGTCAGTAGTGGTACCGTTATCCCTGTCATGTCAGTAGTGGTACCGTTATCCCTGTCATGTCAGTAGTGGTACCGTTATCCCTGTCATGTCAGAAGTGGTACCGTTATCCCTGTCATGTCAGTGGTGGTACCGTTATTCCTGTCATGTCAGTAGTGGTACCGTTATCCCTGTCATGTCAGTAGTGGTACCGTTATCCCTGTTCTGTCTGTGGTGGTACCGTTATCCCTGTCATGTCAGTAGTGGTACCGTTATCCCTGTCATGTCAGTAGTGGTACCGTTATCCCTGTCATGTCAGTGGTGGTACCGTTATCCCTGTCATGTCAGAAGTGGTACCGTTATCCCTGTCCTGTCTGTGGTGTTATTGTTATTCCTGTCATTGTTTCATTGTGGTTACTACTATCACATCAGTATTGTTACTGCTACCCACACTGGAGCCATATATCCTTTACATTTGACACTCCGCTCCCTTCTAATGAACACGCCACCCACGTGAGCTGACGCATCGCCCTTTGCCCCAGATGGCTTTTTTCGACACGGTGACAAGGCGATTTTTAAAATCGACATGCGACATGGCTACCCCACCCACCCCCAGGGGCCCTGTCTGCCGGGCCCCTTCGTTCCAACTGATGATCTGATGATGCGATGTCATTAGCGGGCCCGTCCTTCCATCTAACGCTCCTCTCTAACCTGCCAGACGCTCCGCCCCCTTCTATCCGACGCTCCATCCCCTTCTATGCGATGCTCCGTCCCCTTATATCTGACGCTCCGCCCCTTCTATTGGACACTCCGCCGCCATCTATCTGACGCGCCGCCCCCTTCTATCCGACGCACAGGCTCCATTTACTTAACGCTCCGCCGCCTTGTATCCGACGCTCCGCCCCTTCTATCCGACGCTCCACCCCTTCTATCCGACGCTCCGCCCCTTCTATCCGACACTTCGCCCCTTCTATCCGACACTCCGCCCCCTTCTATCCGACACTTCGTCCTTTCTATCCGACCCTCCGCCCCCTTCTATCCGAAGCTTAGCTCCCATTTACCAGACGCTCCGCCCCCTTCTATACAACGGTCCGCCCCCTTCTATCCGACGCTCAGCCCCCATTTACCTGACGCTCCGCCCCCTTCCATACAACGCTCCACCCCTTCTATCCGACGCTCCGCCCCTTCTATCAGCCCCTCCGCCCCTTCTATCCGACGCTCAGCCACCATTTATCTGACGCTCCGCCCCCTTCTATCGAACGCTCCGCCCCCTTCTATCCGACGCTCAGCCCCCATTTACCTGACGTTCCGCCCCCTTCTATCCGACGCTCCGCCCCTTCTATCCGACGCTCCGCCCCTTTTATCAGCCCCTCCGCCCCTTCTATCCGATGCTCAGCTCCCATTTACCTGACGCTCCGCCCCCTTCTATCCGACTCTCAGTTCCCCATCTACTTGACGCTCCGCCCCCTTCTATCCAACGCTCCGCCCCCTTTTATCCGACGCACAGCCCCCATTTACCTGATGCTCCGCCCCCTTCTACCCGACCATCCGCCCCCGTCTTTCCAACGCCCCGCCCCCATCTATCCGACGCCTCTCCCCCATCTCCCTGACACTCCGCCCCCTTCTATCGGATGCTCCGCCCGTTCTATCCGTCGCTCCACTCCTTTCTATCCGACGTTCTGCCCCCATCTATGCGACACTCCGCCCACATCCCGCCTCCTTCTATCAGACATCGCACAGGAACATTCTATCTGATCACATTCTATCTTTATATATTTTCTTTTAGATCATAATTGTACATGTATAATGATTTGACAGACTTACACTAAAATCATGGCCCATGAAGCGGTCACGTCTTGCAAGATTTTCTCCCCGTACTGAGCAGCATTCAGTAGATAGGCCAAGTACCTGCAACAACAAGGTAATAACGTCATAAGTAATGCACGTATTTCCTTGACAAATTGAGTATATCTGAGAATAACGGTAGTTGTGGGCCCAAATGAAAGCTAACAATACGTGTTTGTTTGGTTGATAAACAAGCACATTACTTAGTCAGTGTGGACACCTTGATCTGTGTCAATCAGCGTTATCTCGTCGTTGTTTGTCGCATACCAAACTGAACTCCTTTAACAGCGATAGTGAGGATTAGGTAGAGTTTGGAAAGTACATGCAGCTATCGCACCTCCACCGCCACCGAGATAACCAGGACTACAGGATGTATGGGTCTGAGGAGGTGGGGCACGAAAACGCCACCAGCAGACCTGCTGCGGGGATCCTACGTCTGTGCAAACCGCATGATAATGTGGTGGGGACAGTTACTTCTCACAGGACCATAAAACCGTAGGTCATGGGCAGGTCATAGGGCAGGTCATGGGGTTGGTCATGGGGTCAGTCATAGGGTAGGTCATAGGGTAGGTCATAGGGCAGGTCATGGGCCAGATGACGAGGATGGTCATCTAGGCAGGCCATGGAACAGGTCACTGGGATGGTCATGGGGCAGGTCATAGGACTGGTCATGGGGCAGGTGACGGGGATGGTCATAAGGCAGGTCATAGGACTGGTCATGGGGCAGGTCATGGGGCAGGTCACGGCGATGGTCATGGGCCAGGTCATGGGACTGGTCATGGGCCAGGTCATAGGGCTGGTCCTGGGGTCATTCATAGGGTAGGTCATGGGGTAGGTCATGGGGCAGGTGACGGCGATGGTCATGGGGTCATTCATAGGGTAGGTCATGGGAAAGGTCATGGGGCAGGTCACGGCGATGGTCATGGGCCAGGTCATGGGACTGGTCATGGGATCATTCATAGGGTAGGTCATGGAGTAGGTCATAGGGCAGGTGACGAGGATGGTCATCGAGGCAGGCCATGGGACAGGTCACTGGGATGGTCATGGGGCAGGTCATAGAACTGGTCATGGGACTGGTCATGGGGCAGGTCATGGGGCTGGTCATGGGGCAGGTCACGGGGATGATCACGGGGATAGTCATGAGGCAGGTGATGGGGCAGGTGACGGGGATGGTCATGGGACAGGTCATAGGGCAGGTCATGGGGTTGGTCATGGGGTCAGTCATAGGGTAGGTCATAGGGTAGGTCATAGGGCAGGTCATGGGCCAGATGACGAGGATGGTCATCTAGGCAGGCCATGGGACAGGTCACTGGAATGGTCATGGGGCAGGTCTTTTTTTTTTTTTTTATTACCATATAACATATGTACACACATAAAATTGATAATACATCAAATCAAGTGCATTTGTTCACGTAGGTATATTTCCCTAGCAAAAATACACCTTAAAGGTTCTCGAGTGCCGAATTTAAATTTACAGATACATTTTTTTACCACCAAGATAAGCCTATTGCAGTAAATAAAGTCTGCAGTATTAAGGAAAACTGATCGGTCATGAAAACCTAGCATAATTTCTTTCTCTGATATAATTGTCTCACTAAACAGCTTTGTTTGTATATAATGTTTTACATCATCCCATAATTCTTTAACCAAGTTGCATTTATAAAAATAATGTATGGTGGTGTCTGGCTCATTGCATGTGTTACATAGATTTGACTGAGACATTTTCCATCTTTGTAGCAGAGTATTAGTGGGATAAATGTTATGGAGTATTTTCCATTGCATCGAAATCAACTGCGTTTCTTTTGTGACCAACGAGGCAAGCTTCCAAATTTGTCTGAGCTGGTTTTGTTCATACTCTACAGGAACTTTGAGTTGGACATGTATATGTAGCAAAGCTTTTCTCTTAAGATGAGTACGAATATGCTTTGTCGATATAGAATTCAACATCTTATTTGCAAAAACAATTGAGCTATCCCTTGACATTAAAGTTGACTTTCCTTCAATACACCGCAATCCTCCCCTCACGACATTTAACTCGAAATGAGTTAGCGGACAGTCGGTTACCTTCTGAATAATTTAACGTAGTCAATTGATCCAAATTCATTAACAATGTCACTAACAAATATAATTCCACATTTTATCCAACGCTTTATATACAGTGGCATACCTTTGTATAAAAATAAATCGTTGTTCCATAATATTTGAGCATATTGGGAGATTATATCATTCGTTACATTTTCATCACAGAGACAGTTGTCCAACCACAATCTAAGTAATTCCTTGTACACATATGGGAAATTATTCGCAACACCTTTTAGCTGTCGAAATGAGACTCTACTTTTAAACACTAATAACCCGGGACATATTTGAGAGTAATAATATAAGGGAATAACGCTCCAAGTGAAATTCTTTGTTGACTCTAGTTTTTTTACCCATTTACACGCAAAAGCAACTTGAAAGTGAATCATATTAAACATCTTGAGACCCCCATTTTCTTGGTCCTGAATAAGGACGTCTCTCTTGACATGTTCTTTTATATTTTTCAGACCATCCTCAGTAAAACAATTCCCTTTACTCCAAATGAATTTGAAAAACATACGATTAACCCTTTCTAGTACATGTTGTGGAAGTATAGTAACTTGCATTAAATATAAGAATTGTGGAGCAAGTAGGGACTTGGGGCAGGTCATGGGGCAGGTCATAGGACTGGTCATGGGGCAGGTGACGGGGATGGTCATAAGGCAGGTCATAGGACTGGTCATGGGGCAGGCATGGGGCAGGTCACGGCGATGGTCATGGACCAGGTCATGGGACTGGTCATGGGCCAGGTCATAGGGCTGGTCCTGGGGTCATTCATAGGGTAGGTCATGGGGCAGGTGACGGCGATGGTCATGGGCCAGGTCATGGGCCTGGTCATGGGCCAGGTATGGGGCTGGTCATGGGGTCATTCATAGGGTAGGTCATAGGGTAGATCATGGAGACGGTCATAGGACTCGCCATGACTCGCCACCCTTCCATCGGGAAACTCGCCACCCTGTCACCGAGCACCTCGCCACCCTGTCACCGGGAGCCTCGCCACCCTGTCACCGAGCACCTCGCCACCCTGTAACCAGGAGCCTCGCCACCCTGCCACCGCGAAACTCGCCACCCTGCCACCGCGAACCTCGCCACCCTGCCACCGCGAACCTCGCCACCCTGTCACCTGGAACCTCGCCACCCTGTCACCGGGAGCCTCGCCATCCTGTCACCGGGAACCTCGCCACCCTGTAACCAGGAGCCTCGCCACCCTGCCACCGCGAACCTCGCCACCCTGTCACCTGGAACTTCGCCACCCTGTCAACGGAAACCTCGCCACCCTGCCACCGCGAACCTCGCTACCCTGTCACCGCGAACCTCGCCACCCTGTCACCTGGAACCTCGCCACCCTGTCACCGAGAACCTCGCCACCCTGTCACCGGGAACCTCGCCACCCTGCCACCTGGAGCCTCGCCACCCTGTCACCGCGAACCGCGCTTCCCTGTCACCGCGAACCTCGCCACCCTGCCACCGCGAACCTCGCCACCCTGTCACCGCGAACCTCGCCACCCTGTCACCTGGAACCTCGCCACCCTGCCACCGCGAACCTCGCCACCCTGTCACCGCGAACCTCGCCACCCTGTCACCGGGAACCTCGCCACCCTGTTACCGGGAGCCTCGCCACCCTGCCACCGCGAACCTCGCCACCCTGTCACCGGGAACCTCGCCACCCTGTCACCGGGAACCTCGCCACCCTGTCACCGGGAACCTCGCCACCCTGTCACCTGGAACCTCGCCACCCTGTCACCGCGAACCTCGCCACCCTGCCACCTGGAACCTCGCCACCCTGTCACCGGGAACCTCGCCACCCTGCCACCTGGAACCTCGCCACCCTGTCACCAGGAACCTCGCCACCCTGTCACCGGGAACCTCGCCATCCTGCCACCGCGAACCTCGCTACCCTGTCACCGGGAACCTCGCCATCCTGCCACCGCGAACCTCGCTACCCTGCCACCTGGAACCTCGCCACCCTGCCACCTGGAACCTCGCCACCCTGTCACCGGGAACCACGCCACCTTGTCACCGCGAACCTCGCCACCCTGCCACCTGGAACCTCGCCACCCTGCCACCGCGAACCTCGCCACCCTGCCACCTGGAACCTCGCCACCCTGCCACCGCGAACCTCGCCACCCTGTCACCGGGAACCTCGCCACCCTGTCACCGGGAACCTCACCACCCCGTCACCGAGACCCTCGCCACCCTGACACCTGGAACCTCGCCACCCTGAAACCTGGAACCTCGCCACCCTGTCACCGGGAACCTCGCCACCCTGTCACCGGGGACCTCGCCACCCTGTCACCGGGAACCTCGCCACCCTGTCACCGGGAACCGCGCCACCCTGCTACCGGGGACCTCGCCACCCTGTCACCGGAACCTCGCCACCCTGTCACCGGGAACCTCGCCACCCTGTCACCGGGAACCTCGCCACCCTGTCACCTGGAACCACGCCACCTTGTCACCGAGCACCTCGCCACCCTGTAACCAGGAGCCTCGCCACCCTGTCACCGAGCACCTCGCCACCCTGTCACCGAGCACCTCGCCACCCTGTCACCTGGAACCTCGCCACCCTGTCACCGAGCACCTCGCCACCCTGTCACCTGGAACCTCGCCACCCTGTCACCTGGAACCTCGCCACCCTGTCACCGGGAACCTCGCCACCCTGTCACCGGGAGCCTCGCCACCCTGTCACCGGGAACCTCGCCACCCTGTCACCGGGAGCCTCGCCATCCTGTCACCGGGAACCTCGCCACCCTGTAACCAGGAGCCTCGCCACCCTGCCACCGCGAACCTCGCCACCCTGTCACCTGGAACTTCGCCACCCTGTCAACGGAAACCTCGCCACCCTGCCACCGCGAACCTCGCTACCCTGTCACCGCGAACCTCGCCACCCTGTCACCTGGAACCTCGCCACCCTGTCACCGGGAGCCTCGCCACCCTGTCAACGGAAACCTCGCCACCCTGCCACCGCGAACCTCGCCACCCTGTCACCTGGAACCTCGCCACCCTGTCACCGGGAGCCTCGCCACCCTGTCACCGCGAACCGCGCTTCCCTGTCACCGCGAACCTCGCCACCCTGCCACCGCGAACCTCGCCACCCTGTCACCGCGAACCTCGCCACCCTGTCACCTGGAACCTCGCCACCCTGCCACCGCGAACCTCGCCACCCTGTCACCGCGAACCTCGCCACCCTGTCACCGGGAACCTCGCCACCCTGTTACCGGGAGCCTCGCCACCCTGCCACCGCGAACCTCGCCACCCTGTCACCTGGAACCTCGCCACCCTGTCACTGGGAACCTCGCCACCCTGTCACCGGGAACCTCGCCACCCTGTCACCTGGAACCTCGTCACCCTGCCACCGCAAACCTCGCTACCCTGCCACCGCGAACCTCGCCACCCTGCCACCTGGAAGCTTGCCACCCTGTCACCGGGAACCTCGCCACCCTGCCACCTGGAACCTCGCCACCCTGTCACCAGGAACCTCGCCACCCTGTCACCGGGAACCTCGCCACCCTGCTACCGGGGACCTCGCCACCCTGTCACCGCGAACCTCGCCACCCTGTCACCTGGAACCTCGCCACCCTGCCACCTGGAACCTCGCCACCCTGTCACCGGGAACCACGCCACCTTGTCACCGGGAACCTCGCCATCCTGCCACCGCGAACCTCGCTACCCTGCCACCTGGAACCTCGCCACCCTGCCACCTGGAACCTCGCCACCCTGTCACCGGGAACCACGCCACCTTGTCACCGCGAACCTCGCCACCCTGCCACCTGGAACCTCGCCACCCTGCCACCGCGAACCTCGCCACCCTGTCACCGGGAACCTCGCCATCCTGCCACCGCGAACCTCGCTACCCTGCCACCTGGAACCTCGCCACCCTGCCACCTGGAACCTCGCCACCCTGTCACCGGGAACCACGCCACCTTGTCACCGCGAACCTCGCCACCCTGCCACCTGGAACCTCGCCACCCTGCCACCGCGAACCTCGCCACCCTGCCACCTGGAACCTCGCCACCCTGCCACCGCGAACCTCGCCACCCTGTCACCGGGAACCTCGCCACCCTGTCACCGGGAACCTCACCACCCCGTCACCGAGACCCTCGCCACCCTGACACCTGGAACCTCGCCACCCTGAAACCTGGAACCTCGCCACCCTGTCACCGGGAACCTCGCCACCCTGTCACCGGGGACCTCGCCACCCTGTCACCGGGAACCTCGCCACCCTGTCACCGGGAACCGCGCCACCCTGCTACCGGGGACCTCGCCACCCTGTCACCGGAACCTCGCCACCCTGTCACCGGGAACCTCGCCACCCTGTCACCGGGAACCTCGCCACCCTGTCACCGGGAACCTTGCCACCACTCGGAATTTTAGACTATTTCAGCTCACTCTGTCGCTTTTTCCAACTCGGTGCCGTTTACAACGTTGCCGTATTTGTCCAATATGGCGTGTGCCTCTTGTAGATTGGTTGTGTAGCTAACAGCGTAAGGGTAAAGCAAACCAATTGATTAAGAAACTGCTGCACTTCTTCACGTAACCATGGTCATTAGAATGTATATTGCGCAGTTAGAATTCCACTGTAGTTGACAAGTGGGTCGCCAGGGGTCGCAGAGGAACATTAAACCGAAAGTTCCAATGTGTATTTGTCATATATCACCTTGAACATAAACTACAGTAAAGCCTCGCCACGGTTTGACATGTCTATACACTTACAGCATAACATAACATGAGAATACGTCAGGTTTTAATTCTGCTCGCTTCACACTCAGAGCCCGGCAGAGGAAGTAAACAAGATGAGCGCTTGTCACTGAGCCGCCGAGGCTGCTCGGTAGGGGTACCCACTTGGTGCTTTCCTCCAGTGCTGTGCCGTTGACCGCCGACCCGTACCTGTCCACCATGTTGGTGTTGTTGGCCAGCAGGAGGCCGGACAACGAGTCGACTAGCTGGGTCACGAAGGCGGGCACACAGCGTCCCACCACTGAAAGGTCAAACAGCAAGATCAACCAGGCTTAAAAAGACATGAAATATAGTGCATGCATACTTCACATTACCTACCCAACTAGCCATGGAACAAACCGCGTCACATTACCTGCCCCAACTATCCAACTTTCCATTTAACAAACCGCTTAACATTAACTGCCTCAACTATCCAAGACTCCATGTAACAAACCGCTTCACATTGCCTGCTCCAACTATCCATGTTACAAACTGCTTCACATTAACTGCCTCAACTATCCAAGTATCCATGTAACAAACTGCCTCACATTACCTGCCCCAAGTATCCATGTAACAAACCGCCTCACAATACCTGCCCCAACTATCCAAGTATCCATGTTACAAACTGCCTCACATTACCTGCTCCGACTATCCAAGTATCCATGTAACAAACCGCGTCACATTACCTGCTCCGACTATCCAAGTATCCATGTAACAATCCGACGCACATTACCTGCCCTAACTATCCAAGTATCCATGTAACAAACCGACTCACATTACCTGCAACGACTATCCAAATATCTATGTAACAAACCGACTCACATTATCTGCCCCAACTATCCAAGTATCCATGTTACAAACCGCTTAACATTACCTGCCCCAACTCACCTGTAACAAACCGACTCACATAACCTGCCCCAAATATCTATGTAACAAACTGCCTCACATTTCCTGCCTAACTATCCATGTAACAAACCGCTTTACATTATCTGCCCCAACTATCCAAGTATCCATATAACAAACCGACTCACATTAACTGCCCCAACTATCCATGTAACAAACTGTTTCACATTACCTGCCCCAACTATCCAAGCATCCATGTAACAAACCGCTTCACATTATCTGCCCCAACTATCCAATTATCCATGATACAAACCGCCTTACATTACCTGCCCCAACTATCCAAGTATCCATGTAACAAACTGCTTTACATTATCTGCCGCAACTATCCAAGTATTCATGTAACAAACCGACTCACATTATCTGCCCCAACTATCCATGTTACAAACCGCTTAACAAAACCTGCCCCAACTCACCTGTAACAAACCGCCTCACATTACCTGCCCAAAAGATCCATGTAACAAACCGACTCACATTATCTGCCCCAACTATCCAAGTATCCATGTAACAAACCGACTCACATTATCTGCCACAAGTATCCATGTAACAAACTGCTTTACATTATCTGCCCCAACTGTCCAAGTATCCATGTAACAAATCGCCTCACATTACCTGCCCCAGCTATCCGAGTATCCATGTAACAAACCGACTCACATTACCTGCCTAACTATCCATGTAACAAACCGCTTCACATTACCTGCCCTAACTATCCAAGTATCCATGTAACAAATCGCCTCATATTACCTGCCCCAACTATCCAAGTATCCATGTAACAAACCGACTCACATTACCTGCCCCAACTATCCAAGTATCCATGTAACAAAACGCCTCACATTACCTGCCCCGACTATCCAAGTATCCATGTAACAAACCGACTCACATTACCTGCCCTAAATATCCATGTAACAAACCGACTCACATTACCTGCCCCAACTATCCAAGTATCCATGTAACAAACCGACTCACATTACCTGCCCCAACTATCCAAGTATCCATGTAACAAACCGCCTCACATTACCTGCCCCAACTATCCAAGTATCTTTGTAACAAACAGACCAACATAACCTGCCCCAACTATCCATGTAACAAACCGCCTCACATTACCTGCCTCAACTATCCAAGTATCCATGTAACAAACCGACTCACATTACCTGCCCCAACTATCCAAGTATCCATGTAACAAACTGCTTTACATTATCTGCCGCAACTATCCAAGTATCCATGCAACAAACCGACTCGCATTATCTGCCCCAACTATCCAAGTATCCATGTTACAAACCGCTTAACAATACCTGCCCCAACTCACCTGTAACAAACCGACTCACATTACCTGCCCCAAATATCCATGTAACAAACCGACTCACATTATCTGCCCCAACTATCCAAGTATCCATGTAACAAACCGACTCACATTACCTGCCCCAACTATCCAAGTATCCATGTAACAAACCGACTCATATTTTTTTGCCTGCCCTAACTATCCATGTAACAAACCGACTCACATTACCTTCCCTAACTATCCATGTAACAAACCGACGCACATTACCTGCCCTAACTATCCAAGTATCCATGTAACAAACACTCACATTACCTGCAACGAATATCCAAATATCCATGTAACAAACTGCCTCACATTAATTGCCCCAACTATCCAAGTATCCATGTAACAAACCGCTTTTCATTATCCGCCCAAACTATCCAAGTATCCATATAACAAACCGCTTCACATTACCTGCCCCAACTATTCAAGTATCCATCTAACAAACCGCCTCACATTACCTGCTCCATGTATCCATGTAACAAACCGCCTCACATTAACTGCCCCAACTATCCAAGTATCCATGTTACAAACCGACTCACATTACCTGCCCCAACTATCCAAGTATCCATGTAACAAACCGCTTTACATTATCTGCCAGAACTATCCAAGTATCTATATAACAAACCGACTCACATTGGCTGCCCCAACTATCCATGTAACAAACTGTTTCACATTACCTGCCCCAACTATCCAAGCATCCATGTCACAAACCGCTTCACATTATCTGCCCCAACTATCCAAGTATCCATGTTACAAACCGCCTCACATTACCTGCCCCAACTATCCAAGTATCCATGTAACAAACTGCTTTACATTATCTGCCGCAACTATCCAAGTATCCATGTAACAAACCGACTCACATTATCTGCCCCAAGTATCCATGTTACAAACCGCTTAACATTACCTGCCCCAACTCACCTGTGACAAACCGACTCACATTACCTGCCCTAAATATCCATGTAACAAACCGACTCACATTATCTGCCCCAACTATCCATGTAACAAACTGACTCACATTACCTGCCCCAACTATCCAAGTATCCATGTAACAAACCGACTCATATTGCCTGCCCTAACTATCCATGTAACAAACCGAATCACATTACCTGCCCTAATTATCCATGTAACAAACCGCCTCAAGTTACCTGCCCCAACTACCCAAGTATCCATGTTACAAACTGACTCACATTACCTGCCCCAACTACCCAAGTATCCATGTAACAAACCGACTCACATTATCTGCCCCAACTATCCGACTATCCATGTAACATACCGACTCACATTACATGCCTAACTATCCATGTAACAAACCGCTTCACATTACCTGCCCTAACTATCCAAGTATCCATGTAACAAACCGCCTCACATTACCTGCCCCAACTATCCAAGTATCCATGTAAGAAACCGCCTCACATTACCTGCCCCGACTATCCAAGTATCCATGTAACAAACCGACTCATATTGCCTGCCCCAACTATCCAAGTATCCATGTAACAAACTGACTCACATTACCTGCCCCAATTATCCAAGTATCCATGGAACAAACTGCTTTACATTATCTGCCGCAACTATCCAAGTATCCATGTAACAAACCGACTCGCATTATCTGCCCCAAATATCCAAGTATCCATGTTACAAACCGCTTAACAATACCTGCCCCAACTCACCTGTAACAAACCGACTCACATTACCTGCCCTAAATATCCATGTAACAAACCGACTCACATTACCTGCCCCAACTATCCAAGTATCCATGTAACAAACCGACTCACATTACCTGCCCCAACTATCGAAGGATCCATGTAACAAACCGATTCATATTTTTTTGCCTGCCCTAACTATCCATGTAACAAACCGACTCACATTACCTTCCCTAACTATCCATGTAACAAACCGACGCACATTACCTGCCCTAACTATCCAAGTATCCATGTAACGAACCGACTCACATTACCTGCAACGACTATCCAAATATCTATGTAACAAACTGCCTCACATTAATTGCCCCAACTATCCAAGGATCCATGTAACAAACCGCTTTTCATTATCCGCCCAAACTATCCAAGTATCCATATAACAAACCGCTTCACATTACCTGCCCCAACTATATAAGTATCCATCTAACAAACCGCCTCACATTACCTGCCCCATGTATCCATGTAACAAACCGCCTCACATTAACTGCCCCAACTATCCAAGTATCCATGTTACAAACCGCCTCACATTACCTGCCCCAACTATCCAAGTATCCATGTAACAAACCGCTTTACATTATCTGCCAGAACTATCCAAGTATCTATATAACAAACCGACTCACATTAACTGCCCCAACTATCCATGTAGCAAACTGTTTCACATTACCTGCCCCAACTATCCAAGCATCCATGTCACAAACCGCTTCACATTATCTGCCCCAACTATCCAAGTATCCATGTTACAAACCGCCTCACATTACCTGCCCCAACTATCCAAGTATCCATGTAACAAACTGCTTTACATTATCTGCCGCAACTATCCAAGTATCCATGTAACAAACCGACTCACATTATCTGCCCCAAGTATCCATGTTACAAACCGCTTAACATTACCTGCCCCAACTCACCTGTGACAAACCGACTCACATTACCTGCCCTAAATATCCATGTAACAAACCGACTCACATTATCTGCCCCAACTATCCATGTAACAAACTGACTCACATTACCTGCCCCAACTATCCAAGTATCCATGTAACAAACCGACTCATATTGCTTGCCCTAACTATCCATGTAACAAACCGAATCACATTACCTGCCCTAATTATCCATGTAACAAACCGCCTCAAGTTACCTGCCACAACTACCCAAGTATCCATGTAACAAACTGACTCACATTACCTGCCCCAACTACCCAAGTATCCATGTAACAAACCGACTCACATTATCTGCCCCAACTATCCGACTATCCAGGTAACAAACCGACTCACATTACATGCCTAACTATCCATGTAACAAACCGTTTCACATTACCTGCCCTAACTATCCAAGTATCCATGTAACAAACCGCCTCACATTACCTGCCCCAACTATCCAAGTATCCATGTAAGAAACCGCCTCACATTACCTGCCCCGACTATCCAAGTATCCATGTAACAAACCGCCTCACATTACCTGCCCCGACTATCCAAGTATCCATGTTACAAACCGACTCATATTGTCTGCCCCAACTATCCAAGTATCCATGTAACAAACCGACTCACATTACCTGCCCCGACTATCCAAGTATCCATGTAACAAACCGACTCATATTGCCTGCCCCAACTATCCAAGTATCCATGTAACAAACCGACTCACATTACCTGCCCCGACTATCCAAGTATCCATGTAACAAACCGACGCATATTGCCTGCCCCAACTATCCAAGTATCCATGTAACAAACAGACTCACATTACCTGCCCCGACTATCCAAGTATCCATCTAACAAACCGCCTCACATTACCTGCCCCAACTATCCAAGTATCCATGTAACAAACCGACTCACATTACCTGCCCCGACTATCCAAGTATCCATGTAACAAACCGACTCACATTACCTGCCCCGACTATCCAAGTATCCATGTAACAAACCGACTCACATTACCTGCCCCGACTATCCAAGTATCCATGTAACAAACCGACTCACATTACCTGCCCCGAGTATCCAATTATCCATGTAACAAACCGCTTTACATTACCTGCCGAACTATCCATGTAATAAGCCGCACAATCCTCGTCTGTCACCAGTTGTTCAACAGTCTGCAAAATTGATACCATCTATGTTGAAAGCACCGTTTAAAAGCGCAAAATGAGGATGCCATCATATATATCTATATTATATAATCTTCAACAATGTTGTAATTTCGTAACAAGGCTGTATAAGTCGATAAAGTAAACGTTATCTATCGATTAACATGGACGATATGAACAAGGTCTATCCACTGTTATAAACAGTACTATAAATGCACAAATACATCCTACATTTCCAAGTAACTGTTGCTTGTTATCAGAACCTTAACTTTTTAAAGACATCATTATCGGTAGTATTGAATGTCAGACATGATGTTTGTAAAAGATGAAACGACCTTCTATATTTAGTTAGTTGACATCAACATTAACAACATTAGAAACACCATAACCCTTCTAACTAAACATATATGGTGGAACAATATTAGATAATAAACATTCATGCGAATAACGTAATATAAAGTAACACAACATGCCAAAGAACGCAATAAAACTCCGCGCTTTGTACCTCTTACTAACAGTTTGCCAGCACAATCTACTGGTGAGGACCTAGGGTGCAATCGCCTATACCACGGCATATGCATCGTGCGCGGAGTGTTATTTCAATTTGCTCGAGACCCAACATCGCGATTTTATAATGGGCTCTAGCATTCCTTAATATTTGAAATAGAGCCCTGTCATGCATTGATATTGATATACAGCGCTATTACGCTTTGAATTTGATATTGGAGCTCCTTCATGCATTGATATTTAATATAGAGCTCTAGCATGCCATCATATTTGATATAGAGCTATGGCTGTTGTCATCTCATATAATGGACTACGACATGACTGTGTTGTCATATAATGGACCACGACATGTGTTGTCATATAATGGACCAAGGCATGCGTTGACATGTCATATAATGGACCAAGGCATGTGTTGTCTTATAATTACCAAAGCATGTGTTGTCATGTCATATATTGAACCAAGGCATGTATTATAAACGGATATATAATGGACCAAGGCATGTAATGTTGCGTCATATAATGGACCAAGACATGTATTATAAATGGATATATAATGGACCAATGCATGTGTTGTCATGTCATATAATGGACCACGAAATTTATTATAAATGCATATATAATGGACCAAGGCATGTGTTGTCATGTCATATAATGGACCACGACATGTGTTGTCATATAATGGACCAAGGCATGTTTTGTCTTATAATTACCAAGGCATGTGTTGTCATGTCATATATTGAACCAAGGCATGCATTATAAACGGATATATAATGGACCAAGGCATGTAATGTTGCGTTATATAATGGACCAAGACATGTATTATAAATGGATATATAATGGACCAATGCATGTGTTGTCATGTCATATAATGGACCAAGAGATGTTTTGTTGTGTCATATAATGGACCAAGGCATGTATTATAAATGGATATATAATGGACCAAGGCATGTGTTGTCATGTCATATAATGGACCAAGGCATGTATTATAAATGGATATATAATGGACCAAGACATGTATTATTAATGGATATATAATGAACCATGGCATGTGTTGTTGTGTCATATAATGGACCAAGGCATGTGTTGTCATGTCATATAATGGACCAAGGCATGTGTTGTCATGTCATATAATGGACCAAGGCATGTATTATAAATAGATATATAATGGACCAAGGCATGTGTTGTCATGTCATATAATGGACCAAGGCATGTGTTGTCATGTCATATAATGTACCAAGGCATGTGTTGTCATGTCATATAATGGACCAAGGCATGTGTTGTCATGTCATATAATGGACGAAGGCATGTGTTGTCATGTCATATAATGGACGAAGGCATGTGTTGTCATGTCATATAATGGACCAAGGCATGTGTTGTCATGTCATATAATGGACCAAGGCATGTGTTGTCATGTCATATAATGGACGAAGGCATGTGTTGTCATGTCATATAATGGACCAAGGCATGTATCATAAATGTATATATAATGGACCAAGACATGTGTTGTTATGTCATATAATGGACGAAGGTATGTGTTGTCAAGTAATATAATGGACCAAGACATGTGTTGTCATGTCATATAATGCATTAAGGCATGTGTTGTCATGTCATATAATGGACCAATGCATGTGTTGTTATGTCATATAATGGACCAAGGCATGTGTTGTCATGTCATATAATGGACCAAGGCATGTGTTGTCATGTCATATAATGGACCAAGGTATGTGTTGTTGTCATGTCATATAATGGACCAAGGCATACCATGGCAAGTGTTGTTATGTCATATAATAAAATAATAAAATAGAGGTAGAATTATTTTTCTTGACATTTGACATTTGCTACGCCAGCACGCCTAGACATACGATATAAAGCTCTATCATGCCTTGACCTACGATATAGAGCTCTAGCATGCCTTGACCTACGACACAGAGCTGCAGCATGCCTTGACATACGATATAGAGCTGCGACATGCCTTGACATACGATATAGAGCTGTAGCATGCCTTGACCTACGATATAGAGCTGTGGCATGCCCTGACCTACGATATAGAGCTGTGACATGCCTTGACCTACGATATAGAGCTGTGACATGCCTTGACCTACGATATAGAGCTGTGACATGCTTTGACATACGATATAGAGCTCTAGCATGCATTGACATACGATAAAGAGCTGTGACAAGCCTTGACCTACGATATAGAGCTGAGATATGCCTTGACCTACTATATAGAGCTGTGACATGCCTTGAACTACGATATAGAGCTGTGACAAGCCTTGACATACGATATAGAGCTCTAGCATGCATTGACATACGACAAAGAGCTGCGACAAGCCTTGACCTACGATATAGAGCTGTGACATGCCTTGGCCTACGATATAGAGCTGTGACAAGCCTTGACATACGATATAGAGCTGTGACAAGCCTTGATCTACGATAGAGAGCTGTGACAAGCCTTGACCTACGACTTAGAGCTCTAGCATGCCTTGACATGCGATATAGAGCTGTGACATGCCTTGGCCTACGATATAGAGCTGTGACAAGCCTTGACATACGATATAGAGCTGTGACAAGCCTTGACCTACGATTTAGAGCTCTAGCATGCCTTGACATGCGATATAGAGCTGTGACATGCCTTGACATACGATATAGAGCTGTGACATGTCTTGACATAAGATATAGAGCTGTGACATGCCTTGGCCTACGATATAGAGCTGTGACAAGCCTTGACCTACGATATAGAGCTGTGACAAGCCTTGACCTACGATATAGAGCTGTGACATGCCTTGACCTACGATATAGAGCTGTAGCATGCCTTGACCTACGATATAGAGCTGTGACATGTCTTGACATAAGATATAGAGCTATGGCATGCCTTGACATACGATATAGAGCTGTGACATGTCTTGACATAAGATATAGAGCTGTGACATGCCTTGACATACGATATAGAGCTGTGACATGCCTTGACCTAGGACATAGAGCTGTGACATGACTTGATGCCACTCGATGGACACAGAAAATGTTGGTGGTGAGGTCACGCACTCGTATTTCATTTAGACACTAAACATCACATGAGAACATGCGTTGTTGACATGCATGTTGACATGCATGCATGCGTTGTTGACCTTCGCTGTGGTTTCCGGATTTATGCCGAATTTGCATATCATTTGTTTGCGCCGCGGCGGGTCGGCGACGGCCATGAGCCACGTGAAGGCGTGGTCCGGACAGGACTGCACGCAGACCTACACACGAAGTACATGGTCATCACTCGTCTGGTACAGAGCTACAGAATAGATAACGAGAAATATCGGCTGTAGCTTTAACTGACAACCTCAAACCGCAACCACGGAAACCCACAGACACCAGAACCATAGCCCGACCAGAAATAGCCAAAGAAAACGAAATATTCCCTTGCAATAGTAGTTGTGACCTCTTTCTGATGTTACTGACCTTGTTAGAGGTCACTGGGTTAACACCAAATTTACATATCATGTCTACGCGTTGCTCGCGTGTCAGATTGTGTATCCACGTCCAGGGGTGAGTGGGGCAAGTGGCCACACATATCTGGCCGGTCCAAGCAGGTCATCGAGGGTACCACACAGATGCAGTGGAGAGGGGTCAAGGGTATCTTCCATGAATATTATTTCGCGGAATGAATTACAAGTCTCGACATCTTCAATCATGTATACATGTGGCGACACCTGGCTGTGAACACCCGCCACTACACCTGTACCGGCCTAGCGATGCCAAAGTCTCAGTGGAGGGCAAACGTTAGCGGTTCAAATCCTGATCAAGAGCAAAGTTGTGTAATTTGACCATACTGACTACACTTGTCACGGCATAGTAGGGACAATGCTCTGACCAGTATTGTACATTTTGCTTTTAAATTATATGGAAACACATGAAAAAAGGAAGGCAGAAGCACATCAGTTCAAGGGTTACATGTCTGCAAAGGAAGTAGGAAAGCAAAATCAGAATTAGTAACATGATAAGGCGAATGCAGGAAACCGTTAGTTGGGTTAGGGTTAGGGACTGAAATGTAGAATGGATGGAGGCGCCCACAGTGGTGACAGCGCCCCCTAGTCACCGCACGCAACATCAGGGTACCTTGGCACTTGTAATTGGATTGACTCCATCTTTACAAATCATCTGGGAACGTCCGGTAGCATCATATGACCCGGAAATGACCTCCGCGGTATGCAGCGTCAGCCATTGCCAGTATTCCGTGGGACATGCCTCAACGCAAACCTGTTGCCATAGTTTTGGTCGCCAAGGTGAGAATGATAATTTGTTCAACGAAACGAAGGTAACACAAACACCTCCATCGATTTATGCGAGCTTACTGGTGGATCCCAAAATGGGTGATGTTTCACCCTATTCTCCTCGCCCACCAGCCGTTTGAAACAGTTGGATCAGCTCCATACACGTGTTCAAACTACAGAGGTTATTATGGTGGCAACAGCCATGCCTTATAATCCGACGAAGACGGTAGCAAAAGGATTTAACTTTAAATCAATATACTCTTTACGTTAAAGATCTACATTCATAATATATGTCATTCATTTGATGTGAAGTTCTTAAATGATGGTGTAAATTGGGTGCTGACCTGTGGCGTTGGACAACCTTGCGATAAAATGGCGGGTCCAACAGTGTAGCAGTCAATGAGGTCAAAGAAAAACAAGTTCGGCTTGCCTCTAAAATGAAAGAAAATAACATAAAGTCAGAAGCATGTATTTATTATGCACACGTTGGCCAGACCTCCACATGTGTCATAAGTGGCGCCCTAGACTACACACGTTGGCCAGACCTCCACATGTGTTATAAGTGGCGCCCCAGACTACACACGTTGGCCAGACCTCCACATGTGTCATAAGTGGCGCCCTAGACTATACACGTTGGCCAGACCTCCACATGTGTCATAAGTGGCGCCCTAGACTACACACGTTGGTCAGACATCCACATGTGTTATAAGTGGCGCCCTAGACTATACACGTTGGCCAGACCTCCACATGTGTTATAAGTGGCGCCCCAGACTACACACGTTGGCCAGACATCCACATGTGTCATAAGTGGCGCCCTAGACTATACACGTTGGCCAGACCTCCACATGTGTCATAAGTGGCGCCCTAGACTAAACACGTTGGCCAGATCTCCACATGTGTCATAGAGTCGCGCCCTAGACTATACACGTTGGCCAGACATCCACATGTGTCATAAGTGGCGCCATAGACTACACACGTTGGTCAGACCTCTACATGTGTCATAAGTGGCGCCCCAGACTACACACGTTGGCCAGACATCCACATGTGTCATAAGTGACGCCCTAGACTACACACGTTGGCCAGACCTCCACATGTGTCATAAGTGGCGCCCCAGACTACACACGTTGGTCAGACATCCACATGTGTTATAAGTGGCGCCCTAGACAACACACGTTGGTCAGACATCCACATGTGTTATAAGTGGCGCCCTAGACTACACACGTTGGTCAGACCGCCACATGTGTCATAAGTGGCGCCACAGACAACACACGTTGGCCAGACCTCCACATGTGTCATAAGTGGCGCCCTAGACTGTACACGTTGGTCAGACCTCCACATGTGTCATAAGTGGCGCCACAGACAACACACGTTGGCCAGACCTCCACATGTGTCATAAGTGGCGCCCCAGACTACACACGTTGGTCAGACCTCCACATGTGTCATAAGTGGCGCCCTAGACTGTACACGTTGGTCAGACATCCACATGTGTCATAAGTGGCGCCCTAGACTGTACACGTTGGTCAGACCTCCACATGTGTTATAAGTGGCGCCCTAGACTACACACGTTGGTCAGACCGCCACACGTGTCATAAGTGGCGCCCCAGACTACACACGTTGGTCAGACATCCACATGTGTTATAAGTGGCGCCCTAGACAACACACGTTGGCCAGACATCCACATGTGTCATAAGTGGCGCCCTAGACTACACACGTTGGTCAGACCTCCACATGTGTCATAAGTGGCGCCCCAGACTACACACGTTGGCCAGACCTCCACATGTGTCATAAGTGGCGCCATAGACTATACAAGTTGGCCAGATCTCCACATGTGTCATAAGTGGCGCCCTAGACTACACACGTTGGCCAGACCTCCACATGTGTCATAAGTGGCGCCCTAGACTACACACGTTGGCCAGACATCCACATGTGTCATAAGTGGCGCCCTAGACTACACACGTTGGTCAGACCTCCACATGTGTCATAAGTGGCGCCCTAGACTATACACGTTGGCCAGACCTCCACATGTGTCATAAGTGGCGCCACAGACTACACACGTTGGCCAGACCTCCACATGTGTCATAAGTGGCGCCCTAGACTATACACGTTGGCCAGACATCCACATGTGTTATAAGTGGCGCCCTAGACTACACACGTTGGTCAGACCGCCACATGTGTCATAAGTGGCGCCCTAGACTACACAAGTTGGTCAGACATCCACATGTGTTATAAGTGGCGCCCTAGACAACACACGTTGGCCAGACCTCCACATGTGTCATAAGTGGCGCCCTAGACTGTACACGTTGGTCAGACATCCACATGTGTTATAAGTGGCGCCCTAGACTACACACGTTGGTCAGACCGCCACATGTGTCATAAGTGGCGCCACAGACTACACACGTTGGCCAGACCTCCACATGTGTCATAAGTGGCGCCCCAGACTACACACGTTGGTCAGACATCCACATGTGTTATAAGTGGCGCCCTAGACAACACACGTTGGCCAGACATCCACATGTGTCATAAGTGGCGCCCTAGACTACACACGTTGGTCAGACCTCTACATGTGTCATAAGTGGCGCCCCAGACTACACACGTTGGCCAGACCTCCACATGTGTCATAAGTGGCGCCCTAGACTATACACGTTGGCCAGACCTCCACATGTGTCATAAGTGGCGCCCCAGACTACACACGTTGGCCAGACCTCCACATGTGTCATGAGTGGCGCCCTAGACTACACACGTTGGCCAGATCTCCACATGTGTCATAAGTGGCGCCCTAGACTATACACGTTGGCCAGACCTCCACATGTGTCATAAGTGGCGCCCTAGACTACACACGTTGGCCAGATCTCCACATGTGTCATAAGTGGCGCCCTAGACTACACACGTTGGCCAGATCTCCACATGTGTCATAAGTGGCGCCCTAGACTATACACGTTGGCCAGACCTCCACATGTGTCATAAGTGGCGCCCTAGACTACACACGTTGGTCAGACCTCCACATGTGTCATAAGTGGCGCCCTAGACTACACACGTTGGCCAGATCTCCACATGTGTCATAAGTAGCGCCCTAGACAACACACGTTGGCCAGACCTCCACATGTGTCATAAGTGGCGCCCTAGACTACACACGTTGGCCAGACCTCCACATGTGTCATAAGTGGCGCCCTAGACTACACACGTTGGTCAGACCGCCACATGTGTCATAAGTGGCGCCCTAGACTACACACGTTGGCCAGACCTCCACATGTGTCATAAGTGGCGCCCTAGACAACACACGTTGGCCAGACCTCCACATGTGTCATAAGTGGCGCCCTAGACTACACACGTTGGTCAGACCGCCACATGTGTCATAAGTGGCGCCACAGACTACACACGTTGGCCAGACCTCCACATGTGTCATAAGTGGCGCCCTAGACTACACACGTTGGCCAGACCTCCACATGTGTCATAAGTGGCGCCCCAGACTACACACGTTGGTCAGACATCCACATGTGTTATAGGAATGTTGGTGTTTTAGGCCACTTTTGTGCACATACAGGCTAAATTGGGCCATAGAACCTCCCGAGACGATGAAGGATGAAGGAATGAAACATGCCCCAGATTAGGTGCCCGAGCCCGGATTCGAACCCAGGACCTATTGATCTGCGGTCTAGTGCGCTAACCACTACACCAGAGAGGCCCCCCTCCACATGTGTTATAAGTGGCGCCCTAGACAACACACGTTGGTCAGACATCCACATGTGTTATAAGTGGCGCCCTAGACTACACACGTTGGTCAGACCGCCACATGTGTCATAAGTGGCGCCACAGACTACACACGTTGGCCAGACCTCCACATGTGTCATAAGTGGCGCCCTAGACTATACACGTTGGCCAGATCTCCACATGTGTCATAAGTGGCGCCCTAGACTACACACGTTGGCCAGACCTCCATATGTGTCATAAGTGGCGCCCTAGACTACACACGTTGGTCAGACATCCACATGTGTTATAAGTGGCGCCCTAGACTACACACGTTGGCCAGACATCCACATGTGTTATAAGTGGCGCCACAGACTACACACGTTGGCCAGACCTCCACATGTGTCATAAGTGGCGCCATAGACTACACACGTTGGCCAGATCTCCACATGTGTCATAAGTGGCGCCCTAGACTATACACGTTGGCCAGACCTCCACATGTGTCATAAGTGGCGCCCCAGACTACACACGTTGGTCAGACATCCACATGTGTTATAAGTGGCGCCCTAGACAACACACGTTGGTCAGACATCCACATGTGTTATAAGTGGCGCCCTAGACTACACACGTTGGTCAGACATCCACATGTGTTATAAGTGGCGCCACAGACTACACACGTTGGCCAGACATCCACATGTGTTATAAGTGGCGCCACAGACTACACACGTTGGCCAGACCTCTACATGTGTCATAAGTGGCGCCCTAGACTACACACGTTGGCCAGACCTCCACATGTGTCATAAGTGGCGCCCTAGACTACACACGTTGGCCAGACCTCCACATGTGTCATAAGTGGCGCCCTAGACTACACACGTTGGTCAGACATCCACATGTGTTATAAGTGGCGCCCTAGACAACACACGTTGGCCAGACCTCCACATGTGTTATAAGTGGCGCCACAGACTACACACGTTGGCCAGACATCCACATGTGTCATAAGTGGCGCCCTAGACAATACAAGTTGGCCAGATCTCCACATGTGTCATAAGTGGCGCCCTAGACTACACACGTTGGCCAGACCTCCACATGTGTCATAAGTGGCGCCCTAGACTACACACGTTGGCCAGACCTCCACATGTGTCATAAGTGGCGCCCTAGACTACACACGTTGGCCAGACCTCTACATGTGTTATAAGTGGCGCCCTAGACTACACACGTTGGCCAGACCTCCACATGTGTCATAAGTGGCGCCCTAGACTACACACGTTGGCCAGACATCCACATGTGTCATAAATGGCGCCCTAGACTACACACGTTGGCCAGACCTCTACATGTGTTATAAGTGGCGCCCTAGACTACACACGTTGGCCAGATCTCCACATGTGTCATAAGTGGCGCCCTAGACTACACACGTTGGTCAGACCTCCACATGTGTCATAAGTGGCGCCCTAGACTACACACGTTGGCCAGACATCCACATGTGTTATAAGTGGCGCCCTAGACTACACACGTTGGCCAGACATCCACATGTGTCATAAGTGGCGCCCTAGACTACACACGTTGGCCAGACATCCACATGTGTCATAAGTGGCGCCCTAGACTACACACGTTGGCCAGACCTCCACATGTGTTATAAGTGGCGCCCTAGACTACACACGTTGGCCAGACATCCACATGTGTCATAAGTGGCGCCATAGACTACACACGTTGGCCAGACCTCCACATGTGTTATAAGTGGCGCCCTAGACCACATGTATAATAATACGTAACAAGCATTGATATCCTTTCACATTCTCCCATTACAGCAGCGTTGCTAGTATTGAAAGATACCCAAAATCTAAACTTAAAATATTTTATACGCACCTTCTCGATTCTGTTATATCGAGGGTATCGAACATATTAAGTAATATGAGAGGGCCTTAACAGCCATTAACTGGATGATGAATATTTGCTGTCTTTGTATTGCTGTCTCCCCAGACACCTACAGTGGCGCCCTCTACACTCCATACTTACCCGTAGTCGCCATAGCCACAGACATTGCCCTCCGAGTCGGTGGGGTAGATCAGACTGCGTGGGTCCCCGTACACGAACGCTGGTTAACACAACAATATCGCTACATGTAATGAACGAATAAACAATAACCTATGCTACTGTTGTTTTGTTGGTTGCTTGCTTGGATGGAGCTACACCTTTGATGGCCTTTTTTTGTTTTCTCCAATCTCTTCGTTAAGAATCGTTATCACATCGTGCCATCGATGGCTCAGCTTAAAGTCGTCACCATATTATTGGTCGGACTAACTTAACGGATTAACAACACTCCAGAATGTTCGAATGTCAGTTCCCAGCCAGCCGCCGACGTGAACATGCCTAAAGGCTTGTTATCGTTAGCCACTTACCCCACACACCGACCAGCAGAAAGGCCGTGAAACACACAAAGTACAGAATCAGGCACAATATATCGGTGCACCCCCTGAAACATAGAACTTTAATCAAAAGCATACCAACGGACACTGTGTCCGGTACATTTCCACACTAGTCTAATATTGTCCAAGGCGATATTTTGCTCGATTAGTTAAAGCTGCAAATGCAGCAATTGTCTATTCTACATTATGATGTTCAAATTCCATTGGAGAAACATGCTGGACATATTGTCTGACTGCGTGAATGTTAACTACGAAATAGATACGTGACGAAAAAACTACAGAATTGTATCTGTTCACTCATGTGTAGATTATACTACGTGAAGGACATTACCTGTCTTTAATGGGTCCTTTGAATGTGGGGTCATATTGGAAAGGTTCACCTAAAAAAGACAATAACGAGAGAAACGTTAAAGCCATGAACCACGTGCCTTTTCATTCACACGTGTCATCACATTCACCATGTGTCATCACATTCACTGCGCGCCATTCCATTCGCCACGTATCATTCCAGTCACCACGTGCCATTCAATTCGCCACGTGCTGTTCCATTCACCACGTGCCATTCCATTCGCCACGTGCCATTCCATTCACCACGTGCCAGTTCCATTCACCACGCGTTATTCCATTGTTCATCATAAAAAATTCATGTGACCCAAATATGTTCTTTGCGATAAACGAGAAACGCTATTTTTGCATTCGAAACCTGGTGGCGTCTATAAACTGACTGACAACGGTTTCTCCAAGAATTCGACGCATCCAGGGGCCGGACACAGCACGCCAGACTGGGTCCCAACACCCACCGCTTACGGCCGACCATAGCACGCCAGGCTGGGACCGAACACCCACCGCTTACGGCCGCCCACAGCATGTCAGGCTGGCACTCAATACCCACCGCTTACGGCCGCCCACAGCACGCCAGGCTGGGACTCAACACCCACCGCTTACGGCCGGCCATAGCACGCCAGGCTGGGACCCAATACCCACCGCTTACGGACGCCCAGAGAATGCCAGGCTGGGACCCAATACCCACCGCTTACGGCCGGCCATAGCACGCCAGGCTAGGACCCAACACCCACCGCTTACGACCGACCAAAGCACGCCAGGCTGGCACCCAACGCCCACCGCTTACGGCCGGCCACAGCACGCCAGGCTGGGACCCAACACCCACCGCTTACGGCCGGCCATAGCACGCCAGGCTAGGACCCAACACCCACTGCTTACGGCCGGCCATAGCACGCCAGACTGGCACCCGATACCCACCGCTTACGGCCGGCCATAGCACGCCAGACTGGGACCCAATACCCACCGCTTAACGGCCGCCCACACCATGCCAGGCTGGCACCCAACGCCCACCGCTTACGGCCGGCCACAGCACGCCAGGCTGGGACCCACTACCCACCGCTTACGGACGCCCAGAGAATGCCAGGCTGGGACCCAATACCCACCGCTTACGGCCGGCCATAGCAAGCCAGGCTAGGACCTGACACCCACCGCTTACGGCCGGCCATAGCACGCCAGGCTGGGACCCAATACCCACCGCTTACGGCCGGCCATAGCACGCCAGGCTTGGACCCAACACCCACCGCTTACGACCGGCCACACCATGCCAGGCTGGCACCCAACGCCCACCGCTTACGGCCGACCAAAGCATGCCAGGCTGGGACCCAACACCCACCGCTTACAGCCGACCACAGCATGCCAGGCTGGGACCCAACACCCACCGCTTACGGCCGGCCACAGCACGCCAGACTGGCACCCAATACCCACCGCTTACGGCCCGCCACAGCACGCCAGGCTAGGACCCAACACCCACCGCTTACGGCCGGCCATAGCACGCCAGAATGGGACCCAAAACCCACCGCTTACAGCCGACCACAGCATGCCAGGCTGGGACCCAACACCCACCGCTTACGGCCGACCACAGCATGCCAGGCTGGGACCCAACACCCACCGCTTACGGTCGACAAGCCACCAAACACATTTGAGTACATGATCATTAGCAACAGAATGTACGTTTGAAAACCAGCACATTGGCTATCGCGTTGCGTGCTTTGCGAATGCCCCGCCCCCCCCCCCCACTACCAGCTCCCTCTTGAATGATAGCAATCCCCGTGTGACCACACTTTGACCGCACCATAATATTCCTCTTTCTCCGGATCAACTAATGGAGTCTTCTCAGTGGCAGAAAGAGTGTCCATTTCGGTGACGTCATTATGTGGCGTGGATACCGTGTCACTTGGGGGAGCGGCCATGATCCAAGGAGCGTGTGAAGGTTAGGCGGCTGTCTGGGGTGTATGCCGTGTGTACACCGCCCTGGTGACTGGGGTGTATGCCGTGTGTACACCGCCCTGGTGACTGGGGTGTATGCCGTGTGTACACGGCCCTGGTGACTGGGGTGTATGCGGTGTGTACACCGCCCTGGTGACTGGGGTGTATGCCGTGTGTACACCACCCTGGTGACTGGGGTGTATGCGGTGTGTACACGGCCCTGGTGACTGGGGTGTATGCCGTGTGTACACCGCCCTGGTGACTGGGGTGTATGCGGTGTGTACGCGGCCCTGGTGACTGGGGTGTATGCCGTGTGTACACCGCCCTGGTGACTGGGGTGTATGCGGTGTGTACACCGCCCTGGTGACTGGGGTGTATGCCGTGTGTACACCACCCTGGTGACTGGGGTGTATGCGGTGTGTACACGGCCCTGGTGACTGGGGTGTATGCGGTGTGTACACCGCCCTGGTGACTGGGGTGTATGCGGTGTGTACACGGCCCTGGTGACTGGGGTGTATGCGGTGTCTACACGGCCCTGGTGACTGGGGTGTATGCGGTGTGTACACCGCCCTGGTGACTGGGGTGTATGCGGTGTGCACACCGCCCTGGTGACGGGTGTATGCGGTGTCTACACCGCCCTGGTGACTGGGGTGTATGCGGTGTGTACACCGCCCTGGTGACTGGGGTGTATGCGGTGTGTACACCGCCCTGGTGACTGGGGTGTATGCGGGGTGTAGTCCGCTGTGGTGACTGGGGTGTATGTCCGTCTCCCTTATGCCTCGGGACAGCCTTGCTGATGGTCACCGTCGAGTGACGCTTCCCGTGTTGTGGCAATGGTTAATTAACGTGCGAAGGGAACGATTGGCGTCCAGCCTTGCGCTCTGAGGTAGCCACTGACAGCTTTATCCTATGTGCCTACAACTAGGTGCGTATCCGCTTCGTAATTAAAACGACAAATCTACCCTGGACAATACAGGCGTTTGCTGCGCACTTAGCACACCGTGCATCGCCAAAAGTCTGGCAACCAATGCCTGATAAGTTCAGTGCGGACGTCATCAAACAATCGTCTTTGATAACACTTTCAACAACAGGCGATCGATCAATGTTTCAATGACACACACACACATTCCAGCGGAAGTTGGCCTCCGAAGGTTGTGAAATCAATAATCAATGTCGGAGTTGAACTTTACAACCAGCTGTAGCCGAGGCACGCCGACTGCTGCTCTCCACTGCAAGGAGTCACGCGTGCAAGCTGGTGTATCGTTGACATTTTAAAGTGGACGCTTAAGTTATAACTCACTAAACAGGAGAGTGGGTCTCCGTTAGGCATGTGGCAATCTCTTCCCACTCCCTTCACTTTTCTGTCGCATGACTTATCGTGTTTTGAATGAACTAGTGTTAAACAAACCGGGAATAAAACAAGAGCCGAAATCAGCCGGAGGCTGAGGCTTACTGACAGAAGTGACTTCATCTTTGACGCACACGTCTGTGACACCATTTATGCGCCGAAACTATGGTACAGGCGATGACATGCAGAAACACATATACTATAAGCTGCTCCTGCCTCGTGCTGGCTACATGATGCCTTCAGTGGGCAGACTGGGTTAAACAGCTCCTTGAACGAACAATTTGGGCTCAATAGCGCTATAAACGGGCAAATTGGAATAGTTACCGCCTTCAGCGGCCAATTTGGGCTAAACATGGCCTTCGATGGCCAATTTGGGCTCAATAGTGCCGATATCCCAAGGCAGTTCTAGCCCACACTGCCCACTGAAAGCCGTATTGGGCTCGCTGAAAGCGCAATTTAGCCCAAATTGAACCTCTACGATGCGGATGCTGGAATAGCACAATCTAACGGCTGCTGTTCAACGCGGGCTGTTTTCCCAGATAGAGGGCGCCATTTTGAGTGAATTCGGCCAAATCCCGAGTTTCTACGTGTCCTTGGTCCCGCCCTAATGCCTGTTCTCGGACTCGTCATTGCTAAATTACGGAGCCCTCTAGCGTCAAAACTAAGCGTGCTAGGCTAGAAGCGAATGCGGATTCCTCACCAAAGTCGACGTTTGCCCGTCCTTTCAAACCAGTCCCGACTCTTTAGCGTCGCTATTAAGCAAACGGCGGCCATCGCAAAGCAGACCCATTGCCGCTCGATATCGCCGTTGACTCATAATGGGAGCTTCAGCAAACGGGGGGTGCACCTCTTGCGAGCGCTGTAGCGGCCAAACTAAGCGTCCTAGAGCAATTCTATCGCCATTTACCATAGATAACCTTACACTTGCCTCTCGCTTCATGCCAAATCTGGGCTCCCTAGCTCAAATATTAACCGAGTTACGGCCCTTTCAAGTTCAATACGCCGTTTAACGCGAGGTGCACGTCAGTTTTGACCTACACGTTTCCGTACCACAAACAAAGTTACGCCCGCCAGCAGTTGTCCCTTGATATAAGGTACAGCGTCAAATCAACCGGTAGTCGCTATGAGGTATAATAGTCCAGTAATAGAGGTTATACAATTATGACGTCATCACGTCATGGTGACGTCATGGCATGACGCACGGCAACGTCCAAATAACTAAACACAGACATTTATGCCCTCAATCCAAAACGTTGATTAGAACGGCGGTAGGTCTGTTAGTTCTTCAGATATAGCTTCACCTAATTACCGAAACTTGCTATTCTTCACCATTATGGATAAATGAAAAACGAGCAGACGAAGAAAAGACTCTGCAGCTAAGATGAGAAGGATAATAATGCTTTACTGCCAATAGTAATCTGGAGACATATCTACCCTACCATTATACGCAAAGATCGAAGGTCTAGCTAGTTTTTCTGATTTTTGACGAATTTGCTAAGTTAGAGGGAATTTGTATACTTTATCATTGGGAAAATCTTCGGTTGCCATGGAAACGAAAATGAGGCGCGCGTTTGCCGTCAGCCTACCCTGATTCTCTTGTACACGTCCAGATCTCGCACCGAGGTAAAGCAAAGTGAGATTGCATAACCGGAAGTACGTCATATTGAAGGAAGTTTGATTATCTCCATAGGGTCCCATGTTAAACGCGTTCGACTATATACCGAAAAGTTACAAGGCTATGTCACCGTGTTTATAGTTAATGACTCATCCTACTACTATCCATCAACCACTGAAAACATAGAGCGTTGGCTTCAATAGGACGCCCGTGGGAGCCCCTGCAAGCCCCAAAAATCCCTATCTTTCACAATAGGGAAAATTTCAAAAAAATCCCGTGACGTCAGTTCTTATCCGAATTTCATCTAGTAAGGACCATGGTTACTGGGTACCTTGTTTAACCAACGCAAAAATCCCGAAACTGTTTGATGCAGGCACCTATGAAATACGGGGCAAACAAAATTTCCCCAGCCTGAGAGATTGAGGGCTTTAACATAGGACGTCACATTGGGAATTGCCGTCACTCCTGGAACCGGAAGTAAGATTGGAACATATTGTTTTTATTATTCTGCTGAACTAGGAATCTTTTTCCCTACCATATGGCGCCATTTTTGTATTTTTAGCATTTTTTTCCGATTTTTGACGATTTTTTGTATGTACCAAAAGTGACGTCATCCTGACGTCATATGACGCATGCAAAAAATCTCAGATTTCACAGGGGCTAATTTCATTTATATTTTTATGAGAGGCCAGAACACCAGAGTGATATCTTTAACCTAAAGTGGTCAAATCGCAGCACAACCGTTCAAGGTCATCTTTGGCGTTTTTCGGAAAACATAAAACGTCATGTAGCTCGAAAATGAGTATGACGCGTCAAAAAGTGATCAACGGCTGAAAGATGCGCCTTAAATAGTAGCACATTCTGAAACTTACCCGAAGTCTCTAGATCTAATATTAAGGGAGATAGACGCGTTCTTAACTTTTTTTTCAAAAAATCGCTGTGACCTTGACCTTTGACCTACATATGCCAATAACGAACTTAGCCGAGCTATTTCACCAGTCTACCTTTTGGTCAAGACCGATGCTCGTAGCTGTCGAATTACGACCTGTATCGAGCGGACAACAAAGGAGACAAACAAACATACATACAAATTTACAAACCGAACATAGTAGTATACTGACAGACTTCTGTCAGTAATAAAAAAGTCTTTTGTTTCCCACCAGTTCACTTTCTACCCACTGGAAGCAGCACACAGCAGCTATGGTCACCACTGGGAAGTCCTGGGCGAGTGGAGAGTGGGCGCATTTCTTTGGTAGCTCGTTATACCCCTGAGGTAATTAGAATACGCACATTGCGCATCGGTGTACGCCACCTACACGTCTGTCGTACGGGTTGAGGGGCGCTAGGGCGCATTCAAACGGCATGCCGATTGTATACCGCTGAAAACCATACGGGACATTCGGGAGAAGATGGATGCTGATTGGAAGGTCATAGACTAGGTTGGTTCCAGTGCCCTGTCACGTGTTGCTAGTACCGGGTGGGATGCCGATCCGGGCCCAAAGAAATGCACCCAATGCATGGCTATTGCACAAGAATGGTGGCATCAGCATCTTGACAATGAACGGAACCCATATTAGAAAAATAGGAACCTTTGCGTGATGATCAATATATATCATGGCCACTTTGACTGAATGTCGATCATTACATTATTTATTTATAATTTATTTAACCATATCTACAGTTTCATTCCGCATAGTTGACATTAAGCTGCAGGGTTTAATGTGCAAAGGGTTGGACAAATGACACAATTGTCTTTTATAAATGGTCTAATAATGTTATGAATGATTCCGGTCATATTGACCAGGTTACTGCCATCACATTGACCCGGTTATAGCCACCACATTGACCCGCCTACAGCCACCACATTGACCCGCCTACAGCCACCACATTGACCCGCCTACAGCCATCACATTAACCCGGTTACAGCCACCACATTGACCCGCCTACAGCTATCACATTGACCCGGTTACAACCACCACATTGAGCCGCCTACAGCCACCACATTGACCCGCCTACAGCCACCACATTGAACCGCCTACAGCCACCACATTGACCCGCCTACAGCCATCACATTAACCCGGTTGCAGCCACCACATTGACCCACCTACAGCCACCACATTGACCCGCCTACAGCCAACACATTGACCCGCCTACAGCCACCACATTGACCCACCTACAGCCACCACATTGACCCACCTAGAGCCACCACATTGACTCGGTTACAGTCATCACATGGACCCCATTACCGACATCGTTGCACTCATAACGCTCTCGTATCTATCCATCACGATATCATAATGTCCCATGGAGGGCGTGGGGCGAGATCAATGCAACATCAAGTGAGCCTGCTGAGCGGACGTGTCTTAGTTGCAGGCAATCAACATCAACCAACATTGCATTCAGCCTTTGGAGACATTGATAAAATGTGCTTCACCTTGGCGACCGATCAACACAATTGCGTACGGGTCCCTCAACTGTTCTCCGGAAAACCCGTTATGACGGTATGGGGTAAGGCCTGTGGTAGGGCCTGGGGTAGGGCCTGGGGTAGGGCCCGGGGTAGGGCCCGGGGTAGGGCCCGGGGTAGGGCCTGGGGTAAGGCCTGAGGTACGGCCTGGGGTAGGGCCTAGGTAGGGCCCGGGGTAGGGCCTGGGGTAGGGCCTGGGGTAGGGCCTGGGGTAGGGCCTGGGGTATTGCTTGGGGTACGGCTTGGGGTAGGGCCTGGGGTAGGGCCTGGGGTAGGGCCTGGGGTAGGGCCTAGGTAGGGCCTGGGGTAGGGCCTGGGTAGGGCCTAGGTAGGGCCCGGGGTAGGGCCTAGGTAGGGCTTAGGATAGGGCCTGGGGTATGGCCTGGGGTAGGGCCTGGGGTTAGGCCCGGGGTAGGGCTTGGGGTAGGGCTTGGGGTAGGGCCTGGGGTAGGGCCTGGGTTAGGGCCTGGGGTAGGGCCTGTGGTAGGGCCTGGGGTATGGCCTGGGGTAGGGCCTGGGGTAGGGCCTGGGGTAGGGCCTGGGGTATGGCCTGTGGTAGGGCCTGAGGTAGGGCCTGGGGTAGGGCCTAGGTAGGGTCTGGGGTAGGGCCTGGGGTAGGGCATGGGGTATGGCCTGTGGTAGGGCATGGGGTAGGGCCTAGGTAGGGCCCGGGGTAAGGCCTGGGGTAGGGCCTAGGTAGGGCCTGGGGTAGGGCCTAGGTAGGGCCTGGGGTAGGGCCTGGGTTAGGGCATGGGGTATGGCCTGTGGTAGGGCATGGGGTAGGGCCTAGGTAGGGCCCGGGGTAAGGCCTGGGGTAGGGCCTAGGTAGGGCCTGGGGTAGGGCCTGGGCTAGTGCTTGGGGTAGGGCTTGGGGTAGGGCATGGGGTAGGGCCTGGGGTAGGGCCTGGGGTAGGGCCTGGGTAGGGCCTAGGTAGGGCCCGGGGTAGGGCCTAGGTAGGGCTCGGGATAGGGCCTGGGGTATGGCCTGGGGTAGGGCTTGGGGTAGGGCTTGGGGTAGGGCCTGGGGTAGGGCCTAGGTAGGGCCTGGGGTAGGGCCTGGGTAGGGCCTAGGTAGGGCCCGGGGTAGGGCCTAGGTAGAGCTCGGGATAGGGCCTGGGGTATGGCCTGAGGTAGGGCCTGGGGTATGGCCTGGGGTAGGGCTTGGGGTAGGGCTTGGGGTAGGGCCTTGGGTACGGCCTGGGGTAGGGCCTGTGGTAGGGCCTGGGGTATGGCCCGGGGTAGGGCCTGGGGTAGGGCCTGGGGTAGGGCCTGGGGTAGGGCCTGTGGTAGGGCCTGAGGTAGGGCCTGGGGTAGGGCCTAGGTAGGGTCTGGGGTAGGGCCTGGGGTAGGGCCTGGGGTATGGCCTGTGGTAGGGCATGGGGTAGGGCCTAGGTAGGGCCCGGGGTAAGGCCTGGGGTAGGGCCTGGGGTAGGGCCTGGTGTAGGGCCCGGGGTAGGGCCTGGAGTAAGGCCTGGGGTTGGGCCTGGGGTAGGGCCTGGGGTAGGGCCTGAGGTAGGACCTGGGGTAGGGCCTCGGGTAGGGCCTGGGGTAGGGCCTGGGCTAGTGCTTGGAGTAGGGCTTGGGGTGGGGCATGGGGTAGGGCCTGTGGTAGGGCCTGGGGTAAGGCCTGGGGTAGGGCCTAGGTAGGGCCCGGGGTAGGGCCTAGGTAGGGCTCGGGATAGGCCCTGGGGTATGGCCTGAGGTAGGGCCTGGGGTATGGCCTGGGGTAGGGCTTGGGGTAGGGCTTGGGGTAGGGCCTGGGGTAGGGCCTGTGGTAGGGCCTGGGGTATGGCCTGGGGCAGGGCCTGGGGTAGGGCCTGGGGTAGGGCCTGTGGTAGGGCCTGAGGTAGGGCCTGGGTAGGGCCTAGGTAGGGTCTGGGGTAGGGCATAGGGTAGGGCCTAGGTAGGGCCCGGGGTAAGGCCTGGGGTAGGGCCTGGGGTAGGGCCTGGTGTAGGGCCCGGGGTAGGGCCTGGAGTAAGGCCTGGGGTAGGGCCTGGGGTAGGGCCTGGGGTAGGGCCTGGGGTAGGGCCTCGGGTAGGGCCTGGGGTAGGGCCTGGGCTAGTGCTTGGGGTAGGGCTTGGGGTAGGGCATGGGGTAGGGCCTGGGGTAGGGCCTGGGGTAGGGCCTGGGTAGGGCCTAGGTAGGGCCCGGGGTAGGGCCTAGGTAGGGCTCGGGATAGGGCCTGGGGTATGGCCTGGGGTATGGCCTGGGGTAGGGCCTAGGTAGGGCCTGGGGTATGGCCTGGGGTAGGGCTTGGGGTAGGGCTTGGGGTAGGGCCTGGGGTAGGGCCTGGGGTAGGGCCTAGGTAGGGCCTGGGGTAGGGCCTGGGTAGGGCCTATGTAGGGCCCGGGGTAGGGCCTAGGTAGGGCTCGGGATAGGGCCTGGGGTATGGCCTGAGGTAGGGCCTGGGGTATGGCCTGGGGTAGGGCTTGGGGTAGGGCTTGGGGTAGGGCCTGGGGTAGGGCCTGGGGTAGGGCCTGTGGTAGGGCCTGGGGTAGGGCCTAGGTAGGGTATGGGGTAGGGCCTGGGGTAGGGCCTGGGGTAGGGCCTAGGTAGGGCCCGGGGTAAGGCCTGGGGTAGGGCCTGGGGTAGGGCCTGGTGTAGGGCCCGGGGTAGGGCCTGGAGTAAGGCCTGGGGTTGGGCCTGGGGTAGGGCCTGGGGTAGGGCCTGAGGTAGGACCTGGGGTAGGGCCTCGGGTAGGGCCTGGGGTAGGGCCTGGGCTAGTGCTTGGAGTAGGGCTTGGGGTGGGGCATGGGGTAGGGCCTGTGGTAGGGCCTGGGGTAAGGCCTGGGGTAGGGCCTAGGTAGGGCCCGGGGTAGGGCCTAGGTAGGGCTCGGGATAGGCCCTGGGGTATGGCCTGAGGTAGGGCCTGGGGTATGGCCTGGGGTAGGGCTTGGGGTAGGGCTTGGGGTAGGGCCTGGGGTATGGCCTGGGGTAGGGCCTGGGGTAGGGCCCGGGGTAGGGCCTGGAGTAAGGCCTGGGGTAGGGCCTGGGGTAGGGCCTGGGGTAGAGGCCTGGGGTAGGGCCTCGGGTAGGGCCTGGGGTAGGGCCTGGGCTAGTGCTTGGGGTAGGGCTTGGGGTAGGGCATGGGGTAGGGCCTGGGGTAGGGCCTGGGGTAGGGCCTGGGTAGGGCCTAGGTAGGGCCCGGGGTAGGGCCTAGGTAGGGCTCGGGATAGGGCCTGGGGTATGGCCTGGGGTATGGCCTGGGGTAGGGCCTAGGTAGGGCCTGGGGTATGGCCTGGGGTAGGGCTTGGGGTAGGGCATGGGGTAGGGCCTGGGGTAGGGCTTGGGGTAGGGCTTGGGGTAGGGCCTGGGGTAGGGCCTGAGGTAGGGCCTGTGGTAGGGCCTGGGGTATGGCCTGGGGTAGGGCCTGGGGTATGGCCTGGGGTAGGGCTTGGGGTAGGGCTTGGGGTAGGGCCTGGGGTAGGGCCTGAGGTAGGGCCTGTGGTAGGGCCTGGGGTATGGCCTGGGGTAGGGCCTGGGGTAGGGCCTGGGGTATGGCCTGGGGTAGGGCCTGTGGTAGGGCCTGAGGTAGGGCCTGGGGTAGGGCCTAGGTAGGGTATGGGGTAGGGCCTGGGGTATGGCCTGTGGTAGGGCATGGGGTAGGGCCTAGGTAGGGCCCGGGGTAAGGCCTGGGGTAGGGCCTGGGGTAGGGCCTGGGCTAGTGCTTGGAGTAGGGCTTGGGGTAGGGCATGGGGTAGGGCCTGTGGTAGGGCCTGGGGTAGGGCTTGGGGTAGGGCCTAGGTAGGGCCCGGGGTAGGGCCTAGGTAGGGCTCGGGATAGGGCCTGGGGTATGGCCTGAGGTAGGGCCCGGGGTAGGGCCTGGGGTAGGACTTGGGGTAGGGCTTGGGGTAGGGCCTGGGGTAGGGCCTGGGGTATGGCCTGTGGTAGGGCCTGGGGTATGGCCTGGGGTAGGGCCTGTGGTAGGGCCTGGGGTAGGGCCTGGGTAGGGCCTGTGGTAGGGCCTGGGGTAGGGCCTGGGTAGGGCCTAGGTAGGGCTCGGGATAGGGCCTGGGGTAGGGCCTGGGGTAGGGCCTAGGTAGGGCCTGGGTAGGGCCTAGGTAGGGCCCGGGGTAGGGCCTAGGTAGGGCTCGGGATAGGGCCTGGGGTATGGCCTGAGGTAGGGCCTGGGGTATGGCCTGGGGTAGGGCTTGGGGTAGGGCTTGGGGTAGGGCCTGGGGTAGGGCCTGAGGTAGGGCCTGTGGTAGGGCCTGGGGTATGGCCTGGGGTAGGGCCTGGGGTAGGGCCTGGGGTATGGCCTGGGGTAGGGCCTGTGGTAGGGCCTGAGGTAGGGCCTGGGGTAGGGCCTAGGTAGGGTATGGGGTAGGGCCTGGGGTATGGCCTGTGGTAGGGCATGGGGTAGGGCCTAGGTAGGGCCCGGGGTAAGGCCTGGGGTAGGGCCTGGTGTAGGGCCCGGGGTAGGGCCTGGAGTAAGGCCTGGGGTAGGGCCTGGGGTAGGGCCTGGGGTAGGGCCTGGGGTAGGGCCTGGGGTAGGGCCTCGGGTAGGGCCTGGGGTAGGGCCTGGGCTAGTGCTTGGAGTAGGGCTTGGGGTAGGGCATGGGGTAGGGCCTGTGGTAGGGCCTGGGGTAGGGCCTGGGGTAGGGCCTAGGTAGGGCCCGGGGTAGGGCCTAGGTAGGGCTCGGGATAGGGCCTGGGGTATGGCCTGAGGTAGGGCGCGGGGTAGGGCCTGGGGTAGGGCTTGGGGTAGGGCTTGGGGTAGGGCCTGTGGTAGGGCCTGGGGTATGGCCTGGGGTAGAGCCTGGGGTAGGGCCTGGGGTACGGCCTGGGGTAGGGCCTGTGGTAGGGCCTGAGGTAGGGCCTGGGGTAGGGCCTAGGTAGGGTCTGGGGTAGGGCCTGGGGTAGGGCCTGGGGTATGGCCTGTGGTAGGGCATGGGGTAGGGCCTAGGTAGGGCCCGGGGTAAGGCCTGGGGTAGGGCCTGGGGTAGGGCCTGGTGTAGGGCCCGGGGTAGGGCCTGGAGTAAGGCCTAGGGTAGGGCCTGGGGTAGGGCCTGGGGTAGGGCCTGGGGTAGGGCCTGGGGTAGGGCCTCGGGTAGGGCCTGGGGTAGGGCCTGGGCTAGTGCTTGGAGTAGGGCTTGGGGTAGGGCATGGGGTAGGGCCTGTGGTAGGGCCTGGGGTAGGGCCTGGGGTAGGGCCTAGGTAGGGCCCGGGGTAGGGCCTAGGTAGGGCTCGGGATAGGGCCTGGGGTATGGCCTGGGGTATGGCCTGGGGTATGGCCTGGGGTAGGACTTGGGGTAGGGCTTGGGGTAGGGCCTGGGGTAGGGCCTGGGGTATGGCCTCTGGTAGGGCCTGGGGTATGGCCTGGGGTAGGGCCTGTGGTAGGGCCTGGGTAGGGCCTAGGTAGGGCTCGGGATAGGGCCTGGGGTAGGGCCTGGGGTAGGGCCTGTGGTAGGACCTGGGGTATGGCCTGTGGTAGGGCATGGGGTAGCGGTAGGGTCATTCTACGGGGGGCCGTAACTGCAGATACGGTCAACCAAAGATGGCGAAAAGAAGTGTCAGTTGAATATTTTATCCGTCATTTGTTTCAAACTGATTGTGAATCGGTCGAGACAAAAGTTCCACATCGTCCAACAAAGGTATGAGGCTGCTATTGCGAAACACGATAACAACCACTAATTGCTCTAATTACATTGTAGTTAGTAACATAAAGTAAAAATCTATGATGTTGCTCGTAACTGAAATTGCAGACTGACCGTAACTCTTACTTAGAAGCTTACAAGATTAGATACGGTCAACACTGCAAAAACGCTTATATTCTTTTAAAATGCTGACCCATAGTACCACAAATTGAAGTAGAACAAACTCGAAGGAAAGTTATATGGAAAGGACATCATAGATGACTGCGCAATGACGTATTTCTCATGGTTTTACCGCGAATTGACAGTTCACCAGACACCTTCCGCCATCTTTAATTGACCGTATCGGCAGTTACGGCCCGCCGTTTGTATACAGGGAGGGTAAGACCTTTACGCTAGGGGCGGATATGTGGAATCAATGCAAAAAAAACTTATTCTTCTATTATCTTCTTATCTTCTATTTTAACAACTGTTTTGGACTTATCATAGATATTGCCTAACCGTCCACAATGCACGTCCAATAGACAAGATATTACAGTACAACATTAAAAAATAAACAAATATCAATTAACCATAGCCTTCCTGAAGGGGTGCCAGTTCATCGGGACTTCCATCGACTAGGTTCGCACTGCCCTCTGTCGGGGGTGACACAGTGGCGGTGTCGGTGGCCAGGGGGCGCTCCGGTCTCGGCGCCGCGTTCGCTTCTAGCTCCGTCGATGAGATATAACTTGTCTCCGGAGCACACGACGTGTACACACCTTCCATTGTACGACTATAGCCACGTGGTCGAGCCCGTTCGCCAAGACTACGTCCTTCCCGGTGGCCTGATGCCTGACCTGATGCTCGCCCCTCCATGTCAGTAGCTGTACACCTGTATCGGAATACTCCGCGAATGATCCGCGGAGTGACACATCAGCTCACCGCGCACGCATTAAGCTGAAGCTTCCACTTCCAGTGCCAAGAAAGGGAATGTCGCTCATATGGTTCGTGTGCTACTATGGTTACCATGGTAATGAAGCCCTGCGTACCAACGACTGGTCATTGCACCTGAACCACTCACCTGTGCAACCGCCAGGTGAAAGATATGTCACCGTGAAGACAATTATATTTCGGTAATGATTTGTCAAACGTTATTACCACATTAACGTTTCACACGTAAGCTGTGTAAATATCCAATAAGCAGATTTCGTGTGCCCAGATTTAAATGCGGCGAAAGCATAAATCCATGAACAGTTTTATTGAAAGTAATAATATTCTATTGGTCGGCCGCTCTAGCCCATGTATATAAACAGAAAGCTGGCCTACAGGACTAATCCATCATAATAAACCAGCTGCTCGTACTTGACACACGTTAGTCAACTTGTTGGACTTCAGCACATTGCTTGCTTTATTGAAATGGCTAACATGCGGAGGTCACCAGCCACAGAGCCACATACACACATCGGAGTGTTGTGAGCGGGGAAGTAGGCGTTAAACCGAAGCAGGACTGTAACGTCAGCTAATCACCATTGCCAGTGCGATAAATGTCAGGATCTACCGTGAATAGCAATGAATCAAATTAGCTCAGCGATTTGTCCAGATGGCGCTATTGTCATGATAAACTGACCTTGGATGTGGTTGCGGTCCACAGAGGGAAAACCTTTTATGGGTGGGTGGTGGGGGGGGGGGGGAGGTAATGAATGGCTACCAAAGATTTGTCTGACAGGCGGTAAATACGTGAATGCAATATCCCGCCATCTCCACAGTCCACACAACCCTCATCTCCCTGTGACAAGCGGCTCGGAGAGGACAGTGGGGTTGGGGGTACATGTTCGAGGCAAGGGTGACGCATATACCGTTGCAACATCATCACGGAGTGCTCCGATCTCCCGGCAGAGGGCCGTCCCCTCGCGCTATGATGTGAGGACAGAGATCCATGGAAACAGCCTCCGCCTGTAAAGCATGTAATGACTACAGCTCATCGCAACGACGATACGACAGTTATCTTTAACCGTTCTTACTTCGTCCAAATAAGAGACGTACTAGGGGCCATGCACCCCATCCCCTTCTTTTCCCCCGCTATTATGGCGACCTCTATCACGCTATTATGGCGACCCCTATCACGCTATTATGCCGACCTCTATCACGCTATTATGGCGACCTTTATCACGCTATTATGGCGACCTCTATCACGCTATTATGGCGACCTCTATCACGATATTATGGCGACCTCTATCACGCTATTATGGCGACCTCTATCACGCTATTATGGCGACCTCTATCACGCTATTATGGCGACCTCAATCACGCTATTATGGCGACCTATATCACGCTATTATGGCGACCTCTATCACGCTATAATGGCGACCTCTATCACGCTATTATGGCGACCTCTATCACGCTATTATGGCGACCTCTATCACGCTATTATGGCGACCCCTATCACGCTATTATGGCGACCCCTATCACGCTATTATGGCGACCCCTATCACGCTATTATGGCGACCCCTATCACGCTATTATAGCGACCTCTATTACGATATTATGGCGACCTCTATCACGCTATTATGGCGACCTCTATCACGCTATTATGGCGACATCTATCACACCATTATGGCGACCTCTATCACGCTATTATGGCGACCTCTATCACACTATTATGGCGACCTCTATCACGCTATTATGGCGACCTATATCCCGCTATTATGGCGACCTCTATCACGCTATTATGGCGACCTCTATCACGCTATTATGGCGACCCCTATCACGCTATTATGGCGACCTCTATCACGCTATTATGGCGTCCTTTATCACGCTATTATGGCGACCTCTATCACGCTATTATGGCGACCTCTATCACGATATTATGGCGACCTCTATCACGCTATTATGGCGACCTCTATCACGCTATTATGGCGACCTCTATCACGCTATTATGGCGACCTCAATCACGCTATTATGGCGACCTATATCACGCTATTATGGCGACCTCTATCACGCTATTATGGCGACCTTTATCACGCTATTATGGCGACTTCTATCACGCTATTATGGCGACTTCTATCACGCTATTATGGCGACCTTTATCACGCTATTATGGCGACTTCTATCACGCTATTATGGCGACCTCTATCACGCTATTATGGCGACCTCTATCACGCTATTATGGCGACCTATATACCGCTATTATGGCGACCTCTATCACGCTATTATGGCGACCTCTGTCACGCTATTATGGCGACCTATATCACGCTATTATGGCGACCTCTATCACGCTATTATGACGACCTCTATCACGCTATTATGGCGACCTCTATCACGCTATTATGGCGACCTCTATCACGCTATTATGGCGACCTCTATCACGCTATTATAGCGACCTCTATCACGCTATTATGGCGACCTCTATCACGCTATTATGGCGACCTCTATCACGCTATTATGGCGACCTCTATCACGATATTATGGCGACCTCTATCACGCTATTATGGCGAACTCTATCACGCTATTATGGCGACCTCTATCACGATATTATGGCGACCTCTATCACGCTATTATGGCGACCTCTATCACGCCATTATGGCGACCTCTATCACGCTATTATGGCGACCTATATCACGCTATTATGGCGACCTCTATCACGCTATTATGGCGACCTCTATCCCGCTATTATGGCGACCTCTATCACGCTATTATGGCGACATCTATCAGGCTATTATGGCGACCTCTATCACGCTATTATGGCGACCTCTATCACGCTATTATGGCGACCTCTATCACGCTATTATGGCGACCTTTATCACGCTATTATGGCGACCTCTATCACGATATTATGGCGACCTCTATCACGCTATTATGGCGACCTCTATCACGCTATTATGGCGACATCTATCACGCTATTATGGCGACCTCTATCACGCTATTATGGCGACCCCTATCACGCTGTTATGGCGACCTTTATCACGCTATTATGGCGACCTCTATCACGCTATTATGGCGACCTCTATCACGCTATTATGGCGACCTCTATCACGCTATTATGGCGACCTATATCCCTCTATTATGGCGACCTCTATCACGCTATTATGGCGACCTCTATGACGCTATCATGGCGACCTATATCACGCTATTATGGCGACCTCTATCACGCTATTATGGCGACCCCTATCACGCTATTATGGCGAGCTCTATCACGCTATTATGGCGACCTATATCACGCTATTATGGCGACCTCTATCACGCTATTATGGGGACCTTTATCACGCTATTATGGTGCCCTCTATCACGCTATTATGGCGACCTCTATCACGCTATTATGGCGACCTCTATCACGCTATTATGGCGACCTCTATCACGCTATTATGGCGACCTCTATCACGCTATTATGGCGACCTTTATCACGCTATTATGGCGACCTCTATCACGATATTATGGCGACCTCTATCACGCTATTATGGCGACCTCTATCACGCTATTATGGCGACATCTATCACGCTATTATGGCGACCTCTATCACGCTATTATGGCGACCTATATCACGCTGTTATGGCGACCTTGATCACGCTATTATGGCGACCTCTATCACGCTATTATGGCGACCTCTATCACGCTATTATGGCGACCTCTATCACGCTATTATGGCGACCTATATCCCGCTATTATGGCGACCTCTATCACGCTATTATGGCGACCTCTATGACGTTATTATGGCGACCTATATCACGCTATTATGGCGACCTCTATCACGCTATTATGGCGACCCCTATCACGCTATTATGGCGACCTCTATCACGCTATTATGGCGACCTCTATCACGCTATTATGGCGACCTCTATCACGCTATTATGGCGACCTCTATCACGCTATTATGGCGACCCCTATCACGCTATTATGGCGACCCCTATCACGCTATTATGGCGACCCCTATCACGCTATTATGGCGACCCCTAGAACGCTATTATGGCGACCTCTATCACGCTATTATGGCGACATCTATCACGCTATTATGGCGACCTCTATCACGCTATTATGGCGACCCCTATCACGCTATTATGGCGACCCCTATCACGCTATTATGGCGACCCCATCACGCTATTATGGCGACCCCTATCACGCTATTATGGCGACCTCTAGCACGATATTATGGCGACCTCTATCACGCTATTATGGCGACATCTATCACGCCATTATGGCGACCTCTATCACGCTATTATGGCGACCTATATCACGCTATTATGGCGACCTCTATCACGCTATTATGGCGACCTATATCCCGCTATCATGGCGACCTCTATCACGCTATTATGGCGACCTCTATCACGCTATTATGGCGACCTCTATCACGCTATTATGGCGACCTCTATCACGCTATTATGGCGACCTATATCCCGCTATTATGGCGACCTCTATAACGCTATTATGGCGACCTCTATCACGCTATTATGGCGACCTATATCACGCCATTATGGCGACCTCTATCACGCTATTATGGCGACCTTTATCACGCTATTATGGCGACCTCTATCACGCTATTATGGCGACCTCTATCACGCTATTATGGCGACCTCTAGCACGCTATTATGGCGACCTCTATCCCGTTATTATGGCGACCTTTATCACGCTATTATGGCGACCTCTATCACGATATTATGGCGACCTCTATCACGCTATTTTGGCGACCTCTATCACGCTATCATGGCGACATCTATCACGCCATTATGGCGACCTCTATCACGCTATTATGGCGACCTATATCACGCTATTATGGCGACCTCTATCACGCTATTATGGCGACCTATATCCCGCTATTATGGCGACCTCAATCACGCTATTATGGCGACCTCTATCACGCTATTATGGCGACCTCTATCACGCTAGTATGGCGACCTCTATCACGCTATTATGGCGACCTTTATCACGCTATTATGGCGACCTCTATCTCGCTATTATGGCGACCTCTATCACGCTATTATGGCGACCTCTATCACGCTATTATGGCGACCTATATCCCGCTATTATGGCGACCTCTATCACGCTATTATGGCGACCTCTATCACGCTCTGATCGCGACCTATATCACGCTATTATGGCGACCTCTATCACGCTATTATGGCGACCTCTATCACGCTATTATGGCGACCTCTATCACGCTATTATGGCGACCTCTATCACGCTATTATGGCGACCTCTATCACGCTATTATGGCGACCTCTATCACGCTATTATGGCGACTTTCATCACGTTATTATGGAGACCTCTATCACGATATTATGGCGACCTCTATCACGCTATTATGGCGACCTCTATCACGCTATTATGGCGACATCTATCACGCTATTATGGCGACCTCTATCACGCTATTATGGCGACCTATATCACGCTATTATGGCGACCTCCATCACGCTATTATGGCGACATATATCCCGCTATTATGGCGACCTCTATCACGCTATTATGGCGACCTCTATCACGCTATTATGGCGACCTCTATCACGCTATTATGGCGACCTCTATCACGCTATTATGGCGACCTCTATCACGCTGTTATGGCGACATCTATCACGCCATTATGGCGACCTCTATCACGATATTATGGCGACCTTTATCACGCTATCATGGCGACATCTATCACGCCATTATGGCGACCTCTATCACGCTATTATGGCGACCTCTATCACGCTATTATGGCGACATCTATCACGCTATTATGGCGACCTATATCCCGCTATCATGGCGACCTCTATCACGCTATTATGGCGACCTCTATCACGCTATTATGGCGACCTCTATCACGCTATTATGGCGACCTATATCCCGCTATTATGGCGACCTCTATAACGCTATTATGGCGACCTCTATCACGCTATTATGGCGACCTATATCACGCTATTATGGCGACCTCTATCACGCTATTATGGCGACCTTTATCACGCTATTATGGCGACCTCTATCACGCTATTATGGCGACCTCTATCACGCTATTATGGCGACCTCTATCACGCTATTATGGCGACCTCTATCACGCTATTATGGCGACCTCTATCACGCTATTATGGCGACCTATATCACGCTATTATGGCGACCTCCATCACGCTATTATGGCGACATATATCCCGCTATTATGGCGACCTCTATCACGCTATTATGGCGACCTCCATCACGCTATTATGGCGACCTCTATCACGCTATTATGGCGACCTCTATCACGCTATTATGGCGACCTCTATCACGCTGTTATGGCGACATCTATCACGCCATTATGGCGACCTCTATCACGATATTATGGCGACCTTTATCACGCTATTATGGCGACATCTATCACGCCATTATGGCGACCTCTATCACGCTATTATGGCGACCTCTATCACGCTATTATGGCGACCTCTATCACGCTATTATGGCGACCTCTATCACGCTATTATGGCGACCTATATCCCGCTATTATGGCGACCTCTATAACGCTATTATGGCGACCTCTATCACGCTATTATGGCGACCTATATCACGCTATTATGGCGACCTCTATCACGCTATTATGGCGACCTTTATCACGCTATTATGGCGACCTCTATCACGCTATTATGGCGACCTCTATCACGCTATTATGGCGACCTCTATCACGCTATTATGGCGACCCCTATCACGCTATTATGGCGACCTCTATCCCGCTATTATGGCGACCTCAATCACGCTATTATGGCGACCTCTATCACGCTATTATGGCGACCTCTATCACGCTATCATGGCGACATCTATCACGCCATTATGGCGACCTCTATCACGCTATTATGGCGACCTATATCACGCTATTATGGCGACCTCTATCACGCTATTATGGCGACCTATATCCCGCTATTATGGCGACCTCAATCACGCTATTATGGCGACCTCTATCACGCTATTATGGCGACCTCTATCACGCTATTATGGCGACCTCTATCACGCTATTATGGCGACCTTTATCACGCTATTATGGCGACCTCTATCTCGCTATTATGGCGACCTCTATCACGCTATTATGGCGACCTCTATCACGCTATTATGGCGACCTATATCCCGCTATTATGGCGACCTCTATCACGCTATTATGGCGACCTCTATCACGCTCTGATCGCGACCTATATCACGCTATTATGGCGACCTCTATCACGCTATTATGGCGACCTCTATCACGCTATTATGGCGACCTCTATCACGCTATTATGGCGACCTCTATCACGCTATTATGGCGACCTCTATCACGCTATTATGGCGACCTCTATCACGCTATTATGGCGACTTTCATCACGTTATTATGGCGACCTCTATCACGATATTATGGCGACCTCTATCACGCTATTATGGCGACCTCTATCACGCTATTATGGCGACATCTATCACGCTATTATGGCGACCTCTATCACGCTATTATGGCGACCTATATCACGCTATTATGGCGACCTCCATCACGCTATTATGGCGACATATATCCCGCTATTATGGCGACCTCTATCACACTATTATGGCGACCTCTATCACGCTATTATGGCGACCTCTATCACGCTATTATGGCGACCTCTATCACGCTATTATGGCGACCTCTATCACGCTGTTATGGCGACATCTATCACGCCATTATGGCGACCTCTATCACGCTATTATGGCGACCTCTATCCCGTTATTATGGCGACCTTTATCACGCTATTATGGCGACCTCTATCACGATATTATGGCGACCTCTATCACGCTATTTTGGCGACCTCTATCACGCTATCATGGCGACATCTATCACGCCATTATGGCGACCTCTATCACGCTATTATGGCGACCTATATCACGCTATTATGGCGACCTCTATCACGCTATTATGGCGACCTATATCCCGCTATTATGGCGACCTCAATCACGCTATTATGGCGACCTCTATCACGCTATTATGGCGACCTCTATCACGCTATTATGGCGACCTCTATCACGCTATTATGGCGACCTTTATCACGCTATTATGGCGACCTCTATCTCGCTATTATGGCGACTTCTATCGCGCTATTATGGCGACCTCTATCACGCTATTATGGCGACCTATATCCCGCTATTATGGCGACCTCTATCACGCTATTATGGCGACCTCTATCACGCTCTGATCGCGACCTATATCACGCTATTATGGCGACCTCTATCACGCTATTATGGCGACCTCTATCACGCTATTATGGCGACCTCTATCACGCTATTATGGCGACCTCTATCACGCTATTATGGCGACCTCTATCACGCTATTATGGCGACCTCTATCACGCTATTATGGTGAATTTCATCACGTTATTATGGCGACCTCTATCACGATATTATGGCGACCTCTATCACGCTATTATGGCGACCTCTATCCCGCTATTATGGCGACATCTATCACGCTATTATGGCGACCTCTATCACGCTATTATGGCGACCTATATCACGCTATTATGGCGACCTCCATCACGCTATTATGGCGACATATATCCCGCTATTATGGCGACCTCTATCACGCTATTATGGCGACCTCTATCACGCTATTATGGCGACCTCTATCACGCTATTATGGCGACCTCTATCACGCTATTATGGCGACCTCTATCACGCTGTTATGGCGACATCTATCACGCCATTATGGCGACCTCTATCACGATATTATGGCGACCTTTATCACGCTATTATGGCGACATCTATCACGCCATTATGGCGACCTCTATCACGCTATTATGGCGACATCTATCACGCTATTATGGCGACCTATATCCCGCTATCATGGCGACCTCTATCACGCTATTATGGCGACCTCTATCACGCTATTATGGCGACCTCTATCACGCTATTATGGCGACCTCTATCACGCTATTATGGCGACCTATATCCCGCTATTATGGCGACCTCTATAACGCTATTATGGCGACCTCTATCACGCTATTATGGCGACCTATATCACGCTATAATGGCGACCTCTATCACGCTATTATGGCGACCTTTATCACGCTATTATGGCGACCTCTATCACGCTATTATGGCGACCTCTATCACGCTATTATGGCGACCTCTAGCACGCTATTATGGCGACCTCTATCACGCTATTATGGCGACCTCTATCCCGCTATTATGGCGACCTCAATCACGCTATTATGGCGACCTCTATCACGCTATTATGGCGACCTCTATCACGCTATCATGGCGACATCTATCACGCCATTATGGCGACCTCTATCACGCTATTATGGCGACCTATATCACGCTATTATGGCGACCTCTATCACGCTATTATGGCGACCTATATCCCGCTATTATGGCGACCTCAATCACGCTATTATGGCGACCTCTATCACGCTATTATGGCGACCTCTATCACGCTATTATGGCGACCTCTATCACGCTATTATGGCGACCTTTATCACGCTATTATGGCGACCTCTATCTCGCTATTATGGCGACCTCTATCACGCTATTATGGCGACCTCTATCACGCTATTATGGCGACCTATATCCCGCTATTATGGCGACCTCTATCACGCTATTATGGCGACCTCTATCACGCTCTGATCGCGACCTATATCACGCTATTATGGCGACCTCTATCACGCTATTATGGCGACCTCTATCACGCTATTATGGCGACCTCTATCACGCTATTATGGCGACCTCTATCACGCTATTATGGCGACCTCTATCACGCTATTATGGCGACCTCTATCACGCTATTATGGCGACCTCTATCACGCTATTATGGCGACATCTATCACGCTATTATGGCGACCTCTATCACGCTATTATGGCGACCTATATCACGCTATTATGGCGACCTCCATCACGCTATTATGGCGACATATATCCCGCTATTATGGCGACCTCTATCACGCTATTATGGCGACCTCTATCACGCTATTATGGCGACCTCTATCACGCTATTATGGCGACCTCTATCACGCTATTATGGCGACCTCTATCACGCTGTTATGGCGACATCTATCACGCCATTATGGCGACCTCTATCACGCTATTATGGCGACCTTTATCACGCTATTATGGCGACCTCTATCACGATATTATGGCGACCTCTATCACGCTATTATGGCGACCTCTATCACGCTATTATGGCGACATCTATCACGCCATTATGGCGACCTCTATCACGCTATTATGGCGACCTATATCACGCTATTATGGCGACCTCTATCACGCTATTATGGCGACCTATATCACGCTATTATGGCGACCTCTATCACGCTATTATGGCGACCTTTATCACGCTATTATGGCGACCTTGATCACGCTATTATGGCGATCGCTATCCCGCTATTATGGCGACCCCTATCACGCTATTATGGCGACCTTTAGCACGCTATTATGGCGACCTCTATCACGCTATTATGGCGACCTCTATCACGCTATTATGGCGACATCTATCACGCCATTATGGCGACCTCTATCACGCTATTATGGCGACCTATATCACGCTATTATGGCGACCTCTATCACGCTATTATGGCAACCTACATCCCGCTATTATGGCGACCTCTATCACGCTATTATGGCGACCTCTATCACGCTATTATGGCGACCTCTATCACGCTATTATGGCGACCTCTATCACGCTATTATGGCGACCTCTATCACGCTGTTATGGCGACATCTGTCACGCCATTATGGCGACCTCTATCACACTATTATGGCGACCTTTATCACGCTATTATGGCGACCTCTATCACGATATTATGGCAACCTCTATCACGCTATTATGGCGACCTCTATCACGCTATTATGGCGACATCTATCACGCCATTATGGCGACCTCTATCACGCTATTATGGCGACCTCTATCACGCTATTATGGCGACCTCTATCACGCTATTATGGCGACCTCTATCACGCTATTATGGCGACCTTTATCACGCTATCATGGCGACCTTTATCACGCTATTATGGCGATCGCTATCCCGCTATTATGGCGACCCCTATCACGCTATTATGGCGACCTCTATAACGCTATAATGGCGACCTCTATCACGCCATTATGGCGACCTCTATCACACTATTATGGCGATCGCTATCCCGCTATTATGGCGACCCCTATCACGCTATTATGGCGACCCCTATCACGCTATTATGGCGACCCCTATCACGCTATTATGGCGACCTCTAGCCCGATATTATGGCGACCTCTATCACGCTATTATGGCGACCTCTATCACGCTATTATGGCGACATCTATCACGCCATTATGGTGACCTCTATCACGCTATTATGGCGACCTATATCACGCTATTATGGCGACCTCTATCACGCTATTATGGCGACCTATATCCCGCTATCATGGCGACCTCTATCACGCTATTATGGCGAGCTCTATCACGCTATTATGGCGACCTCTATCACGCTATTATGGCGACCTCTATCACGCTATTATGGCGACCTATATCCCGCTATTATGGCGACCTCTATCCCGCTATTATGGCGACCTCTATCACGCTATTATGGCGACCTTTATCACGCTATTATGGCGACCTCTATCACGCTATTATGGCGACCTCTATCACGCTATTATGGCGACCTCTGTCACGCTATTATGGCGACCTCTATCCCGCTATTATGGCGACCTCTATCACGCTATTATGGCGACCTCTATCACGATATTATGGCGACCTCTATCACGCTAGTTTGGCGACCTCTATCACGCTATTATGGCGACATCTATCACGCCATTATGGCGACCTCTATCACGCTATTATGGCGACCTATATCACGCTATTATGGCGACCTCTATCACGCTATTATGGCGACCTATATCCCGCTATTATGGCGACCTCAATCACGCTATTATGGCGACCTCTATCACGCTATTATGACGACCTCTATCACGCTATTATGGCGACCTCTATCACGCTATTATGGCGACCTTTATCACGCTATTATGGCGACCTCTATCACGCTATTATGGCGACCTCTATCACGCTATTATGGCGACCTATATCCCGCTATTATGGCGACCTCTATCACGCTATTATGGCGACCTCTATCACGCTATCATGGCGACCTATATCACGCTATTATGGCGACCTCTATCACGCTATTATGGCGACCTCTATCACGCTATTATGGCGACCTCTATCACGCTATTATGGCGACCTCTATCACGCTATTATGGCGACCTCTATCACGCTATTATGGCGACCTCTATCACGCTATTATGGCGACTTTCATCACGCTATTATGGCGACCTCTATCACGCTATTATGGCGACATCTATCACGCCATTATGGCGACCTCTATCACGCTATTATGGCGACCTATATCACGCTATTATGGCGACCTCTATCCCGCTATTATGGCGACCTATATCCCGCTATTATGGCGACCTCTATCACGCTATTATGGCGACATCTATCACGCTATTATGGCGACCTCTATCACGCTATTATGGCGACCCCTATCACGCTATTATGGCGACCCCTATCACGCTATTATGGCGACCCCTATCACGCTATTATGGCGACCCCTATCACGCTATTATGGCGACCTCTATCACGCTATTATGGCGACCTCTATCACGCTATTATGGCGATCTCTATCACGCTATTATGGCGACCTATATCCCGCTATTATGGCGACCTCTATCACGCTATTATGGCGACCTCTATCACGCTATTATGGCGACCTATATCACGCTATTATGGCGACCTCTATCACGCTATTATGGCGACCTTTATCACGCTATTATGGCGACCTCTTTCACGCTATTATGGCGACCTCTATCACGCTATTATGGCGACCTCTATCACGCTATTATGGCGACCTCTATTACGCTATTATGGCGACCTTAATCACGCTATTATGGCGACCTCTATCACGATATTATGGCGACCTCTATCACGCTATTATGGCGACCTATATCCCGCTATTATGGCGACCTCTATCACGCTATTATGGCGACCTCTATCACGCTATTATGGCGACCTCTATCACGCTATTATGGCGACCTCTATCACACTATTATGGCGACCTATATCCCGCTATTATGGCGACGTCTATCACGCTATTATGGCGACCTCTATCACGCTATTATGGCGACCTCTGTCACGCTATTATGGCGACCTCTATCACGCTATTATGGCGACCTCTATCACGCTATTATGGCGACCTCTATCACGCTATGAAGGGTATGACAGATGTACCCCGTTAAATATTGCTCTAGACTGTCACTCGGCTGCAGAATCGGCTGCACGTTACGTTAACATTATTGTGCGAAAACTCTTCGGGTAAAACCTACTCAGACCTATTTCCATAACAAAGAACCCTCCGGGACGATGAAGGATGAAACCCCATAATTTAGGTGGCCGCGCCGGGATTCGAACCAAAATAGAGGGGCAGAGACAGAGAAGACTATAACAGCGCAAAAGGAGCATGAAAGAGTAATTCCAGCCCAGAATTTATTTCTCACCAAAAATGGCATCAACCAATTGAGACCTGGCTTGCAACTATTTAAAACCATGTTAGTAAGTATTTAAAACCATTTTTATAATTAATTCAAACACCGTTTGTAAAACCTATCAGTAAATAGTTATAGCCTGATGTGTACTTATGTATAAGATAAGTTATAATCATGTAACACCCATGTTACAATTATCTCGCGCCGACGGGTAGGCCTACTGGCGTGTTTTATACCAGCCCCCCCCCCCACTCCCCCTCGTCTCCTTCGGGGCGTACGTAGACGCACATCAGCATATCAGCCGCCCTCCCCTCCTACACATACATGCACACACCTGACTATCGACCGTGACTTACATACAGGTGGACAGGGAGGTACCTTGCCATATACCTGTCGCAGGCACCGCGGCACACCGCGCAGTGCCACACGCCGTGTCCCGCGGCTCCTGTGGCCTCTAATAGATGCGGAATGGAAGGCCGACCACAATGGCCAGGGACCAAGGTGTTATTGACGTCATGGACCAAGGAGCAATGCATGGGGCGAGGGGCCCACAGCGTCCTTATAACAATTCATAACAGAACAGAGCCAAACAAGTATCAAAATTATTACTTGAGCAAGCCAAACGGCGATATAAGGCGGCTTTTGGTTGGTTGGACTTGATAAAGGTGGCATACTTTTACCTGTTGCAAAACAAAATCGTGGCATAAACCGCTTCCAGATAACAGTGTCTCTCGCAATTCGAGAGTGAGTCTGATGTTTGCAAATGCAGTCGTCAGATGACGACATCGCATTGTAGGTGTATATGGTGATATTATCAGACTCACTCGATGTCTACGAATGTATTTTGAGGCCGCGATCCCGTGGCAGCGCAACGTGCAACGAGATCTTAAATGAATATTTGCAATGTACCAAGTGCAGCAATATTTTATCTTCGAATATTATTGTTGAATAAATTTCACATCGGATTTATACCCGAAGTATTTTTTTGGTTCCAAGGATTTTTTGGAAGTCATACAGGCCTCCAGCGGAGGGGGGGGGGCACTGTTAAGCAAATTTGGTGGGGTTCCGCGGGTGATCATAGACTGAGACTTGCAACCGGCGGTGAGGGACATGTGCATTGACATGTGCAGTGACTACCCTAGAAACATGTACAGATCGACGAGTCCCCCCCCCCACCCCCTCAGCACGCCCACTTCGTATCCCATTTTTGCCACCAGGGTATCAATGCTGGTCTAATCCCTCCACCCCGCTACCCCCCACCCCCATGTCCCGGCTTGGCTTTCCCCACCAAGGCTCGTAATGTCCGTTTGGATCATAAATGCGCCGTACGGAGGGTCTATATATATCAAGTATTTTATATAAGGGAGAAAACTGCGCATGGGGGGGGGGGGGGGGTCTTCCGCACCCAGGCGATTTGATCCGTCGCCTAGAACCCCCAACCAAAGCAAGCACCACCCACGTTATCCATAAAAACATGAATTGGGTTTCCAACTTACGGTCACTGACATGTGCTCAGGTCATGGCTTCGCCATGCCACCAGTCAGCAGGCGAGGATCCAGGACTTCGTCAAGGGTAGGGTGATTTCGTCAAGGAGGGGGCGATTTAGTCAAGGGAGGGGGGGGGGCGATGCAAAGTGTAAGAAGAGTCTCATGGCTCGTGGGCCTGCTTCCGTCCACCACTTAAAACTTACAATACCACCCCTGCCACCCCCTGGATCCGCGCTGCAGTGCAAGGAGCTATATCGAGGTCGGATATCTAAACCTTCACATGGTAATCTACGTACAGTCTCTGTGTTACAGCTACCGCATTACGCAGGAAGCAGCATTTATTTTGCAATTGGTTGGATATATAGATAGGGATCTAAAGCCTAAAGCCGATCCATATCAGAGCCTTGTTAAAGGATGTCTAGTTAGGACAGAACGATGGAAATGAAATGTTGGTGATTGAGGGGTTTGGATAAAGGGAAGGTCCCTCCTTTTTCTTAATAGGGCTATACAGTTCTCGCAATCGGGCCGCGAGACTTCAGTTTTGGGGACAAACAAACACACGTGTGTTAGGGCCCAAAATGTCATAGTGACGAAAACGTCAGATCACACGGTCTGAGCCATCTAGGAGCAAATGTACAGTTTCACACTGTGCCTCGATCGCAGTGTCTGTTGACGGGGGCTGTGAATATATGAGGCAGTAACTCTTCAGTTTCAGATATATTTAAGTGCTTTCATAAACGATGGAATATGGGTATCGCCCCACCCCCCCCCCCCCCTCCCTCCGGGGCCATCCCTTGGAACCTTCTATTCCAAGAAACCTTAGATTTCCTTATTTTCCTGCGTCTTAAATCGCAAATTTCGGCCTCCAAGAGGTCTCTAATTGTCAATCAATCAATCCTTTAGCTCCGAGTGGCCCCTCCCTGTCTCCGTTCGAAACGCCACGCAGGGTTGTGTAGGCGATAACCGGGATGGTTGAAATTAAACTTTAAACTGTATATTTCATTCTACCAAGGTATGACGTTTTGGTCACTATGACGTTTTGGGTTCTAACACACGTGCTCCATGTTGAAGTATAGGCAGCTATAAGTCAATTTCTTTTCAGGTTTATTCTAAAGACTATGAGTACCATTTCACTAAACATGGCTTTGGAAGGTATACGTTAAAATATTTGGAGGCGATGAAACGCAGAACTTTGGCAATATACAAGGAAAAATCCGTCTTCTAAACACTCGAAAGCTAACAATAACGTTCTAAATTTGGCCCTGCAACCGGGCTTTCGCGAGTTCTCCAAACAGCGAGTGACGTCACAGAGTTTCACGTGCCTCCCCGGTAACAAAAATGGCGAGAGCAAGTGATCGACTTAACCATTCCGCTGTCAAAATGTGCAGTGCATAGAGTAACAACACACAGATGCGACATTAAAACACATGGTAAAGATAAAATAAGACCAGTTGGATGTTTTCGTATCACTTTTGGATCACGAAACGACCAAACTTTATCATTCTTTGTAAGTTTTCTGTTTGAAGCGTTACTCCAACATTGGGCGCATTTCTTTGGTAACCCGTGTGTATCCCTACGGTGGACCGAATACGCACATTACGCATCGGTTCACCGCCCGACACTTCTTTCACCCGGGTATGGGTGCGCGCGTCCATTCGGTATGCCGATGTGCCCCGTTCAAAACAGCACGGGACATTCGGGAGAAGATGGCGGCTGATTGAAAGGTAATGAGAAGGTTGACAATTGGTTCCAGTGCCCTAACGTGCACAGGATGTGAACGGTGTGTGCATTTCATTGGAATAGGCATATCCCTATCGGCAAACTCGTAAGTTCCCTGTCACGTGTTGCGCGCCCGGGGCGGGGTACCGAACCTTGCCCAAAGATATACGCCCACAGTCACGGGGGAGAATCCGTGTGACATCATAATGCCTCGTTTTTGTAGGATATACAAAAAAAAGTTACGTTCTAAGCCGTGTTGTCCCGTTGTAACAAATATTCGTCATTGTGATGGCGCAAATGAATGAAAAATATGTCGTCAATCCGTTTTGTGCAGCTAGATTTCTTAAATACTCTTATTCATATCGCTAGGCCTTCCGCAATGGACCTACCCCTCGGCGCCTGGCTCTTGCGCATGTAGCCTGGTTCCCAGTCTCTCTGTTTGCGTAACACACGTCATGCCTACGTCACAGATAGTCAGGATACCAGTGTGTGCAGTGGTTCTAAAGTCGTTCTAAACACGTGCTTCGTTTGTTTGCCCCCAAAATAAGTAAACCGGACGTCTAAGCGAACGAGACTTTATAGCCCTATTAAGTCTCGAGCACGACAGGCACTGAGCAGGGTGCTGGCACAAAGCTGGTGCCCCCACTCCCCCCCTTCTGGTTACACCTAGCCCTTCCGTCCTAGGGCGGAGGGCCCTCCACACACCATATATATGACCCTATATACAATTGCATATATATATGGGGTGTGGTGCCCTCCACAGATCTGCAGCGCCTACATGTGGCCACGGTAGATCATGTACATGCTATATCACTAATACACTATCAGTCAGTATACTTGCCGTGCTTGTCGATATGTTCGGTGTCCCTGACTCGGTTGTCTTTGGCCATTCTATATAATGTGGTGCTGGACGCTACTGTTCGCAGATCAGTTCTCTCTTAGTCCTACAATACCGATCCTGTCCCAATAACTCCCTCTCAAGGCATCACAGAGAAGATGTAACCATAATATCCTGAGGTTGATGGACGTGTCCAAGCCTAACAACCTCGCTCGCACTGCTCAAATTGATAACACTCCGTTTGTTGATCGCGGGGGCACGCATGCACTGAAAGCCTAAGCACCTATTTCGGTCCCCTCCAAGAGCTTCGGCAGAGATTAATGAATAACGCCACGTGACTCATAGACGGTAGCTGATTGGCGGACACCTGGCAGCGTCTCCCAGGTTACTCCACGCGCAAACACACGCTGCCTGTGTGCATGTTGTGGCGAGGCCCGCTTGCCATGAATAAATAAGACCGGTAAGTAGGTACATCTCACATCTGGAAATCCACGGAGTAAATGTAGTAAATGCTAGGCGTGAGTGATTCGTGAGCTATAATACAGTCAATGGTGCGCTGACTTGGAATGACACCATGTGCGCCGGACTCCTGCCTGATTCTTGGTGGGAGAGGTGTATTCCCTACCGCAGGTCTACCTTTCGACCCCCATAGCGAGGAGATCGACAAGCTAGCAAATCCCGGGGTGGTGGGAGTGGGGGGCACTATTATACAAATGTGGTCGCGGATTCACTGAGTGCGCCATGATGCCTGAGAGAGCGGACATTTGGGCCCGGGGGTTGGGGGGCACTAGCACTATATTACTACAGTGGTGGGGGCGTGCCACCCATGCCACAGATGGCATATAAGCTTATATATGGAGAACGAGAGTGCGATTTTGTGGTCATTGAGGAAGTATTTGTTGGTCAACCAAGCATTCAAAATTGACACTGACAGTCATGACAAAGTATATGCACGAACAATTATTTGAACGCTATATATATAGATCTCTATATATAGTCAAGATCTCCAGATTTATTTGAACACTTTCGATACAAAATTCTCAGATAGGCACATCGAGAGATATTGCAGATTTCTGGTCCGGGGGATGAGAGAGCAAAGTGGAAGCAAATATATTAGTACATCAAGATAGGTCATACGACAAAAGCCCATTGTAAAATGTGTAATGCTGCGAGTAGTGGCGCCGCTATGCGGCGAGGGCGTAACGTTCGGCTGCCACTGCGCCGACGATAACGCAGACCGTGATAAGCGGCGCCCTGTGAACTACAAATTGGATTTTAGCGCTATTAATTCGGGTGATATAAAGCCTGGTGGTGTTCATTCATGCTTTGAGGTATATTTTACGTTAAATGGTGTCATCAAGGCGTCATATTTCGAGAACGTCATTGACCGGCAGTCAACAGTTTGGCTTCCCTAATTCGCTGATAACTTTGCTGGTTGAAAACTATGATGTACCCTTGACTGATGAATTATAAAACACAACTCCATAATTATTTAGCATTTAGCGGTCTCCTGTCTTTGTTTGATTGACACATTTCGTTGGACAATAGATTCGTCTACCCTTCAACGCCACTGGAAACAGTCTCCTAACAAGTGTACAACAAACACAACGACGCCCGAAGTTCATTCTCAGAAGCAGAACTCGGGCTTTCCGACGAAATACACTTGAAAGAGACATTTTGTAGATGAAACCCAGAGGCGGATCCAAGGGGAGATGGGTTATTTATGGATGTTAAAGACGACATTTTTCCACCCCTCCCACCGGTTGTAAAAAAAATTGGTGGACTTGTGTGGCCATTTATACGCCCCCCCCCCCCTTTCCGCTTCAAAATTCCTAGATCCGCCCAGAGATATATTCTAAGCCTAAATATGAATGAAAACAACAAAGCCATGCTTAACCAATTGATATTTTTAATACAAAAACACGAACGTCAACAAGATTTAAGAATATAAACTACTTCAGCTGAAAGGGATAGGCCTACAGGGGCGGACCCAGAAAATCTGGATAGGGGGGGGGGGCGCTTTCAAGGTCGGATCTAGATATGCTGGATAGACTGGGGGCGGTTTTGGTTTTTCTATGTTAAATGGTATACATTTCGGTCCTAAAAAGGGGGTCCGGGCCGGGTCGCCCCCCCCCCTGGATCCGCCCCTGGCCTACTGGACTTATTGAACAAGTCTTTCCTTCTTGCATTGACCACCCATCTCTGGCATCTAAAAAGGAATAATAAAAAAAGAAAAACTGTATAAATGCAAATGCTTCTAAACATAACAAAAAAATTACTTGCAGACAAAAGGCTTTGTTTTTCCCCCGGTCTGGCTAGCTCTGTCAAATTTAACCGGACCCCGGGAGCCGGTGTAACATAATAACCTGTCCGGCCGTGATAACCTGTCCGGCCACGCTTCTTTCATGTCACTAACCCTAACCAGAACACTAATCCTAACCTTAACCCTAACCCGGACCATAACCTAACCATAACCTAACCCTAAACCTAACAAAAATGCGCTATTTACATAGCAACTCCATTCGCTGCGCATGCGCGCACGTCAGCCGGACACTTTATCACGGCGGACAGGTTATCATGCTACACCGGACACCCAGGCCAAGGCAGTAGGTCCATGATCATACTATATGGTCGGAGTTCACCCAATTTTATTCAAACCCCAGAACATCGATTAGGACACCTCATTACACATTCGTTACTCATTAGCCGGCACTTAGAGCTTTGTTGTCGTCTGGTAATTGTTGAGTAATAGATAGTGGCAACGATAGATCTTTGACTTGGTTTGCTCACATGAGCCGCCCGCTTCGACGTGGGCGATAATAGAGAATTATCAGAAACTGTGGTGGTGATAAACGATGCACGATATCAATGACGGATAAATTAACGCAAGAAGCCGGTCTTACCTTTCCTTTTCCTTCGGGAATCTGAAAAATGGCTTTCCTGGACATTTCTTTCGTGAATTTGCGCAATTTATGGCAGAACAAACTTGAAGTTGATGCTTGTCGACGGCGGTTCTGTGCAACACTACGCGATCACCGCTTGGCGGCGCCACCGGAGAACGATTACAAGGAAATCGCCGTATGACCTATCTTGGTGTACTAATATCTTTGGTGGAAGAAAAGGGGTCATTTGGGCGGCACACATGTATAGGCCTATACTTAATTACATAAAGAGCCCCCCTCCCCCGTCCGGCCTAAAAAAAAGATAGAACGAACATTTCCGATTAAAACATATTTTAAAACTTGGGGGGAAGGGGGGGGGGCAATAAACCGAGCGGGTTTGGATGGACCGACGACATAGTTGAGGTGTAAAATGTGGGGCTTTGCCGCGGAACCCTCCCAAACCCAGCATTGTTATAGTGCCCACCACCCCCCGGGAAGGAGATTTCTCCCCGTGCTGGACGTTCAGTCTCATGTAGAATATAGCGCGAGAGTAGCTTGAACTTTCTGTTTTTATTTTCACATAAATGTAATCATAATAATAAAAATGTTCAACCACCACTCCGACACGTATCGAGCACCCCCCGCCCCCCCCCCCTCGCGTCTCACGACGTGTACGTTGTAGGCCACAGTCCACTTGCCAAATGACATGGAATTCTTTGGTGTCTAGGACAAAAAAATGGAAAGCGAAATGAATTTTTCTACGGACACCATTAAATTTACCTGGACCAAGTATTACCTACATATAAATTACAATTGCGTGCCCTCCCTTGCAAAATCCTTAATTAAAATCGAGATCGACATCATGTACATGTGTACAAACCATATGGAATTAGCTAAACATTACACAAGTGGAATTTCATCATACATTAGTGAAGTTCCAAGCACTTTTGCACGACCACCTAACTTGCTTTGGGCACCCGCCTCAGGGCCGTGATGATGGCGTCACCGCCGATGAAGCGATCAGTAGATTTGGTGGTTGGCATCCGTCCGTCTGCGAAAGACGATGGATTTGCAGCTTTGTTTGGTTTAAGTTATACGATTCGTAACGCGGCATTTACGTTGATGACTGAGTAAGCCTATCTGTGATCGACGGAGCTTTCCGCAGTCATCGCAACGGTGACCTGCCGGATGCCAAGTCCTCCCAAGAATCTGGATCGATGCCGAAAGCCTTCATGTCCCGCTTACAAACATCCTTAAACCTAAGCTTTGGCCGTCCAGTTGGCCTTTTGCCGTCGACGAGTTCACCGTATAGCATATCCTTGGGAATGCGTTCATCTTGCATACGATGAACGTTCCCAAGCCAACGTAGATGACTTTGCTTCACAAGAGCAAGAATGCTCGGTAGGTTGGCCCGGGCTAACACTTCAGCATTCGTGACCTTGTCTTGCCATATATGCCTAAAATGCTTCGCAGGCAACGAAAATGGAAGTTATTCAATTTACTTTCTTGGCTAAAATACGTAGTCTACGTTTCACTGCCGTACAGCAAGCTACTTAGAACGCACGCCCTGTAGATTAGCATTTTGGTGCGAATGGTAAGTTTTGAATTACGCCAAGCACGTTTGTTTAACCAAATCAAATCAGTAGATTTAGACGACTACTAACACCGGAATAATATCGAAGCGGTTCAATCACCTAACTTACATCACAGTACAGTCTCTCTGAGTCAAAGGTGTATTTGATCGCAGAAGAAATAATTATATATTAAGTAAAATGGAAAAATTTAACTACATATTTATATTTTCAACTATGGTTTTAAACTATTACTAATAGCCAAAATATTTATACCAAGCAGTATTTGAAGTTTGTCTTTTGAACCTTTTTGAAACAACAATAATGAAGACCTTATAGATAATAATATTAAAAGAATGAATATTTATCTACATTTAAGATTGTGCATACATTTAACATTGTGATTTGATCATTTAAGATTTAATCATTTAAGATTGTGCATACATACATACATTGTGCACTACTACATACATGTAGTAGTGCCTAAATATATATATACTACTATTTTAAATGGAAAATAATAAAAGTACAATGTATATCAGATTAGACATATACAGTGACGCACTTCGGTTAATCGCAACTTCCGCTTAATCGCAACAAATTTCAAATCCAAACGCCATTTCCTATACATTTGCACGTTAACAACTTCGCTTAATCGCAACTTCGGTTAGTCGCAAATTCCGCTTAATCGCAACACAAAATGACCTGAAAATCTGCGGGAGCTTCGGATAATTGCAAGATTCGAGGCCAAACCCAGGTGTTGTTAGCGGACATGTAGAGACAATTGGTATTATTGCCGGATTAACAGTCTGCACATACTAATACTAAGCTGAGTCATAAAGTCAGTCGTGTTTGTTTGTTAAGACGAAATATCATTTCGTCTTATGTCGGTCGGGCTAGGTTTTTTGGCCACTCCACTTCCGAAGTTTGTATGTTTATATTTTTGTTAGTTTGTAAGAATGTATGTTTGTCTGTTTCACTCGAAAAATACAAGTCCCATTGCGTCCTAATGGTTACATACATCGGTTTGCAATTGTTATTGCCTCATAGCAACGCAATAGGGCTAAAACATATACGTCACACTCATTTTCGAGTAAAATAAGATCAAAAGTTTTGCGGAAAACGCACTAAATGACCTCTGTCGTTTTTTTCGCTTTTTGATACATTTACCATCAAGCTATCGCTATGATGTTCCAATATGTCACAGAAATATGAATTAAGATGATTTGTGTTGAATCTTAAAGTTTTCTGATACATCACGTGACGTCACGATGACGTTACTTTTAATACTTACACAAAATCGTCAAAAATAAAAAATAAATCTTGCGTGAGTAGCGCCATATTGTAGGGAAAGTAGTTCCTAGTATAGCTGCAAATTAAAAACGATACGTTTCTATCTTACTTCCGGTTCCAGGGCCGACGGCGTTTCTCTATGGGACTTCCCATGTTAAAACCCTGGATCTCTCAGGCTGGGAAAATGTTTTGTTGCGTATGCCTGCAGCAAGCAACACCGCGATTTCTTCATTAGTTAAACATAATACCTAGTAGCCACAGTGCTTACCATATGCAATGGGAGAAGAAAGTGACGTCACAGGATTTTGTTGAAATTTGGCCAATGGTGAAAGATACGGCTTTTTGGTGCTAGCAGAGGCTCCTACGGGCGTCCTAATCAAGCCATCACTCAATGCTTGCAGCTGTGGATAGATAATACTAAGCTGAGTCATAAAGTGTGAACATGGTGATATAGCCATGTTACTTTTCATTATATATTCGAAATCGTTTAACATTGGATCCTATGGGGAAAAATGAACTTGATTGAATATGACCTACTTCCGTTCAAACATTTTCAGTCTCCTTCGCCACACATTGAGGTACTACCATAGCAAAACAAGTTATAAGAAAAAGACGGCGATCTCAGTATTACTTTTTTGTTTCCATGGCAATGAAGCCACTGGCCTAATGATAAACATACAGATTCTGGCCACCTAAAGAAAAATCGTCAAAAATCAGATAAAAATGCTAAAATTGCAATCTTTTCGATAACTAGTTGCCAATAAGCATCTACAGATCACTTAATATTTTAATCAGGCGGAGGTTGTCTAGTTATGGCGCTAGAGCGCTTCGAAATGGGATGACATAGGGCCGCCAATGATGAATGAATGGAGATCGTGTCCATTCTGAAAAAAAATCGTCAAAAATCAGAAAAACATGCTAGAGTTGTGATCTTTGCGCCAAATGGTAGAGATCATTAATCTTCAGAGAACTACCGAAAGAAACAAATTCGATGCTTTATCACTTCGCCTACAGTGGTCTTTGTTCTTGTCGTCGATCTCCGTGTGTCCGCAATGATAAACTAATGCAACCCTTGGCCATTTCGTCAAGCCATAACTGAAGAACTACTCTTTTTATCGCCTAGCTCTTTAATCCAATCAGTTGTGACAGTGAACTTTGGCTCATTGCTACTTGGACGTTGTCGTGTATCACGTCATGACGTCATAGTTTTACAAAGGCCATTACTCGGTTAATATGCGTCATGGCGACTTCCAATTTATGTTGTACCTTATATCCAGGGACAAATGCTGCCGTGGGTAACTTTCTTCGCGGTACTGAAACGTGTGCATCAAAAATGACGTCGAAGTTGACGTTACCCGACGAAATTCTGAAATCGTTTCATTTTCACATATTAGCCACTAGGTAATATCACTATTAGTTCATAAGTAGGTAACATGAACCTAGCCCTGCTACATGCCTCTCTTACTAAGCCCGTAAACGGAGCAAGGGTGAGAGCCTTGGCGCAAGTGCCTCCAGGCAAGCCCGCTTTCTAGGGGCACAACGGTGTCCATGCGAAGTTCTTTAGACGCCAGTCGGGAATCGACTGTAGCTTTTATCATAATGTGTGCGCATACAATCATAGTGGTAACACTCTGTTACGTATTCTATATAGCTTGTTCTATCTTCTGACATCAAGAAAGTGTTCAACACTATGTTGTTTCGGTTATATTTTCGAGAAAAAATGTTGGAGCACACGACTTTTCCCGACCAACCGTCCGCCATATTTGTTTTTGGCGGATGCCGGTACCTGTGAATGCAACTTGGTTCCCCGCTCCGTTAGCATATGATTCTCCGCTAGAGGGCGTTGTCAGACGCTCAGTTTAAACTTAAGGACAACGGCAGCACCCTCTGTCATATATAATTCACGGTTACAAAGTCTGGGACCAGGCTACAAATGATTCAAATGGTGACGGGACTCGCCAGGTGGCGCTGCATGCGCATGGCGGTTGGTCGGGAAAAGACGTATGCTCTAACATTTCTTCGTGAAAATATAACCGAAACAACTAGTGTTGAGACACTTTCGTGATGTCAGAAGATAGAACAAGGTATATAGAGTATGTAAATAGTATGTTTGTACGCGTACACATTATGATTAAAGCTACAGTCGATTCCCGACTGGCGTCTAAAAGAACTTAGCATGGACACCGTTGGGCCCCTAGAAAAGCGGGCTTGCCTGGGGGCACCTGCGCCAAAGTGACGGTGTGTGTTTGACAGAGTGACAGCCCGACACAGTAAAAATGAGTCACACTGACCACACCGACGGCGATGGGTGGCAGTGCAGCCAGTTCAACAGCTCAGGCTCATGCAGCTGTCAGAACGACAGACGGACAGACAGTTCAAGTCACAGTTGCCAGATAGCCTCGGGAGACCCACTCTGTTCCGCCGTTGGGTCTCGGTTCCAGCCTGGGTTTTGCACGGGGACTTTTAAACAGAATAGGCGCATTTGGAAATTCTGAATTATCTGGAGGCACACTGGGGCTAAATATCATGTTTTTGTATAGATTAATCTCTTAGCTATCAAATTCTTCCAAACAATCAAAAAGATTGATCATCTGTATCTGCAAGATGATTTACGAAGCACCAACGTCCGAATTTTACCGGGCGCCATACTTGTTTTTGGCGCGTGCCAAAAACACTCCATTGGCAGCAGACACTTTGTCGCAAATAGACTAAATCACAGACAATGAAAGACTGCCATGGCGCGCGTGCCTGTGCAAATATAGTTCAGAGCACGTTCGGCGCCATGGCAACTACTTCATCTTATGACCTGTGCTTTAGTATGTTTGCGAAACTGCGTTTCGTGCCAATGGAGTGTCAGCATGGAGAAATATTGTTTGTGTCTTATAAAAAAAAGAATAACCTCGCAGTACACAGGTAAGTTTGCTATCATTAAAATTGCACAGGGTTGCTTTGTCACGTCAGCAAAGAAAGCAGACGACCAGCCATTTTGTTTAACGGAGACGCTCATAGTTTACGATGCCGGTAGGTGGCGTTCCCTTTAAGGGGGCGACTGTGCCTGTGAACGCGAACCAGTCAGTGAAAGCGGAAACAGTCAGTTGCTGGTCGGGCACCAGTCTGACTAGTACAACACAGCCCGAGCGCCCTCTGCCGAGTGTGGCAAGGAATATTTAGCGCGGCGCGGTTCGTTGAACTCCTAAATGTATTGTAATTTAAAGCGTAAATGAAGTGTCAGCGTGTCAATAATTTACCATCCACCTTTTTAAGGTAGATAATTTAATTATTAAAGACTTGATATAACACATTTCAACCACTGTTTAGGGGATAATTTGATGGTGCCGCGGAAATTTGCTCCTTATACGTCTCATGGGGGCTGTTAATCGAAATGAAAGGCCTAAGCCTATTGCTTGAAATAGACTTTGATTATGCATGTTACCTTATGAGCTCGCTTGCGCTCGCTATTATCAGAATCATTTGCTTTCTTCGGATCAATCTGTCTCCGGATATCGATAATGTATTGACAGGAGTGACGCTTATTGTGCACAAGGCATTCTACTCGCGTTAAGTGGCGCGAAACACTCTTCACTACTCGGGAGCGTAGAATTAGATGCAAAATACTCATTAAAAACATTCGCCTTGGATCATGATCCAAGGCGGATCCAGGGGGTGGGCACAGGGGACACGTGCCACACCCTCTTTCGCTAGCAAATAGGCGAAAAAAAGGCTCATGCCCTCTGTGCCCCTTTCTCAGAAGAAAGGGGCACAGGGGGCACAGTCACTATTTTTTCTGCACAACCTTACCAGCACCCCCACCTCCCCGGGCGCATTTGTTTTTTACTGGATCCTCGCCTGGGTAGTACTTAAATAACCCCCCCCACCCCTCTTCGTAAATTACTGAATCCGCCACTGGGCTCATCCCATCAAGGATGATAAACGGTATGCCTCTATTTACATTACTAAAGAAAACACACTTCACAATGTTAGGGTATTCTTTGCTTACCATGGCGGGATCCTGCAGACTCTCAGTGGGTCTTTTGTCGACTTCGAGTTTCGCGCCTAGTTATCAAATGCCGATTTTATGCGATTCTGTTTAGGATTTAGCATAGCGCTTGAACAGCCTATTTCTTTTATGGATAAGGCGCTTGATATTTGTCGTCGTCCAAGTTTTATCCCTTGAATTAATAACTATGTCCTTGCTCGGAATAAAACAATCAATTGTTTCTCCATATAAAGCGTGCCAGTGACACAATCTTCCCATGGTGCCCGTGTTAACTGTTATCTTAAACCTTCGAAATCTGCTCTTTTATAGTTACGGATTTTCGCTTCATAGCAAGTCTTGGCGTTACCACACTAGATACCTCAAAGTATATGAGACTACACTAAGCAGTGCGGATCTAGGAATTTGCCAAGGGGGGGTTGCTCTCTGAAACTTTCGACCGAGGGGTGTGCTCTGAAAAACTTCCGAACGGTGGGGGGGCTTGGGCTTCGAGAACCAGACTTCAACAGTGTATGTTCAGTTTCCCAAGGGGGGGGGGTGCTCTCTGAAGACTTGGGACTTTAACATGTATGTTAAAGTTGCATGTGGACTTCTTTCCCGCCAAAACTAAGCCTAGGCGAAATTTATATCAAAATTTGCAGAAAACTCGATTGTTTCATTCTATAAATTCAGAAACCTGATAAACATCGCCGTTTCGGCTGTGGTGTGGCAAACGTGTCTATCCCGGGACACCACAGAACTCGGTCGCGGCACTGCTACTTATACCAAAGCATCGCGAAGCACACAAAATGATGACGTTTACCACTAAAATGAAAACTTGTGGTAAATTGATATCACGGACAAGGCTAAGAGACACTATTTGGCAGTCTGGTATGGGTGGAGTATAGATAAAAGAAGTCTTGAATGATTCAAGGACTGATTCAAGGACTGATTCTTATATGTATTTTGACCTCATTAGTTTTGGCGGGAAAGAGCTCGGCATGCAACTTTAACATGTAAGTCGTATGTTCTGGTTCCTAAGGGGGGATTGCAACCCCCCCCCCCCCGTAGATCCGCCACTGCTAAGTTACATATGGGAGCGAGCACACCACTAGACGGCACGCGGGCTGTAGAGTCCGTGATAACGGATCTAATCCCGGGGGGTGGGCACTACATATAGTTATATACATATGTGCCGCCCAAATGACGTCTTTTTTCAATCAATCCCCGAAGTAGAAATCAACAATTTCTCTCGATGTGCCCATCGGAGACAGATTTCCTTATTTTTCAAATACACAATGCATTTGCTACGTTTGCTTCGGCTTCTAAGCGCTCTTACATTTAAAGCGATGCACTTTTAATTAATATCATAATTCACCAGTCATAACTTTACCAGTAACTTCAAGACTGGAGTATTAGGAGTACTACAAATTGAGTCATTCCGTGGGCTCTTCTGATGGCTTGATTTTTTTATCTGCAAAATGTATTCAGTTTAATAATTGTACGAACCAAAATTCAGATTTTTTTTTAAACATGGCAATTCATCCTGCAGCATAGCAGTAGAGGCAGGTTTAGATCGCCACAACAACGAACATAGGCTTCAATATAGGTTTAAGCATATATATTAAGTGGCAGATTACTTGACGATTTACACGATAACAATACCTAGGTTTTTTTCCCTAGATGGTCCCCTAGAATCTGCATGTGCAACACCTTGAGACCAGCGCCCTCTTCCCCAACACACATACAAATCAGAGGCGGCAATAATATATTGGAGGCGCCCGTGGAGTCCCAACTATCTCAAATGGCACCGGGGGGCACCTTTTTGGGCTGTTTTCCTTTCCCTGTCCAGTTGTTCACCACTACATTTAGAAATAGGACTGGTCAGGCCAGATCCCGATCTGGTAGCACAGGTGGGACCGGTTACAACAGAGAAATGTCCACATTTGTAGGGATTCCGCATTCGCGGTTTAGCCAGTCGTCGACGGCTTAATAACGGACTTAAGTTTTGCCTACAATGATCACAAAAGAGTGCGGTGCATCCCGGTATATTATCGCAGATAATAATATATTCTTAAAATGGTCAACCTTTGTGAGCAAACAAAAACATCGCTGAGAACTATGTTTTATTCATTGTAAACGTCAACAATTGCAATACACTGGACTGACCACATGCTGACGTTGTCTGCAGTGAAGAATGGCAACATATACGCAGGGGACTGCTTTAGAAACGTTTGTGTATACTGGAAACTGGAAAGTCCTCTTTAACAGGAAATTTTGCCGTATATCGTGGTTAACTCGCAAACCCTTTTTACATGTATAAATAGCACGGGCCAACAATTAGACAAATGGACTGGCCGTTTGCCTCCACTAAAACTGGGTGGATCTTTTAATTATTGGTATACGTCCAGTCAGGCCAAGCAACACATGATACGCGTTTAGTCCACAAGTTTGCCAGAGCTTTAAGTGTTCGTGTCCACATCGTCTACAGAGCTTCAGTAAGGCAACTTGACTTCTACCTGAGAACCCAGGCACAAGTCGTCCTGAATGGGGTCACACGCGGGACCCTGCATTACACCGTCCCGTGACTGGACCGGTTCGCCAGCGGACGAGAGGCCCATGTGACTAGGCACACGTGACCAGGCACACCGGGGTGTACGGGTGCCATCCTGTATCAAACTTCTCTAAACAACTTACAGTGACCTCATGTGACTGTCTGACTGATTCCAACGATATATATTCAATTGAATGGGATGAGGAAATAAATGTAAGCGAAACTACAGATGAGAGATTCTTTACGGTATACACATCAACACGTTACCTTATACACACTTTACACATCGACATGTTAACGTATACACACTTTACACATCAACATGTTACCTTATACACACTTTACACATCGACATGTTAACGTATACACACTTTACACATCAACATGTTACCTTATACACACTTTACACATCGACATGTTAACGTATACACACTTTACACATCAACATGTTAACGTATACACACTTTACACATCAACATGTTACCTTATACACACTTTACACATCAACATGTTAACGTATACACACTTTACACATCAACATGTTACCTTATACACACTTTACACATCAACATGTTACCTTGTACACACTTTACACATCAACATGTTACCTTATACACACTTTACACATCAACATGTTACCTTATACACACTTTACACATCGACATGTTACCTTATACACACTTTACACATCAACATGTTACCTTATACACACTTTACACATCAACATGTTACCTTATACACACTTTACACATCAACATGTTACCTTATACACACTTTACACATCAACATGTTACCTTGTACACACTTTACACATCAACATGTTACCTTGTACACACTTTACACATCAACATGTTACCTTATACACACTTTACACATCAACATGTTACCTTATACACACTTTACACATCAACATGTTAACGTATACACACTTTACACATCAACATGTTAACGTATACACACTTTACACATCAACATGTTACCTTATACACACTTTACACATCAACATGTTACCTTATACACACTTTACACATCAACATGTTACCTTATACACACTTTACACATCAACATGTTACCTTATACACACTTTACACATCAACATGTTACCTTATACACACCATCATGTGCTATCTTATACACACCATCATGTGCTATCTTATACACATCTTGCATTAGTCAAGAAATCCACAGGTTTAGTTGCTATGTCGCCGTCCACTCGATGTTAGTGTTATTGCTTGTATCCTGTTACCGCAAGGTGAAGGTCATAGTATCGCGCCCCAGATTCATTGTTATTTGTGTCCAATCACACCAATCACACCAATCACACCAATCACACCCCCTTCCATCGACTGTTAATTCGACTCTGCAAGCTGTATGGATATTTCAATCGAATGAAAGACGCCATGAAACTGGGCACGAGACGCCATGGAGACTGTACATGAGACGTCATGGAGACGCCATGTAAACTGGACAGTAGACCTCACAGAGACGTCATGGCGACTGGACAGTAGACCTCACAGAGACGTCATGGCGACTGGACAGTAGACCTCACACAGACGTCGGGGAGACGTCATGGAGACTGGACAGTAGACCTCACAGAGACGTCATGGCGACTGGACAGTAGACCTCACAGAGACGTCGCGGAGACGTCACGGAGACTGGACAGTAGACCTCACAGAGACGTCATGGCGACTGGACAGTAGACCTCACAGAGACGTCATGGCGACTGGACAGTAGACCTCACAGAGACGTCATGGCGACTGGACAGTAGACCTCACAGAGACGTCATGGCGACTGGACAGTAGACCTCACAGAGACGTCATGGCGACTGGACAGTAGACCTCACACAGACGTCGGGGAGACGTCATGGAGACTGGACAGTAGACCTCACAGAGACGTCGCGGAGACGTCATGGAGACTGGACAGTAGACCTCACAGAGACGTCATGGCGACTGGACAGTAGACCTCACACAGACGTCGGGGAGACGTCATGGAGACTGGACAGTAGACCTCACAGAGACGTCGCGGAGACGTCATGGAGACTGGACAGTAGACCTCACAGAGACGTCGCGGAGACTGCACAGTAGACCTCACAGAGACGTCGGGGAGACGTCATGGAGACAGGACAGTAGACCTCACAGAGACGTCGCGGAGACGTCATGGAGACTGGACAGTAGACCTCACAGAGACGTCGCGGAGACTGGACAGTAGACCTCACAGAGACGTCGGGGAGACGTCATGGAGACTGGACAGTAGACCTCACAGAGACGTCATGGAGACTGGACAGTAGACCTCACGGAGACGTCGCGGAGACTGGACAGTAGACCTCACAAAGACGTCACGGAGACGTCATGAAGACTGGACAGTAGACCTCACAGAGACGTCGCGGAGACGTCATGGAGACTGGACAGGAGACCTCACAGAGACGTCATGGCGACTGGACAGTAGACCTCACACAGACGTCGGGGAGACGTCATGGAGACTGGACAGTAGACCTCACAGAGACGGCGCGGAGACGTCATGGAGACTGGACAGTAGACCTCACAGAGACGTCGCGGAGACTGCACAGTAGACCTCACAGAGACGTCGGGGAGACGTCATGGAGACAGGACAGTAGACCTCACAGAGACGTCGCGGAGACGTCATGGAGACTGGACAGTAGACCTCACAGAGACGTCGGGGAGACGTCATGGAGACTGGACAGTAGACCTCACAGAGACGTCATGGAGACTGGACAGTAGACCTCACAGAGACGTCGCGGAGACTGGACAGTAGACCTCACAGAGACGTCATGGAGACTGGACAGTAGACCTCACAGAGACGTCATGGCGACTGGACAGTAGACCTCACAGAGACGTCATGGAGACTGGACAGTAGACCTCACACAGACGTCGGGGAGACGTCATGGAGACTGGACAGTAGACCTCACAGAGACGTCGCGGAGACGTCATGGAGACTGGACAGTAGACCTCACAGAGACGTCGCGGAGACTGGACAGTAGACCTCACAGAGACGTCGGGGAGACGTCATGGAGACTGGACAGTAGACCTCACAGAGACGTCATGGAGACTGGACAGTAGACCTCACAGAGACGTCGCGGAGACTGGACAGTAGACCTCACAGAGACGTCATGGAGACTGGACAGTAGACCTCACAGAGACGTCATGGCGACTGGACAGTAGACCTCACAGAGACGTCATGGAGACTGGACAGTAGACCTCACACAGACGTCGCGGAGACGTCATGGAGACTGGACAGTAGACCTCACAGAGACGTCGGGGAGACGTCATGGAGACTGGACAGTAGACCTCACAGAGACGTCGCGGAGACTGGACAGTAGACCTCACAGAGACGTCGCGGAGACGTCATGGAGACTGGACAGTAGACCTCACAGAGACGTCGGGGAGACGTCATGGAGACTGGACAGTAGACCTCACAGAGACGTCATGGAGACTGGACAGTAGACCTCACAGAGACGTCACGGAGACTGGACAGTAGACCTCACAGAGACGTCATGGAGACTGGACAGTAGACCTCACAGAGACGTCATGGCGACTGGACAGGAGACCTCACAGAGACGTCATGGAGAATGGACAGTAGACCTTACAGAGACGTCGCGGAGACTGACAGTAGACCTTACAGAGACGTCGCGGAGACGTCATGGAGACTGGACAGGATACCTCACAGAGACGTCGGGGAGACGTCATGGAGACTGGACAGGAGACCTCACAGAAACGTCGCGGAGACGTCATGGAGACTGGACAGTAGACCTCACTGAGACATCATGGAGACTGGACAGTAGACCTCACAGAGACGTCGGGGAGACTGGACAGTAGACCTCACAGAGACGTCGCGGAGACGTCATGGCGACTGGACAGTAGACCTCACTGAGACGTCATGGAGACTGGACAGTAGACCTCACTGAGACGTCGCGGAGACGTCATGGCGACTGGACAGGAGACCTCACAGAGACGTCGCGGAGCCGTCATGGAGACTGGACAGTAGACCTCACTGAGACGTCGCGGAGCCGTCATGGAGACTGGACAGGAGACCTCACTGAGACGTCATGGAGACTGGACAGTAGACCTCACAGAGACGCCGCGGAGACGTCATGGCGACTGGACAGTAGACCTCACTGAGACGTCATGGCGACTGGACAGGAGACCTCACTGAGACGCCGCGGAGACGAAATGCCGAAAGGATATGTAAAATACGATCTTCTCGTCATACAAGTTCTAAAACCTGCAAAAAAACACAAAAAAAACATATCAAGCACGAGAAACATTCAATTGTAGATAAATATGTGTCGGAAGACTCGTAGGCAGGTCGATAGGTTTCACTTAGCGTCTTATGGACTTTTGACCAGACCACCGTAGTCGTAGGACAAATTGTGCTATCCAACGGAGTATTTGGTGGGAGCGAGATAGTGTGCCGCAGAGAACAGGGCATGTCAGCTCTCGCGGGTTTTATTCCGGTCCGACAGTTTGGAGACAAACAAACGAACAAGTGCTTTTTGTTCAGTCTGACTCGCCCCCTGCGTAACCATGGATACCGCGCGTAGAGGGCTGTCATACTAGTTACGACATAAGACGTGGAACCAGGCAAGCTGCGCGGCCGGCAAGCCGAACAAGGCGTGGATCGCAAGTAGTCTTTTGTGTGTTTTAAATAAAGAACTGTTAACTGTTTAGTGTCAATATGTTGGCGGATGATACATTGAACATATACTTTTCCATAACATTGGTCACGCTCAGTAAACTTGGGGCACAACAGCTAGAAGATTGCCCAATGTTTACACTGATTTGGAATGATGGGATAACAAGTATGGACAGCCATCACCGTCAAAAATTTGTTTTTAAACCTTCAATGCAACAACTATTCAACCAGGCAAATTTTGTAAGAACAAGAACATTCATATTTGCATACTTTGCAATGTTTTATTGGTATGTTCACTTGAAGCTGGTGTCATATCTAATCTAATCGCGATCTGCACCAAAAGTGTTCACCTCAAAATTACTTTGGCGAGTGCTAACGCTGTGTTTTGGCCGAATGGTAAGGAGAAAAAATTAAGGCAACCCGCCCCCATCAATGTCGAGCAGCGCGCCGTTTTGCCGGAGCAAGTGACGTATATTTTGACCCTATATGTGGCGCCGCCTTACGTTATAACTGGAAGTTATCTCGCAGAGGGAACTCTTCACAGTGGTACCCTTCAGAGAAAACGCGTGAAACGAGAGATCAGGGCCGCGATTTTCTGATGAATTACGGCAGTTCCGAGCCGCGCAGTAGACCATGATCTTAGTGTTTCATGGAAAAATTGCATCCAAACATATTGATATATCTCTTGCAGCGATTGTCTCAGTAAAAAAGTTATGATTGGAGTTATTTGTATTTGCTCACACAGTAGGCTTCATTTCCGGTTTGATCATTAGTGTATCGCCTCATGATTGGTCAATCGCGGACACACCACAAAAAAGGGCTGCCGCCTGGTTAAGCGGCGAAATCGTGGTTGGCGGTCACTTCTAAATTTTATTGTGAGATACAACCAGGACGCATAATTCTGTAATTAGGAGGATAGACATTTGGGTATTATATGAATCGTTAAATCAGCGTTAGAGGCCAGGTTGGCAGTTTCCTTTGTTTGAGAAACTACATGCCAATATAATAAAAAACCAAAAAATTACAAATTTAAAAATAATTAATCTTAGATAAAAACATGTACCGTACATATTTTATTTTCATAAGCTTAGATCTATATTTTTGTGTAATATATCTCAGACAGAAATGCATGGGTTCATCAATTACCTACTTTTAACGAGATAAATCGATCTATCGAAAACAAAACCCGTTTCCCCATTTCCGCTAATCAGTGTCCACTAATTACGGTTTTAATTCGGCCGTCGGCAACACTGTCAGGCCAGCGTAAACATTGGGTAGTCAGCGGGCTGTAGTGCGCTAAGTTTACTGAACGCAGTTATTGATACAGAAAAATACGGAAAATTTCACAGTGTCTTCCACCAATATATTGTAACTAGATAGTTAACAGGTGCTTATTTAAGTTACATACAGGGACCGACCCCTTTTTCTCGCCGCGCCCATCGCACAGTTGGCCTTGTCCCAAGTCCCAAATCATGGCTAGGATGACAGATTTTTCATTCCTCAAGCAAGGAGCGAGTGAACTGCGCAGTGAAAAATTAAGGTCATATAACGTCGTTGTCACCAAAATCTGATCAAGTAAGGTATCGCACACATACAATGAGATTCACTGGCATGTCCTATTACCTTTATGATACCATGACTGTTGGCAGCCAGTAAGACATTGGATTTCTGAAATAAAACACAAATACAGATATCAATCGTCAAACCACAATAACTGACATTAAATAAGACCTTAAAATTCACATGCTCTAACATTGAGAGGTAAGATGCAGAACGGAATGATGAATACTATATAATAACTGGTCCAAAACTACCGGCGATTAAAGTAGTGGAAAATTGTTAGCGACATGTTGAGTGAAGCAGAGCTCTGAGAGCCAGTAGGACTGACCGGACGCCAGCACACGGCGCTGACGAACTCATTGGATTCCTCCTCTTTCTGGTCCTTCTCCTAAAGAGAGAAACACACACACCTGCATATACGAAGTCGAAAGCAGGGAACACAAAGAGTAAACATGGATTCTTAGTGAGATAACAAAAGCAGATAAGGTCTATCTACGCCAGGTCCTAACAAGAGAACAGAAACAAGTCTACAAATCCTGATATCCTAATAAAGGAACACAAGCACATGTCTAAACTGAATCCTAACGAGAAAACACAAACAAGTCTTCGTTGAGTCTTACTGAAAGAACTACAAACACATGTCTACGTTGAGCCCTAATGACTGCGCATCGTGTCATACTTGAACACTTACAAGATCACTGCGCATCGTGTCATACTTGAACACTTACAAGATCACTGCGCATCGTGTCATACTTGAACACTTACAAGATCACTGCGCATCGTGTCATACTTGAACACTTACAAGATCACTGCGCATCGTGTCATACTTGAACACTTACAAGATCACTGCGCATCGTGTCATACTTGAACACTTACAAGATCACTGCGCATCGTGTCATACTTGAACACTTACAAGCACACTGCGCACCATGTCATACTTGAACACTTACAAGGACACTGCGCACCGTGTCAAACTTGAAAGTCATGAGTTGTTTGGTGAGTCCTTTGTAGTACACATAGAGGGCGTTATTCTCGCTTCCTGTAGCACAAACAGACGTTGGAGAAGATTAGAGGACCATCAAAACAATTGCCAGCTGAATCTAACCCAACAACTGTTTGGATACCTGCACAAGTTGACATTTTTATATCCATGCAGTACAAAGTAATCTCTCGCAAACCAGAGACAGATCGCATTCAATCTAACCCCATTATGTTAAGAGAAATATGACGATTTTAACATAACCCCCTGCTTAAAACATTTCACAGAGGTAGAAGACAACAATAATGTTCAAGAACAGACTGTGACGGTGGGTTATGAGTCACACTAGCGGAAGTGCCTCGCCCCGCCAGCAGCAGACTGTGAGGGTGGGTCATGAGTCAAACTAGCGGAAGTTCCTCGCCCCGCCAGCAGCAGATTGTGAGGGTGGGTCAGGGGTCACATTAGCGGAAGTTCCTCGCCCCGCTAGCAGCAGACTGTGACGGTGGGTCAGGGGTCACATTAGCGGAAGTGCCTCGCCCCGCTAGCAGCAGACTGTGACGGTGGGTCATGAGTCACACTAGCGGAAGTGCCTCGCCCCGCCAACAGCAGACTGTGACGGTGGGTCATGAGTCATACTAGCGGAAGTGTCTCGCCCCGCTAGCAGCAGACTGTGACGGTGGGTCATGAGTCACACTAGCGGAAGTTCCTCGCCCCGCTAGCAGCAGACTTGTGACGGTGGGTCATGAGTCACACTAGCGGAAGTGCCTCACCCCGCCAGCAGCAGACTGTGAGGGTGGGTCATGAGTCACACTAGCGGAAGTGCCTCGCCCCGCTAGCAGCAGACTGTGACGGTGGTTCATGAGTCGAACTAGCGAAAGTGCCTCGCCCCGCTAGCAGCACGGTCATGAGTCATACTAGCGGAAGTGCCTCGCCCCGCTAGCAGCAGACTGTGACGGTGGGTCATGAGTCACACAAGCGGAAGTGCCTCGCCCCGCTAGCAGCAGACTGTGACGGTGGGTCATGAGTCACACTAGCGGAATTGCCTCGCCCCGCCAACAGCAGACTGTGAGGGTGGGTCATGAGTCACACTAGCGGAAGTTCCTCGCCCCGCTAGCAGCAGACTTGTGACGGTGGGTCATGAGTCATACTAGCAAAAGTGCCTCGCCCCGCCAGCAGCAGACTGTGACGGTGGGTCATGAGTCACACTAGCGGAAGTTCCTCGCCCCGCCAGCAGCAGACTGTGAGGGTGGGTCATGAGTCACACTAGCGGAAGTGCCTCGCCCCGCTAGCAGCAGACTGTGACGGTGGGTCATGAGTCATACTAGCGAAAGTGCCTCGCCTCGCTAGCAGCAGACTGTGACGGTGGGTCATGAGTCACACTAGCGGAAGTTCCTCGCCCCGCTAGCAGCAGACTTGTGACGGTGGGTCATGAGTCACACTAGCGGAAGTGCCTCACCCCGCCAGCAGCAGACTGCGTGGTGTCACTTACCGCAGGCGATGTAGTCGCCATCTGTCGCCAGGCCGACGAAGTTCTTTTCGTTGGTGTGGCCCTTGAAGGTGCGCAGACACTGATGCTGGTCGGTCTTGCGGCTCGTGGCGCTCAGACTCCACAGTTTCAGTTGGCTGTCCGTCGACCTGAGGCAGAGAGAACAGGCGGCCATCAGCCACCGTCTGGTAGGGGGGCGGGGGCGGTGCCACTGGACCACACGGCAAAAGTAGAGGGCCATCAGCCACCGTCTAGGGGGGGGGGTGCCACTGAACCACACGGCGACAACAGAGGGCCATCAGGCAACGTCTAAGGGGGCGGGGTGCCACTGAACCACACGGCGACAACACAGGGCCATCAGCCACCGCCTAGGGGGGCGGGGGGCACTGAACCACACGGCGACAACAGAGGGCCATCAGCCACCGCCTAGGGGGGCGGGGGGCACTGAACCACACGGCGACAACAGAGGGCCATCAGCCACCGCCTAGGGGGGGGGGGGCACTGAACCACACGGCGACAACAGAGGGCCATCAGCCACCGCCTAGGGGGGCGGGGGGCACTGAACCACACGGCGACAACAGAGGGCCATCAGCCACCGCCTAGGGGGGGGGGGGCACTGAACCACACGGCGACAACAGAGGGCCATCAGCCACCGCCTAGGGTGGGGGGGGGGCACTGAACCACACGGCGACAACAGAGGGCCATCAGCCACCGCCTAGGGGGGCGGGGGGCACTGAACCACACGGCGACAACAGAGGGCCATCAGCCACCGCCTAGGGTGGGGGGGGGGGCACTGAACCACACGGCGACAACAGAGGGCCATCAGACAACGTCTAGGGGGGCGGGGGGCACTGAACCACACGGCGACAACAGAGGGCCATCAGCCACCGCCTAGGGGGGCGGGGGGCACTGAACCACACGGCGACAACAGAGGGCCATCAGCCACCGCCTAGGGGGCGGGGGGCACTGAACCACACGGCGACAACAGAGGGCCATCAGCCACCGCCTAGGGGGGGGGGGGTGCCACTGAACCACACGGCGACAACAGAGGGCCATCAGCCACCGCCTAGGGGGGCGGGGGGCACTGAACCACACGGCGACAACAGAGGGCCATCAGCCACCGCCTAGGGGGGGGGGGGGCACTGAACCACACGGCGACAACAGAGGGCCATCAGCCACCGCCTAGGGTGGGGGGGGGCACTGAACCACACGGCGACAACAGAGGGCCATCAGCCACCGCCTAGGGGGGCGGGGGGCACTGAACCACACGGCGACAACAGAGGGCCATCAGCCACCGCCTAGGGTGGGGGGGGGCACTGAACCACACGGCGACAACAGAGGGCCATCAGACAACGTCTAGGGGGGCGGGGGGCACTGAACCACACGGCGACAACAGAGGGCCATCAGACAACGTCTAGGGGGGCGGGGGGCACTAAACCACACGGCGACAACAGAGGGCCATCAGCCAACGCCTAGGGGGGGGGGGTGCCATTGAACCACACGGCGACAACAGAGGGCCATCAGCCACCGCCTAGAGGGGCGGGGGGCACTGAACCACACGGCGACAACAGAGGGCCATCAGCCACCGCCTAGGGGGGCGGGGGGGGCACTGAACCACACGGCGACAACAGAGGGCCATCAGCCACCGCCTAGGGGGGCGGGGGGGGGGGCACTGAACCACACGGCGACAACAGAGGGCCATCAGCCACCGCCTAGGGGGGCGGGGGCCACTGAACCACACGGCGAAAACAAAGGGCCATCAGACAACGTCTAGGGCGGAGGGGGGGGTGCCACTTGACCGCACGGCGAAAACAGAGGACCATCAGCCACCGTCTAGGGCACACGAACAACAAACCAGTACGTGAAAGCATCAGTCCACGCCGCACTTACGCTGAGACAATCTCTGATTGGTTGAGGAACTTGGCATAGGAGACTGCCTTGCGATGACCTTTGTACATGTTGAGCGCTTGTTTGGTGTTTCTGAGGTCGTAGTAATGAACGCAGTGATCTGAAACCGGCAAAGTCACTTGCATTTACAGAGTTCTATTCTATCAAGTACTATAAATTGTTACAATTGTTACATTGTAAATTGGATAGGCTAGAATAGATGTATTTCCAAAAGGCTACCTGGCATGGAGCATTTACAATTTACAATGATTATCGTTGTTGATCTATTTCAGCAACAGCTCTAAGAAGAGCCAAGCTAGAGTTGTGGTTTACCTGCCGAACCAAACGCCAGGTGGTATCTGTTCTGGGGGTTGAACTGCACACAACACACGTTCGCCTTGGCTTCAATAAAGGCTACTGAGTGCTCCATGTTGGTGTACCACAACTTCACTGTGAAAACAGAAAGAATCTTATTGCAGTACTAGCTCATGCGTCACAAGGCAACAGTTCACCATAACCATGTAGTAGTCAGGCAGAAAGTCCTGGCCAATGACCAGCAATGCTTCAATCATAACCAAAAGCACGTCATTGTTCAATACAATCATATACTTCCACAATTATTCGTATCACTGCGCTCATACCTCTACAATAATGTCATCACGGCGCTAATACCTCTACAATAATGTCATCACTGCGCTCATACCTCTACAATAATGTCATTACTGCGCTAATACCTCTACAATAATGTCATCACTGCGCTCATACCTCTACAATAATGTCATTACTGCGCTAATACCTCTACAATAATGTCATCACTGCGCTCATACCTCTACAATAATGTCATCACTGCCCTCATACCTCTACAATAATGTCATCACTGCGCTCATACCTCTACAATAATGTCATCGCTGCGCTCATACCTCTACAATAATGTCATCACTGCGCTCATACCTCTACAATAATGTCATCACTGCGCTCATACCTCTACAACAATGTCATCCCTACGCTCATACCTCTACAATAATGTCATCACTGCGCTCATACCTCTACAATAATGTTATCACGGCGCTCATACCTCTACAATAATGTCATCACTGCGCTCATACCTCTACAATAATGTCATCACTGCGCTCATACCTCTACAATAATGTCATCACTGCGCTCATACCTCTACAATAATGTCATCACTGCGCTCATACCTCTACAATAATGTCATCACTGCGCTCATACCTCTATACTGTCATCACTGCGCTCATACCTCTACAATAATGTCATCACTGCGCTCATACCTCTATAATGTCATCACTGCGCTCATACCTCAACAATAATGTCATCGCTGCGCTCATACCTCTACAATAATGTTATCACGGCGCTCATACCTCTACAATAATGTCATCACTGCGCTCATACCTCTACAATAATGTCATCACTGCGCTCATACCTCTACAATAATGTCATCACGGCGCTCATACCTCTACAATAATGTCATCACTGCGCTCATACCTCTACAATAATGTCATCACTGCGCTCATACCTCTACAATAATGTCATCACGGCGCTCATACCTCTATAATGTCATCACTGCCCTCATACCTCTACAATAATGTCATCACTGCGCTCATACCTCTACAATAATGTCATCACTGCCCTCATACCACTACAATAATGTCATCACTGCGCTCATACCTCTACAATAATGTCATCACTGCGCTCATACCTCTACAATAATGTCATCACTGCCCTCATACCTCTACAATAATGTCATCACTGCGCTCATACCTCTACAATAATGTCATCACGGCCCTCATATCTCTACAATAATGTCATCACTGCGCTCATACCTCTACAATAATGTCATCACTGCCCTCATACCTTTACAATAATGTCATCACTGCCCTCATACCTCTACAATATTGTCATCACTGCGCTCATACCTCTATAATGTCATCACTGCGCTCATACCTCTACAATAATGTCATCACTGCGCTCATACCTCTACAATAATGTCATCACTGCCCTCATACCTCTACAATAATGTCATCACTGCGCTCATACGTCTATAATGTCATCACTGCGCTCATACCTCTACAATAATGTCATCACTGCGCTCATACCTCTACAATAATGTCATCACTGCGCTCATACCTCTACAATAATGTCATCAGTGCGCTCATACCTCTACAATAATGTCATCACTGCGCTCATACCTCTACAATAATGTCATCACTGCGCTCATACCTCTACAATAATGTCATCACTGCGCTCATACCTCTACAATAATGTCATCACTGCGCTCATACGTCTACAATAATGTCATCACTGCGCTCATACCTCTACAATAATGTCATCACTGCGCTCATACCTCTACAATAATGTCATCACGGCGCTCATACCTCTACAATAATGTCATCACTGCGCTCATACCTCTACAATAATGTCATCACTGCGCTCATACCTCTACAATAATGTCATCACGGCGCTCATACCTTTATAATGTCATCACTGCCCTCATACCTCTACAATAATGTCATCACTGCGCTCATACCTCTACAATAATGTCATCACTGCCCTCATACCACTACAATAATGTCTTCACTGCGCTCATACCTCTACAATAATGTCATCACTGCGTTCATACCTCTACAATAATGTCATCACTGCCCTCATACCTCTACAATAATGTCATCACTGCGCTCATACCTCTACAATAATGTCATCACGGCGCTCATACCTCTATAATGACATCACTGCGCTCATACCTCTACAATAATGTCATCACTGCGCTCATACCTCTACAATAATGTCATCACGGCCCTCATATCTCTACAATAATGTCATCACTGCGCTCATACCTCTACAATAATGTCATCACTGCCCTCATACCTTTACAATAATGTCATCACTGCGCTCATACCTCTATAATAATGTCATCACTGCCCTCATACCTCTACAATAATGTCATCACTGCCCTCATACCTCTACAATAATGTCATCAGTGCGCTCATACCTCTACAATAATGTCATCACTGCCCTCATACCTCTACAATAATGTCATCACTGCGCTCATACCTCTATAATAATGTCATCACTGCCCTCATACCTCTACAATAATGTCATCACTGCCCTCATATCTCTACAATAATGTCATCACTGCGCTCATACCTCTACAATAATGTCATCACTGCCCTCATACCACTACAATAATGTCATCACTGCGCTCATACCTCTATAATGTCATCACTGCGCTCATACCTCTACAATAATGTCATCACTGCGCTCATACCTCTACAATAATGTCATCACTGCCCTCATACCTCTACAATAATGTCATCACTGCGCTCATACCTCTATAATAATGTCATCACTGCCCTCATACCTCTACAATAATGTCATCACTGCCCTCATACCTCTACAATAATGTCATCACTGCGCTCATACCTCTACAATAATGTCATCACTGCCCTCATACCTCTACAATAATGTCATCACTGCGCTCATACCTCTATAATGTCATCACTGCGCTCATACCTCTATAATAATGTCATCACTGCCCTCATACCTCTACAATAATGTCATCTCTGCCCTCATACCTCTACAATAATGTCATCACTGCGCTCATACCTCTATAATGTCATCACTGCGCTCATACCTCTACAATAATGTCATCACTGCGCTCATACCTCTACAATAATGTCATCACTGCCCTCATACCTCTACAATAATGTCATCACTGCCCTCATACCTCTACAATAATGTCATCACTGCGCTCATACCTCTACAATAATGTCATCACTGCGCTCATACCTCTATAATGTCATCACTGCGCTCATACCTCTACAATAATGTCATCACTGCGCTCATACCTCTACAATAATGTCATCACTGCCCTCATACCTCTACAATAATGTCATCACTGCGCTCATACCTCTATAATGTCATCACTGCGCTCATACCTCTACAATAATGTCATCACTGCGCTCATACCTCTACAATGTCATTACTGCGCTCATACCTCTACAATAAAGTCATCACTGCGCTCATACCTCTACAATAATGTCATCACTGCGCTCATACCTCTACAATAATGTCATCGCTGCGCTCATACCTCTACAATAATGTCATCACTGCGCTCATACCTCTACAATAATGTCAACACTGCCCTCATACCTCTACAATAATGTCATCACTGCGCTCATACCTCTACAATAATGTCATCACTGCGCTCATACCTCTACACTAATGTCATCACTGCGCTCATACCTCTACAATAATGTCATCGCTGCGCTCATACCTCTACAATAATGTCATCACTGCGCTCATACCTCTACAATAATGTCATCACTGCGCTCATACCTCTACAATAATGTCATCACTGCGCTCATACCTCTACAATAATGTCACCACTGCGCTCATACCTCTACAATAATGTTATCACTGCCCTCATACCTCTACAATGTCATCACGGCGCTCATACCTCTACAATAATGTCATCACTGCCCTCATACCTCTACAATAATGTCATCACTGCCCTCATACCTCTACAATAATGTCACCACTGCGCTCATACCTCTACAATAATGTCATCACTGCGCTCATACCTCTACAATGTCATCACTGCGCTGATACCTCTACAATAATGTCATCACTGTGCTCATACCTCTACAATAATGTCATCACTGTGCTCATACCTCTACAATAATGTCATCACTGCGCTCATACCTCTACAATAATGTCATCACTGCGCTCATACCTCTACAATAATGTCATCACTGCGCTCATACCTCTACAATAATGTCATCACTGTGCTCATACCTCTACAATAATGTCATCACTGCGCTCATACCTCTACAATAATGTCATCACTGCGCTCATACCTCTACAATAATGTCATCACTGCCCTCATACCACTACAATAATGTCATCACTGTCCTCATACCTCTACAATAATGTCATCACTGCGCTCATACCACTACAATAATGTCATCACTGCGCTCATACCTCTACAATAATGTCATCACTGCGCTCATACCTCTACAATAATGTCATCACTGCGCTCATACCTCTACAATAATGTCATCACTGCGCTCATACCTCTACAATAATGTCATCACTGCGCTCATACCTCTACAATAATGTCATCACTGCGCTCATACCTCTACAATAATGTCATCACTGCGCTCATACCTCTACAATAATGTCATCACTGCCCTCATACCTCTACAATAATGTCATCACTGCCCTCATACCTCTACAATAATGTCATCACTGCGCTCATACCTCTACAATAATGTCATCACTGCGCTCATACCTCTACAATAATGTCATCACTGCGCTCATACCTCTACAATAATGTCATCACTGCGCTCATACCTCTACAATAATGTCATCACTGCGCTCATACCTCTACAATAATGTCATCACTGCGCTCATACCTCTATAATGTCATCACTGCGCTCATACCTCTACAATAATGTCATCACTGCGCTGATACCTCTACAATAATGTCACCACTGCGCTCATACCTCTACAATAATGTCATCACTGCGCTCATACCTCTACAATAATGTCATCACTGCGCTCATACCTCTACAATAATGTCATCACTGCGCTCATACCTCTACAATAATGTCATCACTGCGCTCATACCTCTACAATAATGTCACCACTGCGCTCATACCTCTACAATAATGTCATCACTGCGCTCATACCTCTTGAATCATCTGACCCGGATGCCAATAACTTGGGATCCATTTTATTGAAATCCAAGCTCCAACATCGCTTCTCGTGTTCCTATCAAAATGAAACATACAGATTATCATTATGCAGACAATGCCGTGGCACGTGCAGTACACACCATAGAACATACTGTGGTAAGTGTATTACACATTACAGAACATACAGTGGTAAGTGTATTACACATCACAGAACATACAGTGGTAAGTGTATTACACATCACAGAACATACAGTGGTAAGGGTATTACACGCCATAGAACATACAGTGGTAAGTGTATTACACATCACAGAACATACAGTGGTAAGTGTATTACACATCACAGAACATACAGTGGTAAGTGTATTACACATCACAGAACATACAGTGGTAAGTGTATTACACATCACAGAACATACAGTGGTAAGTGTATTACACATCACAGAACATAACAGGGGTAAGTGTATTACACATTACAGAACATACAGTGGTAAGTGTATTACACATCACAGAACATACAGTGGTAAGTGTATTACACGCCATAGAACATACAGTGGTAAGTGTATTACACATCACAGAACATACAGTGGTAAGTGTATTACACATCACAGAACATAGTGGTAAGTGTATTACACGCCATAGAACATACAGTGGTAAGTGTATTACACACCATAGAACATACAGTGGTAAGTGTATTAAACACCATAGAACATACAGTGGTAAGTGTATTACACACCATGGAACATACAGTGGTAAGTGTATTACACATCACAGAACATACAGTGGTAAGTGTATTACACACCATAGAACATACAGTGGTAAGTGTATTACACATCACAGAACATACCGTGGTAAGTGCATTACACACCATAGAACATACAGTGGTAAGTGTATTACACATCACAGAACATACAGTGGTAAGTGTATTACACATCACAGAACATACAGTGGTAAGTGTATTACACATCACAGAACATACAGTGGTAAGTGTATTACACGCCATAGAACATACAGTGGTAAGTGTATTACACACCATAGAACATAGTGGTAAGTGTATTACACATCACAGAACATACAGTGGTAAGTGTATTACACACCATAGAACATACAGTGGTAAGTGTATTACACATCACAGAACATACCGTGGTAAGTGCATTACACACCATAGAACATACAGTGGTAAGTGTATTACACATCACAGAACATACAGTGGTAAGTGTATTACACATCACAGAACATACAGTGGTAAGTGTATTACACATCACAGAACATACAGTGGTAAGTGTATTACACGCCATAGAACATACAGTGGTAAGTGTATTACACACCATAGAACATAGTGGTAAGTGTATTACACATCACAGAACATACAATGGTAAGTGTATTACACATCACAGAACATACAGTGGTAAGTGTATTACACACCATGGAACATACAGTGGTAAGTGTATTACACATCACAGAACATACAGTGGTAAGTGTATTACACGCCATAGAACATACAGTGGTAAGTGTGTTACACATCACAGAACATACAGTGGTAAGTGTATTACACATCACAGAACATACAGTGGTAAGTGTATTACACATCACAGAACATACAGTGGTAAGTGTATTACACGCCATAGAACATACTGTGGTAAGTGTATTACACATCACAGAACATACAGTGGTAAGGGTATTACACACCATAGAACCTACAGTGGTAAGTGCATTACACACCATAGAACATACAGTGGTAAGTGTATTACACATCACAGAACATACAGTGGTAAGTGTATTACACGCCATAGAACATACAGTGGTAAGTGTATTACACATTACAGAACATACAGTGGTAAGTGTATTACACATCACAGAACATACAGTGGTAAGTGTGTTACACACCATAGAACATACAGTGGTAAGTGCATTACACGCCATAGAACATACAGTGGTAAGTGTATTACACATCACAGAACATACAGTGGTAAGTGTATTACACGCCATAGAACATACAGTGGTAAGTTTATTACATATCACAGAACATACAGTGGTAAGTGTATTACACATCACAGAACAGACAGTGGTAAGTGTATTACACATCACAGAACATACAGTGGTAAGTGTATTACACACCATAGAACATACAGTGGTAAGTGTATTACACGCCATAGAACATACAGTGGTAAGTGTATTACACATCACAGAACATACAGTGGTAAGTGCATTACACACCATAGAACATACAGTGGTAAGTGTATTACACGCCATAGAACATACAGTGGTAAGTGTATTACACATCACAGAACATACAGTGGTAAGTGTATTACACATCACAGAACATACAGTGGTAAGTGTATTACACATCACAGAACATACAGTGGTAAGTGTATTACACATCACAGAACATACAGTGGGAAGTGTATTACACATCACAGAACATACAGTGGTAAGTGTATTACACACCATAGAACATACAGTGGTAAGTGTATTACACATCACAGAACATACAGTGGTAAGTGTATTAAACATCAAAGAACATTGTGGTAACCGTATTGAAGAAAAGTGTGGTAAATGTATTAAGACTCACGTGGAAGACTCTGGACTTGACGCCGTTGAAGGCGTCCCACAATGTGACGTTGCCTTCGTAGTCTGCGCTCGCCAACATGTTCTTGTGGTAGGCGCTCCACACAATGGAACTGAACAAATAAGCCGATTGTGATCTCAGCGACTACTCTACAGAATGATTACGGCCTCCCACTGTAGCTGTACAATGTCAACTGGCCGCCCACGGTAGCTGTACAGTATCAACTGGCCGCCCACTGTAGCTGTACAATATCAACTGGTCTCCCATTGTAGCTGTACAATATCAACTGGCCGCCCATTGTAGCTGTACAATATCAACTGGCCGCCCATTGTAGCTGTACAATATCAACTGGCCTCCCACTGTAGCTGTACAACATCGACTGGCCTCCCACTGTAGCTGTACAATATCAACTGGCCTCCCATTGTAGCTGTACAGTATCAACGGGCCGCCCACGGTAGCTGTACAATATCAACTGGCCGCCCACTGTAGCTGTACAGTATCAACTGGCCGCCCGCTGTAGCTGTACAATATCAACTGGCCGCCCACTGTAGCTGTACAGTATCAACTGGCCGCCCACTGCAGCTGTACAATATCAACTGGCCTCCCATTGTAGCTGTACAGTATCAACTGGCCGCCCACTGTAGCTGGACAGTATCAACTGGCCGCCCTCTGTAGCTATACAGTATCAACTGGTCGCCCACTGTAGCTGGACAGTATCAACTGGCCGCCCTCTGTAGCTATACAGTATCAACTGGCCGCCCACTGTAGCTGTACAGTATCAACTGGCCGCCCACTGTAGCTGTACAATATCAACTGGCCGCCCACTGCAGCTGTACAGTATCAACTGGCCGCCCACTGTAGCTGTACAGTATCAACTGGCCGCCCGCTGTAGCTGTACAATATCAACTGGCCGCCCACTGTAGTTGTACATATTAACTGGCTGCCCATTGTAGCTGGACAGTATCAACTGGCCGCCCACTGTAGCTGCACAGTATCAACTAGCTGCCCACTGTAGCTGTACAATATCAACTGGCCTCCCACTGTAGCTGCACAGTATCAACTAGCTGCCCACTGTAGCTGGACAGTATCAACTGGCTGCCCATTGTAGCTATACAGTACCAACTGGCTGCCCATTGTAGCTGTACAGTATCAACAGGCCGCCCACTGTAGCTCTACAGTATCAACTGGCCGCCCACTGTAGCTATACAGTACCAACTGGCCGCCCAGTGTAGCTGTACAGTATCAACTGGCCGCCCACTGTAGCTATACAGTACCAACTGGCCGCCCACTGTAGCTATACAGTACCAACTGGCCGCCCATTGTAGCTGTACAGTATCAACTGGCCGCCCACTGTAGCTATACAGTACCAACTGGCCGCCCACTGTAGCTATACAGTACCAACTGGCCGCCCATTGTAGCTGTACAGTATCAACTGGCCGCCCACTGTAGCTATACAGTACCAACTGGCTGCCTATTGTAGCTGTAGAGTATCAACTGGCCGCCCACTGTAGCCGTAACTGTAACCATTATAGATTATTTTATACTGACCTGATTTTGGAGTTGCAGACCATCTCAATTATGGGGTAGTGCATATCAACCTGGTCGCGTATCACAGTGCCGTACTCAAACACTTTGATCTTCTTCGTCACTCCGGCAATGGCGAAATAATCACAGTCTCGGTCAAACTCAATACTGTAACAAGACAACGTGCGAATACCATGTAAACCATGACGTACATAGTTCAAGCGGCACCATTGGGAGTGCCAGCATGAAGAGCAGCAAAAGAAAGCGGTGATCATAACATACAAAACTTAACTACCCCAAAAAACAATCCTTTTCATATTGGCCACTTGTACGTATTTGGAATATACAGCCTGACGTATTCACTAAGACACTATACTAGACGGCTTGGTGTATTCATCCAGACACTATACTAGACGGCTTGGTGTATTCACCCAGACACTATACTAGACGGCTTGGTGTATTCACCCAGACACTACTAGACGGCTTGGTGTATTCACCAAGACACTACACTAAACGGTTTGGTGTATACACTCAGACACTATACTAGACAGCTTAAATACATACATATCTAAATGTATATTTATATATATTAAGCTCATGTACTTAATTAGACACTTTATACTGGACTTGGTATAATATATATATCAGCCTGGTGTACTTACCTAGACACTATACTAGAAGTATTATATATATCACTGGCATAATTTAGCGTGGCGAGTGTTCTGAAGGAGCTAAAGCGAGTAAACTTGGACAGACTCTCCGTGAAGTCGTCCAGATTGCGGTTACTGGAACTAGACCCTGTAACGACATGCAAGCATAAGTGCATCAGTCTAGCGGCTTATATCATAGGAATGTCGATCGCATTGACGCAGGTATTACATCAGTCGGAGAGCCACTGCGAGATATCTTAGACAAAACCAAAGTCTCCATCGATGCTTACCACGCAAAAATATCATCCGTTTTACACTGCCAAAAAGTGTCACTATTCACTATGAGATATCAATGTTTACACTAGTAACAATAGTACATGTATTGTTATACAATGAAATACTATTTAACATAATCTGACATGGCTTAAATAATATTCATGTCAGCCAGAGCGGGATCTACAATATCATTACCACGCACCCACATATGTCTGACCAGCCCACGCACCCACATATGTCTGACCAGCCCACGCACCCACATATGTCAAACCAGTCCACTCACCCACATATGTCTACCCAGTCCACTCACCCACATGTCAAACCAGTCCACTCACCCACATGTCAAACCAGTCCACGCACCCACATATGTCTGACCAGCCCACGCACCCACATATGTCTGACCAGCCCACGCACCCACATATGTCTGACCAGCCCACTCACCCACATATGTCTGACCAGCCCACGCACCCACATATGTCTGACCAGCCCACTCACCCACATATGTCTGACCAGCCCACTCACCCACATATGTCTGACCAGCCCACTCACCCACATATGTCTGACCAGCCCACGCACCCACATATGTCTGACCAGCCCACGCACCCACATATGTCTGACCAGCCCACTCACCCACATATGTCTGACCAGCCCACTCACCCACATATGTCTGACCAGCCCACGCACCCACATATGTCTGACCAGCCCACGCACCCACATATGTCTGACCAGCCCACGCACCCACATATGTCTGACCAGCCCACGCACCCACATGTCAAACCAGTCCACTCACCCACATATGTCTGACCAGCCCACTCACCCACATATGTCTGACCAGCCCACGCACCCACATATGTCTGACCAGCCCACTCACCCACATATGTCTGACCAGCCCACGCACCCACATATGTCTGACCAGCCCACTCACCCACATATGTCTGACCAGCCCACTCACCCACATATGTCTGACCAGCCCACGCACCCACATATGTCTGACCAGCCCACGCACCCACATATGTCTGACCAGCCCACGCACCCACATATGTCTGACCAGCCCACGCACCCACATGTCAAACCAGTCCACTCACCCACATATGTCTAATCAGTCCACTCACCCACATATATCAAACCAGTCCACTCACCCACATATGTCTAACCAGTCCACTCATCCACATCTGTGGAGTCTAACCAGTCGACTTACCCACATCTGCAGCGTCTAACCAGTCCACTCACTCACATCTGCAGCGTCTAACCAGTCCACTCACCCACATCTGCAGCGTCTAACCAGTCCACTCACTCACATCTGCAGCGTCTAACCAGTCCACTCACCCACATCTGTGGCGTTTACCCAGTCTACTCACCCACATCTGTGGCGTTTACCCAGTCCACTCACTCACATCTGCAGCGTCTAACCATTCCACTCACCCACATCTGTAGCGTCCAATCAGTCCACTTATCCACAAAGTGGTGTCTAACCAGTCCTCTTACACACATATGTGGCGTGTAACTAGTCCACTCACCCACGTCTGTGGCGTCTAACCAGTCCTCACCCACATCTGTGGCGTCCAACCAGTCCACTCACCCACATCTGCAGCGTCTAATCAGTCCACTCACTCACATCTGCAGCGTCCAACCAGTCCACTCAGCCACATCTGTAGCGTCCAAGCAGTCAACTTATCCACATCTGCGGTGTCTAACCAGTCCACTCACCCACGTCTGTGGCGTCTAACCAGTCCTCACCCACATATGTGGCTTCCAACCATTCCACTCACCCACATCTGCAGCGTCTAACCAGTCCACTCACTCACATCTGCAGCGTCTAACCAGTCCACTCAGCCACATCTGTAACGTCCAAGCAGTCCACTTATCCACATCTGCGGTGTCCAACCAGTCCTCTCACACACATATGTGGCGTCTAACCAGTCCACTCACCCACATCTGTGGCGTCTAACCAGTCCTCACCCACATCTGTGGCGTCCAACCAGTCCACTCAATCACATCTGCAGCGTCTAACCAGTCCACTCAGCCACATCTGTAGCATCCAAGCAGTCCACTTATCCACATCTGCGGTGTCCAACCAGTCCTCTCACACACATATGTGGCGTCTAACCAGTCCACTCACTCACATCTGCAGCTTCTAACCAGTCCACTCACCCACATCTGTAGCGTCCAAGCAGTCCACTTATCCACATCTGTGGTGTCCAACCAGTCCTCTCACACACATATGTGGCGTCTTACCAGTCCACTCACCCACATCTGTAGCGTCCAAGCAGTCCACTTATCCACATCTGTGGTGTCTAACCAGTCCTCTCACACACATATGTGGCGTCTAACCAGTCCACTCACCCACATCTGTAGCGTCCAAGCAGTCCACTTATCCACATCTGTTGTGTCTAACCAGTCCTCTGACACACATATATATGGCGTCCAACCAGTCCACTCACCCACATCTGTAGCGTCCAAGCAGTCCACTCACCCACATCTGCGGCGTCTAATAAGTCCCGCTGCCTAGAAGAAAAGTAGCACTGTTCCAGGTCCTCGAAGTGTTGTGTGACTTTTTTCCGTCGTGACGCCATCGTTGTCTGCAGCCACTGCCGCCCGGCCTGGAGGATCAATGGAGACCATCGCAGCCTTACAGCGCAAAGTCAAGGCAGTAATCTTCCGCAGAGACAGTCTGACATGCCAACTTAACAGCAGCAAACTTTAATGGCGGACTCAAAGATGAACGGAGTATGTTGCTTTAGTCCATAAGTGACAAGGATTCGCCTCCAACTAGATTTCTAGATGTGTCCCGGGGTCATACATGGATCAGGCACATATAGTACTGCTCGGTTACCGTCCGTCCGGTATATGGATACAAGTCTCAACCCAATGAATACACATGCTATATTTGTTTGACAACAAATTGAAGAACAAATATCGGAGAAGACGTGAAGGGTCACTGTGTGTCGCCACCTAGCGGCCGGTGCAGTGTACGTACATTTCTGCTGCCGTTAAATCCGTCCTGGCCGACGCTGGTGGCGGCGACCGCGGCCGCAGAGGAGGCCAGGGCCGGGTCGAGACCATTCAACACGGCGCCCTCCTGCAACGTACAGTACACGACTGAACCAGACTCTCACATGTACAACTCCCACCACACCACTGAACCAGACTTCTCACATGTACAACTCCCACCACACCACTGAACCAGACTTCTCACATGTACAACTCCCACCACACCACTGAACCAGACTTCTCACATGTACAACTCCCACCACACCACTGAACCAGACTTCTCACATGTACAACTCCCACCACACCACTGAACCAGACTTCTCACATGTACAACTCCCACCACACCACTGAACCAGACTTCTCACATGTACAACTCCCACCACACCACTGAACCAGACTTCTCACATGTACAACTCCCACCACACCACTGAACCAGACTTCTCACATGTACAACTCCCACCACACCACTGAACCAGACTTCTCACATGTACAACTCCCACCACACCACTGAACCAGACTTCTCACATGTACAACTCCCACCACACCACTGAACCAGACTTCTCACATGTACAACTCCCACCACACCACTGAACCAGACTTCTCACATGTACAACTCCCACCACACCACTGAACCAGACTTCTCACATGTACAACTCCCACCACACCACTGAACCAGACTTCTCATATGTACAACTCCCACCACACCACTGAACCAGACTTCTCACATGTACAACTCCCACCACACCACTGAACCAGACTTCTCACATGTACAACTCTCACCACACCACTGAACCAGACTTCTCACATGTACAACTCCCACCACACCACTGAACCAGACTTCTCACATGTACAACTCCCACCACACCACTGAACCAGACTTCTCACATGTACAACTCCCACCACACCACTGAACCAGACTTCTCACATGTACAACTCCCACCACACCACTGAACCAGACTTCTCACATGTACAACTCCCACCACACCACCGAAGCATGCTTCTTTAACTCAGCTACATTACGAAATAAAATTGACTCCTTCGCCATTTTACAATTACTGGTGGTCACGCATGAAAAAGACTATTTACTGGTACTCAATTGTTACAAGGCGGGAGCCTCAACACGATAATTGAGCGGTCTGGACGTGTGGCGAGGCGCACTCTCTCGCCCTGGACACACGTGTTAAGGCCCACCAAACCCTTACAGCTGTTCCATGTTGGCGCGATTCGGTGTCTATTACTCCCGCATCATTACTATTGTACTCGGGTTAGTGGACGTTAACATGGGGGCTGTACTGGTGATGGCTGTGCATACTGACCGGCGCCACGTGCTGCGACCGCCTGCGGTCATCCACCAGGTGTTCCTAAACACAAATATGTGCAAATATCAAAACATATTTTAAAGTTACAATTTCAGCAAAATGTAAACAAGAAGTCCGATGGAAGATCGGTACGACGAAAATCTGTTTGATGGCAGCAATCAACTTTGATATTCTCGCTGCAACATCTGTGACCTTCAATGGTGCAAGCATTTTCTGCCCAGACAAAGCGCACTGTGTCAATTTTGAGCACAGGCACAGAGATAGCTCAACCCTACCATGCCACCCACAGATCGCAGCTCTAGCTTGGGCAGATCATCCTCGCTTATATATGGCTGCTGGCAGTCGATTTCCCCATAGACTCATCACGGGCGACCGAGCGTGGGGGGTACCACTCTTTCCAACAGACTGGTGCCCAAATTGAGCACACTGCATCAATAGACCAATCCATAACCTGACACTAAGCCCCGCCCACGTGTGAGTCGTTTTTCCGTAATCGGGAGTATGAAATTGACAATCATAGCTAATGACGAGTGAGAAGTACTCATCTCTGAACTGACAACAAAGTGGCATGCTGCTTTGTTTGTCCGATATAACGCACGTGGAAGACCTTTTTTCACAACATGATTGGATAAAAGCACCAGGGACGTCATTGAATGACTGACAGCCTGGATCGGCCTATTATCAGGCTGGGTGCGCGCTAGCCGTTCGCCACATCGCCAATGGTAAAAGCGACCCGTATGTGGCGCAAGATTGGCCCATGCGTGTCGCCACGGTGGCGAAAAACAAAATGGCCTGGTTTTCGATCAACGATCAAGACGCGATTTCGCGAAAGCGATTGCCCGCAGTGATGTGGCTGTCATTGGCACACAGAAATCCCAAGGCCGAACACATGTCGCACATTTCCCAAGGTGACGTAGTTCACTCGTACTTCTAGTTCTTTTCTGAATCATTCATTTTCGGTTACTTTTCAACATGGAATGAACACGGCGCTCGCGCTGTCCAAGCACACGGTGACACAATTATGGCGGCGAAGGGTACACGCTACGCAGCAGTCAATAAGCCAAATCCCCCTTTCGAGTGCGCACGTCCGTATTTCATTTCCGGGGCGGGCCAGTCGGGACGTTGTCTCGGCTGTGGGCGTGTTGAGGGTAAAGGCAAACTAAATGGCGTTAGTTAGGTATTTGTTCTCGTGTTGTTGACAGATGTTTATCTTCAAGATGAGGATAAGTGCTTAGACAACATGATCATTCTCGTATTGAGGTTGGTGACCAAGAAGGGGGGGGGGGCATTTCATAATACATGTCTTACTTAAGTGTGTGGGGGGAAAGGGTCCCTTGACATCCAGTAATGCCTGAGAAAGCGCACTGCCACAAGCATGTATAAGTAGTGCGATATTTCTTTATTTCTTATTATAAAAATATACCCATCAGACCGGAAATATTCATAAAGTTACCCCACTGAGAAGTTCTGGTGTAATCCTTGGGGCACACAACAGTGCAGAGCTGGTTTGCTGGGAAAAGACAAACCAAACGGACTTGCACAGGGCAGGTCAATAGCAAACAGATACATATACCTTCAAGCGGTAAAGGGGGGTTGCTAATACGGAACTCGCCCAAATCTAGCAATGCATTAATTACCCACGTGCGGTTGGATAGAGATGTGGCGTCCATGGCTAAAAGCGCCATATGACTGCTCCCCACCATTTAGGCTGCCCTTCCTCAAGAGTGGGCCAAAATTGTATATAGAACGGATCCAGGTGATTCAGGTGATTTCTGGGCCCGGATACCTCAATTCCTCAATCACCAGAGACCTCCAATGCTCAATCATCGCAACAGGAGCGGATACAGCATTTGGAAAGGGTTGACTGAGTATGTTCGAAAAATATACGACTTGTGGGACTAGGGGGTTCGCTACTATACTTCACAGTCATTGGCATGTCCTTACCAGACATCCATTTCCTTGAGGTGGGGGGGGGGGGTGAGCTGGGGTAACCCCCTCAAGAGGGGTTTGCCATTTTCTTTTTCATCAGAAATGTCCACTACTTCAGACATCACGGGGCCCCCAGGGCTTATGGGATCTGTGTGTGGCTAAAGAAAATTAAAGGTGTTAAGCCACAGTGGCTAATTGAAATGAATTGCATTTCTGCAGGGCTGCCTGAACTAATTTTCCGATTAGTTTTGGTATCATAGATTATGATCGAGGATTCTTCAAAAGGTGACGCATGAGAAGAAGCACATTTTTTGATTTAAAAGTAAAAATGAAATAAGTGACACTAAAAAGCCAGGCACTGGCCTAGTGTGTAATCTTGTCAACTCACGTCGACGCATCGTAGATCGTCCTCGATGAGATGAATCTCCTTATTCAACTGCTCCAGTTTCTGCAAGACCGAAACAACACGTTACCATCTAGTCCATCTTGCCTTAACAGAGTGTTATGTAGACTGTCATTAAAGTTATTACGAGGTAAACTTCGCGACTGGTAATTGCCATTGCGCGTTCACACTTGCACATCACCCTCTCTGGACGCTTGCACATCGCGCTCTCTGGACGCTTGCACATCGCCCTCTCTGGACGCTTGCACATCGCCCTCTCTGGATGCTTGCACATCGCCCTCTCTGGATGCTTGCACATCGCACGCCATGGACGCTTGCACATCGCCCTCCCTGGACGCTTGCACATCGCCCTCCCTGGACGCTTGCACATCGCACGCCCTGGACGCTTGCACATCGCCCTCTCTGGACGCTTGCACATGGCCCTCTCTGGATGCTTGCACATCGCCCTCTCTGGACGCTTGCACATCGCCCACCCTGGACGCTTGCACATCGTCCTCCTTGGACGCTTGCACATCGCGCTCTCTGGACGCTTGCACATCGCCCTCCCTGGACGCTTGCACATCGCCCTCTCTGGACGCTTGCACATCGCCCTCTCTGGACGCTTGCACATCGCCCTCTCTGGACGCTTGCACATCGCCCACCCTGGACGCTTGCACATCGCCCTCTCTGGACGCTTGCACATCGCCTGCCCTGGACCCTTGCACATCGCCCTCCCTGGACGCTTGCACATCGCCCTCCCTGGGCGCTTGCACATCGCCTTCCCTGGACGTTTGCACATCGCACGCCCTGGACGCTTGCACATCGCCCACCCTGGACCCTTGCACATCGCCCTCCCTGGACGCTTACACATCGCCCTCCCTGGGCGCTTGCACATCGCCCTCCCTGGACGCTTGCACATCGCGCTCTCTGGACGCTTGCACATCGCCCTCTCTGGACGCTTGCACATCGCCCTCTCTGGATGCTTGCACATCGCCCTCTCTGGATGCTTGCACATCGCACGCCATGGACGCTTGCACATCGCCCTCCCTGGACGCTTGCACATCGCCCTCCCTGGACGCTTGCACATCGCACGCCCTGGACGCTTGCAAATCGCCCTCTCTGGACGCTTGCACATGGCCCTCTCTGGATGCTTGCACATCGCCCTCTCTGGACGCTTGCACATCGCCCACCCTGGACGCTTGCACATCGTCCTCCCTGGACGCTTGCACATCGCCCTCTCTGGACGCTTGCACATCGCCCTCCCTGGACGCTTGCACATCGCCCTCTCTGGACGCTTGCACATCGCCCTCTCTGGACGCTTGCACATCGCCCTCTCTGGACGCTTGCACATCGCCCACCCTGGACGCTTGCACATCGCCCTCTCTGGACGCTTGCACATCGCCTGCCCTGGACCCTTGCACATCGCCTGCCCTAGACCCTTGCACATCGCCCTCCCTGGGCGCTTGCACATCGCCTTCCCTGGACGTTTGCACATCGCACGCCCTGGACGCTTGCACATCGCCCACCCTGGACGCTTGCACATCGCCCTCTCTGGACGCTTGCACATCGCCTGCCCTGGACCCTTGCACATCGCCCTCCCTGGACGCTTGCACATCGCCCTCCCTGGGCGCTTGCACATCGCCCTCCCTGGACGTTTGCACATCGCACGCCCTGGACGCTTGCACATCGCCCTCTCTGGACGCTTGCACATCGCCTGCCCTGGACCCTTGCACATCGCCCTCCCTGGACGCTTGCACATCGCCCTCCCTGGGCGCTTGCACATCGCCCTCCCTGGACGTTTGCACATCGCACGCCCTGGACGCTTGCACATCGCCCTCTCTGGACGCTTGCACATCGCCCTCACTGGAAGCTTGCACATCGCCGTCCCTGGGCGATATTGCCATCTCGCCACAACCCACCGACCGCGCGGTGGGCCGCTGTGACACCTGGTCACATTTTACAATGATAATCACTTGTGTAGTTCCATTTTGCAATGACACTGACCCGCCGCCATCTTGTGCTCACCTCAACTTTCCGCTGCTGCACCTGCTGTAAAAACTCCTTGAGCAGCTGATTCTGGGCGGCTTTACACTCCTACAAGGTAAACAACGCCACGTGCATTGGGCAGCTGGCACAAGTGATGGTTTATACAAGCACTAAAACTTAATCTGAATGAATGCCATCACAGAAACTTTAGGTGTATGATGAATATCGTGCGTTAAGGCATACATACAATGAAACAAGACAACTTTGTACAATCTAATCTCATGCGTAGAAAGATACATGTATTGAAGAGTATCGCATAAGATCATTACATCACATATCACAAATACCAATTGTATATGCGGAAGCCCGGCATACGACGGTGACCCCAGTCCAGGTGGGGAGAGGGAGGGGGAGGGGGCAGGTGTGCCAGGGGTAGGGAGGGGGTGGGGGGGGGGGTAGGTGTGACAGGAGTAGGGAGGCCGGACCTGGCACTCACCGCTTCCAATTGCTGCTTCTTGCTCGCTAACAACTCTAAGAGGTAGTTGATATTGGTCATGTCGAGGTGTTCGCAGTCCGCCACCAGGTTCCCTGGGCCCGGGAGCCCGTTCTGGAACAACATTAACCGCCAACTGAGACCAGACAACATTCTGCGCTGGGCACGCAGCTAACATGTTTAACGATATTGATAAAAAACAAACCACACAGAGTGACAACTAGTTATCCCGACCTGTTGATCTGCGGATCTCCACGACTCGTTGGTGGGAAGAGCTGGGAGCCCAATCCTGAACGTCAACATTCCGACAGTGGGGCGCGAGGCCCCGAGCATCGGGGCAGGACGCGCTCCACAGCGCTGACCGCTACACCACTCGGCTCGACACAAACAACAGACCGCTAGTGTGCACGTCAGGGGTCACAATCCTCGACGGGCATGTTACATTTCCACTTACCTGATGTTCAATCTTTATTTTCTTTTGTTCATTTTGTCTCTGTCTATATTTCTCTATCAATTCATTCACTGAAAGTAAACAGTAACATTATCAAACGGCACAAAATAATATCACAGAAAGAATATATTGGACAACATCTTGCCGAACAAGGCATTAACACATGCATACAGGACAATAATGAATATTTTTGTACGAATAAAGCTAAATACAGTAGGTCGTAGATTCATGTAAAGATCTGGACCCGGTAGGTTAGGACAAAGGAGAACCGGCGTCCGGTCGTGATGCCAATACTCACATAAGAAGTTAGGAAAAATCTCCTCCTTGTTTTCAATGGTGAAGTTACACTTGGGACACCTGTTGCTCTGGTCCAGGCTCTGCTTGATACACCGGTGACTGCAAAGACCGTTGATAGAGACGTTTACACACAACTTTCGGCACAGCAGGAGAATGGACCTTTCCAAACATAACTAATTTTTCTTTTGGTATTCTTTGACGGTTAACGGTTAAATCGCCAGGAGCATCGGGTGCAGAAACCGACGCTGGAGCATCGGGTACAGAGACTGACGCTGGAGCATCGGGTACAGAGACTGACGCTGGAGCATCGGGTACAGAAACCGACGCTGGAGCATTGGGTACAGAAACCGACGCTGGAGCATCGGGTACAGAGACTGACGCTGGAGCATCGGGTATAGAGACTGACGCTGGAGCATCGGGTATAGAGACTGACGCTGGAGCATCGGGTGCAGAAACCGACGCTGGAGCATCGGGTACAGAAACCGACGCTGGAGCATCGGGTACAGAGACTGACGCTGGAGCATCGGGTACAGAGACTGACGCTGGAGCATCGGGTATAGAGACCGACGCTGGAGCATCGCGTACAGAGACTGACGCTGGAGCATGGGGTACAGAGACTGACGCTGGAGCATCGGGTACAGAAACCGACGCTGGAGCATCGCGTACAGAGACTGACGCTGGAGCATCGGGTACAGAGACTGACGCTGGAGCATCGGGTACAGAGACTGACGCTGGAGCATCGCGTACAGAGACTGACGCTGGAGCATCGGGTACAGAAACCGACGCTGGAGCATCGGGTACAGAGCCTGACGCTGGAGCATCGGGTACAGAGACTGACGCTGGAACATCGGGTACAGAGACTGACGCTGGAGCATCGGGTATAGAGACTGACGCTGGAGCATCGGGTGCAGAAACCGACGCTGGAGCATCGGGTACAGAAACCGACGCTGGAGCATCGGGTACAGAGACCGACGCTGGAGCATCGGGTGCAGAGACTGACGCTGGAGCATCGGGTACAGAGACTGACGCTGGAGCATCGGGTATAGAGACTGGTGCTGGCGCAGCAGGTACAGAGACTGACGCTGGAGCATCGGGTACAGAGACTGACGCTGGGGCATCGGGTACAGAGATTGACGCTAGAGCATCGGGTACAGAGACTGACGCTGGCGCAGCAGGTACAGAGACTGACGCTGGAGCATCGCGTAAGAGACTGACGCTGGAGCATTGGGTACAGAGACTGACGCTGGAGCATTGGGTACAGAGACTGACGCTGGAGCGACGGGTACAGAGACTGACGCTGGAGCATTGGGTACAGAGACTGACGCTGGAGCATCGTGTAAGAGACTGACGCTGGAGCATGGGGTATAGATACTGACGCTGGAGCATCGGGTACAGAGACTGACGCTGGAGCATTGGGTACAGAGACTGACGCTGGAGCATTGGGTACAGAGACTGACGCTGGAGCATTCGGTACAGAGACTGACGCTGGAGCATCGCGTACAGAGACTGACGCTGGAGCATGGGGTACAGAGACTGACGCTGGAGCATTGGGTACAGAGACTGACGCTGGAGCATCGCGTATAGAGACTGACGCTGGAGCGTCGGGTACAGAGAGAGACGCTGGAGCATCGCGTACAGAGACTGACGCTGGAGCATCGCGTAAGAGACTGACGCTGGAGCATCGGGTATAGAGACTGACGCTGGAGCATCGGGTACAGAGACTGACGCTGGACCATCGCGTACAGAGACTGACGCTGGAGCGTCGGGTACAGAGACTGACGCTGGAGCATCGGGTACAGAGACTGACGCTGGAGCATCGGGTACAGAGACTGACGCTGGAGCATCGGGTACAGAGACTGACGCTGGAGCATCGGGTACAGAGACTGACGCTGGAGCATCGGGTACAGAGACTGACGCTGGAGCATCGCGTACAGAGACTGACGCTGGAGCATCGCGTACAGAGACTGACGCTGGAGCATCGCGTACAGAGACTGACGCTGGAGCATCGGGTACAGAGACTACGCTGGAGCATCGGGTACAGAGACTGACGCTGGAGCATCGGGTACAGAGACTAACGCTGAAGCATTGGGTACAGAGACTGACGCTGGAGCATCGCGTACAGAGACTGACGCTGGAGCGTCGGGTACAGAGACTGACGCTGGAGCATCGGGTACAGAGACTGACGCTGGAGCATCGTGTACAGAGACTGACGCTGGAGCATCGGGTAAAGAGACTGACGCTGGAGCATCGCGTACAGAGACTGACGCTGGAGCGTCGGGTACAGAGACTGACGCTGGAGCATCGGGTACAGAGACTGACGCTGGAGCATCGCGAACAGAGACTACGCTGGAGCATCGGGTACAGAGACTGACGCTGGAGCATCGGGTACAGAGACTAACGCTGAAGCATTGGGTACAGAGACTGACGCTGGAGCATCGCGTACAGAGACTGACGCTGGAGCGTCGGGTACAGAGACTGACGCTGGAGCATCGGGTACAGAGACTGACGCTGGAGCATCGTGTACAGAGACTGACGCTGGAGCATCGGGTAAAGAGACTGACGCTGGAGCATCGCGTACAGAGACTGACGCTGGAGCGTCGGGTACAGAGACTGACGCTGGAGCATCGGGTACAGAGACTGACGCTGGAGCATCGCGAACAGAGACTGACGCTGGAGCATCGGGTACAGAGACTGACGCTGGAGAATTGGGTACAGAGACTAACGCTGAAGCATTGGGTACAGAGACTGACGCTGGAGCATCGCGTACAGAGACTGACGCTGGAGCATCGCGTACAGAGACTGACGCTGGAGCATCGGGTACAGAGACTACGCTGGAGCATCGGGTACAGAGACTGACGCTGGAGCATCGGGTACAGAGACTAACGCTGAAGCATTGGGTACAGAGACTGACGCTGGAGCATCGCGTACAGAGACTGACGCTGGAGCGTCGGGTACAGAGACTGACGCTGGAGCATCGGGTACAGAGACTAACGCTGAAGCATTGGGTACAGAGACTGACGCTGGAGTATCGCGTACAGAGACTGACGCTGGAGCGTCGGGTACAGAGACTGACGCTGGAGCATCGGGTACAGAGACTGACGCTGGAGCATCGTGTACAGAGACTGACGCTGGAGCATCGGGTAAAGAGACTGACGCTGGAGCATCGCGTACAGAGACTGACGCTGGAGCGTCGGGTACAGAGACTGACGCTGGAGCATTGGGTACAGAGACTGACGCTGGAGCATCGCGTATAGAGACTGACGCTGGAGCGTCGGGTACAGAGAGAGACGCTGGAGCATCGCGTACAGAGACTGACGCTGGAGCATCGCGTAAGAGACTGACGCTGGAGCATCGGGTATAGAGACTGACGCTGGAGCATCGGGTACAGAGACTGACGCTGGACCATCGCGTACAGAGACTGACGCTGGAGCGTCGGGTACAGAGACTGACGCTGGAGCATCGGGTACAGAGACTGACGCTGGAGCATCGGGTACAGAGACTGACGCTGGAGCATCGGGTACAGAGACTGACGCTGGAGCATCGGGTACAGAGACTGACGCTGGAGCATCGGGTACAGAGACTGACGCTGGAGCATCGGGTACAGAGACTGACGCTGGAGTATCGGGTACAGAGACTGACGCTGGAGCATCGCGTACAGAGACTGACGCTGGAGCATCGCGTACAGAGACTGACGCTGGAGCATCGCGTACAGAGACTGACGCTGGAGCATCGGGTACAGAGACTACGCTGGAGCATCGGGTACAGAGACTGACGCTGGAGCATCGGGTACAGAGACTAACGCTGAAGCATTGGGTACAGAGACTGACGCTGGAGCATCGCGTACAGAGACTGACGCTGGAGCGTCGGGTACAGAGACTGACGCTGGAGCATCGGGTACAGAGACTGACGCTGGAGCATCGTGTACAGAAACTGACGCTGGAGCATCGGGTAAAGAGACTGACGCTGGAGCATCGCGTACAGAGACTGACGCTGGAGCGTCGGGTACAGAGACTGACGCTGGAGCATCGGGTACAGAGACTGACGCTGGAGCATCGCGTACAGAGACTGACGCTGGAGCATCGGGTACAGAGACTGACGCTGGAGCATTGGGTACAGAGACTGACGCTGGAGCATGGCGTACAGAGACTGACGCTGGAGCATCGGGTACAGAGACTGACGCTGGAGCATCGCGTACAGAGACTGACGCTGGAGCATCGGGTACAGAGACTACGCTGGAGCATCGGGTACAGAGACTGACGCTGGAGCATCGGGTACAGAGACTAACGCTGAAGCATTGGGTACAGAGACTGACGCTGGAGCATCGCGTACAGAGACTGACGCTGGAGCGTCGGGTACAGAGACTGACGCTGGAGCATTGGGTACAGAGACTGACGCTGGAGCATCGCGTATAGAGACTGACGCTGGATCGTCGGGTACAGAGAGAGACGCTGGAGCATCGCGTACAGAGACTGACGCTGGAGCATCGCGTAAGAGACTGACGCTGGAGCATCGGGTATAGAGACTGACGCTGGAGCATCGGGTACAGAGACTGACGCTGGAGCATCGGGTACAGAGACTGACGCTGGAGCATCGGGTACAGAGACTGACGCTGGAGCATCGGGTACAGAGACTGACGCTGGAGCATCGGGTACAGAGACTGACGCTGGAGCATCGGGTACAGAGACTGACGCTGGAGCATCGCGTACAGAGACTGACGCTGGAGCATCGCGTACAGAGACTGACGCTGGAGCATCGCGTACAGAGACTGACGCTGGAGCATCGGGTACAGAGACTACGCTGGAGCATCGGGTACAGAGACTGACGCTGGAGCATCGGGTACAGAGACTAACGCTGAAGCATTGGGTACAGAGACTGACGCTGGAGCATCGCGTACAGAGACTGACGCTGGAGCGTCGGGTACAGAGACTGACGCTGGAGCATCGGGTACAGAGACTGACGCTGGAGCATCGTGTACAGAGACTGACGCTGGAGCATCGGGTAAAGAGACTGACGCTGGAGCATCGCGTACAGAGACTGACGCTGGAGCGTCGGGTACAGAGACTGACGCTGGAGCATCGGGTACAGAGACTGACGCTGGAGCATCGCGAACAGAGACTACGCTGGAGCATCGGGTACAGAGACTGACGCTGGAGCATCGGGTACAGAGACTAACGCTGAAGCATTGGGTACAGAGACTGACGCTGGAGCATCGCGTACAGAGACTGACGCTGGAGCGTCGGGTACAGAGACTGACGCTGGAGCATCGGGTACAGAGACTGACGCTGGAGCATCGTGTACAGAGACTGACGCTGGAGCATCGGGTAAAGAGACTGACGCTGGAGCATCGCGTACAGAGACTGACGCTGGAGCGTCGGGTACAGAGACTGACGCTGGAGCATCGGGTACAGAGACTGACGCTGGAGCATCGCGAACAGAGACTGACGCTGGAGCATCGGGTACAGAGACTGACGCTGGAGAATTGGGTACAGAGACTAACGCTGAAGCATTGGGTACAGAGACTGACGCTGGAGCATCGCGTACAGAGACTGACGCTGGAGCATCGCGTACAGAGACTGACGCTGGAGCATCGGGTACAGAGACTACGCTGGAGCATCGGGTACAGAGACTGACGCTGGAGCATCGGGTACAGAGACTAACGCTGAAGCATTGGGTACAGAGACTGACGCTGGAGCATCGCGTACAGAGACTGACGCTGGAGCGTCGGGTACAGAGACTGACGCTGGAGCATCGGGTACAGAGACTAACGCTGAAGCATTGGGTACAGAGACTGACGCTGGAGCATCGGGTACAGAAACCGACGCTGGAGCATTGGGTACAGAAACCGACGCTGGAGAATCGGGTACAGAGACTGACGCTGGAGCATGGGGTACAGAGACTGACGCTGGAGCATCGGGTACAGAGACTGACGCTGGAGCATCGGGTACAGAGACTACGCTGGAGCATCGGGTACAGAGACTGACGCTGGAGCATCGGGTACAGAGACTGACGCTGGAGCATGGGGTACAGAGACTGACGCTGGAGCATCGGGTACAGAGACTGACGCTGGAGCATCGGTTACAGAGACTACGCTGGAGCATCGGGTACAGAGACTGACGCTGGAGCATGGGGTACAGAGACTGACGCTGGAGCATCGGGTACAGAGACTGACGCTGGAGCATCGCGTACAGAGACTGACGCTGGAGCATGGCGTACAGAGACTGACGCTGGAGCATCGGGTACAGAGACTAACGCTGAAGCATTGGGTACAGAGACTGACGCTGGAGTATCGCGTACAGAGACTGACGCTGGAGCGTCGGGTACAGAGACTGACGCTGGAGCATCGGGTACAGAGACTGACGCTGGAGCATCGTGTACAGAGACTGACGCTGGAGCATCGGGTAAAGAGACTGACGCTGGAGCATCGCGTACAGAGACTGACGCTGGAGCGTCGGGTACAGAGACTGACGCTGGAGCATTGGGTACAGAGACTGACGCTGGAGCATCGCGTATAGAGACTGACGCTGGAGCGTCGGGTACAGAGAGAGACGCTGGAGCATCGCGTACAGAGACTGACGCTGGAGCATCGCGTAAGAGACTGACGCTGGAGCATCGGGTATAGAGACTGACGCTGGAGCATCGGGTACAGAGACTGACGCTGGACCATCGCGTACAGAGACTGACGCTGGAGCGTCGGGTACAGAGACTGACGCTGGAGCATCGGGTACAGAGACTGACGCTGGAGCATCGGGTACAGAGACTGACGCTGGAGCATCGGGTACAGAGACTGACGCTGGAGCATCGGGTACAGAGACTGACGCTGGAGCATCGGGTACAGAGACTGACGCTGGAGCATCGGGTACAGAGACTGACGCTGGAGTATCGGGTACAGAGACTGACGCTGGACCATCGCGTACAGAGACTGACGCTGGAGCATCGCGTACAGAGACTGACGCTGGAGCATCGCGTACAGAGACTGACGCTGGAGCATCGGGTACAGAGACTACGCTGGAGCATCGGGTACAGAGACTGACGCTGGAGCATCGGGTACAGAGACTAACGCTGAAGCATTGGGTACAGAGACTGACGCTGGAGCATCGCGTACAGAGACTGACGCTGGAGCGTCGGGTACAGAGACTGACGCTGGAGCATCGGGTACAGAGACTGACGCTGGAGCATCGTGTACAGAAACTGACGCTGGAGCATCGGGTAAAGAGACTGACGCTGGAGCATCGCGTACAGAGACTGACGCTGGAGCGTCGGGTACAGAGACTGACGCTGGAGCATCGGGTACAGAGACTGACGCTGGAGCATCGCGTACAGAGACTGACGCTGGAGCATCGGGTACAGAGACTGACGCTGGAGCATTGGGTACAGAGACTGACGCTGGAGCATGGCGTACAGAGACTGACGCTGGAGCATCGGGTACAGAGACTGACGCTGGAGCATCGCGTACAGAGACTGACGCTGGAGCATCGGGTACAGAGACTACGCTGGAGCATCGGGTACAGAGACTGACGCTGGAGCATCGGGTACAGAGACTAACGCTGAAGCATTGGGTACAGAGACTGACGCTGGAGCATCGCGTACAGAGACTGACGCTGGAGCGTCGCGTACAGAGACTGACGCTGGAGCATCGGGTACAGAGACTGACGCTGGAGCATCGTGTACAGAGACTGACGCTGGAGCATCGGGTAAAGAGACTGACGCTGGAGCATCGCGTACAGAGACTGACGCTGGAGCGTCGGGTACAGAGACTGACGCTAGAGCATCGGGTACAGAGACTGACGCTGGAGCATCGGGTACAGAGACTGACGCTGGAGCATTGGGTACAGAGACTGACGCTGGAGCATCGCGTACAGAGACTGACGCTGGAGCATCGGGTACAGAGACTGACGCTGGAGCATGGGGTACAGAGACTGACGCTGGAGCATCGGGTACAAAGACTGACGCTGGAGCATCGGGTACAGAGACTACGCTGGAGCATCGGGTACAGAGACTGACGCTGGAGCATCGGGTACAGAGACTGACGCTGGAGCATCGGGTACAGAGACTGACGCTGGAGCATGGGGTACAGAGACTGACGCTGGAGCATCGCGTACAGAGACTGACGCTGGAGCATCGGGTACAGAGACTACGCTGGAGCATCGGGTACAGAGACTGACGCTGGAGCATGGGGTACAGAGACTGACGCTGGAGCATCGGGTACAGAAACCGACGCTGGAGCATTGGGTACAGAAACCGACGCTGGAGAATCGGGTACAGAGACTGACGCTGGAGCATGGGGTACAGAGACTGACGCTGGAGCATCGGGTACAGAGACTGACGCTGGAGCATCGGGTACAGAGACTACGCTGGAGCATCGGGTACAGAGACTGACGCTGGAGCATCGGGTACAGAGACTGACGCTGGAGCATGGGGTACAGAGACTGACGCTGGAGCATCGGGTACAGAGACTGACGCTGGAGCATCGGTTACAGAGACTACGCTGGAGCATCGGGTACAGAGACTGACGCTGGAGCATGGGGTACAGAGACTGACGCTGGAGCATCGGGTACAGAGACTGACGCTGGAGCATCGCGTACAGAGACTGACGCTGGAGCATGGCGTACAGAGACTGACGCTGGAGCATCGGGTACAGAGACTAACGCTGAAGCATTGGGTACAGAGACTGACGCTGGAGTATCGCGTACAGAGACTGACGCTGGAGCGTCGGGTACAGAGACTGACGCTGGAGCATCGGGTACAGAGACTGATGCTGGAGCATCGTGTACAGAGACTGACGCTGGAGCATCGGGTAAAGAGACTGACGCTGGAGCATCGCGTACAGAGACTGACGCTGGAGCGTCGGGTACAGAGACTGACGCTGGAGCATTGGGTACAGAGACTGACGCTGGAGCATCGCGTATAGAGACTGACGCTGGAGCGTCGGGTACAGAGAGAGACGCTGGAGCATCGCGTACAGAGACTGACGCTGGAGCATCGCGTAAGAGACTGACGCTGGAGCATCGGGTATAGAGACTGACGCTGGAGCATCGGGTACAGAGACTGACGCTGGACCATCGCGTACAGAGACTGACGCTGGAGCGTCGGGTACAGAGACTGACGCTGGAGCATCGGGTACAGAGACTGACGCTGGAGCATCGGGTACAGAGACTGACGCTGGAGCATCGGGTACAGAGACTGACGCTGGAGCATCGGGTACAGAGACTGACGCTGGAGCATCGGGTACAGAGACTGACGCTGGAGCACCGGGTACAGAGACTGACGCTGGAGTATCGGGTACAGAGACTGACGCTGGACCATCGCGTACAGAGACTGACGCTGGAGCATCGCGTACAGAGACTGACGCTGGAGCATCGCGTACAGAGACTGACGCTGGAGCATCGGGTACAGAGACTACGCTGGAGCATCGGGTACAGAGACTGACGCTGGAGCATCGGGTACAGAGACTAACGCTGAAGCATTGGGTACAGAGACTGACGCTGGAGCATCGCGTACAGAGACTGACGCTGGAGCGTCGGGTACAGAGACTGACGCTGGAGCATCGGGTACAGAGACTGACGCTGGAGCATCGTGTACAGAAACTGACGCTGGAGCATCGGGTAAAGAGACTGACGCTGGAGCATCGCGTACAGAGACTGACGCTGGAGCGTCGGGTACAGAGACTGACGCTGGAGCATCGGGTACAGAGACTGACGCTGGAGCATCGCGTACAGAGACTGACGCTGGAGCATCGGGTACAGAGACTGACGCTGGAGCATTGGGTACAGAGACTGACGCTGGAGCATGGCGTACAGAGACTGACGCTGGAGCATCGGGTACAGAGACTGACGCTGGAGCATCGCGTACAGAGACTGACGCTGGAGCATCGGGTACAGAGACTACGCTGGAGCATCGGGTACAGAGACTGACGCTGGAGCATCGGGTACAGAGACTAACGCTGAAGCATTGGGTACAGAGACTGACGCTGGAGCATCGCGTACAGAGACTGACGCTGGAGCGTCGCGTACAGAGACTGACGCTGGAGCATCGGGTACAGAGACTGACGCTGGAGCATCGTGTACAGAGACTGACGCTGGAGCATCGGGTAAAGAGACTGACGCTGGAGCATCGCGTACAGAGACTGACGCTGGAGCGTCGGGTACAGAGACTGACGCTAGAGCATCGGGTACAGAGACTGACGCTGGAGCATCGGGTACAGAGACTGACGCTGGAGCATTGGGTACAGAGACTGACGCTGGAGCATCGCGTACAGAGACTGACGCTGGAGCATCGGGTACAGAGACTGACGCTGGAGCATGGGGTACAGAGACTGACGCTGGAGCATCGGGTACAAAGACTGACGCTGGAGCATCGGGTACAGAGACTACGCTGGAGCATCGGGTACAGAGACTGACGCTGGAGCATCGGGTACAGAGACTGACGCTGGAGCATCGGGTACAGAGACTGACGCTGGAGCATGGGGTACAGAGACTGACGCTGGAGCATCGCGTACAGAGACTGACGCTGGAGCATCGGGTACAGAGACTACGCTGGAGCATCGGGTACAGAGACTGACGCTGGAGCATGGGGTACAGAGACTGACGCTGGAGCATCGGGTACAGAAACCGACGCTGGAGCATTGGGTACAGAAACCGACGCTGGAGAATCGGGTACAGAGACTGACGCTGGAGCATGGGGTACAGAGACTGACGCTGGAGCATCGGGTACAGAGACTGACGCTGGAGCATCGGGTACAGAGACTACGCTGGAGCATCGGGTACAGAGACTGACGCTGGAGCATCGGGTACAGAGACTGACGCTGGAGCATGGGGTACAGAGACTGACGCTGGAGCATCGGGTACAGAGACTGACGCTGGAGCATCGGTTACAGAGACTACGCTGGAGCATCGGGTACAGAGACTGACGCTGGAGCATGGGGTACAGAGACTGACGCTGGAGCATCGGGTACAGAGACTGACGCTGGAGCATCGCGTACAGAGACTGACGCTGGAGCATGGCGTACAGAGACTGACGCACGGAGCATGGGGTACAGCGACTGACGCTGGAGCATCGCGTTCAGAGACTGACGCTGGAGCATCGGGTACAGAGACTGACGCTGGAGCATCGGGTACAGAGACTGACGCTGGAGCATCGGTTACAGAGACTACGCTGGAGCATCGGGTACAGAGACTGACGCTGGAGCATGGGGTACAGAGACTGACGCTGGAGCATCGGGTACAGAGACTGACGCTGGAGCATCGCGTACAGAGACTGACGCTGGAGCATCGCGTACAGAGACTGACGCACGGAGCATGGGGTACAGCGACTGACGCTGGAGCATCGCGTACATAGACTGACGCTGGAGCATCGCGTACATAGACTGACGCTGTAGCATCGGGTACAGAGACTGACGCTGGAGGATCGCGTACAGAGACTGACGCTGGAGCATGGGACGCATTCTTCCTATAATCCTTTAAAGAGGGTGGATAAGTTTGCTTGGACTAAAGATGAGGGGAGGAGGTGAGAGGCGGAGACATCTTTACGTCTGACGGCAATTGGTCACCAAACCCCAGCTCAGAGCAACTGGCCACCAACCCCCGCCTCAGACCAACTGGCCACCAACCCCCGCTTCAGAGCAACTGGGGCCGTATTCATAATCCACTCGTAAGTTAAGCACGAAAAGTGCATTTTCATCTTAGCCTCACCAGCTCGTTGTGGGGGTGCTCATGATTAAGAAATACTCTTCAACATAATTTTAGCATTTTCTGAATTCAGAAAATCTACTTTTTGGGTGACTGCTTATGTATTTTGAACCCGATAATCGCTCGACAAAGTTCCACTTAGCGCTAAGTCTAGTGGCGTAGCCTAAGTGGCGATTATGAATACGGCCCCTGGCCACCAACCCCCGCCTCAGATCAACTGGCCACCAACCCCCGCCTCAGACCAACTGGCCACCAACCCCCGCCTCAGAGCAACTGGCCACCACCAACCACCGTCTGAGAGCAACTGGCCACCACCAACCACCGTCTGAGAGCAACTGGCCACCACCAACCACCGTCTGAGAGCAACTGGCCACCACCAACCACCGTCTGAGAGCAACTGGTCACCACCAACCACCGTCTGAGAGCAACTGGCCACCACCAACCACCGTCTGAGAGCAACTGGTCACCACCAACTACCGTCTGAGAGCAACTGGTCACCACCAACCACCGTCTGAGAGCAACTGGCCACCAAACCTCCCCTCGGAGCAACTGGCCACCAACCCCCGCCTCAGAGCAACTGGCCACCAACCCCTCTGAGCAACTGGCCACCTATCCCCACCTCAGAGAAACTGGCCACCAACCCCCCGCTCGGAGCAACTGGCCAGCAACCCCCGCCACAGAGCAACTGGCCACCAACCCCCGCCACGGATCAACTAGCCACCAACCCCCGCCTCAGAACAAATGGCCACCAACCCGCGCCTCAGAGCCACTGGCCACCTGCCTCCGCCTCAGATCAAATGGCCACTAACCCCCGCCTCAGAGCAACTGGCCACAAACCCCAGTTTCAGAGCAACTGGCCACCAACCCCCGCCTCAGAGCAACTGGCCACCAACCCCCGCCTCAGAGCAACTGGCCACCACCTCCAGGATTAAACCGAGACCGGAAAGATTCACAAATACCCCCTCCCCCCCACGCCCCTCCCAACCTACACATACAAACACTACCTTAAACCCATCTTGCCATGACGTCTCTCTAGTCGGTCATTAGGACGCGCCAACCAGGGATTTAAATTTCAGCCGCAAACTGGGGGGCAGGTTTGCGCTCACCCCCCTCCCCCCCCCCCCCTATGGGTCACAGGGTTGACTTCCGGTGTTTGCTTTGTAGCGGAAAAGGAGACTTGAGCTAAACAAAAACGTGCGGAAAGAAAAGTCCAAATCAGGTGAATCTCACGCCAAGTTCTATCCAGAGTGTGTGTGTGTGTTGGGGGGGGGGGGGGGGGGGTAGGCAATAAAAGGTCTTAGATCGTCCTTAGATATATAGTACAGATGCATGTGTCTAATAAGCGACGCTAAGCGGCAGCGGACGACAACAAGGTCAAGTCTTCAACAAAGCCCGCGAAACCCGCATAGGACGGCTTAATCCATTGCTACATTCTAAAACACACGCGCTGCTAGGGAGGGCTGCATCTTTATATATCAAGATAAAAGCAATTTAATCTAAAATATTTAATAATCCTGGGTGCGCGCTAGGCCCGGAGAGGATACATGATTTTAAAAAGGGGTCAAGGTTGACTTTGAGTATGTTAAAACAAATTATGACTGGTTGGGCGTGGGGGTCTGCTGCTGTACTTTAGTCCTTGGCATGCCTTTACTTTACATCCACTTCCTGGAAGCGGGAGAGGGTTGAGCGGGGGTAACCCTCCTCAAGAGACCCTCCTCCTTCGGCAATAAAAGGTCTTAGATCGTCCTTAGATATATAGTACAGATGCATGTGTCTAATAAGCGACGCTAAGCGGCAGCGGACGACAACAAGGTCAAGTCTTCAACAAAGCCCGCGAAACCCGCATAGGACGGCTTAATCCATTGCGACATTCTAAAACACACGCGCTGCTAGGGAGGGCTGCATCTTTATATATCAAGATAAAAGCAATTTAATCTAAAATATTTAATAATCCTGGGTGCGCGCTAGGCCCGGAGAGGATACATGATTTTAAAAAGGGGTCAAGGTTGACTTTGAGTATGTTAAAACAAATTATGACTGGTTGGGCGTGGGGGTCTGCTGCTGTACTTTAGTCCTTGGCATGCCTTTACTTGACATCCACTTCCTGGAGGCGGGAGAGGGTTGAGCGGGGGTAACCCTCCTCAAGAGGGTTTGCCATCCTGGGGTTGCTAGATTACTAGAGCACACCCAGATAATCCATATATTCTCAGCGCGTGTCACACATACCAACCATCGCATGATGATAATGATATTGTAGAGTAGAGCCCTGTCCCAGGGACCCAATCCCACACATACATTAGGCAAGGGTTCAGTGTAGAGTGGAGCCCTGTCCCAGGGACCCAATCCCACACATACATTAGGCAGGGGTTCAGTGTAGAGTGGAGCCCTGTCCCTGTGACTTTATCCCACATATACTTTTGGCAAAGGTTCAGTGTAGAGTGGAGCCCTGTCCCAGTGACCTTATTCCACACATACATTAGACAAAGGTTCAGTGTAGAGTGGAGCACTGTCCCAGTGACTTTATCCCACACATACATTCGGCAAAGGTTCAGTGTAGAGTGGAGCCTTGTCCCAGTGACTTTTCCCCACATATACATTCTGCAAAGGTTCAGTGTAGAGTGGAGCCCTGTCCCAGTGACTTTATCCCAAACATACATTCATCAAAGGTTCAGTGTAGAGTGGAGCCCTGTCCCAGTGATTTTATCCCAAACATACATTAGGCAAGGGTTTAGTGCAGAGCGGTGCCCTGTCAGTGATACAGGTACAGGTGGTACAATAAACCGATAGAACAGTGTGACTGTGGCCCCTGCAGATGTATACATTGGTACTGCTTGCATGAACACATAAAAGTAGATTTCTACATTTGGAAGCCATGGTTGTCGATAAGTGGCATTACTATTTAGAGCTAAGCGCATGGTTAATGAACAAGAAGTCTCACCAGAAACTATGTCCACACTTGGTCATATGAGCTTCTTCAATCACCTCAAAGCAAATGGGACTGCAAGAAAATATAAAAATAATCAGTATGCATAAATTACGCATTGGTGCTAAATCATACTGTCATAGGATGATAGTTATAAGGTGTAACTAAATAATATGCAATGATAGAATGCATTTGCAGCATAGTAGTCTCATATAGTCTACAGTACATTACTAAAATATTATTGTATATTATTTCTGTAAAGACTAGAAAAACCAAGTACAGATGATGTACCAGTGACAATGCAACAGTATACCCTAGTTACACCAAACATTCACACATAGATTTGTTCATAATATATATAATTGGTTATGTGGCCCCCAGTTCCTTATATATTAGGTCATCAAAATTTGGGTTTCACTTCAGCTTTTTCACTTGAGTTACTATATTTACAATCAGATAATGTATCCAAGACATTTCTTCAAAAGATTTGAAAATCCTAATGCAGGTAGAGAAATTTGCAGTATGAGTATTTCAAAACCTAAAAGCTCTGCCATCAAGCTTGATGGCAGAGCATCTAGAGGTTTCGGAGATGGAGCTACAGTACGAGCAGCTGTAACATTCATTTAAGGTAAGCTACCCATAATAGCAAGGTAAAAGAACTCTTTCACTGGGCTCGCGCTAGGATATTTTTTTCATTAGCCAATTTGGCTAATTCCGTGGAAAAACATTAGCCAAAATTAGCCAAAAATATTGGTTATAAATCTCATAGTTGGAGATGAATGTAGTAGATCTACCATGTAATGTGAACATGAATAAAAATGTGTTTGTAGTTGAAATTTTATATTCGCCATTTTGGCGAGTGTCCAGGAAGTTCTTATCGCCAAATCCCGAATTTTCTCGCCAAATGGCTATTGGCGAATGCTAACGCGAGCCCAGTTTCACAAAATGACCAAAACTTGACACCTACCACGAATATGTAATTTAGCTATAATTTAGCTTAATATTAAGTCATTATCATTAGTAATAGCTCTTTGGAAAGCTTAAACCTAGTGCAATACAGGAATGATATTCAAAAATGTAAATAGCAGCCACAAAAAGTAAGAGAATGGTAATAATAAAGTGCAATTATGCCAAATCAGGACAGTTTTTGCTGAGGCTTATTATGGGTAGCTTACCTTAAATAATATGTCCAAGACATTTCTCCAAAAGATTGAAAATTACAAGGTAGATCTAGGCTGCAATTCTAACTCCAATCATGGCTTTTTACTAAGACAATCATTGCAAGGCACATCAATATGTTTGGATGCTATTTCTCCATGAAACACTAAGATTATGGTCTACTGCCTGGTTTGGAGCGTTTAACACTTGCCAAATTAATTTTAAGATGCAAACTTTTGTTGCAGATCGCGATTAGATTAGGTTAGATACCTGCTGATGGAGTGATGGATGAGGTTATTAGATGCAAAAAATATCATTGTATATTTCATCATGATAATGACCAATGGCTCGAACAGGTCATTTCACTAATAGTAAAGCTTGACGGCAAAGACGTGCGTCACTGATCCGCTACTGCCGAGAAAGCAGCTAACGCAATTTGGATGACAACAGCAATTCTGCTTTATGGAGAGATCTGATTATTTTTATAAAGGTTCATGGTATATATAGCTATGAAAAAATTACCTCAGTTGTGTACAGATGTATTCACTTTGGTAAGAATAGCCTGTTGAAATGGAAGTTGCTGTTTCGCACAAAAACTCAGGGAGCAAAGAGCTCAGTACCGGAAGTGCATTTGAGGTAAAATGAATGTAAACATTGGTAGCACCTCACGTTTTTGGACTTATTTCAAATCAGTGGGTAATTATCTTTGAAATAAGTTCGAATTTATTACATTTAATGGCTTTTAATAGAAACGATTCAACATGAACAGCGAAGTGATCCGCTACTGCCTGTGATCCATTACTGCCTGACAAGTTGTATACAGCACTATGGCAATAAGATCAATTAACATGATTAATGATATGCGTTTTAGTATGTTTGCTACAGAGTAGCTGCTGCATATTAAATATTGCATGTGTCATAAAAAAAAAGATCAATTCACAAAAGATCTACCATTGTCGGTAAGGTATCGTTAAAATGGTCTCATGTTGCCAATTCAACTCAGTAATTTTCAGAGCGATTGTGATAAATTTGCAGAAACATCCTTCTGGAACATTTAGGAATTTGACTTTAGTTAGGGGCAGGTAAGTTAGATGTAAACTTTTTTTTTTCATATAGATCTAAGGCCGATTAAGCAGGGATTGATTGTAAAATTAAGAAGAGTTGTTTAACTAGCATGTCAAAGATAGGGTTAGGAGCTTGTAACTCTTAGCCTTGCACTGTTGCATTAGGCTTAGCCTTGGGAGAGTTACAGTTACGACTTAACCAGTTAACACTATGTCTATGACCAGATGACTAAAATAACAGGTTAAAGGGTGGGCCAGTGTCGGTGAAGCGATCCCCACCCGGCCACCGGATGTTTCAATAACGGTCGTCTGGTCTTTGAAAAATGTTGGATGATATGATGTTTCTTACCAAACATAGTCGTTGTCTTTATCCTCATAGGTGGTTCCTATACCTCCATATACCGACGGCGCCGGTCTTTTGCGCCGTCTGCTGACAGCAGTTTGCTGCGTCCGGCCAGCCATCACAAACTTGACTTGTCAAAGTTGCCGACCAACTGACACTGACAGTCACAGTCAGTCGCCCGCCCGCTGCTAAATAAACAGATAGATTTCCGCCGTAGGCGTTCCAAAACAAGATGTTAAGTCCTTACAAATGATAAGCTCACTGCAGTTGCTGAAAATGTGTACTGTATACTTATGCCATGTCTAATTAATTGCCAAAGTCGCCTCAGGAATTTCAGTCATTTCGATTGTTTATCTCTTTTCTTGTGAACTCCTAAATCGCATATTGGAACACATTGCATCCTTACTCCCACAATGCACTGCGAGCCCCGGACGTGCCCGGATGCAGATCGTCATTACGCAACCTGCAAGGTCTGGCAAAATGCACCGGATTCGACTCTGTAGCGATACATACTCGAGAAATATTTATTCGCAAGGTGGCACTGCTGTGCTAGCGGTCCTTATTATTTACTACCGCTGGGACCGTAAGTTCGAAACGCCAGGGGCTAAATATTTAGCTCTAGAATAGGACTTCAGCATGGAGCGGGGCGAAATATTTGGCCCCCGCCGTTCGAACTTACGTGCTCTGGTCCCCACTTACTTTACATTAACGACAGGTGCTTTGATCTGTGATGTTATTATTCGTATTGCATAAATATTCATGTTGTGTTTCTAAATGCCAAAAATATGGTAGTCACGTTTTCCCTAAGGAGGACAATTTCAAATAGATTGGGGCTATAACTGAGGTCAACTGATCTACATAACTTAGATCACTGCTGAAGGCTGTACAGGTGACACGAACAATTAATGTGTCGTATGCTGGCGACCACTTTATGTGTAGCCGTCTATTTCATTTATTTCTGAATAGTGAGTCATGGATCTGATAATATAAGTATTATGTTTATATAGAATATCTGGGCTCGCGCTAGGATATTTTTTTCATTAGCCAATTTGGCTAATTCCGTGGAAAAACATTAGCCAGAATTAGCCAAATATATTGGTTATAAATTGGTTATGTGTTTGTAGTTGAAATTTTATATTCGCCATTTTGGCGAGTGTCCAGGAAGTTCTTATCGCCAAATCCCGAATTTTCTCGCCAAATGGCTATTGGCGAATGATAACGCGAGCCCAGAATATGATGATAGTTTATTGATTAGAAAACGAATAGGCCTCCGCCTATGCCAATAAAAACCCAGGGCGGATCTAGGTGTGGGGGGGGGGGGGGAGGGGTAGTACCAAATTATCAAAGCTGCATCTTGCATCTGAGGTATGGAACAAGCCTCCCTGCCGCCCCTCGATCCGGTCGTAAAAATATGGGTGAACCCTGACTCCCCGTTCGCAAATTCACCCCCACCCCTCTTTTCAAATTCCTAGACCGCCCCCGAGAACCGCTCGTACCCCCGCCCCTTCCCGCCCAGCTTGGTCTTTTCGAATGGAGATTTTTACGACCACAAAACAAATCCACATAACTGCGGAGTGGAGACAGCAAATGGGGCTACGGAACCGCACAAAAACATATGATGGTCTCTGAAAAAAAGACGAGGGGCCGGGGTCTTTTTGACAAGGAAAAAACAAACGGGGACGTATGCAGCAGCACATAATTCTACAAAAGACATCTGAGCCTTTCCTGCGGCATTTATCCTTTTGACGTGAACGACTGCAAGCATTTATCCGATTCTTATACAACTGTACTTTCCTTTCTTTGGCGAACAATACTTTCTGGAACATCTAAAGAAATATTGCACGCGATAAAACCTTATTCAGCGTAAACGCTGGCCATCAAGTAAATTGGCGCCGTCAGAGGGCGGGGGGGGGGGGGGTACAAGTGCCGTACTGTTCATAGTACTGTTCATAGTAAGGTCTTTGCTGAAACCGAAACAGTAGTTTTTGGGTAAATTACTTAAACGCTACGGCCGATCGTGAAGTGTGTAACGGTGCTGATACTTGTGCTACAAACGTATACTTAATTACTGCCACCAAGGATAAACAACGGTTAATTCATTGTTCCATGGGTGATTGCAAACAAATGACAACAACGCTGTGATCGGGAACCAAACAGTTTCATTACGAGACGCATTGCCTTATTTGAAACTGTGCTATACTAGTACCGTACCGGGCGAACTCATTCGATGTTGAATAATTAGAACCCACATTACTTGCTAGGTTTTCGATTGACGTCAGAGCCGTGAAGCACTTTTGCGACAAAACCGAAGGCCTTAACCGATCTACCATTGTTTGCTACTATTCACACGATGCAATACGTTTTAAAGTTCATTGAAACCAATTAACTTTTTAACAAACTCATCCATTAAAAGGCCGGTTTTTCACGCATTGTAAGATTAACGAATTTTCTAAAGTTTCTATTAACTTCAAGATTGGGGAATTATCCGCTAATCAGCGTTAAGATGATCTCGTTGACTTTGCAGATAAAGTAAGTGTGGCTTGTATGCATGGCGCTATGACGCGCGATGCCCTAATGGTATATTGGCTAGGTGAGTAGTGGAAATTGTTGAACGGTTTGCGGACCTATACTTGGACCGTTGGTACTATTGAAGGAATGATCGTACCGTGTAATCCCGGCATTAGGCTCAAAACAAACTATAAACACCTAACATTATCTGCCAATGACCAGAACAGTGAAACTTTTGTTGTGAAGTCATAAACGGGTGTACGGATGTTTGGTTTACCGGTCCCACCGACACGGGGCACCCTTTTTTTTTTAGCCCCAAATCTATATTTAATAAGTTAAGAGCGCCACTTCCCCTTGCGGCGGCCGTAGAAATGGTCACGTCTAAATGGCCGTTTCCCCAAATCTTGACAGTTTCACACATCAAGCAACCTTTCACTTGCCACAGACACGAAAGTAAAAAAAAAAGTTCATTTTGGTGCACCCATTGCAACGGCCAGCTAGATATGCAACTTTAAGAAACGTAAATACGATTTCGACGAGAAACAGATTAAACGTTTCTCATGGCAAATGTTGGACGTAAACTGACATTTCTGCAGAAAAGAAAGCGATCACAGAGCACATGACAACAGGTACTTATCAATCACGACCATAAACACACATTAGCGGTAGCGAAGATTTCTTTTATTGGACACACAACACCGGACAGTAGCTGGATTTTCGCCGGAGAGTGCGGACCGGATCAGACAAATGTGGTGGTCAGCAGGGAGGGCGCTCAACCCATCTTCTGGGCTAGTTCCTTAGCCTTGGCCTTCTCCAGTTTGGCAACCCGAGCCTGAGACTTGGCGCCCATCACTCCGCCTCCCCAGTGACGGCGGATCTGGAGCGAAAACATCCCACGTTATACAAACTTCACATTTAATAAAAACAAGTTCAAATGTTTCTCATTCAAATGAAATTCGTGGATTCAGATAGGGGCGCTTGTTGAACTATGAAATCATCATTTCAACACAATTTGTTTGCTTCCACGCATTGGTCATTTTACTATCCCAGTTTTAATGCCATTCTTTTTACGCACACACATAGTAAATATTGCGACAAAAATGTCCAGAAAAGATAAGTAACCCATATTAATGAATTTAAAATGTTAAATATAAAGCAGGCACAATAGAAATGGTCTTCAAATTGAAAGCCGTTTTCGTGTGGATTCAGATAGGGGCGTTTTTTCGTCACCAATCTACCGAAGTAGAATATGTTGAACTATGAAATCATCATTTCTCCACATTTTCTTTGTTTGCGTGCATTGGTCATTTTGCTCTAGTTTAAATCGTGTTAATGTCATTCTATTTACACACGCACGCACATATGTACACACTAAATATTGCGATAACTATTTCCAAAAATTAGAGGTTACCCATATTAAAACATTCACAATTTAATGTAGAATATAAAGCAGGCACAATACACATGGTCTTCAATTCGAAAGCCGTTTTCGTGTGGATTCAGATAGGGGCGTTTTTTCGTCACCAATCTACCGAAGTAGAATATGTTGAACTATGAAATCATCATTTCTCCACATTTTCTTTGTTTCCGGGCATTGGTCATTTTGCTCTAGTTTTACTCGTGTTAATGTCATTCTATTTACACACGCACGCACATATGTACACACTAAATATTGCGATAACTATTTCCAAAAATTAGAGGTTACCCATATTAAAACATTCACAATTTAATGTAGAATATAAAGCAGGCACAATACACATGGTCTTCAATTCGAAAGCCGTTTTCGTGTGGATTCAGATAGGGGCGTTTTTTCGTCACCGATCTACCGAAGTAGAATATGTTGAACTATGAAATCATCATTTTTCCACATTTTCTTTGTTTCCGGGCATTGGTCATTTTGCTCTAGTTTAAATCGTGTTAATGTCATTCTATTTACACACGCACGCACATATGTACACACTAAATATTGCGATAACTATTTCCAAAAATTAGAGGTTACCCATATTAAAACATTCACAATTTAATGTAGAATATAAAGCAGGCACAATACACATGGTCTTCAATTCGAAAGCCGTTTTCGTGTGGATTCAGATAGGGGCGTTTTTTCGTCACCAATCTACCGAAGTAGAATATGTTGAACTATGAAATCATCATTTCTCCACATTTTCCTTGTTTCCGGGCATTCGTCATTTTGCTCTAGTTTTACTCGTGTTAATGTCATTCTATTTACACACACTAAATATCGTGATAATTATTTCCAAAAAATTAAAGGTTACCCATATTAAAATATTCACAATTTAATGTAGAATATAAAGCAGGCACAATACACATGGTCTTCAATTCGAAAGCCGTTTTCGTGTGGATTCAGATAGGGGCGTTTTTTCGTCACCAATCTACCGAAGTAGAATATGTTGAACTATGAAATCATCATTTCTCCACATTTTCCTTGTTTCCGGGCATTGGTCATTTTGCTCTAGTTTTACTCGTATTAATGTCATTCTATTTACACACACTAAATATCGTGATAACTATTTCCAAAAAATTAAAGGTTACCCATATTAAAACATTCACAATTTAATGTAGAATATAAAGCAGGCACAATACACATGGTCTTCAATTCGAAAGCCGTTTTCGTGTGGATTCAGATAGGGGCGTTTTTTCGTCACCAATCTACCGAAGTAGAATATGTTGAACTATGAAATAATCATTTTTCCACATTTTCTTTGTTTCCGGGCATTGGTCATTTTGCTCTAGTTTTACTCGTGTTAATGTCATTCTATTTACACACACTAAATATCGTGATAATTAATTCCAAAAAATTAAAGGTTACCCATATTAAAATATTCACAATTTAATGTAGAATATAAAGCAGGCACAATACACATGGTCTTCAATTCGAAAGCCGTTTTCGTGTGGATTCAGATAGGGGCGTTTTTTCGTCACCAATCTACCGAAGTAGAATATGTTGAACTATGAAATCATCATTTCTCCACATTTTCCTTGTTTCCGGGCATTGGTCATTTTGCTCTAGTTTTACTCGTGTTAATGTCATTCTATTTACACACACTAAATATCGTGATAATTATTTCCAAAAAATTAAAGGTTACCCATATTAAAATATTCACAATTTAATGTAGAATATAAAGCAGGCACAATACACATGGTCTTCAATTCGAAAGCCGTTTTCGTGTGGATTCAGATAGGGGCGTTTTTTCGTCACCAATCTACCGAAGTAGAATATGTTGAACTATGAAATCATCATTTCTCCACATTTTCCTTGTTTCCGGGCATTCGTCATTTTGCTCTAGTTTTACTCGTGTTAATGCCATTCTATTTACACACACTAAATATCGTGATAATTATTTCCAAAAAATTAAAGGTTACCCATATTAAAATATTCACAATTTAATGTAGAATATAAAGCAGGCACAATACACATGGTCTTCAATTCGAAAGCCGTTTTCGTGTGGATTCAGATAGGGGCGTTTTTTCGTCACCAATCTACCGAAGTAGAATATGTTGAACTATGAAATCATCATTTCTCCACATTTTCCTTGTTTCCGGGCATTGGTCATTTTGCTCTAGTTTTACTCGTATTAATGTCATTCTATTTACACACACTAAATATCGTGATAACTATTTCCAAAAAATTAAAGGTTACCCATATTAAAATATTCACAATTTAATGTAGAATATAAAGCAGGCACAATACACATGGTCTTCAATTCGAAAGCCGTTTTCGTGTGGATTCAGATAGGGGCGTTTTTTCGTCACCAATCTACCGAAGTAGAATATGTTGAACTATGAAATCATCATTTCTCCACATTTTCCTTGTTTCCGGGCATTGGTCATTTTGCTCTAGTTTTACTCGTGTTAATGCCATTCTATTTACACACACTAAATATCGTGATAATTATTTCCAAAAAATTAAAGGTTACCCATATTAAAATATTCACAATTTAATGTAGAATATAAAGCAGGCACAATACACATGGTCTTCAATTCGAAAGCCGTTTTCGTGTGGATTCAGATAGGGGCGTTTTTTCGTCACCAATCTACCGAAGTAGAATATGTTGAACTATGAAATCATCATTTCTCCACAATCATTTAGTGTCATTGGACGTGTCTACTTGTCTGTTTGCTAAAGCCATGGGGGCACGCCCACTCACCTCGTCCACTCTGTCGTTGAAGTTGGTCTTGACAGCATCCATCACCTTGTTTAGGGCAGAACGGTCCTCACTGCAAAATAACATATGATATTGTAAGTCCAATGTGGGATGAGGGGGAGCCAGACAGACGCACATAAATCCGATGAAAACGTGTCAAAGGATACACAAGAGCCTCATACATCCACGGACGGTTGGTTCTTCCATGGGGAAAACCGCAAATGTCGGATGGAGAAACACAGGAGCACTACACAAAACGCTCGTTTTCAATACAACGTATAGGCACAGGACAAACACGTCGTTTCAGCAGCATGTAGCGTCAACACATAATTTACATACTTATTTATAGGTTGCTTTACGGAGGGTTCAGAACGCAGTCTGTCAGGTGGAAACCACGAATGTGGGAAGATTTTTCATCATAGCCCATCATTTCTATATGCATAGCGCACCCGACCATAATACTCTAGTGCCGTTTAACTTAACGGCTTTCCAGAGACTTAGCCACCTAGGCATATCTAGACGTACCATGGACAAATTGGACTACGCGTCTAAGTTTGCTACAGACGATGAATAGATAACCTGCACCACAACAGGGGCCGCCTGAATTCGCTTGTTCGATGCACGTTATGATGAAATGAAATAAATGTTGGGGATTAAGGTCGCTTTGTGCACATAAAGGTTAAATTGGGCATCGTTTATGCGAATACACTCGGCCAAAATTTAAAATGCGCTACACTTTTTGCAAGATGAACGCCTGCAACATGGAGGCTCGACATCACTAGTATATATATATATATATATATATATATATATATATATATATATATATATATATATATATATATATATATACACAAGGTAACGGGCTCAGACATCCAAGGAAGGTTGGTACCTCCATGAGACCGCAGTCTGTCAGGTGGAAACCGCGAATGTGGGATGGTTTTCATCACCGCCCAGAATGTCTAGTCAATTTACACCTACCCTAGTCAATTTACACCTACCCTAGTCAATTTACAAGAAATGCTCGTACCCCTAAACGATCAGTCCGCCTGCAGCGTACAGTGAATAGTGGGAGGGACGCCAGCTAGATACTAGCCTGAACGTTCAGACGTTACAGTTTGACAGTCTGATGCTGACTGTAACAAGTCACAAGAACAAGTGTCAAGACTGTAACGTCTGAACATTCAGGCTAGCTAGATACATGCAGCTATGCCGAAAAAGCCCTTCTTTGGAACCGAGCGTTGCCACTACTCCTCCCCCACCCCCAATCAAGTCACTAAAGATTTCGAAAGTGGACAATTCAAAATCCTGGATTCACGCCCTAGCAAAAAAAAATTATTGCCCCCCCCCCCCCCCCCAGTGAGCCATTTCGCACTCCTGAAAGGTGCTTTAACCCAGGTAGCAGTATTGCAACGGTGCGACGAGATACTTTTCTACGTGTGCATTACCTACACCGAAACCGGGGCCAGCGTTTGTTGGATGCTGGTTATATGAAATGAACAGTTGTTTGGGCCGCATTTTTAGACTAAATTGTTGGGCTACGGTTATTGTCAATGAACACGCCGCAAAATGAAAAATACGATGCTACGTTACGATATGATGAAGCATATACAATTATGTACATAAGGTATTGGGCTCAGACATCCAAGGAAGGTTGGTACCTCCATCAGACCGCAGTCTGTCAGGTGGAAACCGCGAATGTGGGATGGTTTTTCATCGTTGCCCAGAAATTGTTCCCCATTAAAGTTAGAACAATTTCACATTTTACTGGTGTTTCTTCAATTTTCAACGCGATTATAATTAGGTTCAGACATCCAAGGAAGGTTGGTACCTCCATCAGACCGCAGTCTGTCAGGTGGAAACCGCGAATGTGGGATGGTTTTTCATCAAACACCTATATTTGTAACTGCTTCCAATTTTATGCATATATTTACAGCATCTGTGCTTTAGTCCTGTTAGTCACGAGGTAACATATATATATCATACCTAAGAAATATGAACAGGGGAAACGACAAGAAATCTTGGTAGTGAGGCTTGTGAAGATTGAAGGTAAACTGTGCCAAGAAATCTCCCAGAAACATGAAAGTGATTTGGATGAAACAAGACCCATGATGCAAGTACCAGAGCGCGAACCCACGACCGGTTGACTTTCAGGTTATCCTACTTACAGGTTCCCTGCAAGAAATACCCCAAGCATTTAACCCTGACTATATAATGAGCATGTGGCCTCTGACCTGCTCTCACACAGCCCACCTTCGCCAATCCTCTAGAGATTAGGTCTGCATCCCACAACATTGATCAGGTTGTTCGGTTCTCTTTACAACTAAGCTTTACCACATGATAAAGCATATAAACATAAGGTATTGGGCTCAGACATCCAAGGAAGGTTGGTACCTCCATCAGACCGCAGTCTGTCAGGTGGAAACCGCGAATGTGGGATGGTTTTTCATCGTTGCCCAGAAATTCGTCCCCATTGAAGTTGAAAATTTTCATATTTTACTGGTGTTTCTTTCATTTTCAACGAGATTATAATTAGGTTCAGACATCCAAGGAAGGTTGGTACCTCCATCAGACCGCAGTCTGTCAGGTGGAAACCGCGAATGTGGGATGGTTTTTCATCAACACCTATATTTGTAACTGCTTCCAATTTTAAGCATATATTTACAGCATCTGTGCTTTAGTCCTGTTAGTCACGAGGTAAGATATATACATCATACCTAAGAAATATGAACAGAAGACACGACAAGAAATCTTGGTAGCGAGGCTTGTAAAGATGGAAGGTAAACTGTGCCAAGAAATCTCCCAGGAACATGAAATTGATGTGGATGAAATAAGACCCATGATGCCAGTATCAGAGCGCGAACCCACGAACGGTTGACTATCCGGTTATCCTACTTACAGGTTCCCTGCAAGAAATACCCCAAGCATTCAACCCTGACTAGATAATAAGCATGTGGCCTCTGACCTGCCCTCACACAGCCCACCTTCGCCAATCCTATAGATTAGGTCAGCATCCCACAACATTTATCAGGTTGTTCGGTTCTCTTCACAACTAAGCTTTACCACATGATAAAGCATATAAACATAAGGTATTGGGCTCAGACATCCAAGGAAGGTTGGTACCTCCATCAAACCGCAGTCTGTCAGGTGGAAACCGCGAATGTGGGATGGTTTTTCATCGTTGCCCAGAAGTTCATCCCCATTAAAGTTGAACAATTTAACATTTTACTGGTGTTTCTTCAATTTCCAACGCGATTATAATTAGGTTCAGACATCCAAGGAAGGTTGGTACCTCCATCAGACCGCAGTCTGTCAGGTGGAAACCGCGAATGTGGGATGGTTTTTCATCAACACCTATATTTGTAACTGCTTCCAATTTTAAGCATATATTTACAGCATCTGTGCTTTAGTCCTGTTAGTCACGAGGTAACATATATACATCATACCTAAGACATATGAACAGAAGACACGACAAGAAATCTTGGTAGCGAGGCTTGTAAAGATGGAAGGTAAACTGTGCCAAGAAATCTCCCAGGAACATGAAATTGATGTGGATGAAATAAGACCCATGATGCCAGTATCAGAGCGCGAACCCACGACCGGTTGACTATCCGGTTATCCTACTTACAGGTTCCCTGCAAGAAATACCCCAAGCATTCAACCCTGACTATATAATAAGCATGTGGCCTCTGACCTGCCCTCACACAGCCCACCTTCGCCAATCCTATAGATTAGGTCTGCATCCCACAACATTTATCAGGTTGTTCGGTTCTCTTCACAACGAAGCTTTACCACATGATAAAGCATATAAACATAAGGCATTGGGCTCAGACATCCAAGGAAGGTTGGTACCTCCATCAAACCGCAGTCTGTCAGGTGGAAACCGCGAATGTGGGATGGTTTTTCATCGTTGCCCAGAAGTTCATCCCCATTAAAGTTGAACAATTTAACATTTTACTGGTGTTTCTTCAATTTCCAACGCGATTATAATTAGGTTCAGACATCCAAGGAAGGTTGGTACCTCCATCAGACCGCAGTCTGTCAGGTGGAAACCGCGAATGTGGGATGGTTTTTCATCAACACCTATATTTGTAACTGCTTCCAATTTTAAGTATATATTTACAGCATCTGTGCTTCAGTCATGTAAGTCACGAGGTAACATATATATACGGGGGAAACGACAAGAAATCTTTGTAGTGAGGCTTGTGAAGATGGAAGGTAAACTGTGCCAAGAAATCTCCCATGAACATGAAATTGATGTGGATGAAACAAGACCCATGATGCAAGTACCAGAGCGCGAACCCACGACCGGTCGACTTTCCGGTTATCCTACTTACAGGTTCCCTGCAAGAAATACCCCAAGCATTCAACCCTGACTAGATAATAAGCATGTGGTGTCTTGACCTCACATCACACAGACCGGGTACGTACGGATTAACAGTGGTGAGGGCGAGGCAAGTGGCAGTCTTGCGGTGGACAACGCGGCCAAGACGGGCCTTGTTCTTCACGATGCAGTAAGGCACTGCCATCTTTCTGCACAAAGCAGGCAGGAACAGGACCAACTGGAACAAACGCATCCGATATAAATACGATAAAAGACAAGCATGTAAGTAAAGCCATATCATGAAGATCATATTATCACTTGTTGTACAGGTTGAGCGATGTACAACAGGAAACAAATTAGGATCAACGGTACAGTTATTAATAAAGTTTCACGGTTGTCTGATACAAAGATCCGAAACAATTTTAAGGGCTAAAAAATTGATAAATATTTCCTCTTCCATCAAGACAAATGAGCGTATTTTGTGCAAAAAAACAATAGAATTCCCAAATGCAGAGGTCTTTGTTTTCACAATTACCGTTAATACTTTTCTTTACAAAATATAGCACTGCATATATGTGTTGGCATTGCTATCCAAGGTCTAATTCAGTATATAACATGCTATTCTAAACGGACAAGTGCGCTCAGATTTAAAAAGCTCATTTATCAATCCACACAAAGATTCAGGTGAAGAAATTCAACATCATTGCACACCATATGACAGAATAAGTTTTAAATAACGTTTATGCATATACTGCAAGAGATAAAACCTCCTTATGACAAATTTTTAGGCATCTTGCGCAAAGGCCGGGGCCACTTTCACTGTGCATTTGTGGTCTCATTTTTCACGATTACCCTCTATACTTTTATACACAATACAGTATATAACACATATCTACATGTTGACATTATGTGTATCCACAAGTGCGCTCAGATTTAAAAAGCTCATTAATCAATCTACACAAAGATTCAGGTGAAGAAATTCAAACATCATTGCGCACCATATAACAGAATAATTTTAATGAACTTTAACGCATACACTTATTTGTTTGGCTTTATCAGTCTTTATCATAATGAAAATAGCACACAGATATAGAATGAGCACTCTTAACGTAGGACAGCCTTTCGCAAGAAATAAAACCTCCTCGTGACAGATTTGTAGGCATCTTATGCGAAGGCCATCTATGCATTTGCAGGGTCTAATTTTTCATAAATTAACTATAACAGTACATGTTGGTATTACGTTTATCCATCCTTAAGTGTGCTCAGATTTAAAAAGCTCATTTATCAATCCACACGAAGATTCAGGTGAAGAAATTCAAACATCATCGCACATTTTATAAAAGGATACATTAAATCACCTGGATTAACATTAATGTGTGAGGACTACTTTCAACACATCTGTGCTGAAGACTTAAAATCTCTTAATATCCCTCCAGATATTTATGTGACACTTAAAATCATTGTATACATAGTTTCACGTGTCTATCACTATTCACTAAAAATAGCTTATTCCTTTCGTAAAACGGACTAACCTCAAGGGGGTCTACATCATGAGCAATGATAACCATTTGGGCCTTCTTCTGCTCAATCAAGGCAGTAACAGTGTTGACGCCAGAGCGAACCATGGGCGGACGTTTGGTGGGCACGTCATCCTTCCCCTTGGCCCGGTCCTCAGCCCGCTTACGCAGACGTGCCTTCTTTTCCTGCTTGGTCTCTGGCCTGTACCGGTCCAGCAAGCGGAAGATTTGAGTGGCTGAAAACAGTGGCTTGGTAACATTAATGTTAGGGGTTGCATCGATGGTTTAGAGATCCGAGTGGTTAATGTAGTTAACTTACCATAATAACACAACTAATTTAGTGTGAACTTTGTTTTCATATTTGTCTCCGATAAAATTTAGGAATAACTTTGATTTGGTGATCATGTAACTCATCAGACAAAAGTCTAATATAATACATTGTATGTGCTCGGATTTAAAAAGCTCATGTGAAGCCACATCTCGTATCATGTAACTCATCAGACAAAAGTCTAATATTATACATTGTATGTGCTCGGATTTAAAAAGCTCATGTGAAGCCACATCTCGAAATTCAGCCCAAGGAGTTTATCATCCTAGCACTTAAAGTAGATTCCTATTTGAAGATATCTTCAAATTGTAAATACAATTTTACGAATGTATTGATCCGGAAGCCGGCCTTTCGTTGTACGGTTTTTACATATTAATTATTACTGATGAGCAGAGGGGCCATGATTGAAAGTTCAAGGTTATGATTTTAAGTGCTAGGATGATAAACTCCTTGGGCTGAATTTGTATGTGCTCGGATTTAAAAAGCTCATGTGAAGCCACATCTCGAAATTCAGCCCAAGGAGTTTATCAGCCCTAGCCCTAGCTTTGACCTATGATAAGGTCTGTGCTCTGACATTAGAACTACTCTCGCCTTAGTCAAGGGCGGAGCCAGGGCGGGAAGGGGGAGGGGGGGGGATCCTCCGCCCCCCCCCGCCCTTTTAGAGCCGAAATTTATACCATTTAACATATGAAAAACAAAAGCTAAGCCATCTCTCGAAACTTCCCCCGCTCTATCCAACCGATCTGGATCATACCCTGTTAGCCGACATGAGGCACGGTAAATCTTACGAGGCTAATGACCAACCCTAATTTATATCTAGGGGGAAAAGGTCCATGTTGTGACTCAGACCATTCACCCTTTACAAGCTGTCATCTGTGAAGCACATTTCCCCCCTGAATCATACCAACACGAGTAAGTCTGCCGGGCCAGTGGGTTTGGGGGGTGGGGGGGCACTGTTCTAGGCTTTAACCCTCTGGTGTGGGAGGGGCGGTTCCGGGGACAGGGGGTCCCAGGATGCCCAGTATGAAAAAGATATCCCTACAGAGATCACGGATATTTTTCATAAAAAATATGACCCTTTAGAACTAAAATATTTATCGAGTTAGGCCTGCCCCACTAAACCGATATTTTACATTTAAACCAACACTAAATTTGAGGACGATGGGAAAGTTCTGGTGCCATCCTGGGGGCACGCAACAGTGTCTCTAGGGGGGGGGGGGCGCAAGGGGTATTTCCGTTCCTCAGGAACGGGTTTTTCTTTTTCCCCGTGAATTGGAAATGAGGAAAATTATTCTTCGTGAACTGGGAATGGGGTATGGACCGACCGCCGTGATCCAAGGATTTTCATTAATCGTGAACTGGGAATTTTAATATTAAATATCCGTGATTCGAGAAATCATCAATTTAGTATCATGTATCCGCCCTTCCTTTGTATGCCGAGAGTTCTCCTTTGAATTTTTCGTGACTTAATTGGGAATAAAGAAATTTATTCCTCCCCCGCCCACCAATCTCTATGGTAGGTCGGCCGAGAAAGAAGGAATAAACTAAGCTGGCCTGCATGGAAATGCGACGTAGAAAAGATGGGATTTTGAAGGTGATAATTAATTCCCGCAAAACACTTGTTTTCGCCGATTTACTGTGCCCCCACCCCCATTCAAAACAGAAGGGAAAGTTTGACACTCTCATGTTCAGGAGGGAGCTATAAAACCCCGGGAGCAGAACTGTCAAAGTGGCGAAACAACTGCCCGGGAAAGCAACACTAACTTCCTATCCTAGCTCTCAAGATTTAACCACACTATCCGACTAACTTATACGTATCTGAGTGTAGACCAAGTTTATTTCACAAGTCTTAGAATCTAGGCCTATAGGTATAGCAGCCGTGCTGTCGCTGATTATCGTGCAAGTTCATAGATCTATATCTACAATTTCAATGTAAATTTTTGTAATATTTTGTTCAGAATATTGAAGATATCGACAGGGGTGCTGGGTGGTTAAACGTGTGATATTTATGGTCCGGGCCCCAGTAGAAATGCAAAAATCGGAACCGACCTCTTCAAGGATCGAACCCCGGTCACCCCGGTAAAAGGCGAACGCTTAACGACAGCGCCACTTTTCATCATCGTTTTTATGGTCATTTGTACAGTGGGTAGTTTCCAAACAATCTCCATGTTCTATCACATAATTTGACCTGTACATGCAATAGAAACTAATCCATGATGTTACCCAATTACAACATTTGCGGCCAAACGACATTAATATACATATATTATGTGCAAAGCACGTGTAGATTTAACCAACCATGCGATGTTCCCAACACGTTCTGGGCCAGGGGAATCTGCCACAGTGGGTACCAGCGTGCTTAGGTAGACATCTTTATTCCCAGTCGCCGTCTTGTGTTGACGAGGGGGCTCAAACATGAACGGTAACACCCCTGATACAGTCGTTTTCATTAAATCATCGTCTGAATGAGACTTAATGTCGCTATGCGTTTCGCATGAATCTGAATCGTCGGAACTGATCCTTGCCGCAGCCATGTTGACATGGCCTCTTAATAAGGCTTCCCCAGAGGAGTGCCTAGACCCGCGTGACGCGGGAATCCCCGGGATCCCCTCACGTTTTTGAGGTAAAAGCGGCGAAGTATTTAAACTATTTTTTTTTCACCTTTTATGATGGAGACACAAATATAAAAATTTAAATATATTGAATAGTTACCAAAATGCTTCACAAATAGCCAAAGTTACCCCACAATCCGCACCATGGATTTAAACCTGCTCACCTAGATGGCCAACTGTAAACATCAATCGAAAGAGCATTTCTATTTTTGTTTTCTACCTTTATCAGTAGTATAAGGAGATGAAAAAATGAAATGGCCCCAGATACATAGCGTTAGAATCGTTAGAGAAGATCGCTGACTCAGCGGCTTCCTACATATTGCAAAGATTATATACAGATAACACTGGAGAACAAGGTTATTTGGGTTGTAAGAAATAGGTATGTATCCGCAGCTCAGAGATCTTGGTGGTGTGTGTAATCATCACATCAGATAGCAAATATTGGTTATCATCATAGCTGCAACATAATTTTGAACTTTGAGTACCGGTACTAATAAGTAAAGGTGAATTAAACCTGCTCACCTAGATGGCCAACTGTAAATATCAATTGAAAGAGCATTTCTATTTTTGTTTTCTACCTTTATCAGTAGTATAAGGAGATGAAAAGATGAAATGGCCCCAGATACAGCTTTAGAACCGTTAGAGAAGATCGCTGACTCAGCGGCTTCCGACATATTGCAAAGATTATATACAGATAACACTGGAGAACAAGGTTATTTGGGTTGTAAGAAATAGGTATGTATCCGCAGCTCAGAGATCTTGGTGGTGTGTGTAATCATCACATCAGATAGCAAATATTGGTTATCATCATAGCTGCAACATAATTTTGAACTTTGAGTACCGGTACTAATAAGTAAAGGTGAATTAAACCTGCTCACCTAGATGGCCAACTGTAAATATCAATTGAAAGAGCATTTCTATTTTTGTTTTCTACCTTTATCAGTAGTATAAGGAGATGAAAAGATGAAATGGCCCCAGATACAGCCTTAGAACCGTTAGAGAAGATCGCTGACTCAGCGGCTTCCGACATATTGCAAAGATTAAAAACAGATAACACTGGAGAACAAGGTTATTTGGGTTGTAAGAAATAGGTATGTATCTGCAGCTCAGAGATCTTGGTGGTGTGTGTAATCATCACATCAGATAGCAAATATTGGTTATCATCATAGCTGCAACATAATTTGGAACTTAGTATATAAGTAAAGGTGAATTAAACCGGCTCACCTAGATGGCCAACTGTAAACATCGATCGAAACAGCATTTCTACTTTTTGTTCTACCTTTAACAGTACCGTAAACTGCCTATTAGAAGCTGCGGCTTATATTAGGAAGTTGGAGGGTCAAATTCCCAGGTTTTAGTCGGAAGTCAGGGTGCAGCTTTAAATAGGGCCTTCTGCCGATTTCAAGTGAGCGTGGCAAAATACCTATACATATAATACCGGTACTCCTTAGAATACCAACTTTTGAAGTGGTATGCCCAATTTGACTTAATATTACTACCAATTATGTCATACAGTACCCATTGTTTCACATTTTAGTCTCATTTAAGGTAGTAAGCTATTTGTCAAACCTTTTGGTAAAAAATTTGAAAAAATTTCTCGAGATACACCTTTTTGTATGCTTATTACACATTTTTAAAAAGGTGTTTACAGGCTCTTTTCCCCAAAAATGAGGTAGGAGAATGCACCCCAAGATTATATATATAAAAAAACAGGATAAAAGCTCTCTATTTTTGTGCGTACTTGTTATATGCTCACAAGAAAAATACAATAATATTGTTGGTTTTCAGACTACTTTTTTTTAAATGTGAGCTTACCGTCCCACCCACAAACTCTCAAAAGTCCTGATATTCTTTATTTTATATTATTTGCTGTTTTGTACATTGGATACAAAATCCTTGCAAGGTCCAAAAAAATGGGTCACATAGAAATTGTACCCGCTGGTGGTGACACAGTAATCTCGCGTCCTAACTTACCGTAATGTCAGACCTTTAAAATCCTAAATTAAACACCTGATGTGATCAGAATTTGGTACATGATATTTGATGCCAACAGAAACCAGCTTCATATATTTTTTTTTATAACTTTTAGGTCATTTTTACAAATGGCTTAGATATCTTGGTGGTGTGTGTAATCATATGATCAGACAGCAAATATTTATTTACATCATTGCCAAAAGTACAATGCGCCATCAAAGACTATCCGTTAAGTATGCAAAGATTGTGTCAGATAAAGTTTCTAAGCAATTGAGATGCACACTTTGGGATGGAAGACTGAAGCGAGACTTTTTCCATAAGATTGCAAATATCATTGTTCCACAAATATAATAACTTTTAACAAGATTGATAAACTTATTATCATAGGTATGATACACGTGTCACTTGAAGGTATGGCAGTTACATCAATCAAATCTAAGTGGTCAGCAACAGCCTAGAATTATGTGACATATTACTAACTACTGGTATTAAGTATGGACATATCCAGGAGACTTTTTGATCCTATTCAATGCCAATAAAGGCATCAACTCCTCTATTACCAAGTGGAAGAAAAGCTCATGCAAAAGACCATAATATTACCTTACTTGCACAGGCCAGTCAGTAATCCATAAAAACGCATTTCCATGAAGCAATTATATTAATGGCTCGGAGATCTTGGTGGTGTGTGTAATCATACTATGAGATAGCAAAAAATTGTTACATCATGGCCATCGATACAATGCAAAATCCTTTTTCTCAACAATTTCTTAAACAACACTTGCAGGGTGTCTGTTTTGTGACGAACCTGTTTGCCTGTCCAATGTCTGACTGAACTGGTTAATGGGTGGTGGAACCTTCAGCCTCTGCAACAATACAGCTTTTTGGCGTTGGAGACGGATATACTTCGGCCATCTGACAAATCTTGAAAGATCTCGCTTTGGCTGAATGTCCTGCCCTGTTGAACAAATATGAATTATTAACCAAAACAGCGCAGAAATGGTATCCAGATGTTATCAGTTAGTTGGATGCAAGGACTTGCTCCGGAGGCAAAATGCTAGTTCTTCAGTTGCAACACGCAAAACATAACTTTTTGTATAAATAGAGATGCCGTAAATTCAATTTCAGCATGTGTTTATCTATTGATAATATTTAATAACATGTGTCATGCACAATGACTTAATGCATGGGGTAATCTCACACCGAAAGTGTGACTTATACCTCGGAAGTTACGCTGCTTTAAAGGATCTGTATGAGGATATCAATAGCATTGCTTTTAGTGATTTTATGTGATCTTCTTGATTCATAAGGGTGCCTTCCATTTCACCTGGTCAAATCCGGACAACTAGGGAACAAACAACGAAGTGGTGAAAAAAGCAGAGAAGCAGAGAATATGTAGAATGTAATAAAAAAGCAGAAAAGTAGGGATCAATTACAGGTCTGTAATGAGTCAGATTCCAATTGCGATTTGCAACAGCTTCTTTTAGTCTTACCAATTCCAAAGTTCTTGGGTCTCTTCTCAAACAGAGGGTTGACCACCTTCTTTGGTGCAACCTTTTTTGCCGCAAGAGGGGCGGCAGCCACCTTCTTCTTCCCCTTCTTGGGTTTCGGCTAGAAAAGAAAATGTAGATAAAGTCATTGCACATTGCAGAAGACAATAGTAAGCCTAGTCCCATTTGGAACAGTTGTTGCTCTACACAAGTCACATAAGATCAATAAGCAGCTAAAGCAGGTGTCCAAACTAATCTATTCGCGATCTGCACCAAAAGTTTACATCTTTAAATTAATTTGGCGAGTGATAACTCTTCATTTCGACCACCTGGTAAGGAGAAGAAAAATTAAGGCAACCCACCCCCCTCAATGTCAAGCAGCACACCATTTTGCACAACCAAGTGACATATATTGTGACCCTTCATGTGGCGCCACCTTCCATTATAACTGGAAGTTATCTCGCTGAGGGAATTCCTCAAAATGGAGGTACCGTTCAGTGGAAACATGTAAAACAAGAGATCAGGGCTGCAATTTACAGATGAATAGCAGTTCCAAGCCATACAGTAGACCATGATCTTAGCATTTCACAGAAAAATAGCATCAAAAACATATAGATATATCTCTTGCAATGATTGTCTCTGTAAAATAGCCAGGATTGGAGTTAGAATCGCAGCTATTTATATTTGCGATAATCACCCGCTCTTATTTTGCTCACACAGTAGAAGTTGTTGAAGGCACAAAGACACCTGTTTTAGATAAGACTTTAATGATCTGGGTCTCTTATTTGAATGATACAGAAAAAGCAGACAAACTGACTGTTGTCACATGACCTGGGTCACAGGACTATACAATACTAAATACCGAACATTAGGTTATCACACCAACAGAAATCATTTCCGATTTGAATATAATTAGAATACTGCCCCCTTATTGGTGAACTGCAGACACACTTTCAAAAAGGGCTGCTGCCTGGTTAAGCTTCAACCTTGTGGCTGGCAGTCACTTCTAAATTTTATTGTGAGCTAGAGACAGAATGGGATATTTTGCAATTTGGAGGATAGACACTTGGGTATTATATGAATCGGTAAAGCAGTGTTAAAGGCCAGGCTGGCAGCTTCCTTTAAGTCATGTGCATGATTTTATTGTGTAGAAGTTGTTGCATATCGCAATAGAAATCTGACTGCTTACAGGCATGTGATTGATCCTTACTTTTCTGCTCTTTAATTACATTCTACATATTCTGTCTGCTTGGTAATAGTAAAAAAATAAAAATAGTAATAAAAAGTCTCATGGATATGTCCTTACATACAATGGATGCGCATCAGCCATCACCACAATGGCGTGGAAATGTACATGTAGCCTCCTTACACACTACAGAAGGGGTGGTGCATTGTGTTTTGCAATGTACATAAAATTAAATATGAAGAATGAGATATACCAGAGACTGAGGTTTGCCAAACACAAATCGATCAATATATTTAACGATCCGCCAGCTAGGATTGCCTGTCGCTCACTGCAGCAAAACTGAAACTCAACTCCGGCTCAGCCAAACTGTGGTTTGGCTGAGCCGGTGAATAAAACAGGTAGGGCATGGTGGCGAACAGTGTTGTGCTGTTCAAAACTTTCACCTTGGTAGTGGTTTTGATGTCAGAGCTAGACTAATAGGAGCCTAGGCTAGAGTAGTCCCATATTAGACAGTTGTTGCTCCGTACAACAGTCATGTCCTAATGTAGAAAATGAGGGGGTAAGATTTGTTTTTGTAGGTGACTAAGTATTAGTAACCGCACGATCCATCAAACCCTTGTCATTTTATACTCTGATACCTAAACTTCATATTTACCACAAAACCCACATGCATATAAACTAACAAAGTATCGCATTACTATCAAGTCAGTTGAAAGGAGACTTTCTTGTTGTTTATCACGCCCTTTCGTATTTAGTCATTCTTCACCAGCGGCTTTCGCCAGGTGGCGTTTCGTTTATTGAGTGTCAATCAATGGGTGTATGAAGATTGAAGTGCCACCAATCAAATGGTGTGGTTTTAACGACATGCACGCATGCGCAGTTTCCCCACTGGGTGGGCAAGGTGGCGGACAGAACTGAGTTGTCTGCTGCTTCGAAAAATCAACAGACGATATCGTCGTAATCACGAAGACTTCAACCAAAATAACAAGATAAGTTGTAAGATGCATACTTTTAGAAACTATCGCCATACCCCAAAAAGTTCACGCCATCAGCACCGCTTCTCGCCAGGCGTGTTTGTAAAAATTTTATAGACATGTGGCGTTGTTTCCCAACAACGTCACATGGGGCTAAGGCTAGAGCAAAATGGGAATGAACACAAACATCCAAAATATGCGTGACCTAGCCAGGTAACTGTCACTGGATCTGACAACAGACACCATACACTCAGCACGCGCCCCCTGGATAGATATGAAAAATAATTTAACTGCCCCCAAATAGGTCATCCGCCAATAACAGGCCGCGGAGTGGCTATCGAAACAAGCCACGGTTCCTTCAAAGGGATGTGTCGTTCGAATAGAACAGAAAAATCACCCATCGTCCTTTATTTGACAATAAATACACTTTGTTACGCAGAAAGTATGCGAATATGCATCGTAGCGACGGAAATGGAGACGATTAAAGCAGATTTGATAACCAACAGAAAATCGACCATTCTCTCACCATGTTAAATAATCCGGAAAAGGCCGAAGACACGCGAGAGCTTCGCGAGATCAGTTGCACTCTCCGCCGCCAGAGGGCGCTGTAACCCAAAGTTAGTCTGAAAATAGAAGACATTCAATTACCCGACAAGTCAGTCATTGATTGCCAGGCTTTATAGTTTACATCTATGACTACTATCTGGCAGCTCAAATCAAAGTCCCAACTTAGTTTTTATTACTCACATTCGTTTTTGTCAAGAATTCATCTGAATTTTTAGGCTACTGTTTGTCCTGCTTATGACAGAGGCCGCTGGGTCGAATAACTGTAACTCTATATGACTGCATTTATATATAATATATAGATACTGGCGCATGCACTTTAAATTACGACCAAATCAAATAACATACTAGTTCTGCTGTGTATAGCCCTTGTGGTGGATTTGGTGGACACCATAAGCATGTTTTGTATGCACAGTTGCATTACCGGTATGTCCTAAAGTTTTCTCGTAAAATAGTCGACTTATTTTATTAAATGTGAGCTTACATCTAAGGCAAAGTGGGCTAATTTCGATCCTTGGGTAACCTCGACCTCCACATGCTTTTTTTGTTAATGACGTCACCAATCGAAATTTTTTCGGCGAATTGATTTTTCGATCACAATCTTAGCGATACCACTGATAACTAGACACAGAGACGCTGGAAAAAATGCATGTAAGTTCAATTTTTTTATCAAATTTGAATTAAATAAGTCCTGCAACCCAACGTTAACAGGTGCTTGTGCAGCTTATCTCAAAAGTTAAGACACATAAGTTTCAAAAACAAGCAGTATGCCTGATTAACACTGAGTATAATAACTTATTTCATAATAAAGAGTGACAGCAGACAATGTTTACAACAGGTGTGACATCATGACAGTTCTTCGATCCCAGATCGACCTTGACCTTGGGAGAGATCGAGGTTACCCCACCTTTTTCACGACCGTGGTCTAACCTCGATCCCCTCTTTAATTTAACATAATTTTCTGACAATATATATTATAAAATACATCATTTTTTAGCAGTTGATGGTCACAAATACATGCAACAATAACGGTCCGGCCCTGCTTCCGCGTATTCTGACGTAAACTAATATTCAGATGTGTTGTAACATGAAGGGTATATTTTGGCATCGTAACGCTTCCGATCCAAATGGCATTTCTTTGGCGTGATGCCCATGAAGTATTCTATATTTTAGTTATGACTATCGTGTAATAAGACTAATACATATAGTTTCAAAGGATCGTTTTATCTATCGTTGCGCAGTAGAGGCACATCTCCGTGAATTAATATTGTTGCTTTCACACACTAACGATCACGATACGCCGATTCAGTCACCCACCTATCCCAGGGGGTCGAGGTTAGACCACGGGGAGCGAGGTTCGACCATGGCCCCCACTACCTTTCAGAAAATGAGCACTCCCCACATACTGCAGATGTTTTCGTTTTTTCTATTGAATCATATTATTGGAATACCACTGGATACAGTTTGAACAAAAAAAAGTGTATTTCACATTATTAAAGAAAATAGACGCTTTTTTGTCTTAAGGGGTCGAGATTAGCCCACTTTCCCTTATGAACTAAAAATAGACATATATTGCTTACATCCAGTCAAGTATTACCAGATGAAAAGTCGACATTAGACATTAACCCACAAATTCCGACAGTGCGGATCTGAAAAAGCGACATCGACATCGATTTTCGAAAAGAAAAGTTTTTAGAAATCGACAGTGGACAGTGGACCCCCCCCCCCCCCCACCTTCCAGACCCCGGCCTATGTCACCCCCAGATATCATGTAAACGTTTTGTGTTGCTGCGGATCTTTTCAAACTTGGCGGTCCCTTGACCGCCAAGTATCCGGCATCATTGTGAACCTAAGTGGTAAATTTGCTATTACTATTTCTACTGCATAAAGAGCCCATATGAGCACTACACGAGGTTTAAATTAAAAAATAAGACAATAGTTAGATAACAGTTAGCATTTAACGTTCAATAGCAGACATTAAAATAACGTACGTTAAGTCAATGAGCATTTTTTTTTTTACGTTTGTCTTAAACATTGGATTGATTAGTAAGTTAACATTAAGTTAATGTTGTCATGCTATCTGGGTCGTTGTCTTATCGCACATAGGTCGTTTTGGCAATCTGTGCGTCACGTTAGTTGGATACTTTGTCGTTTTGGCAATCTTTGCGTCACGTTGGTTGGATAATTTGATTCTGGTCAACCTGACAATGGCGGGAAAGAATAGGTTACGCAAATTCGTCAGAACCATACTTTAGCATAGAAATTACGCTAAATCTGTCGCTTCGTAAATTCTGTCAAAGCTCTTTTCCGCCAAAACTAAAGAAGTCAAAAATACGAATCCTTAAATCATTCCAAATTTCTCTTGTCTATGTTCCACGCATACCAGACTGTCAAATGGGGTCTCTGAGCCTTGCTCGTGATATCAATTTACCAAAGGTTTTCAACTTGGTGGTAAACGTCATCAGTTTGTGTGCTTATCGCGATGCTTTGTTATAAGTAGCAATGCAGTGACAGTTCTGTGGTGTCTCGAGATAGACACATTTGCCACATCACAGCCGAAATGGCGATGTTTATTAGGTTGTTTGGTAATGCGTTCATCTTGCATACGGCCAACACTTAAGCATTCGTCACCTTGTCTTGCCAAGATATGCCTAAAATGTTTCGTAGGCAACGAAAATGGAAGTTATTCAATTTTACTTTCTTGGCCACAATACCCCACAATACGTAGTCCACGTTTAACTGCAATACAGCAAGCTACTTGGAATAAAACATTTACTTTTAGTTTACTTTGACTTTCTGCACTTTGTCTAACTGGTAATTTGCGCCCGGTTCCGCTACTTTTCACCCGGTTTCGCTCGGTTTCGCTCGGTTCCGCTATAACGATGTACCGGTTTAAGGATGTTTGTAAGCGGGACATGAAGGCTTTCGGCATTGATCCAGATTCTTGGGAGGATCTGGCATCCCAAAAGAGGGGATGGGCACGTGTCGTGCGTGACGGAATGGCCCACCACGACGGGCTTTGGTTTGTGAAACTGGACTTGAAACGCCAATCTAGGCGTCCAACAGCGAGCATAAACCAGGACCTATCGACAGGTCATCGTTGCGATAACTGCGGTAAGCTCTGTCGATCACAGATAGGCTTATTCAGTCATAAGCGTAAATGCCGCGTTACGAATCGTATAACTTAAACCAAACAAAGCTGCAAATCTATCGTCTTTAGCAGACGGACGGATGCCAACAACTTAATACCGCCAAGTATAAGCGGCTATGACCCACCTTTTTGAGGAGGAAGAACGCTATCTGAGGCAGGAGGCGGTGCCAGTAATATTCGCTCAGAGTTATTTCCGTGTTACTTTACGGATGAATTACGAGGATGTTTTGCGAATGTTACGCTTGCACGAAAGTAAATTTTGTTATGAAATATATTACAAAACATATTCAGCATATGGTGAAGTATGCCGCTGCAGGAGTGGATCCAGAAATTTAAAAAGGCGCGGGGGGGGGGGGGGATGGGGGCTCTGAACAAGGGGTGTAACAAGGGGTGTAAGGGGTGGGGAGATCGCGCGGCCCTTACGCCGTGCGGCCTTCATGGATGTACACCCTGAACAAAACTGCGAACGGTGGAATAATTTCTATCAATTTTTTTACAACTGCGAGGGGTGGAGGGGGGGGGGGGGGGGGTGCACTGAAAAGTTGCGACCGCTGAGAGCGTTCTTTCTCAAAATGGACGGGGCGGAATTAATTTCGGCCCCTCCAGCCCCTTTCGGTAATTAGACATACCAAGCTCAGCTGGCTTTGATTTTTTTATGCCTCTGATCTACAGACTGTATAATCAGATAATTATATCAGTGTAAATCAGTTAAGGTGATGACCACCTGTGACCTGATGACCGCCAACTAACTTACGAGACAGTCGTCACATCAAAGCCACTAGGTCTACATGTAATAAATTAGTAGAACTTATTTCAAAGATAATTAATCTTACCACTAGGCCTAGATTACCCACTGACTTGAAAATGAATACCCTAAGACGAGTCTTGAAACGCGAGGTTCTACCAATGGCAATGTTTACATTCATTTTTACCTCAAATGCACTTCCGGCGGTCTCACTGTATAGCGAAAAGACACTAATCTCGCGAAAAGACAGTCCAAATGCCAATTAACACCGGTTTGAAGCTGTTGAACCGGCTAATTCGATTTGTAATGTCTTTAGTGAAAGATTTAATGAAAAACTGTATTGTTTAATCGGGTTCATATACGTATTTAACAAATATTTCAACACGGACGCCGTTCAGAAAAGACACTAATCTCGCGAAAAGACAGTCCAAATGCCAATTAACACCGGTTTGAAGCTGTTGAACCGGCTAATTCGATTTGTAATGTCTTTACTGAAAGATTTAATGAAAAACTGTATTGTTTAATCGGGTTCATATACGTATTTAACAAATATTTCAACACGGACGCCGTTCAGCGATTGGTACGGCTGCCGCCATGTTGGATACATACTTGCCCGCTGCCTCACTAGATGGCGTAACGCGGCAAATGATGTTACATACATGTTTGCGTTATGAGGTATTTTCGCGAAAAGACGGTTACATCGGCGTAAAAGGGACATGTATCGCTGATAAAAGACACTTAAAGCATTAGTCATATTTTTTTTTTAAAACCAATTAGTTTGTTACATCGAGTTACCTCTAATGACAGTTTAGTTTAGCAAAGGCTTCTCATCAGTTGGCTTGTTACATGATTGGGTCGAAAGGTCTGGAGCGAAAGTTAAATAACAATGTGGTAGAAGTCGGGATAATTGGTGCCGGGGTAATCACTTTGGTCCAGCACTGGCTTCTCATGTTTACTGATTATACTGTTATATTATCTACTGATTATGGGTAGATGAAGCCATGACATGGTTAATAAAGAGAACTACCATTGGCCACCGTATCGTCTATTGGCTTACAACGGGCGAAGCGAGATTAGTGTCTTTTCGCGAAAAGACACGTCTTTTCGCTATACAGTGAGACCCACTTCCGGTAGAGAGCTCAGCGAGTTCTCATCCGAAGCAGCAACTTCCATTTCAACAGGCCATTCGTGCCAAAGTGAATACATCTGTACGCATCTAATTTTTTCATAGCTGTATATACCATGAACCTTCATAAAAATAATCAGATCCCTCCATTAACCAGAATTGCTGTTGTCATCCAAATTGCATTAAACTTAGCTGCTTTCTCGGCAGTAGTGGATCAGTGACGCACCTCTTTGCCGCCAAGCTCTACCGGCAAACTTGACCGCCAGGTGGCATGACATGAATCATTGGTCCCATATCAGTAGCGGTACGGCTCTGAAAATATCAAAATAAGCTAGGAATTATTTTACCAAACTATAAACTATAAACTATACACTTTTACAAATAGACTAAATCACAGACAATGAAAGGCTATATAGTTGCCATGGCATCCTCATGGCTGGTATAAATATAGAGCATGTATTGTTCAAAGCACGTTTGGCGCCAGGGCAACCATCATTTTATCACAGGTGTTTTAGTATTTTGGTGACAGAGCATTTTCTGCCAAACTTACCATTGTTGAAAAAGGAGTGAAAACCTGCTGATATGCCAACTTGTTAAAATTCTCAAACAAACACAGATGGTAAAGGTTATTATTTCCTAGCTCACTCACTTGATGGAGCAACGCTCAGTGAAAAAAAAACGTTCTTGCAGCAATTACCATCGCTGGACCATCATTGGCAAGCCCCCCGCAACCGTGCCACCTATTGCCGGCATTGGCCCAACATCGTTGTGCTATCTGGGATGCATTTCAATGCAAAGATGAATTTTACACTGACAGTACGATTTATACACCTGTGCAAGTTACCTACCTGTATGACTTATAAATGGCTTAAGTCTAAATATTTCTTGAAATGGGTGGATGAGATGAATACAGCAGGGTGACTTATAACGCTGAAATTACAGTACCTATAATGTAGGTTAGTAATAATTTCAGTGATTTTTGTATCCACTATGACACAAATGCACACTGTTCTTACATGCATGGCTTGTTTTGCATGAAGGGATGTATTAAGATCACTACTATATACAATTTCAGAAAGATGGCCCAACCTCAGCGGACTATCCCACAAAGTAAAGAAGCATTGCTGAAATCATATCAGAAAAGATTAAAGGACGACATCAAGTCTATGGTGGACAACTTTGCAGAAATAACAAAATGTGCTAAGGTATGTAGATACATTAGTTTACAATTTAGGTATGTATTTTCATTATTCTCTACAGTTAAAGTTGCATATCGAGCCATTTCCAGCCAATCTAAGCACAGGCGACATATATATATCACAATTTGCAGAAAACTTGATTGTTTTTCGTTCTATAAATTTAGAAATCTAATAAACATCGCCATTTTGGCTGTGATGTGGCACAACTGTCTATCTTGGGATACTGCAGAACTGCTGCTTATAACAAATCATCGTGAAGCACACAAACTGATGCCACGAGTGCATGAGAAATTTTCACTAGACACATATGGAGGGTCTGAAGAGGTCTGGGTGCTTGCGCCCCTGTACCTGGTTAAGAATGCATCAATCTCCGTTAATATTAGAACTAGAGACATCTGGTAAGTTTCAGAGTGTGCTACTTTTTGATGCTTTTTGATTCTGAAAAACACAAAAGATGACCTTGAGCAGTTTTTCTGCGGTTTGACCTATTTAAATTGAAGATATCACTCTGGTGTTCCGAACTGTCATGAAAGTATCCATGACAATAGCTTCTGTGAAATGTGAGATTTTTCGGACACGTCGGATGACGTCATTTTCGGTGTGTTGAAAAACTCAGATTCCGGCTAAATTGGAAAATTCGTCAAAAACTGGGAAAACAAGCTAGAGCAGAGATCTTTGCGGCTAATGGCAGGGAACATACATATCCAAATAACTGGTGACAGAAAATCGTTCTTGTCGTCTTTCGTCCGACCGCATTGTCCTCTGTACGCCTGCTCGTATTTCATGTATCCCTGTTAATAAAGTATAGCATTTTTCGGTCATTACGTCAAGCCATATCTGAAGGGCTGATGCTTCTACGGCTGTGGTGGTCAACTTTTTGGGTTGTGGGGCATAACGTATGCGTCCTATTATTTAGATGTTGTCGTGCGTCATGCCATGACGTCACTATGAAGTGTTGATGTCACGGTTTCAAAAAAGCCATTACTCGGCTATTATACGTCATAGCAACTTTATTTTACGTTATACCTTATATTCAAGGGACGTTACGTTACCCGACGAAATTGTGAAATCGTTTCATGTTCACCTATTTAGGCACTAGGTAATATCACTATAAGTTCTTAAGTAGGTAACATGAAAAGTTAGAAGCCAATGTGTTTCATTTGGTGAGCGTCAGCGACATCATATGTGCCAAATGGCATCGATGTGACAGGAATAGTTGACGTGGTTAAATGGTAAATAATTGCCCTATGGCGCTTAGTTTAGCCGCTAGAGCGCTCACAAGAGGTGCAGCCCCCTTGCTGAGGCTCCCATTATGAGTAAACGGCGATATCGACAGGCACTGCTTCAGGTTGCGATTACTTAATAGCGACGCTAGAGAGTCAGGACTGGTTGCAAAAGACTGGCAAACGTCGAGTTGGGTCAGGAATCCGCATTCGCTTTTAGCCTAGTACGCTTAGTTTCAGCGCTAGAGGGCTCCGTAATTTAGCAATGATGAGTCTGAGAACATGGATTAGGGCGTGAATAAGCACCCGTAGAAAGTCGGAATTTTTTTTTGGACGTATTTACTTAAAATGGCGCCCCCTGAGAAAACAGCCAGCGTTGAACAGCACCCATCAGATTGTGCTCATTCAGCATCCGCATCTTAGGGGGCCAATTTGGGCTAAATTGCGCTTTCAGCGAGCCCAATACAGCTTTCAGTTGACAATTTGGGCTCGAACGCCTTCAGATATCGACTTTCAAATTCATCAAGAGTTGCGGAATGGCCATCTGAATAACAACAACAATACGTTCCAACCTTACTTCCCGTTCCACGAGTGACAGCATTAAAAGCACGGTTTTATCTATAATTATGTTAATATCGGTTTATACAGTGCGCACATGGTTCAAAGTAGTGCCTGCAGCGCCCTTTGAAGGCGCTGTTGAACCCAAATTGGCCGGTGAAAGCCGTAATTATTCCAATTTGCCATTTTGCCATTTTAGCCTAAATGGCCCGTTATATGCTCGCGGTCGCCCATGATGAGTGAATGGGGAAGTCGACTCCGGCCATTTTTCTGGTTAGAATAGCCACCGCTCGCTCAATATGGAAGCTGAAACTTTACAACCGGTGGGAAAAACCAGCAAGAGTATATTTTAGTGTGACGTCACTTCTGTCAGTAACTTCTTGTCTTGTTTGTATTTGGACCTCTTTAGTTTTGGCGGGAAGGAGTTCGATATGCGACTTTAACTTTGTGGGCAGGATAAACGTTAAACGCTTTTGCTAGGCATTCAATGCATCTTCCGCCGAACCTTCCGTGGACCTTCATCGCAACGTTTGCTAGACCTGTGCTAGACCTTCACCATAAAAACAATGGCTGCCAAACTAGGTGTGAAGCTATAACACGATACTATAACTGATATAATCGCTGACAAGGACAGTACATGTGTGTGCATGTGCACCAAGAACGCCACACCAGTGGCCTATATATTGACCAAGATGTGATATTAGTTAATAAATATATCTATATTTCGTTTAAAATGTGATTTTGGTTAAATAAATGCGCAACATAGACGTTGTGATTGATGCAGTACAGGTTTGCAATATCGCCTACGGTGGTAACATAAGGTCTGTTATCTTGGCTTATACCATTTAGGTGGAAGAGGAATCTCAAGTCAACCGTACAACGCAAGCAGAACAAGATGCATATGAGATGGAAGTTCGTGCAGCTAACATTGTAAGTTTTTAAAATCTTTTTTAGTCTAGTTTTTTTAGAGTTTTCGTTATTAATTATACTGTGTTTAAAATATTTGTCCAGGTGGATTTAGTTATTGATTGATCAATATGGGCTAGAAAGTTAATATTTGAAGGGAGGTAAGAAATGTCAGTGGTGAGTTACTTAATGCCATGGTAATTGACTATTTTGTGATAATTCAACTTAGCAGGAATGCCTCGTCGGTGATTATTATATGGAGGGAAGTTCTAAGTGACATGGCGATGTCTTGGCGATTACAGGTGCGTGCCGGGGAGTCACTCATGAAACTTGTCTCCGACATCAAGCAGTTTTTCATCTTGAACGACTTCCGGTCCATCAATGAGACCCACCAGCAGAACAGTCTGATGCTGGGCCGCATGCAGAACGAACTCGACAACAAGTTGCTCAACCTTCGTGATGAAATGGCCGCCGATCTCTTTGAGCTGGAGGAGGAATATTACTCATCCGCCTACAAGTGATTCCCCACCCCACCTCACCGCTTATGCTCAATGTATGAGACTGTCTGTGGTCCCCGTAGTGAAGAGACAGTTCTTGCCTTCATATGGCGTTCTTCATTCTGGGCTATTTGACTAGTCAAGAAATGGTTGGAGTGGGTTCCAGTCCCACCTATGTCTTGCATATTGGTGGAAGCTCTCTCGAAAATACTGACGGGGCGAAGGTTATAAGATTCTTATTGATTGGGTCGCTTCACACAGCGTCATGGCGTCGTCAGTCTATATAACAAGTCCAGCTTCTACAAACTTCTACCCGGCCTGGTCCACCCCACCCCCCCGTAAGAGCCCAGCGATGCCCCCCCCCCCGACTCCGGTTGGTCAGTCGGTTGATCAATAGGATTAATTTGCACAACCGCTTCGACAGACTGACTGACTGTCTTGATTTGTATGTGTTTAGGTGATTTATGTATCTGCATAACTTCTGGTTATTGGTGTATGAATTTTTTTTGGTAATAATAATGTATTGATGATTGCGCCCTAATTGACGTGAAGGACATCTGTTCGGGGCCGCCTCTTATCATTACCTCATGGAATCCATCTCTGCCATCTGGATGTCTTCAGATGTCTCAATGTTATCGCAACATTTTATCGCACTATGGTATTTTATTTACGAAAATAAAGACACCAATTTATTATAAATCTCCAATGCTATCAATCTCGCACGCCTTACCACACCTTCAGATCGCACTGTGACCGCTCACTGCTAGTGTATAGCTTGATACATGGTGAAAACAATAAATATCTCTTTCACATGCAAGGTATTTGTACAAAATGTACGCATTGTTTTTCATATTTTTATTTCGAAAGATCTAGCGTATCCGAATGTGTGGGCAGAATTTTTGTTTGACGGAATATATGTTCAGACTGCTTGTGTGGCGCGATCCTAGGCCGTCGTGACCTCTAGGTTATGTGGTCCAACACTAGAGCGAGGCTCTGGTCCAACACTAGAGCGAGGCTCTGGTCCAACACGAAGTCGGGGCAGCGAGGTTTGTGGTCCAACACTAGGTCGGGGCAGCGATGGTCTGTGATGGTCCCTGTGGTCCAGCTGAGGCCGTTATGACAGCAGCCTACGCTGGTCTTCTCGCAGCTCAGTCTAAGCTTTCATCTAAAAGATGAAATATCACGAGATATCAGTACACGTGGAATGCACAGAGGACTTTTTACTCCAATCCAGATGTAGGCATTCCTAAGCCGTGACGATCATATCACCCTGCGATCAGATAGGGAACTAGTGCTGACTCACTCACGGCTGTCAAACTCCTGCGCTTATGCCGAGTTTATACGTGTGCCGCCGCGATCGCCGTGTCTTGACTGGGGCGATGAATATATGAGGCAGTAACACTTCAGTTTCCAATATATATGAGTGCTTTCATCAACGATGAAATATGGGGTATCGCCCTCCACCCCCCCCCCCCTTATCCCCGGGTCTCTATCCCTTGGATAGGACCACATCACATAATGATGAGTAATATCATTATTGTCCACCATACTTTATCCCATGCCGAGTAATATCATTATTGTCCAGCATACTGTATCACTTGATGAGTAATATCATTATTGTCCAGCATACTGTATCACATGCCGAGTAATATCATTATTGTCTAGCATGCTGTATCACTTGATGAGTAATATCATTATTGTCCAGCATACTGTACCACTTGATGGGTAATATCACTATTGTCCAGCATGCTGTATGACTTGATGAGTAATATCATTATTGTCCAGCATACTGTATCACATGCCGAGTAATATCATTATTGTCTAGCATGCTGTATGACTTGATGAGTAATATCATTATTGTCCAGCATACTGTATCACATGCCGAGTAATATCATTATTGTCTAGCATGCTGTATGACTTGATGAGTAATATCATTATTGTCCAGCATACTGTATCACATGCCGAGTAATATCATTATTGTCTAGCATACTGTATGACTTGATTAGTAATATCATTATTGTCCAGCATACTGTATCACATGCCGAGTAATATTTACCATTGTGATAAACGTTGTGAGTTTGTCCTTCAAATTGCTGTCAGCGCCTTCCTGTGGCTTACCGTCTATCAGCTGCAAGACAAACACGTAGGTGCATCAAATATCACAGCGTGGACGTGTATGCTTAGCTTTTACACGATACACTTAAAAATCTTTCTAATAAAACAAAAATGGAAAATAAAAATGAATTTTGAACAAATATATTTCAACGTAATAGTCTCAATCGGAATGAGCGTTTAACAGAGGACGATTGCGGTTCAGTGAGGTGACGTTGTTAGACGTGACCTCGAGGGACAGCCCCCATTGTCTACTGGTGAGGGATCTCGGTGTGACCTCGGGGGACAGCCCCCATTGTCTACTGGTGAGGGATCTCGGTGTGACCTCGGGGGGACAGCCCCCATTGTCTACTGGTGAGGGATCTCGGCGTGACCTCGAGGGACAGCCCCCATTGTCTACTGGTGAGGGGTCTCGGTGTGACCTCGAGGGACAGCCCCCATTGTCTACTGGTGAGGGATCTCGGTGTGACCTCGGGGGACAGCCCCCATTGTCTACTGGTGAGGGATCTCGGTGTGACCTCGAGGGACAGCCCCCATTGTCTACTGGTGAGGGGTCTCGGTGTGACCTCGGGGGACAGCCCCCATTGTCTACTGGTGAGGGATCTCGGTGTGACCTCGGGGGACAGCCCCCATTGTCTACTGGTGAGGGATCTCGGAGTGACCTGGGGGACAGCCCCCATTTTCTACTGGTGAGGGATCTCGGCGTGACCTCGGGGGACAGCCCCCATTGTCTACTGGTGAGGGGTCTCGGTGTGACCTCGGGGGACAGCCCCCATTGTCTACTGGTGAGGGATATCGGCGTGACCTCGAGGGACAGCCCCCATTGTCTACTGGTGAGGGATCTCGGCGTGACCTCGAGGGACAGCCCCCATTGTCTACTGGTGAGGGGTCTCGGTGTGACCTCGGGGGACAGCCCCCATTGTCTACTGGTGAGGGATCTCGGTGTGACCTGGGGGGACAGCCCCCATTGTCTACTGGTGAGGGATCTCGGCGTGACCTCGAGGGATAGCCCCCATTTTCTACTGGTGAGGGATCTCGGTGTGACCTCGGGGGACAGCCCCCATTGTCTACTGGTGAGGGATCTCGGAGTGACCTCGGGGGACAGCCCCCATTTTCTACTGGTGAGGGATCTCGGCGTGACCTCGGGGGACAGCCCTTATTGTCTACTGGTGAGGGATCTCGGCGTGACCTCGGTGGCCAGCACCCATTGTGTGCTGGTGAGGGATCTCGGTGTGACCTCGGGGGACAGCCCCCATTGTCTACTGGTGAGGGATCTCGGAGTGACCTGGGTGACAGCACCCATTTTCTACTGGTGAGGGATCTCGGCGTGACCTCGGGGGACAGCCCCCATTGTCTACTGGTGAGGGGTCTCGGTGTGACCTCGGGGGACAGCCCCCATTGTCTACTGGTGAGGGGTCTCGGCGTGACCTCGGGGGACAGCCCCCATTGTCTACTGGTGAGGGGTCTCGGAGTGACCTCGGGGGACAGCCCCCATTGTCTACTGGTGAGGGGTCTCGGCGTGACCTCGGGGGACAGCCCCCATTGTCTACTGGTGAGGGGTCTCGGAGTGACCTCGGGGGACAGCCCCCATTTTCTACTGGTGAGGGATCTCGAAGTGACCTCGGGGGACAACCCCCATTTTCTACTGGTGAGGGGGTCAGTGTGACCTCGGGGGACAGCCCTTATTGTCAACTGGTGAGGGATCTCGGAGTGACCTTGGGGGACAGCCCCCATTTTCTACTGGTGAGGGATCTCGGAGTGACCTCCGGGGACAGCCCCCATTTTCTACTGGTGAGGGATCTCGGTGTGACCTCGGGGGACAGCCCCCATTGTCTACTGGTGAGGGGTCTCGGCGTGACCTCGGGGGACAGCCCCCATTGTCTACTGGTGAGGGGTCTCGGAGTGACCTCGGGGGACAGCCCCCATTTTCTACTGGTGAGGGATCTCGAAGTGACCTCGGGGGACAACCCCCATTTTCTACTGGTGAGGGGTCTCGGTGTGACCTCGGGGGGACAGCCCTTATTGTCAACTGGTGAGGGATCTCGGAGTGACCTCGGGGGACAGCCCTTATTGTCTACTGGTGAGGGATCTCGGAGTGACCTTGGGGGACAGCCCCCATTTTCTACTGGTGAGGGATCTCGGAGTGACCTCGGGGGACAGCCCCCATTTTCTACTGGTGAGGGATCTCGGCGTGACCTCGGGGGACAGCCCCCATTGTCTACTGGTGAGGAATCTCGGCGTGACCTCAGGGGACAGCCCCCATTGTCTACTGGTGAGGGATATCGGTGTGACCTCGGGGGACAGCCCCCATTGTCTACTGGTGAGGGATCTCGGCGTGACCTTGGGGGACAGCCCCCATTGTCTACTGGTGAGGGATCTCGGTGTGACCTCGGGGGACAGCCCCCAGTGTCTACTGGTGAGGGATCTCGGTGTGACCTCGGGAGACAGCCCCCATTGTCTATTGGTGAGGGGTCTCGGCGTGACCTCGGGGGACAGCCCCCATTGTCTTCTGGTGAGGGTTCTTGGTGTGACCTCGGGGGACAGCACCCATTGTGTGCTGGTGAGGGATCTCGGCGTGACCTCGGGGGACAGCCCCCCCCCGTTACTACTGGTAAGGGGTATCAGTGAACCGATGCGTTGTTATAGACTTGTGGTTTTAAGTAGGAATTTTTACCTGAAATAATTCTTCGGCATATTTTTGCATAGCTACTTCTTTGGTCATGTCTCCAAGTTTGTTCCACGCGTCCCTTGAGAGAGAAAATGAACACGTTATAATGTTATTGAACACATTGAAGCTTGTAAAGCGCTTAATTACTTAATTTGACACAATCCGCTAAAGCGAGGGAGGGGGGAGGGGGGGGGGAGGGATACCTCCTCTGAGTCGCGAATCCCCAAGAATTAGGGAGAGTACGTACTATCAAGTCTCCAAGATAAGTGAGGACTGCGAAAACTTAGGTGCAAAAAAACAAACTTACTACTTAGGGTATGTGATATCGCGAATATCAAGGAATTCACATTTACTGTCGTTTAACGGATCGTGGTGAATAGGAAAAGGGTGTTCGCGTTGAACCGCGTTTTGTACGGATAGCGATCATGTGTGCTTGTGCTTCCAACTGCCGCTTTGGTATACGTGGGGGAGGAGGTAAGTATTGTAAGCTGTCACACCATAATAATTCTGATCATTATATTGTACAGTGATAATAACACGTTAGCTCAGTCCCGTATGCCTGATGTATGAAGGTATTTATTGATGATCGAAATATTATTATTTTGGTTGAATAAACGCTATTGAATCTTGAATCAACAAAAAATGATGGATGCCAATCGATTAGATCGGAAACGGTAGGGTAGGACCTCCACCACCTCATAACATGAACAAATACTGGAATGCGCTTATTTTGAAATATTGAAAGTGGCTTACTTTGAGATACTGGAAAACGCTTTTTTTTAATAAATACTGGCCCGTATTCTCTATGCATCTTAATCTTAAGTTAAGTTTCAGATTTAATCTTAATTTTCTGGCTGAGTTGTTACTGGCGGGCTAAGTCTGCAACTCATTCTCGAAAGCGTAGCGCCTCACCAGACGGCGCGACTAAATTTGGCCTTGAGTTGTGCTGCCATCTCACGGCTACCGGATAATGACGCTCCATTTTGGAACTCTTCAAGGATGAAGGTAATAATCTACTTTAGCAGACAATAACTATCACAATCAGCTGATTCTGTCAGTGTTTAATAACAGAAGAAGAGGCAGAGGAAACCGGAATAGACAGAAATTAATTGTCATCATCTTATGACAGTAGTAGACAAACGAAAAGAGCTTATTGATGTCGCTGGGTAGCGTTGAGCAGCACATGGTGAGCAGGGTTAGCAAGGGCGGATCCAGAAATTTCTAAAGGGAGGGGTCTACTGGAAATTCCGACCGATGCCGGCGATGAGGCAGGGCGGCGGGGGATGCTCTGAAAAACATTGGGGCGAGGGGGGGGGGAGTCCACGCCTAAGATGGCTTACATTTTGCATTAAAAACTGGCATCTTCCATAAAAAGAGGGGAGCGGACCCCCGTCCCCCACCCCCCCCCCCCCCCCTGGATCCGCCCGTGGGTAGAGCCCGCTGACCGCGCGCATATTGCAGTTCAAACGGTACGATCAAAATCTGGCACAAGAGCATAGACCGAATCAGGGGCGGATCTAGCGACGGGTGGAGGCGGGGGGTGAGGGGGTTGCAATGCCCCCCCCCCCCCCCTCATTGGGAACTATATAGCAAAGTGACATGCTGTAGGTGAAACCCAGTGGCGAATCCAGAAGGGGGGCTTTACCCTAGCGCCCCCCCCCTCTCAAGCAAATGGTGGGGGGGGACCAAAACGTAACTATGAAACGAAAGCACGTAAAAGACCATTGGCCGAATCAGGGGCGGATCAAGCGACGGGTGGGGGCGGGGGGTTCGGGGGGTTGCAATGCCCCCCCCCCCTCTTCATTGGGAACTAGTATTCACTGTGAGATCCGGGCTTCACGACGAAGTATACGGCATAGTAACAGACAGTAGCATAGTTTTGCGGCTGCAAAAGGGGTGCTTTAACCAAGCCCCCCCCCTCCCACCCTTTAAGAAAATGGATGTTCAAGACGAAATTTTGCAATGACAGTTGTCGCGTACTGCGGGAAGAATGCCCTGGTAGGCCTACTGGTAGGCCTACGTCTCGCCTGCGTCTGTGACCCCATGCATGAATGCGGTGCATCTTGTCAAAACTTAAGTCACCTCAACGTTATCTTAAGTTCTTAACGGTTCTCAAATGAGATCTAAGCTTAAGATGTATGCAGAATACGCGTTCGAAAACTTAGATAAAACTTAAACCAAAACTAAGTTTGGCCAAAATCTTAGACTTAAGATGCATACAGAATTGCGGGCCCAGGCTGGACGCTATAACCACTTTTGGTCACATTGCGTCAATGGGAGAAGGAAGGGAGAGTGGAACCATGTCCCCGGGGGTAACTCCCTACTCTTTGCGAAGAAGGACATGGCAATTTTATCCTGCGACCATACAGACATGCGGGCTCGAATCATCAATCCACGTGCCGTTAGGCTTTCTTTTATAAATACTGAACGGAGGTTCCTTTGACAAATACTGAGAAGCGCTTATGTTGACAAATATGTTTAGGGGCTTATTTGGCTAATACTGAAAGCCGATGTTTTGACAAATACTGGTTTCTTTGTTTGGGCTCCCATACTAGAACACTTTTTTTTCTCTTTTTCAAGGATGTTCCATCCAGATGGCAATATTTGATTCCGGAAGATGACTCGATCCTACAATTAATAGGAGTTAAGCCGGGAGTGCACCAGTCCTTTTTGCTATCTTCGCTTGAAAGCCGTCAAAGTAGCCCAACTCTGATATCAGTGCCCCCCCCCCCCCACCCCCCGTGTTTGTACCACGAGCGCTCATCTTCGTTGACCAGGATCATAACGTGTCCGTCAGCACACGGCGGGGGCCTGATCCTAATCAGTACTGCGTCCGTCAGCACACGGCGGGGGCCTGATCATAATCAGTACTGCGTCCGTCAGCACACGGCGGGGGCCTGATCATAATCAGTACTGCGTCCGTCAGCACACGGCGGGGGCCTGATCATAATCAGTACTGCGTCCGTCAGCACACGGCGGGGGCCTGATCATAATCAGTACTGCGTCCGTCAGCTGATGGCGGCCCAGTGTACACATAGGGTCGCCGTGTGCTGTGAGCGCTCGTGCCCCTGGCAATCTTACCACTTCGCCCTGTTGATGACGTCAACCATCCATGGCTGGGCAGTGTCACACTTGCCGCTTGTGGCCTGCTTGTAATACGCGTAGAACTTGAGCCTAACGTCATCTGAAGGCTTCATGGGACCTGTCAACAGACACAAAATGGAGTGAAAAACTAGAGGAAAGCTCAATTCGTTACTTTTTCACTGGACGAAAAGCTGTTTCATATTTGAAAGAAGGAACTCTTATGTCGGTGCGTTCCGTTAGTCTGTCTCTCTGTTTGTAACGTCGAGCATTATCTCTCGAATGCCGTAAGATATCAAAAAGATGCGGAATGGGTCATGTAGGTCAAAGTTCAAGGTCACAGGAATTTTCAAAATTCGCTTAGCCATTGAAAGATAGGACCAAAAAAATCATTCCCACGAGAGGAGCGGCCGGGGCGAGTGGAGCGGTTAGTATATGTGAATCCCTGCCCCCGGCAGTATTACGGTTCAGAAGTCCAGGGCCGTGCAAATATAAGCAGCTTCATCGAGCCGCCATTTGGTATCGGATATCATTGTGGAATGGGGTAAAACGTGCGTTTGTCATTATATTTGTTAAACTAAAAAACGTAACGTTAGTTGAGCATTTTTCATGCAAGAAAGAGTTAGAAACGAATCTATCCACCTGCAATCAGTAACATTCAATAAAATAAATAATAAATTCAAAGGTTACTATGTAAGCTATTTTATTGTTGGCGGTCGGTGTGGCCAACTTGTTGGTGATCGGTTGTTTCAGATATTAGATTAAAAATGTATTGTCCAATCACAGCTCTGAGCTCGTCCATATATACATCTAATCGAAGCCGCCGTTCCTTCTCTTTGTTGTGGACGTTGGTGACGCTGGACGTGCGACAACAACCCGCCCACCTCTCCCTATTCCTTGATTAAACTGTCTTTAGATTGGTTCGGGCCTTCGGACGCCCTCACAACACTCGTGTCATTGCTTATATTCAAAGCAGGATCAATTAAATTTATTTGGTATTTACAAGATATAGATTTAATTATATGGCACTGCTAAAAGGCAGACATTTCAATATGGTCAAGCTTTGCTTGAAACTTTGTATTTATGATATGCAACCTGCCAATAGGTATTGCTTTCCATCCGTCAGTTAAAGAGAATGCCAGCCTGGCCTCTAATGCTGCTTTACCCATTCATATAATATCCAATTGTCTTTCCTCCAAATTCCAGAATTTTGCGTCCGATCTATAGCTCACAATAAAATTTAGAAGTGACCGCCGGGCACGATTTTGCCGCCTACCCAGGCGGCAACCCTTTTTGGAGGTGTGTCCTCGATTGACCAATCAGGAGGCGATACTCTAATTTATTCAAACCGGAAATTGCGCCTATTGTGTGAGCAAAACCAGAGCGCGTGATCATCGCTAACATAAAGAGCTGCGATTCTAACTCCAATCATGGCATTTTTGTGGAGTCAATCGTCGCAAGACGTATATCAATTTGTTTGAATGGTACTTTCCCATGAAACGCTAAGATCATGGTCTACTGCGCGGCTTGGAACTGCCGCTGTTCATCCGTAAATCGCGGCCCTGATCTCGTGATAACATAAGGCGGTGCCACATGAATAGTCACAATACGCGTCACGGCTTCCGGCAAAATGGCGCTCTGCTTGACATTGCTGGGGGCGGGTTGCCTTAATTTTTTTCTCTCTACCAGTCTGCCGAAACTAAGGGTTAACACTCGCCAATTTAAGTTTAAGATGTAAACTTTCGGTGCAGATCGCGATCAAATTAGGTTGGACACCCGCTTTAATAAATTACCTTAACAACAAATCGCTGTTACATATGACTTGTATTTAATCCATCCGCTGATCGTTATCACCATGCGAGGGTGGAGAACATGACACGATTAATTATGATAGTAATCTAGCAATCTTCCTAAATCGAACGATATCTCTTCGGTATGCATATTTCAACGATAGTAAATATACCTAACGTTTTCGTTGTCTAATGTTGAGAGCGCTATAACAATAAATTGATTTACCTGATTCCACGAAAACGTGTCCCGTTTTCTTTGTCCCGGCACCCCCGCCCCCTCATGTGTGTTTTTGTGTCTTTGTCCTGGCACCCCGCCCCCTCATGTGTGTTATTGTGTCTTTGTCCTGGCACCCCCGCCCCCTCATGTGTGTTTTTGTGTCTTTGTCCTGGCACCCCCGCCCCCTCATGTGTGTTATTGTGTCTTTGTCCCGACACCCGCCCCCTCATGTGTGTTATTGTGTCTTTGTCCCGGCACCCCCGCCCCCTCATGTGTGTTATTGTGTCTTTGTCCCGGCACCCCGCCCCCTCATGTGTGTTATTGTGTCTTTGTCCCGGCACCCCCGCCACCTCATGTGTGTTATTGTGTCTTTGTCCCGGCACCCCGCCCCCTCATGTGTGTTATTGTGTCTTTGTCCCGGCACTCCCGCCCCCTCATGTGTGTTATTGTGTCTTTGTCCTGGCACCCCCGCCCCCTCATGTGTGTTATTGTGTCTTTGTCCCGACACCCGCCCCCTCATGTGTGTTATTGTGTCTTTGTCCCGGCACCCCGCCCCCTCATGTGTGTTATTGTGTCTTTGTCCCGACACCCGCCCCCTCATGTGTGTTATTGTGTCTTTGTCCTGGCACCCCGCCCCCTCATGTGTGTTATTGTGTCTTTGTCCCGGCACCCCCACCCCCTCATGTGTGTTATTGTGTCTTTGTCCCGGCACCCGCCCCCTCATGTGTGCTATTGTGTCTTTGTCCTGGCACCCCCGCCCCCTCATGTGTGTTATTGTGTCTTTGTCCCGGCACCCCGCCCCCTCATGTGTGTTATTGTGTCTTTGTCCTGGCACCCCCGCCCCCTCATGTGTGTTATTGTGTCTTTGTCCCGGCACTCCCGCCCCCTCATGTGTGTTATTGTGTCTTTGTCCTGGCACCCCCGCCCCCTCATGTGTGCTATTGTGTCTTTGTCCTGGCACCCCCGCCCCCTCATGTGTGTTATTGTGTCTTTGTCCCGGCACTCCCGCCCCCTCATGTGTGTTATTGTGTCTTTGTCCTGGCACCCCCGCCCCCTCATGTGTGTTATTGTGTCTTTGTCCTGGCACCCCCGCCCCCTCATGTGTGTTATTGTGTCTTTGTCCTGGCACCCCGCCCCCTCATGTGTGTTATTGTGTCTTTGTCCCGGCACCCCCGCCCCCTCATGTGTGTTATTGTGTCTTTGTCCTGGCACCCCGCCCCCTCATGTGTGTTATTGTGTCTTTGTCCCGGCACCCCCGCCCCCTCATGTGTGCTATTATGTCTTTGTCCTGGCACCTCCGCCCCCTCATGTGTGTTATTGTGTCTTTGTCCTGGCACCCCGCCCCCTCATGTGTGTTATTGTGTCTTTGTCCCGGCACCCCCGCCCCCTCATGTGTGTTATTGTGTCTTTGTCCTGGCACCCCGCCCCCTCATGTGTGTTATTGTGTCTTTGTCCCGGCACCCCCGCCCCCTCATGTGTGCTATTGTGTCTTTGTCCCGGCACCCCCGCCCCCTCATGTGTGTTATTATGTCTTTGTCCCGGCACCCCCGCCCCCTCATGTGTGTTATTGTGTCTTTGTCCTGGCACCCCGCCCCCTCATGTGTGTTATTGTGTCTTTGTCCTGGCACCCCCGCCCCCTCATGTGTGTTATTGTATCTTTGTCCTGGCACCCCCGCCCCCTCATGTGTGTTATTGTGTCTTTGTTCCGGCACCCCCGCCCCCTCACGTGTGTTATTGTGTCTTTGTCCCGGCACTCCCGCCCCCTCATGTGTGTTATTGTGTCTTTGTCCCGGCACCCCCGCCCCCTCATGTGTGCTATTATGTCTTTGTCCCGGCACCCCCGCCCCCTCATGTGTGTTATTGTGTCTTTGTCCTGGCACCCCGCCCCCTCATGTGTGTTATTGTGTCTTTGTCCCGGCACCCCGCCCCCTCATGTGTGTTATTGTGTCTTTGTCCCGGCACCCCGCCCCCTCATGTGTGCTATTATGTCTTTGTCCTGGCACCCCCGCCCCCTCATGTGTGTTATTGTATCTTTGTCCTGGCACCCCCGCCCCCTCATGTGTGCTATTGTGTCTTTGTCCTGGCACCCCGCCCCCTCATGTGTGTTATTGTGTCTTTGTCCTGGCACCCCCGCCCCATCATGTGTGTTATTGTGTCTTTGTCCTGGCACCCCCGCCCCCTCATGTGTGTTATTGTATCTTTGTCCTGGCACCCCGCCCCCTCATGTGTGCTATTGTGTCTTTGTCCTGGCACCCCCGCCCCCTCATGTGTGTTATTGTGTCTTTGTCCTGGCACCCCCGCCCCCTCATGTGTGTTATTGTGTCTTTGTCCTGGCACCCCCGCCCCCTCATGTGTGTTATTGTGTCTTTGTCCTGGCACCCCCGCCCCCTCATGTGTGTTATTGTGTCTTTGTCCTGGCACCCCCGCCCCCTCATGTGTGTTATTGTGTCTTTGTCCTGGCACCCCCGCCCCCTCATGTGTGTTATTGTGTCTTTGTCCTGGCACCCCGCCCCCTCATGTGTGTTATTGTGTCTTTGTCCTGGCACCCCCGCCCCCTCATGTGTGCTATTGTGTCTTTGTCCTGGCACCCCCGCCCCCTCATGTGTGTTATTGTGTCTTTGTCCCGGCACCCCCGCCCCCTCATGTGTGTTATTGTGTCTTTGTCCTGGCACCCCGCCCCCTCATGTGTGTTATTGTGTCTTTGTCCCGGCACCCCCGCCCCCTCATGTGTGCTATTATGTCTTTGTCCTGGCACCCCCGCCCCCTCATGTGTGTTATTGTATCTTTGTCCTGGCACCCCGCCCCCTCATGTGTGTTATTGTGTCTTTGTCCCGGCACCTCCGCCCCCTCATGTGTGCGATTGTGTCTTTGTCCTGGCACCCCCGCCCCCTCATGTGTGTTATTGTATCTTTGTCCTGGCACCCCGCCCCCTCATGTGTGTTATTGTGTCTTTGTCCTGGCACCCCGCCCCCTCATGTGTGTTATTGTGTCTTTGTCCTGGCACCCCCGCCCCCTCATGTGTGCTATTGTGTCTTTGTCCTGGCACCCCCGCCCCCTCATGTGTGTTATTGTGTCTTTGTCCTGGCACCCCCGCCCCCTCATGTGTGTTATTGTGTCTTTGTCCTGGCACCCCCGCCCCCTCATGTGTGCGATTGTGTCTTTGTCCTGGCACCCCCGCCCCCTCATGTGTGTTATTGTGTCTTTGTCCTGGCACCCCCGCCCCCTCATGTGTGTTATTGTGTCTTTGTTCTGGCACCCCGCCCCCTCATGTGTGTTATTATGTCTTTGTCCCGGCACCCCCGCCCCCTCATGTGTGCTATTATGTCTTTGTCCTGGCACCCCCGCCCCCTCATGTGTGTTATTATGTCTTTGTCCCGGCACCCCCGCCCCCTCATGTGTGTTATTATGTCTTTGTCCCGGCACCCCCGCCCCCTCATGTGTGTTATTGTGTCTTTGTCCTGGCACCCCGCCCCCTCATGTGTGTTATTGTGTCTTTGTCCTGGCACCCCCGCCCCCTCATGTGTGTTATTATGTCTTTGTCCCGGCACCCCCGCCCCCTCATGTGTGTTATTGTGTCTTTGTCCCGGCACCCCCGCCCCCTCATGTGTGCTATTGTGTCTTTGTCCTGGCACCCCCGCCCCCTCATGTGTGTTATTATGTCTTTGTCCCGGCACCCCCGCCCCCTCATGTGTGTTATTGTGTCTTTGTCCCGGCACCCCCGCCCCCTCATGTGTGTTATTATGTCTTTGTCCCGGCACCCCCGCCCCCTCATGTGTGCTATTATGTCTTTGTCCTGGCACCCCCGCCCCCTCATGTGTGTTATTATGTCTTTGTCCCGGCACCCCCGCCCCCTCATGTGTGTTATTATGTCTTTGTCCCGGCACCCCCGCCCCCTCATGTGTGTTATTGTGTCTTTGTCCTGGCACCCCGCCCCCTCATGTGTGTTATTGTGTCTTTGTCCTGGCACCCCCGCCCCCTCATGTGTGTTATTATGTCTTTGTCCCGGCACCCCCGCCCCCTCATGTGTGTTATTGTGTCTTTGTCCCGGCACCCCCGCCCCCTCATGTGTGTTATTGTGTCTTTGTCCCGGCACCCCCGCCCCCTCATGTGTGTTATTGTGTCTTTGTCCCGGCACCCCCGCCCCCTCATGTGTGTTATTATGTCTTTGTCCCGGCACCCCCGCCCCCTCATGTGTGTTATTGTGTCTTTGTCCCGGCACCCCCGCCCCCTCATGTGTGTTATTGTGTCTTTGTCCCGGCACCCCCGCCCCCTCATGTGTGTTATTGTGTCTTTGTCCCGGCACGCCCGCCCCCTCATGTGTGTTATTGTGTCTTTGTCCTGGCACCCCGCCCCCTCATGTGTGCTATTGTGTCTTTGTCAGATTATCATGTCAATTTAGGAATCGTATCCAGGTTAAAGTGATTAAATTTAGGTTCCTTGGATATACCTGACGTTACTGTAGAGCTGGGCTACGATGCTATTGTGGAGCAGCCCCTAGGCTACAATGTTATCATGGAGCTGTTCCTGGGCTCCAATGTTATCATGGAGCTGTTCCTGGGCTCCAATGTTATTATAGAGCTTTCCCTGGGCTCCAATGTTATTATAGAGCGGTCCCTGGGCTACATTGTTATCATGGAGCTGTCCCGGGGCTACAATGGTATTATAGGACTGCCCCTGGGCTACAATGTTATTATAGAGCTGTTTCTGGGCTACAATGTTATTATGGAGCTTTCCCGGGGCTACAATGTTATTATGGAACTGCCCCTGGGCTACAATGTTATTATAGAGCTGTTTCTGGGCTACAATGTTATTATAGAGCGGTCCCTGGGCTCCAAAGTTATTATAGAACTGCCCCTGGGCTACAATGTTATTACAGAGCTGTTTCTGGGCTACAATGTTATTATAGAACTGCCCCTGGGCTATAATGTTATTATGAAGATAGCCCTAAGCTGCAATGTTATTATGGAGCTGTCCCTGGGCTACAATGTTATAATGGAGCTGTCCATGGGCTACAATGTTATAATGGAGCTGTCCATGGGCTACAATGTTATAATGGAGCTACCCCGAAGCTACAATGTTGTGATAGAGCTGTCCCTAGGATACAATGTTATTATGGAGCTGTCTCTGCGCTACAATGTTATAATGGAGCTACCCCGAAGCTACAATGTTGTGATGGAGCTGTCCCTGGGATACAATGTCATTATGGAGCTGTCCATGGGCTGTAATGTTATTGTGTTAAGTGTAATGCGGGTAAAACTACTACAGTTAGATGTCGCTAATTCTAGTCTTATGCCTCTTCCCCAGTAAGGGGTTTAAATGAGAGATTACTAACTATGGGTCCTTTGATTACATATGAAGCTAGGAACTAACAGAACTTACCTTCCTTGGGCAAGGCATGAACGATCGCCACGGCTGCATCAAACTTCTGTTGAACAGACATGATGGAGAAATCAATAAAAATATATAAATATGAATGAATCTTAATATATGACCTGTTGGTCTAATGCTGCTGCTCCCGACAAGCTAATGACAGGACTGAGACAGAGACGTGGTGGACCAGTATGATGGAGGACCTCAGACTTCGACCAGTTAGACTTTGCTGCATCATGTGACATGGTGAACTGGTTGAGAGGCGCCTCACATTCATATATCAATGTGCGGTTCATATACTAGGACGTGATGAGCATGAGTGTCGCCAAAGGTCGATGTACTCTGAGTGACTGAGAGCTGTAGCAGCCAACCATTAAACACTAATACTGCGTTACAATAAGATTGATAAGATTGATAACATTCATAACGAGTTATGTGTGGAGATGAGTGGTGATGAGTGGTGCTACTCTCCACACGCACCACACGGTGCAGACTGACATCTGTGGATGTTTGTGGTGCGATACGTGGCGCTCGACACTCGCTGCAGGACAGAAGCCCGCCGCTCTCACTTACTTACTCCTAGGCCTGGACACGGTCCGTGGTGTAGAGCCGGACAACACGACCCAGGCCTTTACCCTTCAAGCTATTCAAACAGTTGTTTCCCACCAAAATCATGCCAGGAGCTGAAATTGTAAACATGTTATGGCCTAATGAGGGCAATAACTGTCTAATGTTATCAATAAATTGCATTGCTTGGAGCCCGCTCAATATCCATGAAATGGTGTAACAAACCGGTAAACTACGCAAAATCTGTGACGTGGTGCACATAGCTTCTAACTTTCACATTAACTAAGAAATTTCTCCAACTTCGTTCAAAGCGATAAGGTTTGCACTAAAAGTTTGCAGCACTTTGAAGTTAAACTGCGCTTGGTCTGAGCTGTGTGTGTGGATGCGAGGAACACACTGTCTGGTTGGCATGCTCCCCTGGGCCGGTCGATCAGCATTAGGGCTATAGGCGGTTACTCTGAACCCAGACACATACCCAGGTTATGCGCCTCCTGCCCCCACAGGACCAGCGGAAGCCCCAGTATATCACGGCGCCTTACTGCCTATCGCTGCATACTGAACAGGCCTACCGAACGGACTTCCTTCATCTGCCATTTAAATACGGCATTTTATAGCCGGGCCCTGTGGAGTCTAGTCGTAAGTTGCGACCAGCGATCATACCGTGGTGGCGACCTGTGCAAACTGCATTCGGCTAGATCAGCGACATCCAATGTTTTCAGCAGTTAGCACCTACATACCTAAAATCACCGGTCTGGGGAGGAATCCGGGCCTTAAAGGTCTGCAACGTGCACGTCTGCTGGGGTTCAGGTCGATACTAGGCTGATTTGCAGGGTGTTTTTAGACCGCAGTGTTCGTGAGAGTGCGGCTCTGAGAGAGAGAGAGAGTGTCGCCGGTAAACAACGCGGAATGGTTTAGGTTCGAAATACATAGGCGGATCCAGGGGAGAGGCGGAGGAGGGGGTGGGGGTGGGGTCCCATTTACAAGGGGGAGGGCGGGGGGGTCCCATTTAAAAGGAAGAAGGCTTTAAACGCAAAATTTAGGCCATCTCAGGCGTGGGCCCCCGAAAAACAGCCCCCCCCCCCCACGGCCGTCAAAAATGGTGGACCTTCCGTCGCAAGTTTCCAGTGGACAACCCATTTGTTTAAATTCCTGGAATATAGCGGTGACATGTCTGGGTATTAGGGGCGAGGTATATTCTATTGTCTGTTTCTGGGATGAGGTCGGGTATAAGGAGCGAGGTATATTCTATTGTCTGTCTCTGGGAAGAGGTCGGGTATAAGGGGCGAGGTATGTTCTATTGTCTGTCACTGGGATGAGGTCGGGTATAAGGGGCGAGGTATATTCTATTGTCTGTCTCTGGGATGAGGTCGGGTATAAGAGGCGAGGTATATTCTATTGTCTGTCTCTGGGATGAGGTCGGGTATAAGGAGCGAGGTATATTCTATTGTCTGTCTCTGGGATGAGGTCGGGTATAAGGGGCGAGGTATATTCTATTGTCTGTCTCTGGAATGAGGTCGGGTATAAGGGGCGAGATATATTCTATTGTCTGTCTCTGGAATGAGGTCGGGTATAAGGGGCGAGGTATATTCTATTGTCTGTCTCTGGGATGAGGTCGGGCATAAGGAGCGAGGTATAGTCTATTGTCTGTCTCTGGGATGAGGTCGGGTATAAGAGGCGAGATATATTCTATTGTCTGTCTCTGGAATGAGGTCGGGTATAAGGGGCGAGGTATATTCTATTGTCTGTCTCTGGAATGAGGTCGGGTATAAGGGGCGAGATATATTCTATTGTCTGTCTCTGGAATGAGGTCGGGTATAAGTGGCGAGGTATAGTCTATTGTCTGTCTCTGGGATGAGGTCGGGTATGAGAGGCGAGATATATTCTATTGTCTGTCTCTGGAATGAGGTCGGGTATAAGGGGCGAGGTATATTCTATTGTCTGTCTCTGAGATAAGGTCGGGTATAAGGAGCGAGGTATATTCTATTGTCTGTCTCTGGGATGAGGTCGGGCATAAGGGGCGAGATATATTCTATTGTCTGTCTCTGGGATGAGGTCGGGTATAAGGGGCGAGGTATTTTCTATTGTCTGTCTCTGGGATGAGGTCGGGTATAAGGGGCGAGATATATTCTATTGTCTGTCTCTGGAATGAGGTCGGGTATAAGGGGCGAGGTATAGTCTATTGTCTGTCTCTGGGATGAGGTCGGGCATAAGGGGCGAGGTATAGTCTATTGTCTGTCTCTGGGATGAGATCGGGTATAAGAGGCGAGATATATTCTATTGTCTGTCTCTGGAATGAGGTCGGGTATAAGGGGCGAGGTATATTCTATTGTCTGTCTCTGGGATGAGGTCGGGTATAAGGAGCGAGGTATATTCTATTGTCTGTCTCTGGGATGAGGTCGGGCATCAGGGGCGAGATATATTCTATTGTCTGTCTCTGGGATGAGGTCGGGTATAGGGGGCGAGGTATATTCTATTGTCTGTCTCTGGGATGAGGTCGGGTATAAGGGGCGAGGTATATTCTATTGTCTGTTTCTGGGATGAGGTCGGGTATAAGGGGCGAGGTATATTCTATTGTCTGTTTCTGGGATGAGGTCGGGTATAAGGAGCGAGGTATATTCTATTGTCTGTCTCTTGGATGAGGTCGGGTATAAGGGGCGAGGTATATTCTATTGTCTGTTTCTGGGATGAGGCCGGGTATAAGGAGCGAGGTATAGTCTATTGTCTGTCTCTGGGATGAAGTCGGGTGTAAGGGGCGAGATATATTCTATTGTCTGTCTCTGGAATGAGGTCGGGTATAAGGGGCGAGGTATATTCTATTGTCTGTTTCTGGAATGAGGTCGGGTATAAGGAGCGAGGTATATTCTATTGTCTGTCTCTGGGATGAGGTCGGGCATAAGGGGCGAGATATATTCTATTGTCTGTCTCTGGGATGAGGTCGGGTATAAGGGGCGAGGTATATTCTATTGTCTGTCTCTGGGATGAGGTCGGGTATAAGGAGCGAGGCATATTCTATTGTCTGTCTCTGGGATGAGGTCGGGTATAAGGAGCGAGGTATATTCTATTGTCTGTCCCTGGGATGAGGTCGGGTATAAGGGGCGAGGTATAGTCTATTGTTTGTCTCTGGGATGAGGTCGGGTATAAGGAGCGAGGTATATTCTATTGTCTGTCTCTTGGATGAGGTCGGGTATAAGGGGCGAGGTATATTCTATTGTCTGTTTCTGGGATGAGGTCGGGTATCAGGAGCGAGGTATAGTCTATTGTCTGTCTCTGGGATGAGGTCGGGTATAAGGGGCGAGATATATTCTATTGTCTGTCTCTGGAATGAGGTCGGGTATAAGGGGCGAGGTATATTCTATTGTCTGTCTCTGGTATGAGGTCGGGTATAAGGAGCGAGGTATATTCTATTGTCTGTCTCTGGGATGAAGTCGGGCATAAGGGGCGAGATATATTCTATTGTCTGTCTCTGGGATGAGGTCGGGTATAAGGGGCGAGGTATATTCTATTGTCTGTCTCTGGGATGAGGTCGGGTATAAGAGGCGAGGTATATTCTATTGTCTGTCTCTGGGATGAGGTCGGGTATAAGGAGCGAGGTATATTCTATTGTCTGTCTCTGGGATGAGGTCGGGTATAAGGGGCGAGGTATATTCTATTGTCTGTCTTTGGGATGAGGTCGGGTATAAGGGGCGAGGTATATTCTATTGTCTGTCACTGGGATGAGGTCGGGCATAAGGGGCGAGGTATATTCTATTGTCTGTCTCTGGGATGAGGTCGGGTATAAGGGGCGAGGTATATTCTATTGTCTGTCTCTGGGATGAGGTCGGGTATAAGGGGCGAGATATATTCTATTGTCTGTCTCTGGGATGAGGTCGGGTATAAGGGGCGAGGTATATTCTATTGTCTGTCTCTGGGATGAGGTCGGGTATAAGGGGCGAGGTACATTCTATTGTCTGTCTCTGGGATGAGGTCGGGCATAAGGGGCGAGGTAAATTCTATTTTCTGTCTCTGGGATGAGGTCGGGTATAAGGGGCGAGATATATTCTATTGTCTGTTTCTGGGATGAGGTCGGGTATAAGGGGCGAGGTATATTCTATTGTCTGTCTCTGGGATGAGGTCGGGTATAAGGGGCGAGGTATATTCTATTGTCTGTCACTGGGATGAGGTCGGGCATAAGGGGCGAGGTATATTCTATTGTCTGTCTCTGGGATGAGGTCGGGTATAATGGGCGCGATATATTCTATTGTCTGTCTCTGGGATGAGGTCGGGTATAAGGGGCGAGGTATATTCTATTGTCTGTCTCTGGGATGAGGTCGGGTATAAGGGGCGAGGTATATTCTATTGTCTGTCTCTGGGATGAGGTCGGGTATAAGGGGCGAGGTACATTCTATTGTCTGTCTCTGGGATGAGGTCGGGCATAAGGGGCGAGGTACATTCTATTGTCTGTCTCTGGGATGAGGTCGGGCATAAGGGGCGAGGTAAATTCTATTGTCTGTCTCTGGGATGAGGTCGGGTATAAGGGGCGAGGTATATTCTATTGTCTGTCTCTGGGATGAGGTCGGGTATACAGGGCGAGGTATATTCTATTGTCTGTCCATGGGATGAGGTCGGGTATAAGGGGCGAGGTATATTCTATTGTCTGTCCATGGGATGAGGTCGGGTATAAGGGGCGAGGTATATTCTATTGTCTGTCACTGGGATGAGGTCGGGCATAAGGGGCGAGGTATATTCTATTGTCTGTCTCTGGGATGAGGTCGGGTATAAGGGGCGAGATATATTCTATTGTCTGTCTCTGGGATGAGGTCGGGTATAAGGGGCGAGGTATATTCTATTGTCTGTCTCTGGGATGAGGTCGGGTATAAGGGGCGAGATATATTCTATTGTCTGTCTCTGGGATGAGGTCGGGTATAAGGGGCGAGGTATATTCTATTGTCTGTCTCTGGGATGAGGTCGGGTATAAGGGGCGAGGTACATTCTATTGTCTGTCTCTGGGATGAGGTCGGGCATAAGGGGCGAGGTACATTCTATTGTCTGTCTCTTGGATGAGGTCGGGCATAAGGGGCGAGGTATAGTCTATTGTCTGTCTCTTGGATGAGGTCGGGCATAAGGGGCGAGGTATAGTCTATTGTCTGTCTCTGGGATGAGGTCAGGTATAAGGGGCGAGGTATATTCTATTGTCTGTCACTGGGATGAGGTCGGGCATAAGGGGCGAGGTGTATTCTATTGTCTGTCTCTGGGATGAGGTCGGGTATACGGGGCGAGATATATTCTATTGTCTGTCTCTGGGATGAGGTCGGGTGTAAGGGGCGAGGTAAATTCTATTGTCTGTCTCTGGGATGAGGTCGGGTATAAGGAGCGAGGTATATTCTATTGTCTGTCTCTGGGATGAGGTCGGGTATAAGGGGCGAGGTATATTCTATTGTCTGTCCATGGGATGAGGTCGGGTATAAGGGGCGAGGTATATTCTATTGTCTGTCCATGGGATGAGGTCGGGCATAAGGGGCGAGGTATATTCTATTGTCTGTCTCTGGGATGAGGTCGGGTATAAGGGGCGAGATATATTCTATTGTCTGTCTCTGGGATGAGGTCGGGTATAAGGAGCGAGGTATATTCTATTGTCTGTCTCGGGGATGAGGTCGGGTATAAGGGGCGAGGTATATTCTATTGTCTGTCTCTGGGATGAGGTCGGGCATAAGGGACGAGGTATTTTGTATTGTCTGTCTCTTGGATGAGGTCGGGCATAAGGGGCGAGGTATAGTCTATTGTCTGTCTCTTGGATGAGGTCGGGCATAAGGGGCGAGGTATAGTCTATTGTCTGTCTCTGGGATGAGGTCAGGTATAAGGGGCGAGGTATATTCTATTGTCTGTCACTGGGATGAGGTCGGGCATAAGGGGCGAGGTATATTCTATTGTCTGTCTCTGGGATGAGGTCGGGTATAAGGGGCGAGATATATTCTATTGTCTGTCTCTGGGATGAGGTCGGGTATAAGGGGCGAGGTATATTCTATTGTCTGTCTCTGGGATGAGGTCGGGTATAAGGGGCGAGGTATATTCTATTGTCTGTCTCTGGGATGAGGTCGGGCATAAGGGACGAGGTATTTTGTATTGTCTGTCTCTTGGATGAGGTCGGGCATAAGGGGCGAGGTATAGTCTATTGTCTGTCTCTTGGATGAGGTCGGGCATAAGGGGCGAGGTATAGTCTATTGTCTGTCTCTTGGATGAGGTCGGGCATAAGGGGCGAGGCATAGTCTATTGTCTGTCTCTGGGATGAGGTCGGGTATAAGAAGCGAGGTATATTCTCTCGTCGTGAGGCGTGTGTAGCGACGGCAGTGACGCCAGGGTCTCATGGTGTCATACACTGTACACACGATGGGGTGTTGTGCGCGGTGGCGTGGTCTAGCCAGCGCATTGTGAGCGGTGGCGTGGTCTAGCGAGAGAATTGTGCGCGGTGGCGTGGTCTAGCGAGAGAATTGGGCACGGTGGTGTATTCTAGCAAGAGAATTGTGCACGGTGGCGTGGTCTAAGGAGAGACTTGTGCACGGTGGCGTGGTCTAGCCAGCGAATTGTGAGCGGTGGCGTGGTCTAGCGAGAGAATTGTGAGCGGTGGCGTGGTCTAGCGAGAGTATTGTGCGCGGTGGCGTGGTCTAGCGAGAGAATTGTGAGCGGTGGCGTGGTCTAGCGAGATAATTGTGCTCGGTGGCGTGGTCTAAGGAGAGAATTGTGCACGGTGGCGCGGTCTAAGGAGAGAATTGTGCACGGTGGCGTGGTCTAAGGAGAGAATTGTGCACGGTGGCGCGGTCTAAGGAGAGAATTGTGCGCGGTGGCGCGGTCTAAGGAGAGAATTGTGCTCGGTGGCGTGGTCTAGCGAGAGTATTGTGCGCGGTGGCGTGGTCTAGCGAGAGAATTGTGAGCGGTGGCGTGGTCTAGCGAGATAATTGTGCTCGGTGGCGTGGTCTAAGGAGAGAATTGTGCACGGTGGCGCGGTCTAAGGAGAGAATTGTGCTCGGTGGCGTGGTCTAAGGAGAGAATTGTGCACGGTGGCGCGGTCTAAGGAGAGAATTGTGCGCGGTGGCGTGGTCTAGCGAGAGAATTGTGCGCGGTGGCGTGGTCTAGCGAGAGAATTGGGCACGGTGGTGTATTCTAGCAAGAGAATTGTGCACGGTGGCGTGGTCTAAGGAGAGACTTGTGCACGGTGGCGTGGTCTAGCCAGCGAATTGTGAGCGGTGGCGTGGTCTAGCGAGAGAATTGTGAGCGGTGGCGTGGTCTAGCGAGATAATTGTGCTCGGTGGCGTGGTCTAAGGAGAGAATTGTGCACGGTGGCGCGGTCTAAGGAGAGAGTTGTGCACGGTGGCGTGGTCTAAGGAGAGAATTGTGCACGGTGGCGCGGTCGAAGGAGAGAATTGTGCGCGGTGGCGCGGTCTAAGGAGAGAATTGTGCTCGGTGGCGTGGTCTAGCGAGAGTATTGTGCGCGGTGGCGTGGTCTAGCGAGAGAATTGTGAGCGGTGGCGTGGTCTAGCGAGATAATTGTGCTCGGTGGCGTGGTCTAAGGAGAGAATTGTGCACGGTGGCGCGGTCTAAGGAGAGAATTGTGCACGGTGGCGCGGTCTAAGGAGAGAATTGTGCTCGGTGGCGTGGTCTAGCGAGAGTATTGTGCGCGGTGGCGTGGTCTAGCGAGAGAATTGTGAGCGGTGGCGTGGTCTAGCGAGATAATTGTGCTCGGTGGCGTGGTCTAAGGAGAGAATTGTGCACGGTGGCGCGGTCTAAGGAGAGAATTGTGCTCGGTGGCGTGGTCTAAGGAGAGAATTGTGCACGGTGGCGCGGTCTAAGGAGAGAATTGTGCGCGGTGGCGTGGTCTAGCGAGAGTATTGTGCGCGGTGGCGTGGTCTAGCGAGAGAATTGTGAGCGGTGGCGTGGTCTAGCGAGATAATTGTGCTCGGTGGCGTGGTCTAAGGAGAGAATTGTGCACGGTGGCGCGGTCTAAGGAGAGAATTGTGCACGGTGGCGTGGTCTAGCGGGAGAATTGTGCGCGGTGGCGTAGTCTAGCGGGAGAATTGTGCGCGGTGGCGTGGTCTAGCGAGAGTATTGTGCGCGGTGGCGTGGTCTGGTCAGAGTCGTGCCTGCGACAGAAGCTGTGGATCAATTCTCGTCCCCTGAAGTTAATTAAAGCCCAGCAGGTTCTCTTTGCCGATCGCTTAAAGGGCTTCCAGGAAAATGCCCGTAAACAAGGTTTGGTCAGTGTGTACGGTGACGCTAGGTAGCCCTAGCCATATCTGCATTTATTTAGTCTTTGAACGAAGCTCGCCATGCCAGCTAAGTAACTCCATGCAGTCGACCCACTAGGGAAGTGATTAAACGACCACTTAATTTGATTTCCACCGTCTCGCCTGGACAATGCAAGTCTGTGAGAGTGGCGGGCGGGCCGGTAACGCGGGTCTGTAGAATACAAGTCTGTGAGGGTGGCTGGCGGGCCGGTAACGCGGGTCTGTACAATACAAGTCTGTGAGGGTGGCGGGCGGGCCGGTAACGCGGGTCTGTACAATACAAGTCTGTGAGGGTGGCGGGCGGGCCGGTAACGCGGGTCTGTACAATACAAGTCTGTGAGGGTGGCGGGTGGGCCGGTAACGCGGGTCTGTACAATACAAGTCTGTGAGAGTGGCGGGCGGGCCGGTAACGCGGGTCTGTACAATACAAGTCTGTGAGGGTGGCGGGCGGGCCGGTAATGCGGGTCTGTACAATACAAGTCTGTGAGGGTGGCGGGCGGGCCGGTAACGCGGGTCTCCACAATACAAGTCTGTGAGGGTTGCGGGCAGGGCCGGTAACGCGGGTTTGTACAATACAAGTCTGTGAGGGTGGCGGGTGGGCCGGTAACGCGGGTCTGTACAATACAAGTCTGTGAGGGTGGCGGGCGGGCCGGTAACGCAGGTCTGTACAATACAAGTCTGTGAGGGTGGCTGGCGGGCCGGTAACGCGGGTCTGTACAATACAAGTCTGTGAGGGTGGCGGGCGGGCCGGTAACGCAGGTCTGTACAATACAAGTCTGTGAGGGTGGCTGGCGGGCCGGTAACGCGGGTCTGTACAATACAAGTCTGTGAGGGTGGCGGGTGGGCCGGTAACGAGTGTCTGTACAATAAAAGCCTGTGAGGGTGGCGGGCGGGCCGGTAACGCGGGTCTGTACAATACAAGTCTGTGAGAGTGGCGGGCGGGCCGGTAACGCGGGTCTGTACAATACAAGTCTGTGAGGGTGGCGGGTGGGCCGGTAACGAGTGTCTGTACAATACAAGCCTGTGAGGGTGGCGGGCGGGCCGGTAACGCAGGTCTGTACAATACAAGTCTGTGAGGGTGGCGGGCGGGCCGGTAACGCGGGTCTGTACAATACAAGTCTGTGAGGGTGGCGGGTGGGCCGGTAACGAGTGTCTGTACAATACAAGCCTGTGAGGGTGGCGGGCGGGCCGGTAACGCAGGTCTGTACAATACAAGTCTGTGAGGGTGGCGGGCGGGCCGGTAACGCGGGTCTGTACAATACAAGTCTGTGAGGGTGGCGGGCGGGCCGGTAACGCAGGTCTGTACAATACAAGTCTGTGAGGGTGGCGGGCGGGCCGGTAATGCGGGTCTGTACAATACAAGTCTGTGAGGGTGGCGGGTGGGCCGGTAACGAGTGTCTGTACAATACAAGTCTGTGAGGGTGGCGGGCGGGCCGGTAACGCGGGTCTGTACAATACAAGTCTGTGAGGGTGGCGGGCGGGCCGGTAACGCGGGTCTGTACAATACAAGTCTGTGAGGGTGGCTGGCGGGCCGGTAACGCGGGTCTGTACAATACAAGTCTGTGAGGGTGGCGGGCGGGCCGGTAACGCAGGTCTTACAATACAAGTCTGTGAGGGTGGCGGGCGGGCCGGTAACGCGGGTCTGTACAATACAAGTCTGTGAGGGTGGCGGGTGGGCCGGTAACGAGTGTCTGTACAATACAAGTCTGTGAGGGTGGCGGGCGGGCCGGTAACGCGGGTCTGTACAATACAAGTCTGTGAGGGTGGCGGGCGGGCCGGTAACGCGGGTCTGTACAATACGAGTCTGTGAGGGTGGCTGGCGGGCCGGTAACGCGGGTCTGTACAATACAAGTCTGTGAGGGTGGCATGCGGGCCGGTAACGCGGGTCTGTACAATACAAGTCTGTGAGGGTGGCTGGCGGGCCGGTAACGCGGGTCTGTACAATACAAGTCTGTGAGAGTGGCGGGCGGGCCGGTAACGCGGGTCTGTACAATACAAGTCTGTGAGGGTGGCTGGCGGGCCGGTAACGCGGGTCTGTACAATACAAGTCTGTGAGGGTGGCTGGCGGGCCGGTAATGCGGGTCTGTACAATACAAGTCTGTGAGAGTGGCGGGCGGGCCGGTAACGCGGGTCTGTACAATACAAGTCTGTGAGGGTGGCGGGCGGGCCGGTAACGCGGGTCTGTACAATACAAGTCTGTGAGGGTGGCTGGCGGGCCGGTAACGCGGGTCTGTACAATACAAGTCTGTGAGAGTGGCGGGCGGGCCGGTAACGCGGGTCTGTACAATACAAGTCTGTGAGGGTGGCGGGCGGGCCGGTAACGCGGGTCTGTACAATACAAGTCTGTGAGAGTGGCGGGCGGGCCGGTAACGCGGGTCTGTACAATACAAGTCTGTGAGGGTGGCGGGCGGGCCGGTAACGCGGGTCTGTACAATACAAGTCTGTGAGGGTGGCTGGCGGGCCGGTAACGCGGGTCTGTACAATACAAGTCTGTGAGGGTGGCGGGCGGGCCGGTAACGCGGGTCTGTACAATACAAGTCTGTGAGGGTGGCGGGTGGGCCGGTAACGAGTGTCTGTACAATACAAGCCTGTGAGGGTGTCAGGCAGGGGCGGGCAGGCCGGTAACGAGTGTCTGTACTTCTCGGTCGTCACTGGCGGCATCCTAACGGTCACACTGATCTTCGAAACTTTTGTAAACGCCTCTCGTATGGTGCATTTTGCCGTCGTTGATCACAAATTGAATAGGTAAAGATATCCTTATTATGACGAAAATGTTCGTCATATGTCAATCGGACGTGTTTGTTAGTTGGTTTGTATGTCTGTTTCACACGAAAATGGGAAGTATCCTTTCGTTTTAACAGCTTTACACATCGGTTTGCAGTCTTTTGCACCTGATAGCTATTCACTAGGGCTACAACATACTTTTCACGCATGTCAAAAAGGTCAAAGGTCAAGGTCACATCGATTTTTTGAGAAAAAAAACTAGGAACGCATTTGGCTCCGTAAATATTGAAGCAAGAGATCTCTGGTAAGATTTTGGATAGTGTTCACTTTTTGACGCGTCATTCGCATTTGCGAACCAACTGAGGTTATAGCTTTTTGGGAAAACACACCAAATGACCTCAGTCAGTTTTTCCGCGTTTTAACATATTTAACATGAAGCTGTCGGTTGGATGTTCTAATATGTCATAAAAATAAGAATTGAGATGAATTCTGTGGACTTGTAGATTGTTCTGATGCGTCATGTAACGTCACAATGACGTCAGTTTGGGTACATAAAATCGGAGAAAATCATAAAAATGCACACGCGGTGTCATGTTGTAGGCATCCCTCGTATGACTGGATAATACAAACAATACGTCCGTATCTTACTTCTGGTTCCAGGTGTGACGGTAATTCTCTGTGTGACTTCCCATGTTAAAACCGTCTATATCTCATGCTGGGAAAATGTTTTGTCGCGTATTTAACAAGTGCCGCCGTCGAACACTACCAGGATGTTTTCCTTGGTTAAACATTGAACCCAGTATCCACAGAGTAGACCATATAGAATTCGAGTAAGGAATGACGCAACATAATTTTTTTTCGAAATTTGCCCAATGATGAAAGATACAGATTATTGGTGCTAGCAGGGGCTCTCACGAACGTTCTATTTAAGCCATCACTCTATGCTTGCAACTATAGATATATACTACTTAGCTGAGCCACCAACTGTAACTGTAACACAATGCATCATCCTGTATGTATTGCACAGGGAAATAATGCGTCACCCCGCTATGTACAGCACAGGGAAATATTGCGTCATCCTATATGTACAGCCCAGGGAAACAATGTATCATCATGTAAGTACAGCACAGGGAAATAATGCGTCATCCTGTATGTACAGCACAGGGAGACAATGCAAAATCCTGTATGTACAGCACAGGGAAACAATGTATCATCCTGTATGTACAGCACAGGGAAACAATGTATCATCCTGTATGTACAGCACAGGGAAACAATGCGTCATCCTGTATGTACAGCACAGGGAAACAATGCATCATCCTGTATGTACAGCACAGGGAAACAATGCATCATCCTGTATGTACAACACAGGGAAACAATGTATCATCCTGTATGTACAGCACAGGGAAACAATGTATCATCCTGTATGTACAGCACAGGGAAACAATGCGTCATCCTGTATGTACAGCACAGGGAAACAATGTATCATCCTGTATGTACAGCACAGGGAAACAATGTATCATCCTGTATGTACAGCACAGGGAAACAATGCATCATCCTGTATGTACAGCACAGGGAAACAATGCATCATCCTGTATGTACAGCACAAGGAAACAATGCATCATCCTGTATGTACAGCACAGGGAAAGAATGCATCATCCTGTATGTACAGCACAGGGAAAACAATGTATCACCCTGTATGTACAGCACAGGGAAACAATGCATCATCCTGTATGTACAGCACAGGGAGACAATGCATCACCCTGTATGTACAGCACAGGGAAACAATGTATCATTCTGTATGTACAGCACAGGGAAACAATGTATCATCCTGTATGTACAGCACAGGGAAACAATGTATCATCCTGCATGTACAGCACAGGGAAACAATGTATCATCCTGTATGTACAGCACAGGGAAACAATGCATCATCCTGTATGTACAGCACAGGGAAACAATGCTTCATCCTGTATGTACAGCACAGGGAAACAATGCATCATCCTGTATGTACAGCACAGGGAAACAATGTATCATCCTGTATGTACAGCACAGAGAAAACAATGCATCATCCTGTATGTACAGCACAGGGAAACAATGCATCATCCTGTATGTACAGCACAGGGAAACAATGTATCATCATGTATGTACAGCACAGGGAAACAATGTATCATCCTGTATGTACAGCACAGGGAGACAATGCGTCATCCTGTATGTACAGCACAGGGAAACAATGTATCATCCTGTATGTACAGCACACGGAAACAATGTATCATCCTGTATGTACAGCACAGGGAGACATTGCGTCATCCTGTATGTACAGCACACGGAAACAATGTATCATCATGTATGTACAGCACAGGGAGACAATGCATCATCCTGTATGTACAGCACAGGTAAACAATGCATCATCCTGTATGTACAGCACAGGGAAACAATGTATCATCATGTATGTACAACACAGGGAAACAATGTATCATCATGTATGTACAGCACAGGGAAACAATGTATCATCCTGTATGTACAGCACAGGGAGACAATGCATCATCCTGTATGTACAGCACAGGTAAACAATGCATCATCCTGTATGTACAGCACACGGAAACAATGCATCATCCTGTATGTACAGCACAGGGAAACAATGTATCATCATGTATGTACAACACAGGGAAACAATGTATCATCCTGTATGTACAGCACAGGGAAACAATGTATCATCCTGTATGTACAGCACAGGGAAACAATGTATCATCCTGTATGTACAGCACAGGGAATCAATGCATCATCCTGTATGTACAGCACAGGGAAACAATGCATCATCCTGTATGTACAGCACAGGGAAACAATGCATCATCCTGTATGTACAGCACAAGGAAACAATGCATCATCCTGTATGTACAGCACAGGGAAAGAATGCATCATCCTGTATGTACAGCACAGGGAAAACAATGTATCACCCTGTATGTACAGCACAGGGAAACAATGCATCATCCTGTATGTACAGCACAGGGAGACAATGCATCACCCTGTATGTACAGCACAGGGAAACAATGTATCATCCTGTATGTACAGCACAGGGAAACAATGTATCATCCTGTATGTACAGCACAGGGAAACAATGTATCATCCTGCATGTACAGCACAGGGAAACAATGTATCATCCTGTATGTACAGCACAGGGAAACAATGCATCATCCTGTATGTACAGCACAGGGAAACAATGCTTCATCCTGTATGTACAGCACAGGGAAACAATGCATCATCCTGTATGTACAGCACAGGGAAACAATGTATCATCCTGTATGTACAGCACAGAGAAAACAATGCATCATCCTGTATGTACAGCACAGGGAAACAATGCATCATCCTGTATGTACAGCACAGGGAAACAATGTATCATCATGTATGTACAGCACACGGAAACAATGTATCATCCTGTATGTACAGCACAGGGAGACAATGCGTCATCCTGTATGTACAGCACAGGGAAACAATGTATCATCCTGTATGTACAGCACACGGAAACAATGTATCATCCTGTATGTACAGCACAGGGAAACATTGCGTCATCCTGTATGTACAGCACACGGAAACAATGTATCATCATGTATGTACAGCACAGGGAGACAATGCATTATCCTGTATGTACAGCACAGGTAAACAATGCATCATCCTGTATGTACAGCACAGGGAAACAATGTATCATCATGTATGTACAACACAGGGAAACAATGTATCATCATGTATGTACAGCACAGGGAAACAATGTATCATCCTGTATGTACAGCACAGGGAGACAATGCATCATCCTGTATGTACAGCACAGGTAAACAATGCATCATCCTGTATGTACAGCACACGGAAACAATGCATCATCCTGTATGTACAGCACAAGGAAAGAATGCATCATCCTGTATGTACAGCACAAGGAAACAATGCATCATCCTGTATGTACAGCACAGGGAAACAATGTATCATCCTGTATGTACAGCACAGGGAAACAATGTATCATCCTGTATGTACAGCACAGGGAAACAATGCATCATCCTGTATGTACAGCACAGGGAAACAATGTATCATCATGTATGTACAGCACAGGGAAACAATGTATCATCCTGTATGTACAACACAGGGAAACAATGTATCATCATGTATGTACAGCACAGGGAAACAATGTATCATCCTGTATGTACAGCACACGGAAGCAATGCATCATCCTGTATGTACAGCACAGGGAAACAATGCATCATCCTGTATGTACAGCACAGGGAAACAATGCATCATCCTGTATGTACAGCACAGGGAAACAATGTATCATCATGTATGTACAGCACAGGGAAACAATGTATCATCCTGTATGTACAGCACACGGAAACAATGCATCATCCTGTATGTACAGCACACGGAAACAATGCATTATCCTGTATGTACAGCACACGGAAACAATGTATCATCATGTATGTACAGCACAGGGAAACAATGCATCACCCTGCTATGTACAGTCCAGGGAAACAATGCGTCATGCTGTATGTACAGCACATGGAAACACTGCATCATCCTTATGCACAGCACATGGAAACATGTCGAAGAGCTCGAAATACGTACGCAGATCCTGCATATAAAGTATATATATATATATGTATATATACATTGTATGCATACATGATAACAATGCTCTTCCATTGAAGGATGGCTATAAAATATAAGTATATATAGATGTTAAATTTCCTTGTTAGCAAACCCGTAACAGAAATTATGATGGGGCACGAAATCTGTGAACACATATATGAGAAAAATGTAAATACTCTCAAATTTCAATTGAATATGGATACACGTCTGCATAGTGGCAGTAGACCAATAGCAGACGAATAGTGGACCAGTAGTCACTAACATATAGTGGTGTGTAGTTCCCATTCTCCAGCAACCCATGAACCATCGCCCAAAGACTGCGCTGGAATCATCGGCTAAATATTCCAGACGAAAACATTTGCACAAGCCATGGCAGTAAATCTGGCTCTTGTTGTATCGATGACGTGACATCGGATATGTTGCAAGTGTCACAGTCCGTTACCGCTATAAAATAGCCATAAATATGTTATATGGTAGCAAGATAGACATCTATACTAACTGACAAAATAAAAGCAGTTTTCCGTAATGTAGAGGGCTTGAAGCAAACCTCCTATGGTTTGTACACCGTTATTGCGTCATCTGTATTTACCCTTGTTTAAGTGTTAAGCATCTGGTATGAGTTCATGAAACATATTCTCATGTGTTTCCGCTATTCGCCTGGTATACAGGCATTAAGCCCACACCACAGTCATTCTAGCTATCACAAACTAAAGTTAGTAATTTTATGGCGTCAACACAATAAAGATAGAGATTATAGACTTGTAATTTCTTCCTTATTAGTCAAGCAGAATGCGTCCCTAAAACCCTGTCGAAAGTCGGTGGAAAAGCAGTTATATATAAGCGGATTGAGAAGTGAGTTTGTGAACACAAGGCAGTGCCAAACAATGAGCAGGACGCTGACGCCAACCGACTCCGGGATCTGTCCGTAGTATCCAACCAGCAGGTGGATCTGGAGCGGCAGCCAGCACACAGCAAACACGGCCACCACCAGCACCGCGATCAGAGTGACGTGGCGCTGACGCTCCTCGCCCCCTGGCGACTGATGCAGCGCCTCCTGGCGAGTGCGGCGGAGGTGGCAGAGCAGCATGAGGTAGAGGGTGGCGATGGCGGCCAGGGGCAGGGCGTAGGCGAAGACGAAGAAGCTGGCGAAGAGCTGCTGCCCCTCAGTGCGGCCCTCGATGATGCACTCGGTGCGGTTGGTGTCTGCGTGGTAGGACACGCCGTGGACCACCAGGATGGGGATCTTGCCCAGCAGGAAGCCCACCCAGATGGCCATGATGAGGAGGACCACGTTGCGCTGGGAGTGGATGAAGCGGGCGCGCGGGCCATGCACCACCGTCACGTAGCGCACCACCGACACCGCCACCAGCGTGTACACCGTCACGTAACACGTCACGTACAGCAGGTACTGGGTCACGCGACACAGCGCGTCCCCTAGCGGCCATTCCGTCATGGCGTAGTGCACAGTGGAGAATGATCCGCACACCAACAGGAAGGACACATCGGCCACGGCCAGATTCAGAAGCAGCAAGTTGGTCACGGTCCGCAACTTCCGGTTGGCCAGGATGACGTATATCACTAGGATGTTGCCTAGCAACCCTAGTAAAACCATAACAGCAAACACTGTTGGCACCGTGAACCGGTAGATCTGTAAAATACACGCCGCTTCGTCCCACTCTTCCGCTGTATTGGCTTTGATTTCTCCGCCATCTTGCGCAGTCTGGAGCTGGTCCGCGCTGCCGTTGAACGATAGACCGCCGGGCGCCATTGTCATTGTGCGACTCAGCCGCCGCGGGAACAGACTTATGTAGCCAATGAGGCGCCCGTCCATTCACTGCCCGTAAAACACGTGTCGTCCTCGCTGCAAACCTGTTGTCCCTCTGCTCTCGCAAAACGCCATCAGATCAGTCACCGAGGTGCCGCTAACAGCTAATCACTTCCTGCCCGCAACATTTGACGCCTAGTTACGGGTAGCGTTGCCAGATGGTTATCACTTTAAAGGTGTTCTGTAATTACAGTGAGATACCAGTGTCCGGAAGATATATGGCCCGCCACTCCCGAGGACCCCGCCACTTGGTATTGCCTGCCAAAGAAAAGTTACATTGAAGCAGAGAAATATAATGCGTTCTTGTCGTTCCTTTATTTTTGACTGTAAAAGGCACTTCTTTGGCCACGTCACAGATGACGTGGGCAACATTTGCCCTTTCCGGCCTTGGGTATGACAATCATTACTTCACAGCATAACCAGAAGACGAGCGACAAAATGCAAACTGCTTGTTTTTGTTGACAAATGGGATTCAGGGGCGGTTCCAGACTTGAATTTTGCGACTACAGCTGTCGATCCAATCATAGCAAAGTAATTACCAATGACGATAATTATAATGATAAATAAATCATAATTATAATGATAAAAAAAACCTAATTATAATGATAAATAATACATTATTATAATAACCATAACATAATAATAGTATAATACATGATTAAGTATTATCAATGAATCAATACATTAATTAATTGTTCATCATGCAGGTTGATCTAGAGTGCAAGACGCATAGCTTTGTATAATATTTTTAGAATATTTGTACGGGGATCAACATGCGCCCGTGGTACATATCATAACCTTAACAGCCCGATTTGGTGACGGGGCCCGCCAGTTTCCCCATAAAGTGTTCAAACTTACGTCGTCCGTAAGATAGTATGCGACATTGTAAAAACTTATGGTGAGATATTTTTAAATATAACATGACTAATTTTGGTGGGGATGTGAGGCTGAATACCGCCACACTTCTTAACGCAACAAACCCTAATGCAACGTCGCTAATGCGTCGTCGCTTTGGTGACTTCAGGTTATTGCGCCACTTGCCACCTTGCCACACCAAGCCCTCTTACGGTTAGGTCAAACCAAGTCACACACCGTCTGCCATGCCCTCTCACAACCATAGCAACCCACGCATTCACATCGGCAAGCCATGTTTTCACACCTTCAGCCAAGCCCTCTTACGCTCATGGCAAACCAGGCTTTCACAGCAATAACAAACCAATGATTGACATTTTATGCCAAGCATGCTCACGCTCATAACAAACCATCACATTATATGCCAATCATGCTAACGCTCATAACAAACCAATCATTCACATTGCATGCCAAACATGAACAAACCAATCATTCACATTGTATGCCAAACAGCCAAGCATGCTAACGCTCATAAAAAACCAATCATTCACATTGTATGCCAAGCCTGCTCACGCTCATAATAAACCAATCATTCACATTTTATGCCAAGCCTGCTCACGCTCATAATAAATCAATCATTCACATTGTATGCCAAGCATGCTAACGCTCATAACAAACCAATCATTCACATTGCATGCCAAGCATGCATTACGCTCATAACAAACCAATCATTCACATTGTATGCCAAGGCTGCTCACGCTCATAACAAACCAATCATTCACATTGTATGCCAAACTTGCTCACGCTCATAGTAAACCAATCATTCACATTGTATGTTAAGCATGCTAACACTCATAGCTAACGCTCATAACAAACCAATCATTCGCATTGCATGCCAAGCCTGCCCACGCTCATAATAACCAATCATTCCTATTGTCATGCCATGTCATTTTCAGAAACCCACAGGTCTATACCAGATCCAAGCCCAATTCTCAGGGGATAAGCGTGTCGGTGGGAGGGCTCCCTCGGCTTGATCATTGCCATACACTGTGGTATCTATCCCCGGTAAGTGTGCAATGGGCTATGTATGCTTTGGGTACTGCAATGTGGTATGTATCCTAGGTAAGTGTATAGCGGGCTATGTATGCTTTGGGTATTGCACTGTCGTATCTATCCTAGGTAAGTGTATAACGGGCTATGTATGCTTTGGGTACTGCACTGTAGTCTCTATCGTAGGTAAGTGTATAACGGGCTATGTATGTTTTGGGTATTGCACTGTGGTATCTATCCTAGGTAAGTGTATAACGGGCCATGTATGCTTTGGGTACTGCAATGTGGTATGAATCCTAGGTAAGTGTATAACGGGCTACGTATGCTTTGGGTACTGCACTGTGGTATCTATTGTAGATAAGTGTATAACGGGCTATGTATGCTTTGGGTACTGCACTGTAGTCTCTACCGTAGGTAAGTGTATAACGGGCTATGTATGCTCTGGGTACTGCACTGTGGTATCTATTGTAGATAAGTGTATAACGGGCTATGTATGCTTTGGGTACTGCACTGTAGTATCTACCGTAGGTAAGTGTATAACGGGCTATGTATGTTTTGGGTATTGCACTGTGGTATCTATCGTAGGTAAGTGTGTAACGGGCTATGTATGCTTTGGGTATTGCACTGTGGTCTATATCCTAGTTAAGTGTATAACGGGCTATGTATGCTTTGGATACTGCACTGCTGTATCTATCCTAGGTAAGTGTGTAACCGGCTCTGTACGCTTCGGGTATTGCACTGTGGTATCTATTCTAGGTACGTGTATACCGGGCTACGTGTCATATTGGGTACTGCACTGTGGTATCTATCCTAGGTAAGTGTGTAACGGGCTATGTGAGCTTTGGGTACTGCACTGTGATATTTATCCTAGGTAAGTGTATAAAGGGCTATGTATGCTTTGGGTATTGCACTGTGGTATCTATTCTAGGTAATTGTATAACGAGCTATGTGTCTTATTGGGTACTGCACTGTGGTATCTATCCTAGGTAAGTGTGCAACGGGCTATGTATGCTTTGGGTACTGCACTGTGATATCTATCCTAGGTAAGTGTATACCGGGCTATGTGTCATATTGGGTACTGCACTGTGGTATCTATCCTAGGTAAGTGTGTAACGGGCTGTGTATGCTTTGGGTACTGCACTGTGATATTTATCCTAGGTAAGTGTGTAACGGGCTATGTATGCTTTGGGTACTGCACTGTGATATCTATCATAGGTAAGTGTATAACGGGCTATGTATGCTTTGGGTATTGCACTGTGGTATCTATCCTAGGTAAGTGTATAACGGGCAAATGTATGCTTTGGGTATTGCACTGTGGTATCTATCCTAGGTAAGTGTATAACGGGCTATGTATGCTTGTGATATCTATCCTAGGTAAGTGTATAACGGGCTATGTATGCTTTGGGTACTGCACTGTGGTATCTATTCTAGGTACGTGTATACCGGGCTACGTGTCATATTGGGTACTGCACTGTGGTATCTATCCTAGGTAAGTGTGTAACGGGCTATGTGAGCTTTGGGTACTGCACTGTGATATTTATCCTAGGTAAGTGTATAAAGGGCTATGTATGCTTTGGGTATTGCACTGTGGCATCTATTCTAGGTAATTGTATAACGAGCTATGTGTCTTATTGGGTACTGCACTGTGGTATCTATCCTAGGTAAGTGTGCAACGGGCTATGTATGCTTTGGGTACTGCACTGTGATATTTATCCTAGGTAAGTGTATACCGGGCTATGTGTCATATTGGGTACTGCACTGTGGTATCTATCCTAGGTAAGTGTGTAACGGGCTATGTATGCTTTGGGTACTGCACTGTGATATTTATCCTAGGTAAGTGTGTAACGGGCTATGTATGCTTTGGGTACTGCACTGTGATATCTATCATAGGTAAGTGTATAACGGGCTATGTATGCTTTGGGTATTGCACTGTGGTATCTATCCTAGGTAAGTGTATAACGGGCAAATGTATGCTTTGGGTATTGCACTGTGGTATCTATCCTAGGTAAGTGTATAACGGGCTATGTATGCTTGTGATATCTATCCTAGGTAAGTGTATAACGGGCTATGTATGCTTTGGGTACTGCACTGTGGTATCTATACTAGGTAAGTGTATAACGGTCTATGGATGTTTTGGGCACTGCACTGTGATATCTATCCTAGGCAAGTGTATAACGGGCTATGTATGCTTTGGGTACTGCACTGTGATATCTATTCTAGGTAAGTGTATAACGGGATATGTATGCTTTGGGTACTGCACTGTGGTATCTATCCTAGGTAAGTGTATAACGGTCTATGGATGTTTTGGGTACTGCACTGTGATATATATCCAAGGTAAGTGTATAACGGGCTATGTATGCTTTGGGTACTGCACTGTGATATCTATCCTAGGTAAGTGTATAACGAGCTATGTATGCTTTGGGTATTTCACTGTGGTATCTATCCTAGGTAAGTGTATAATGGTCTATGGATGCTTTGGGTACTGCACTGTGGTATCTATCCTATGTAAGTGTATAACGGTCTATGAATGTTTTGGGTACTGCACTGTGATATCTATCCTAGGTAAGTGTATAACGGGCTATGTAGGCTTTGGGTATTGCACTGTGGTATCTATCCTAGGTAAGTGTTTAACGGGCTATGTATGCTTTGGGTATTGCACTGTGGTATCTATCCTAGGTAAGTGTATAACGGGCTATGTATGTTTTGGGTAACGCATTGTCGTATCTATCCTAGGTAAGTGTATAACGGGCTATGTATGCTTTGGGTACCGCACTGTCGAAGCTATTCTAGGTAAGTGTATAACGGGCTATGTATGCTTTGGGTATTGCACAGTGGTATATATCCTAGGCAAGTGTGTAACGGGCTATGTATGCTTTGGGTACCGCACTGTGGTATCTATCCCAGGTAAGTGTATAATGGGCTATGTATGCTTTGGGTACCGCACTGTGGTATCTATCCCAGGTAAGTGTATAACGGGCTATGCATGCTTTGGGTACTGCACTGTAGTATCTATCCTAGGTAAGTGTATAACGGGCTATGTATGCTTTGGGTACCGCACTGTCGTATCTATCCCAGGTACGTGTATAACGGGCTATGTATGCTTTGGGTATTGCACTGTGGTATCTATTCTAGGTAAGTGTATAACGGGCTATGTAGGCTTTGGGTAACGCATTGTCGCATCTATCCTAGGTAAGTGTATAACGGGCTATGTATGCTTTGGGTACCGCACTGTCGTAGCTATTCTAGGTAAGTGTATAACGGGCTATATATGCTTTGGGTATTGCACAGTGGTATATATCCTAGGCAAGTGTGTAACGGGCTATGTATGCTTTGGGTACCGCACTGTGGCATCTATCCCAGGTAAGTGTATAACGGGCTATGTATGCTTTGGGTACTGCACTGTAGTATCTATCCTAGGTAAGTGTATAACCGGCTATGTATGCTTTGGGTACTGTGCTGTGGTATCTATCTTGGTAAGTGTATAACGAGCTATGTATGCTTTGGGTATTGCAGTGTGATATCTATCGTAGGTAAGTGTATAACGGGCTATGTATGCTTTGGGTACCGCACTGTCGTATCTATCCTAGGTAAGTGTATAACGGGCTATGTATGCTTTGGGTACCGCACTGTGGTATCTATCCCAGGTAAGTGTATAACGGGCTATGCATGCTTTGGGTACTGCACTGTAGTATCTATCCTAGGTAAGTGTATAACGGGCTATGTATGCTTTGGGTACCGCACTGTCGTATCTATCCCAGGTACGTGTATAACGGGCTATGTATGCTTTGGGTATTGCACTGTGGTATCTATTCTAGGTAAGTGTATAACGGGCTATGTAGGCTTTGGGTAACGCATTGTCGCATCTATCCTAGGTAAGTGTATAACGGGCTATGTATGCTTTGGGTACCGCACTGTCGTAGCTATTCTAGGTAAGTGTATAACGGGCTATATATGCTTTGGGTATTGCACAGTGGTATATATCCTAGGCAAGTGTGTAACGGGCTATGTATGCTTTGGGTACCGCACTGTGGCATCTATCCCAGGTAAGTGTATAACGGGCTATGTATGCTTTGGGTACTGCACTGTAGTATCTATCCTAGGTAAGTGTATAACCGGCTATGTATGCTTTGGGTACTGTGCTGTGGTATCTATCTTGGTAAGTGTATAACGAGCTATGTATGCTTTGGGTATTGCAGTGTGATATCTATCGTAGGTAAGTGTATAACGGGCTATGTATGCTTTGGGTACCGCACTGTCGTATCTATCCTAGGTAAGTGTATACCGGGCTATATATGCTTTGGGTACCGCATTGTCGTATCTATCCTAGGTAAGTGTATACCGGGCTATATATGCTTTGGGTATTGCACTGTGGTATCTATCCTAGGTAAGTGTACAACGGGCTATGTATGCTTTGGGTATTGCACTGTGGTATCTATCCTAGGTAAGTGTACAACGGGCTATGTATGCTTTGGGTACCGCACTGTCGTATCTATCCTAGGTAAGTGTATAACGGGCTATGTATGCTTTGGGTACCGCACTGTCGTATCTATCCTAGTTAAGTGTATAACGGGCTATGTATGCTTTGGGTACTGCACTGTCGTATCTATCCTAGGTAAGTGTATAACGGGCTATGTATGCTTTGGGTACCGCACTGTCGTATCTATCCTAGGTAAGTGTATAACGGGCTATGTATGCTTTGGGTATTGCACTGTCGTATCTATCCTAGTTAAGTGTATAACGGGCTATGTATGCTTTGGGTATTGCACTGTGGTATCTATCCTAGGTAAGTGTATAACGGGCTATGTATGCTTTGGGTACCGCACTGTCGTATCTATCCTAGGTAAGTGTATAACGGGCTATGTATGCTTTGGGTATTGCACTGTCGTATCTATCCTAGTTAAGTGTATAACGGGCTATGTATGCTTTGGGTATTGCACTGTCGTATCTATCCTAGGTAAGTGTATACCGGGCTGTATATGCTTTTTGTACTGCACTGTGGTATCCTAGGTAAGTGTAAAACGGCTATAACCATATAGTGTTTACCTATTGACAAGACTTGAGTCGTACATTACGCTACTTCGCTGTTCACACAGCATTGGTCGGACACTCTCCTTGTGGAGTCTAGCTGGCATTGACACCTTTCAATATGCGATGCTTACCTTTGCTTACTGCTTTGGCAAATCCACTCTGCAGTACGATGGTGGCTCGTTTGGCTCAAAGCCTGCGGGTACTCTTCCTCATTGCATTAATTAACATCTTGAAATTGACAAGTGATGTTTTTCTATGCAAGCTATTAAAACGTAGCTTGTTGTTTCCTGGTTTTATGTATATCCAGTGGCATGCCGAATAAAGTCCGTCCTGTGTCCATCGCAACAGCTTGTCATAGCAATCGTGGATTAAGCGACTGTAACAGCCTAGCTTGTGGACCATGTCACTGCTTGTTTACTCTTGTTTTCACTTTGGATAGCGAGCCTCGTCCACTGCTGTCGAACGTAGAGAAGGGAAACGGGATGTCCTATGTCGGTTACACAACACATCGGTCCAGTGTTGACGACCATCGCCCATGCGCTGTATGTTGGGGGCAACGCTTCCCCTGCGGTAGTCCTTTATGGAGTTGTTGGTCAGCGTAGGTGTTGGGAGTCCTCTGCCCACGTCAGCATCTCGCAACCACTCGGCTGTAGAGAGCTGGACAGGGGCGGGAGTGGAGCGGGTGGGGGGGGGGGGCGGGAGGCAATATAGATATCGGAACGGCAGCGGCGGGGGGGGGGGGAGGGGGCGAGAGTGGCTGGGGTACGGGAGGCAACCTCTGACCCGCAATCGAGCGGCCTCGACCCGCCCTGTCTCTCAAGCCCGGTTCCCTTCTCCCCATCTACCCCACCATCCCCGCTCCTGCCCACCGTTTCCCGCTTGCTGGCCATTGCACAGCTGTAAACACGGTGGGGGGACTTCCTGCCAGACCCACCTCCCCACCGCGCCCATGTGGGTGGGTGAGGAGGGGGGGCGGCGAGGGTCCGGTCAGGCGGCCGTGTAGCGGAGAGGCAGGGCTGAGGGAGGGGGCGTTGTAGGACTCCGTGCTCGATGGCAAACCAGGTATGCTTCCCTTCCGTATCCGCAGGCTCACCCAATATGGGGGATGGGCCTATTGCTCGAATGGCTATGTAAACCTTTAACACACTGGTTGATTGATTGACCGATTAACACACTGGTTAATGGATTTACCTATTAACACACTGGTTGATTGACTGTGTGAACCTTTAACACACTGGATGATTGATTGACCGATTAACACACTGGTTGATTGACTGTGTGAACCTTTAACACACTGGTTGATTGGCTGTGTGAACCTTTTACACATTGGATGATTGACTGTGAACCTTTAACACACTGGTTGATTGAACCTTTAACACACTGGTTGATTGATTGACCGATTAACATACTGGTTGATTGATTGACCGATTAACACACTGGTTAATGGATTTACCTATTAACACACTGGTTGATTGATTGTGTGAACCTTTAACACACTGGATGATTGATTGACCGATTAACACACTGGTTGGTGGATTTACCTATTAACACACTGGTTGATTGACTGTGAACCTTTAACACACTGGATGATTGATTGACCGATTAACACACTGGTTGATTGACTGTGTGAACCTTTAACACACTGGTTGATTGATTGACCGATTAACACACTGGTTAATGGATTTACCTATTAACACACTGGTTGATTGACTGTGAACCTTTAACACACTGGATGATTGATTGACCGATTAACACACTGGTTGATTGACTGTGTGAACCTTTAACACACTGGTTGATTGGCTGTGTAAACCTTTAACACACTGGTTGATTGATTGACCGATTAACACACTGGTTAATGGATTTACCTATTAACACACTGGTTGATTGACTGTGAACCTTTAACACACTGGATGATTGATTGGCCGATTAACACACTGGTTGATTGACTGTGTGAACCTTTAACACACTGGTTGATTGGCTGTGTGAACCTTTTACACATTGGATGATTGACTGTGAACCTTTAACACACTGGTTGATTGACTGTGTGAACCTTTAACACACTGGTTGATTGATTGACCGATTAACATATTGGTTGATTGATTGTGTGAACCTTTAACACACTGGTTGATTGACTGTGTGAACCTTTAACACACTGGTTGATTAATTGACCGATTAACACACTGGTTGATTAACTGTGTAAACCGCTAACACACTGGTTGATTGGCTATATGAACCTTTAACACACTGGTTGATTGACTGTGTGAACCTTTAACACTGGTTGATTGACTATATGAACCTTTAACACACTGGTTGATTGACTGTGTGAACCTTTAACACACTGGTTGATTGACTGTGTGAACCTTTAACACACTGGTTGATTGACTGTGTGAACCTTTAACACTGGTTGATTGACTATATGAACCTTTAACACACTGGTTGATTGACTGTGTGAACCTTTAACACACTGGTTGATTGACTATATGAACCTTTAACACACTGGTTGATTGACTGTGTGAACCTTTAACACTGGTTGATTGACTATATGAACCTTTAACACACTGGTTGATTGACTGTGTGAACCTTTAACACACTGGTTGGTTGACTGTGTGAACCTTTAGCACACTGGTTGATTGATTGACCGATTAACACATTGGTTGATTAACTGTGAAAACCATTAACGCACGCGTGACCGACTAAGGCACTGGTTGATTGACGTGTGACCGACTAAGGCACTGGTTGATTGACGTGTGGCCGACTAAGGCACTGGTTGATTGACATGTGACCGAGTAAGGCACTGGTTGATTGACGTGTGACCGACAGAGGCACTGGTTGATTGTCGTGTAAACGACTAAGGCCCTGGTTAATTGACGTGTGACGGATTAAGGCACTGGTTGATTGACGTTTGACGGATTAAGGCACTGGTTGATTGACGTGCGACTTACTATAGCACTGGTTGATTGACATGGGAAAGTCAATAGCACTGGTTGATTTACGTGTGACCGACTAAGGCACTGGTTGATTGACGTGTGACCGACTGGGGCACTGGTTGATTGACGTGTGATCGACCAAGGCCCTGGTTGATTGACGTGTGATCGACTAAGGCCCTGGTTAATTAACGTGTGATCGACTAAGGCCCTGGTTAATTGACGTGTGACGGATTAAGGCACTGGTTGATTGACGTGTGACGGATTAAGGCACTGGTTGATTGACGTGTGGCGGACTAAGGCACTGGCCGATTCACATGAGAAAATCGATAGCACTGGTTGATTAACGTGCGACGGATTAAGACTCTGGTTGATTGCCGTGTGACGGATTTACGCACTGGTTGATTGACATGTGAAAGTCTAAGGCACTGGTTGATTGACGTGTGACCGACTAAGGCACTGGTTGATTGACGTGTGACCGGCAAAGCACTGGTTGATTGACATGAGAAAGTCTAAAGCACTGGTTGATTGACGTGTGACCGGGAACACGCGTGATTAGATGTGATTGTTTGATGTGCTGTGTTAGTAATTAATTAATAGTGTGATCCGACATTAAAGGTTGTGACTTCTCGTTTACTCAATTGACGTGTAACAAGACGGTTATATCAGGGCCAAGAATTGACGTCTTACTCTTGGTAAGGAGCACTGTTTGACCTTGGTTGGCCGCGGACCTCGGCCTTGGGCTGGCCTATCGTATTGCCGAACGTCACCGGGCTCGTCAAGGCGCCCTTTGTTGGCACTGCCACCGTGGACCAGCGATCAATTCCTCAAGGACCGCGCCACTATTGCGCATGCCACTTGGGAGGATGCTGGGTTGTTGAGCTTTCTCACGTTTTCCTTGATGCCTGATGATGGTTCATGTCACGTTTCTTCAGTGCATGATGACGGTTCATGTCACGTTCTTCAGTGTCTGATAACACTTCATGTCACGTTTCTTCAGTGCCTTATAACGCTTCATGTCACGTTTCTTCATTGCCTGATGACGGTTCATGTCACGTTTCTTCAGTGCCTGATGACGGTTCATGTCACGTTTCTTCATTGCCTGATGACGGTTCATGTCACGTTTCCCCAGTGCCTGATGACGGTTCATGTCACGTTTCTTCAGTGCCTGATGACGGTTCATGTCACGTTTCTTCAGTGCCTTATAACGCTTCATGTCACGTTTCTTCAGTGCCTGATGACGGTTCATGTCACGTTTCTTCAGTGCCTGATGACGGTTCATGTCACGTTTCTTCATTGCCTGATGACGGTTCATGTCACGTTTCCCCAGTGCCTGATGACGGTTCATGTCACGTTTCTTCAGTGCCTGATGACGGTTCATGTCACGTTTCTTCAGTGCCTGATGATGGTTCATGTCACGTTTCTTCAGTGCCTGATGACGGTTCATGTCACGTTTCTTCAGTGCCTGATGACGGTTCATGTCACGTTTCTGCAGTGCCATGTCACGTTTCCCCAGTGCCTGACGACGGTTCATGTCACGTTTCTGCAGTGCATGATGACGGTTCATGTCACGTTTCCCCAGTGCCTGACGACGGTTCATGTCACGTTTCTCTTGTGCCTGATGACGGTTCATGTCACGTTTTTACCAGTGCGTGATGCCTGATTGTTAGAGACACTTATATCCAGACTATCCAGAATCAATAAAAATAATTTAATCTGTTGCTGTTTTTCGCGGAGTAAGCTAGGAGACCATGTCGCCTTAGGATTGATTTCCGTCGATGGTTCCAGGATATGCAGATTTTTCTCATGGACGGTGTGTGTCTAGTAATCCTGTGCACGCCAAACAAGGGATCGGCCACGAGTCGGGCGTCACTGACGTCCACTCTAGGGATGTGCATTAGACGTCCATTACAGGGAAATCAACGGGATCTTATTGTGAAACTCGTCTTCACATGGAATATTTATTTTATGATAATTAGCAGGAATAGCTTTACCCCCTCTGGTGATGAAAACTAGCCAGACAAAGTAACCAACATCTAAATAGTTCGATAAAAACTTGTCATGCACAATTCCAAAGCCATTCAGATAAAAGCCAGATAAAATTCTTCCAGATGGAGTAGATGTCAGAGATAAGGTCCACTTATCTGCCCCCACGACCGCGATCTGTAGACCTCTCTGGACCTCTCTAGACATTCTTAGACATCTCTAGACTTTCTTAGACCACTCTAGACACCCCTCTCTACGCAAATGACTTCAGGGCGATCCAGAGCGGCCTTGTCGTACGTTAAATCCTCGCCTCGACACCCAGAGAGCCGCCTGTTCGTACGCTAAATCCTCACCTCGACACCCAGAGAGCTGCCTGATCGTACGCTAAATCCTCACCTCGACACCCAGAGAGCCGCCTGATCGTACGCTAAATCCTCGCCTCGACACCCAGAGAGCCGCCTGTTCGTACGCTAAATCCTCGCCTCGACACCCAGAGAGCCGCCTGATCGTACGCTACATCCTCGCCTCGACACCCAGAGAGCCGCCTGATCGTACGCTACATCATCGCCTCGACACCCAGAGAGCCGCCTGATCGTACGCTAAATCCTCGCCTCGACACCCAGAGAGCCGCCTGTTCGTACGCTAAATCCTCGCCTCGACACCCAGAGAGCCGCCTGTTCGTACGCTAAATCCTCGCCTCGACACCCAGAGAGCCGCCTGTTCGTACGCTAAATCTTCACCTCGACACATAGAGAGCCGCCTGTTCGTACGCTAAATCTTCACCTCGACACCCAGAGAGCTGCCTGATCGTACGCTACATCCTCCCCACTAACCAACCAACAAACTGCCCCACCCACTTACAGACCAACAAACTGCTCCACCCACTAACCAACCAACAACGTGCCACACCCACTAACCCAGCAATAAACTGCCACACTCACTTACAGACCAACAAAAATGCCATACCCACTAACCCACAAACAAACTGCTCCACTCACTAACCCACCAACAAACTGCCAAGCCCACTAACCCACCAACAAACTGCTCCACTCACTAACCCACAAACAAACTGCCAAGCCCACTAACCCACCAACAAACTGCTCCACTCACTAACCCACCAACAAACTGCTCCACTCACCAACCCACCAACAAACTGCCAAGCCCACTAACCCATCAACAAACTGCTCCACCCACTAACCCACCAACAAACTGCTCCATCCACTAACCCACCAACAAACTGCCCCACCCACTTACAGACCAACAAACTGCTCCACCCACTAACCAACCAACAAAGTGCCCCACCCACTAACCCAGCAATAAACTGCCACACTCACTTACAGACCAACAAAATGCCATACCCACTAACCCACCAACAAACTGCTCCACCCACTAACCCACCAACAAACTGCCCCACCCACTTACAGACCAACAAACTGCTCCACCCACTAACCAACCAACAAAGTGCCCCACCCACTAACCCAGCAATAAACTGCCACACTCACTTACAGACCAACAAAAATGCCATACCCACTAACCCACAAACAAACTGCTCCACTCACTAACCCACCAACAAACTGCCAAGCCCACTAACCCACCAACAAACTGCTCCACTCACTAACCCACCAACAAACTGCCAAGCCCACTAACCCACCAACAAACTGCTCCACTCACTAACCCACCAACAAACTGCTCCACTCACCAACCCACCAACAAACTGCCAAGCCCACTAACCCATCAACAAACTGCTCCACCCACTAACCCACCAACAAACTGCTCCATCCACTAACCCACCAACAAACTGCCCCACCCACTTACAGACCAACAAACTGCTCCACCCACTAACCAACCAACAAAGTGCCCCACCCACTAACCCAGCAATAAACTGCCACACTCACTTACAGACCAACAAAATGCCATACCCACTAACCCACCAACAAACTGCTCCACTCACTAACCCACCAACAATCTGCCAAGCCCACTAACCCACCAACAAACCGCTCCATCCCCTAACCTATAAACAAACTGCCCCACCCACTAACCCACCAACAAACTGCTCCACCCACTAACCCACTAACAAACTGCTCCATCCACTAACCCACCAACAAACTACTCCACCCACTAACCCACCAACAAACTGCCCCAACCACTAACCCACCAACAAACTGTTCCACCCACTAACCCACCAGCAAACTGCTGCACCCACTAACCCACCAACAAACTGCTCGACCCACTAACCCAACAACGAACTGCTCAACCCACTAACCCGCAAACAAACTGCTCCACCTACTAACCCACCAACAAACTGCTCCACACACTAATCCACCAACAAACTGCTCCACCAACTAACCCACCGCAAACTGCCCCACCCACTAACCCACCAACAAATTGCTCCACCAACTAACCCACCAACAAACTGCTCCACCCACTAATCCACCAACAAATTGCTCCACCCACTAACCCACCAACAAACTGCTCCACCCACTAATCCACCAACAAACTGCTCCACCAACCAACCCACCGCAAACTGCCCCACCCACTAACCCACCAACAAACTGCTCCACCCACTAACCCACCAACAAACTGCTCCACCCACTAACCCATCAACAAACTGCTCACCCCCCTAACCCACCGCAAACTGCCCCACCCACTAACCCACCAACAAACGGCCCCACTCATTAACCCACCAACAAATTGTTCCACCTACTAACCTCCCAACAAACCGCCCCACCCACTAACCCAAGAAACAAACAGTCCCACCTACTAACCCACCAACATACTGCCCCACCCACTAACCCACCAACAAATTGCTACACCCACTAGCCCACCAACGTACTGCCCCACCCACTAATCCACCAACAAACTGCTCCACCCACTAACCCACCAACAAACTGCTCCACCCACTAATCCACCAACAAACTGCTCCACCAACCAACCCACCGCAAACTGCCCCACCCACTAACCCACCAACAAACTGCTCCACCCACTAACCAACCAACAACGGGCCACACCCACTAACCCAGCAATAAACTGCCACACTCACTTACAGACCAACAAAATGCCATACCCACTAACCCACCAACAAACTGCCCCACCCACTACCCACCAACAAACTGCTCCACCCACTAACCCACCAACAAACTGCTCCACCCACTAACCCACCAACAAACTGCCCCACCCACTTACAGACCAACAAACTGCTCCACCCACTAACCAACCAACAAAGTGCCCCACCCACTAACCCAGCAATAAACTGCCACACTCACTTACAGACCACCAAAATGCCATACCCACTAACCCACAAACAAACTGCTCCACTCACTAACCCACCAACAAACTGCCAAGCCCACTAACCCACCAACAAACTGCTCCACTCACTAACCCACCAACAAACTGCCAAGCCCACTAACCCACCAACAAACTGCTCCACTCACTAACCCACCAACAAACTGCTCCACTCACCAACCCACCAACAAACTGCCAAGCCCACTAACCCATCAACAAACTGCTCCACCCACTAACCCACCAACAAACTGCTCCACCCACTAACCAACCAACAAAGTGCCCCACCCACTAACCCAGCAATAAACTGCTCCACTCACTAACCCACCAACAATCTGCCAAGCCCACTAACCCACCAACAAACCGCTCCATCCCCTAACCTATAAACAAACTGCCCCACCCACTAACCCACCAACAAACTGCTCCACCCACTAACCCACTAACAAACTGCTCCATCCACTAACCCACCAACAAACTACTCCACCCACTAACCCACCAACAAACTGCCTCAACCACTAACCCACCAACAAACTGTTCCACCCACTAACCCACCAGCAAACTGCTGCACCCACTAACCCACCAACAAACTGCTCGACCCACTAACCCAACAACGAACTGCTCAACCCACTAACCCGCAAACAAACTGCTCCACCTACTAACCCACCAACAAACTGCTCCACACAGTAATCCACCAACAAACTGCTCCACCAACTAACCCACCGCAAACTGCCCCACCCACTAACCCACCAACAAATTGCTCCACCAACTAACCCACCAACAAACTGCTCCACCCACTAATCCACCAACAAATTGCTCCACCCACTAACCCACCAACAAACTGCTCCACCCACTAATCCACCAACAAACTGCTCCACCAACCAACCCACCGCAAACTGCCCCACCCACTAACCCACCAACAAACTGCTCCACCCACTAACCCACCAACAAACTGCTCCACCCACTAACCCATCAACAAACTGCTCACCCCCCTAACCCACCGCAAACTGCCCCACCCACTAACCCACCAACAAACGGCCCCACTCATTAACCCACCAACAAATTGTTCCACCTACTAACCTCCCAACAAACCGCCCCACCCACTAACCCAAGAAACAAACAGTCCCACCTACTAACCCACCAACATACTGCCCCACCCACTAACCCACCAACAAATTGCTACACCCACTAGCCCACCAACGTACTGCCCCACCCACTAATCCACCAACAAATTGCTCCACCCACTAACCCACCAACAAACTGCTCCACCCACTATTCCACCAACAAACTGCTCCACCAACCAACCCACCGCAAACTGCCCCACCCACTAACCCACCAACAAACTGCTCCACCCACTAACCCACCAACAAACTGCTCCACCCACTAACCCATCAACAAACTGCTCACCCCCCTAACCCACCGCAAACTGCCCCAACCACTAACCCACCAACAAACGGCCCCACTCATTAACCCACCAACAAATTGTTCCACCTACTAACCTCCCAACAAACCGCCCCACCCACTAACCCAAGAAACAAACAGTCCCACCTACTAACCCACCAACATACTGCCCCACCCACTAACCCACCAACAAATTGCTACACCCACTAGCCCACCAACGTACTGCCCCACCCACTAACCAACCAACAAATTGCTCCACCCACTAGCCCACCAACGTACTGCCCCACCCACTAACCCACCAACAAATTGCTACACCCACCAGCCCACCAACAAACTGCTCCACCCACGAAACCCACCAACAAACCGCCCCACCCACTAACCCACCAACAAACTGCCCCACCCACTAACCCACCAACAAACTGCCCCACCCACTAACTCACCAACAAACCGCCCCACCCACTAACCCACCAACAAACTGCCCCACCCACTAACCCACCAACAAACCGCCCCACCCACTAACCCACCAACAAACTGCCCACCCACTAACCCAGTAACTTGTGAGCGGGTTAGTCTCCGGGCGGGCGGCGGGAGGCTGACGTGCCTGGAAGGGAATGAATAGTGGGGGCCTCATCCCTGAAAGCCATCGATTGGGCCCCGTGGACAACCGGAAAATGGCGTGCAGTTGGCCTCTCAAGGGCGGCGCATGCGTCAGGTTTCCTGACCTATTCAGAGGGGCAATGGAAAGAAGGCTCACTGTAATAGCAAAATATATTTAGAGAACTGTGTTTTCATGGAAGACGGGGACAGAGAGAGAGAAGAACCAGAATGAGAGACAGAGGAAAAAAGGAAGTAGTGCCGGAGAGATAAAGAGGCAGAGGGAGTGGGACAGGAAGACGTAATATAAAAGCACAAACACCCAAAGGAGGCAGTTACCGTGCGAAACGAAAAGAGATGCCTGGCTATATATACAACCAACGCTTTAGTCTCACTAAATCACAGAGATTAAAACAACAATACGACAGAGGCGGAATATCCCCCCACACGGGCCATGTAACACGGACGGAATATCCTCCCATACTGGCCATGTGACACGGACGGAATATTCCCCCCATACTGGCCATGTAACACGGACGGAATATCTTCCCATACTGGCCATGTAACACGGAAGGAATATCCTCCCATACTGGCCATGTAACACGGACGGAATATTCCCCCCATACTGGCCATGTGACACGGACGGAATATTCCCCCCATACTGGCCATGTAACACGGACGGAATATCCTCCCATACTGGCCATGTGACACGGACGGAATATCCTCCCATACTGGCCATGTAACACGGACGGAATATCCTCCCATACTGGCCATGTGACACGGACGGAATATCCTCCCATACTGGCCATGTAACACGGACGGAATATCCTCCCATACTGGCCATGTAACACGGACGGAATATCCTCCCATACTGGCCATGTAACACGGACGGAATATCCTCCCATACTGGCCATGTAACACGGACGGAATATCCCCCCATACTGGCCATGTAACACGGACGGAATATTCCCCCCATACTGGCCATGTGACACGGACGGAATATTCCCCCCATACTGGCCATGTAACACGGACGGAATATTCCCCCCATACTGGCCATGTAACACGGACGGAATATCCTCCCATACTGGCCATGTAACACGGACGGAATATCCTCCCATACTGGCCATGTAACACGGACGGAATATCCTCCCATACTGGCCATGTGACACGGACGGAATATCCTCCCATACTGGCCATGTAACACGGACGGAATATCCTCCCATACTGGCCATGTAACACGGACGGAATATCCTCCCATACTGGCCATGTAACACGGACGGAATATCCTCCCATACTGGCCATGTGACACGGACGGAATATCCTCCCATACTGGCCATGTGACACGGACGGAATATCCTCCCATACTGGCCATGTAACACGGACGGAACATCCTCCCATACTGGCCATGTAACACGGACGGAATATCCTCCCATACTGGCCATGTAACACGGACGGAATATCCTCCCATACTGGCCATGTGACACGGACGGAATATCCTCCCATACTGGCCATGTGACACGGACGGAATATCCTCCCATACTGGCCATGTAACACGGACGGAATATCCTCCCATACTGGCCATGTGACACGGACGGAATATCCTCCCATACTGGCCATGTGACACGGACGGAATATCCTCCCATACTGGCCATGTAACACGGACGGAATATCCTCCCATACTGGCCATGTAACACGGACGGAATATCCTCCCATACTGGCCATGTAACACGGACGGAATATCCTCCCATACTGGCCATGTAACACGGACGGAATATCCTCCCATACTGGCCATGTAAGACGGACGGAATATCCTCCCATACTGGCCATGTGACACGGACGGAATATCCTCCCATACTGGCCATGTGACACGGACGGAATATCCTCCCATACTGGCCATGTAACACGGACGGAATATTCCCCCCATACTGGCCATGTAACGCGGACGGAATATCCTCCCATACTGGCCATGTAACACGGACGGAATATCCTCCCATACTGGCCATGTAACACGGACGGAATATTCCCCCCATACTGGCCATGTGACACGGACGGAATATCCTCCCATACTGGCCATGTAACACGGACGGAATATCCTCCCATACTGGCCATGTAACACGGACGGAATATCGTCCCATACTGGCCATGTAACACGGACGGAATATTCCCCCCATACTGGCCATGTAACACGGACGGAATATCCTCCCATACTGGCCATGTGACACGGACGGAATATCCCCCCATACTGGCCATGTAACACGGACGGAATATCCTCCCATACTGGCCATGTGACACGGACGGAATATCCTCCCATACTGGCCATGTGACACGGACGGAATATCCTCCCATACTGGCCATGTAACACGGACGGAATATTCCCCCCATACTGGCCATGTAACACGGACGGAATATCCTCCCATACTGGCCATGTGACACGGACGGAATATTCCCCCCATACTGGCCATGTAACACGGACGGAATATTCCCCCCATACTGGCCATGTAACACGGACGGAATATCCTCCCATACTGGCCATGTGACACGGACGGAATATCCTCCCATACTGGCCATGTAACACGGACGGAATATCCTCCCATACTGGCCATGTGACACGGACGGAATATCCTCCCATACTGGCCATGTAACACGGACGGAATATCCTCCCATACTGGCCATGTAACACGGACGGAATATCCTCCCATACTGGCCATGTAACACGGACGGAATATCCTCCCATACTGGCCATGTAACACGGACGGAATATCCCCCCATACTGGCCATGTAACACGGACGGAATATCCTCCCATACTGGCCATGTGACACGGACGGAATATTCCCCCCATACTGGCCATGTAACACGGACGGAATATTCCCCCCATACTGGCCATGTAACACGGACGGAATATCCTCCCATACTGGCCATGTAACACGGACGGAATATCCTCCCATACTGGCCATGTAACACGGACGGAATATCCTCCCATACTGGCCATGTGACACGGACGGAATATCCTCCCATACTGGCCATGTAACACGGACGGAATATCCTCCCATACTGGCCATGTAACACGGACGGAATATCCTCCCATACTGGCCATGTAACACGGACGGAATATCCTCCCATACTGGCCATGTGACACGGACGGAATATCCTCCCATACTGGCCATGTGACACGGACGGAATATCCTCCCATACTGGCCATGTAACACGGACGGAACATCCTCCCATACTGGCCATGTAACACGGACGGAATATCCTCCCATACTGGCCATGTAACACGGACGGAATATCCTCCCATACTGGCCATGTAAGACGGACGGAATATCCTCCCATACTGGCCATGTAACACGGACGGAATATCCTCCCATACTGGCCATGTGACACGGACGGAATATCCTCCCATACTGGCCATGTGACACGGACGGAATATCCTCCCATACTGGCCATGTAACACGGACGGAATATCCTCCCATACTGGCCATGTGACACGGACGGAATATCCTCCCATACTGGCCATGTGACACGGACGGAATATCCTCCCATACTGGCCATGTAACACGGACGGAATATCCTCCCATACTGGCCATGTAACACGGACGGAATATCCTCCCATACTGGCCATGTAACACGGACGGAATATCCTCCCATACTGGCCATGTAACACGGACGGAATATCCTCCCATACTGGCCATGTAAGACGGACGGAATATCCTCCCATACTGGCCATGTGACACGGACGGAATATCCTCCCATACTGGCCATGTGACACGGACGGAATATCCTCCCATACTGGCCATGTAACACGGACGGAATATTCCCCCCATACTGGCCATGTAACGCGGACGGAATATCCTCCCATACTGGCCATGTAACACGGACGGAATATCCTCCCATACTGGCCATGTAACACGGACGGAATATTCCCCCCATACTGGCCATGTGACACGGACGGAATATCCTCCCATACTGGCCATGTAACACGGACGGAATATCCTCCCATACTGGCCATGTAACACGGACCGAATATCGTCCCATACTGGCCATGTAACACGGACGGAATATTCTCCCATACTGGCCATGTAACATGGACGGAATATCCTCCCATACTGGCCATGTAACACGGACGGAATATCCTCCCATACTGGCCATGTAACACGGACGGAATATCCCCCCATACTGGCCATGTAACACGGACGGAATATCCTCCCATACTGGCCATGTAACACGGACGGAATATCCTCCCATACTGGCCATGTAACACGGACGGAATATCCTCCCATACTGGCCATGTAACACGGACGGAATACTCCCCCCATACTGACCATGTAACACGGACGGAATATCCTCCCATACTGGCCATGTAACACGGACGGAATATCCTCCCATACTGGCCATGTGACACGGACGGAATATCCTCCCATACTGGCCATGTAACACGGACGGAATATCCTCCCATACTGGCCATGTAACACGGACGGAATATCCTCCCATACTGGCCATGTAACACGGACGGAATATCCCCCCATACTGGCCATGTAACACGGACGGAATATCCTCCCATACTGGCCATGTATCACGGACGGAATATCCTCCCATACTGGCCATGTAACACGGACGGAATATCCTCCCATACTGGCCATGTAACACGGACGGAATATTCCCCCCATACTGACCATGTAACACGGACGGAATATCCTCCCATACTGGCCATGTAACACGGACGGAATATCCTCCCATACTGGCCATGTGACACGGACGGAATATCCTCCCATACTGGCCATGTAACACGGACGGAATATCCTCCCATACTGGCCATGTAACACGGACGGAATATCCTCCCATACTGGCCATGTGACACGGACGGAATATCCTCCCATACTCGCCCTGTGACACGGACGGAATATCCTCCCATACTGGCCATGTGACACGGACGGAATATCCTCCCATACTGGCCATGTAACACGAACGGAATATCCTCCCATACTGGCCATGTAACACGGACGGAATATTCCCCCCATACTGGCCATGTAACACGGACGGAATATCCTCCCATACTGGCCATGTGACACGGACGGAATATCCTCCCATACTGGCCATGTAACACGGACGGAATATCCTCCCATACTGGCCATGTGACACGGACGGAATATCCTCCCATACTGGCCATGTGACACGGACGGAATATCCTCCCATACTGGCCATGTAACACGGACGGAATATCCTCCCATACTGGCCATGTAACACGGACGGAATATTCCACCCATACTGGCCATGTAACACGGACGGAATATCCTCCCATACTGGCCATGTAACACGGACGGAATATCCTCCCATACTGGCCATGTAACACGGACGGAATATCCCCCCATACTGGCCATGTAACACGGACGGAATATCCTCCCATACTGGCCATGTAACACGGACGGAATATCCTCCCATACTGGCCATGTAACACGGACGGAATATCCTCCCATACTGGCCATGTAACACGGACGGAATATTCCCCCCATACTGACCATGTAACACGGACGGAATATCCTCCCATACTGGCCATGTAACACGGACGGAATATCCTCCCATACTGGCCATGTAACACGGACGGAATATCCTCCCATACTGGCCATGTAACACGGACGGAATATTCCCCCCATACTGACCATGTAACACGGACGGAATATCCTCCCATACTGGCCATGTGACACGGACGGAATATCCTCCCATACTGGCCATGTAACACGGACGGAATATCCTCCCATACTGGCCATGTAACACGGACGGAATATCCTCCCATACTGGCCATGTGACACGGACGGAATATCCTCCCATACTGGCCATGTAACACGGACGGAATATCCTCCCATACTGGCCATGTAACACGGACGGAATATTCCCCCCATACTGGCCATGTAACACGGACGGAATATCCTCCCATAAAGGCCATGTAACACGGACGGAATATCCTCCCATACTGGCCATGTAACACGGACGGAATATCCCCCCATACTGGCCATGTAACACGGACGGAATATCCTCCCATACTGGCCATGTAACAAGGACGGAATATCCTCCCATACTGGCCATGTAACACGGACGGAATATCCTCCCATACTGGCCATGTAACACGGACGGAATATTCCCCCCATACTGACCATGTAACACGGACGGAATATCCTCCCATACTGGCCATGTAACACGGACGGAATATCCTCCCATACTGGCCATGTAACACGGACGGAATATCCTCCCATACTGGCCATGTGACACGGACGGAATATCCTCCCATACTGGCCATGTAACACGAACGGAATATCCTCCCATACTGGCCATGTGACACGGACGGAATATTCCCCCCATACTGGCCATGTAACACGGACGGAATATCCTCCCATACTGGCCATGTGACACGGACGGAATATCCTCCCATACTGGCCATGTAACACGGACGGAATATCCTCCCATACTGGCCATGTAACACGGACGGAATATCCTCCCATACTGGCCATGTAACACGGACGGAATATCCTCCCATACTGGCCATGTAACACGGACGGAATAACCTCCAATACTGACCATGTAACACGGACGGAATATTCTCCCATACTGGCCATGTAACACGGACGGAATATCCTCCCATACTGGCCATGTAACACGGACGGAATATCCTCCCATACTGGCCATGTAACACGGACGGAATATTCCCCCCATACTGGCCATGTGACACGGACGGAATATCCTCCCATACTGGCCATGTAACACGGACGGAATATCCTCCCATACTGGCCATGTAACACGGACGGAATATCCTCCCATACTGGCCATGTAACACGGACGGAATATTCCCCCCATACTGGCCATGTAACACGGACGGAATATCCTCCCATACTGGCCATGTAACACGGACGGAATATTCCCCCCATACTGGCCATGTGACACGGACGGAATATCCTCCCATACTGGCCATGTAACACGGACGGAATATCCTCCCATACTGGCCATGTAACACGGACGGAATATCCTCCCATACTGGCCATGTAACACGGACGGAATATTCCCCCCATACTGGCCATGTAACACGGACGGAATATCCTCCCATACTGGCCATGTAACACGGACGGAAAATCCTCCCATACTGGCCATGTAACACGGACGGAATATTCCCCCCATACTGGCCATGTGACACGGACGGAATATCCTCCCATACTGGCCATGTAACACGGACGGAATATCCTCCCATACTGGCCATGTAACACGGACGGAATATCCTCCCATACTGGCCATGTAACACGGACGGAATATTCCCCCCATACTGGCCATGTAACGCGGACGGAATATCCTCCCATACTGGCCATGTAACACGGACGGAATATCCTCCCATACTGGCCATGTAACACGGACGGAATATTCCCCCCATACTGACCATGTAACACGGACGGAATATCCTCCCATACTGGCCATGTAACACGGACGGAATATCCTCCCATACTGGCCATGTAACACGGACGGAATATCCTCCCATACTGGCCATGTGACACGGACGGAATATCCTCCCATACTGGCCATGTAACACGAACGGAATATCCTCCCATACTGGCCATGTGACACGGACGGAATATTCCCCCCATACTGGCCATGTAACACGGACGGAATATCCTCCCATACTGGCCATGTGACACGGACGGAATATCCTCCCATACTGGCCATGTAACACGGACGGAATATCCTCCCATACTGGCCATGTAACACGGACGGAATATCCTCTCATACTGGCCATGTAACACGGACGGAATATCCTCCCATACTGGCCATGTAACACGGACGGAATAACCTCCAATACTGACCATGTAACACGGACGGAATATTCTCCCATACTGGCCATGTAACACGGACGGAATATCCTCCCATACTGGCCATGTAACACGGACGGAATATCCTCCCATACTGGCCATGTAACACGGACGGAATATTCCCCCCATACTGGCCATGTGACACGGACGGAATATCCTCCCATACTGGCCATGTAACACGGACGGAATATCCTCCCATACTGGCCATGTAACACGGACGGAATATCCTCCCATACTGGCCATGTAACACGGACGGAATATTCCCCCCATACTGGCCATGTAACACGGACGGAATATCCTCCCATACTGGCCATGTAACACGGACGGAATATTCCCCCCATACTGGCCATGTGACACGGACGGAATATCCTCCCATACTGGCCATGTAACACGGACGGAATATCCTCCCATACTGGCCATGTAACACGGACGGAATATCCTCCCATACTGGCCATGTAACACGGACGGAATATTCCCCCCATACTGGCCATGTAACACGGACGGAATATCCTCCCATACTGGCCATGTAACACGGACGGAAAATCCTCCCATACTGGCCATGTAACACGGACGGAATATTCCCCCCATACTGGCCATGTGACACGGACGGAATATCCTCCCATACTGGCCATGTAACACGGACGGAATATCCTCCCATACTGGCCATGTAACACGGACGGAATATCCTCCCATACTGGCCATGTAACACGGACGGAATATTCCCCCCATAATGGCCATGTAACACGGACGGAATATCCTCCCATACTGGCCATGTGACACGGACGGAATATCCTCCCATACTGGCCATGTGACACGGACGGAATATCCTCCCATACTGGCCATGTAACACGGACGGAATATCCTCCCATACTGGCCATGTAACACGGACGGAATATCCTCCCATACTGGCCATGTAACACGGACGGAATATTCCCCCCATACTGGCCATGTAACACGGACGGAATATCCTCCCATACTGGCCATGTAACACGGACGGAATATCCTCCCATACTGGCCATGTAACACGGACGGAATATTCCCCCCATACTGGCCATGTGACACGGACGGAATATCCTCCCATACTGGCCATGTAACACGGACGGAATATCCTCCCATACTGGCCATGTGACACGGACGGAATATCCCCCAATACTGGCCATGTAAAACGGACGGAAAATCCTCCCATACTGACCATGTAACACGGACGGAATATCCTCCCATACTGGCCATGTAACACGGACGGAATATTCCCCCCATACTGGCCATGTAACACGGACGGAATATCCTCCCATACCGGCCATGTAACACGGACGGAATATCCTCCCATACTGGCCATGTGATACGGACGGAATATCCTCCCATACTGGCCATGTAACACGGACGGAATATCCTCCCATACTGGCCATGTAACACGGACGGAATATCCTCCCATACTGGCCATGTAACACGGACGGAATATCCTCCCATACTGGCCATGTAACACGGACGGAATATCCTCCCATACTGGCCATGTAACACGGAAGGAATATTCCCCCCATACTGGCCATGTAACACCAACGGAATATCCTCCCATACTGGCCATGTAACACGGACGGAATATCCTCCCATACTGGCCATGTAACACGGACGGAATATTCCCCCCATACTGGCCATGTGACACGGACGGAATATCCTCCCATACTGGCCATGTAACACGGACGGAATATCCTCCCATACTGGCCATGTAACACGGACGGAATATCCTCCCATACTGGCCATGTAACATGGACGGAATATTCCCCCCATACTGGCCATGTGACACGGACGGAATATCCTCCCATACTGGCCATGTGACACGGACGGAATATCCTCCCATACTGGCCATGTAACACGGACGGAATATCCTCCCATACTGGCCATGTAACACGGACGGAATATCCTTCCATACTGGCCATGTAACACGGACGGAATATTCCCCCCATACTGGCCATGTAACACGGACGGAATATCCTCCCATACTGGCCATGTGACACGGACGGAATATCCTCCCATACTGGCCATGTGACACGGACGGAATATCCTCCCATACTGGCCATGTAACACGGACGGAATATCCTCCCATACTGGCCATGTAACACGGACGGAATATCCTTCCATACTGGCCATGTAACACGGACGGAATATTCCCCCCATACTGGCCATGTAACACGGACGGAATATCCTCCCATACTGGCCATGTGACACGGACGGAATATCCTCCCATACTGGCCATGTAACACGGACGGAATATCCTCCCATACTGGCCATGTAACACGGACGGAATATCCTCCCATACTGGCCATGTAACACGGACGGAATATCCCCCCATACTGGCCATGTGACACGGACGGAATATCCCCGAATACTTGCCATGTAACACGGTCGGAAAATCCTCCCATACTGGCCATGTGACACGGACGGAATATCCTCCCATACTGGCCATGTAACACGGACGGAATATCCTCCCATACTGGCCATGTAACACGGACGGAATATTCCCCCCATACTGGCCATGTAACACGGACGGAATATCCTCCCATACTGGCCATGTAACACGGACGGAATATCCTCCCATACCGGCCATGTAACACGGACGGAATATTCCCCCCATACTGGCCATGTAACACGGAGGGAATATTCCCCCCATACTGGCCATGTAACACGGACGGAATATTTCCCCCATACTGGCCATGTAACACGGACGGAATATCCTCCCATACTGGCCATGTGACACGGACGGAATATCCTCCCATACTGGCCATGTGACACGGACGGAATATCCTCCCATACTGGCCATGTAACACGGACGGAATATCCTCCCATACTGGCCATGTAACACGGACGGAATATCCTCCCATACTGGCCATGTAACACGGACGGAATATCCTCCCATACTGGCCATGTGACACGGACGGAATATCCTCCCATACTGGCCATGTAACACGGACGGAATATCCTCCCATACTGGCCATGTAACACGGACGGAATATCCTCCCATACTGGCCATGTAACACGGACGGAATATCCTCCCATACTGGCCATGTAACACGGACGGAATATCCTCCCATACTGGCCATGTAACACGGACGGAATATCCTCCCATACTGGCCATGTAACACGGACGGAATATCCTCCCATACTGGCCATGTAACACGGACGGAATATCCTCCCATACTGGCCATGTAACACGGACGGAATATCCTCCCATACTGGCCATGTAACACGGACGGAATATCCTCCCATACTGGCCATGTAACACGGACGGAATATCCTCCCATACTGGCCATGTAACACGGACGGAATATTCCCCCCATACTGGCCATGTAACACGGACGGAATATCCTCCCATACTGGCCATGTAACACGGACGGAATATCCTCCCATACTGGCCATGTAACACGGACGGAATATCCTCCCATACTGGCCATGTAACACGGACGGAATATCCTCCCATACTGGCCATGTAACACGGACGGAATATCCTCCCATACTGGCCATGTAACACGGACGGAATATCCTCCCATACTGGCCATGTAACACGGACGGAATATCCTCCCATACTGGCCATGTAACACGGACGGAATATCCTCCCATACTGGCCATGTAACACGGACGGAATATCCTCCCATACTGGCCATGTAACACGGACGGAATATCCTCCCATACTGGCCATGTAACACGGACGGAATATCCTCCCATACTGGCCATGTAACACGGACGGAATATTCCCCCAATACTGGCCATGTGACACGGACGGAATATCCTCCCATACTGGCCATGTAACACGGACGGAATATTCCCCCCATACTGGCCATGTGACACGGACGGAATATCCTCCCATACTGGCCATGTAACACGGACGGAATATCCTCCAATACTGGCCATGTGACACGGACGGAATATCCTCCCATACTGGCCATGCAACACGGACGGGATATTCCCCCCATACTGGCCATGTGACACGGACGGAATATTCCCCCCATACTGGCCATGTAACACGGACGGAATATTCCCTCCATACTGGCCATGTAACACGGACGGAATATTCCCCCCATACTGGCCATGTGACACGGACGGAATATCCTCCCATACTGGCCATGTAACACGGACGGAATATTCCCCCCATACTGGCCATGTAACACGGACGGAATATTCCCCCCATACTGGCCATGTGACACAGACGGAATATCCTCCCATACTGGCCATGTAACACGGACGGAATATCCTCCCATACTGGCCATGTAACACGGACGGAATATCCTCCCATACTGGCCATGTGACACGGATGGAATATTCCCCCCATACTGGCCATGTAACACGGACGGAATATTCCCCCCATACTGGCCATGTAACACGGACGGAATATTTCCCCCATACTGGCCATGTAACACGGACGGAAAATTCCCCCCATACTGGCCATGTGACACGGACGGAATATCCTCCCATACTGGCCATGTAACACGGACGGAATATCCTCCCATACTGGCCATGTGACACGGACGGAATATCCTCACATACTGGCCATGTAACACGGACGGAATATTCCCCCCATACTGGCCATGTGACACGGACGGAATATTCCCCCCATACTGGCCATGTAACACGGACGGAATATCCTCCCATACTGGCCATGTGACACGGACGGAATATCCTCCCATACTGGCCATGTGACACGGACGGAATATTCCCCCCATACTGGCCATGTAACACGGACGGAATATCCTCCCATACTGGCCATGTTACACGGACGGAATATCCTCCCATACTGGCCATGTAACACGGACGGAATATTCCCCCCATACTGGCCATGTCACACGGACGGAATATCCTCCCATACTGGCCATGTGACACGGACGGAATATCCTCCCAGACTGGCCATGTGACACGGACGGAATATCCCCCCATACTGGCCATGTAACACGGACGGAATATCCTCCCATACTGGCCATGTAACACGGACGGAATATCCTCCCATACTGGCCATGTAACACGGACGGAATATTCCCCCCATACTGGCCATGTAACACGGACGGAATACCCTCCCATACTGGCCATGTAACACGGACGGAATATCCTCCCATACTGGCCATGTGACACGGACGGAATATCCTCCCATACTGGCCATGTAACACGGACGGAATATCCTCCCATACTGGCCATGTAACACGGACGGAATATCCTCCCATACTGGCCATGTAACACGGACGGAATATCCTCCCATACTGGCCATGTAACACGGACGGAATATCCTCCCATACTGGCCATGTAACACGGACGGAATATCCTCCCATACTGGCCATGAAACACCGACGGAATATCCTCCCATACTGGCCATGTAACACGGACGGAATATCCTCCCATACTGGCCATGTAACACGGACGGAATATCCTCCCATACTGGCCATGTAACACGGACGGAATATCCTCCCATACTGGCCATGTAACACGGACGGAATATTCCCCGAATACTGGCCATGTGACACGGACGGAATATCCTCCCATACTGGCCATGTAACACGGACGGAATATTCCCCCCATACTGGCCATGTGACACGGACGGAATATCCTCCCATACTGGCCATGTAACACGGACGGAATATCCTCCAATACTGGCCATGTGACACGGACGGAATATCCTCCCATACTGGCCATGTAACACGGACGGGATATTCCCCCCATACTGGCCATGTGACACGGACGGAATATTCCCCCCATACTGGCCATGTAACACGGACGGAATATTCCCCCCATACTGGCCATGTAACACGGACGGAATATTCCCCCCATACTGGCCATGTGACACGGACGGAATATCCTCCCATACTGGCCATGTAACACGGACGGAATATTCCCCCCATACTGGCCATGTAACACGGACGGAATATTCCCCCCATACTGGCCATGTGACACGGACGGAATATCCTCCCATACTGGCCATGTAACACGGACGGAATATCCTCCCATACTGGCCATGTAACACGGACGGAATATCCTCCCATACTGGCCATGTGACACGGATGGAATATTCCCCCCATACTGGCCATGTAACACGGACGGAATATTCCCCCCATACTGGCCATGTAACACGGACGGAATATTTCCCCCATACTGGCCATGTAACACGGACGGAATATTCCCCCCATACTGGCCATGTGACACGGACGGAATATTCCCCCCATACTGGCCATGTAACACGGACGGAATATCCTCCCATACTGGCCATGTGACACGGACGGAATATCCTCCCATACTGGCCATGTGACACGGACGGAATATTCCCCCCATACTGGCCATGTAACACGGACGGAATATCCTCCCATACTGGCCATGTTACACGGACGGAATATCCTCCCATACTGGCCATGTAACACGGACGGAATATTCCCCCCATACTGGCCATGTAACACGGACGGAATATCCTCCCATACTGGCCATGTGACCCGGACGGAATATCCTCCCAGACTGGCCATGTGACACGGACAGAATATCCCCCCATACTGGCCATGTAACACGGACGGAATATCCTCCCATACTGGCCATGTAACACGGACGGAATATCCTCCCATACTGGCCATGTAACACGGACGGAATATCCTCCCATACTGGCCATGTGACACGGACGGAATGTCCCCCAATACTGGCCATGTAAAACGGACGGAAAATCCTCCCATACTGACCATGTGACACGGACGGAATATCCTCCCATACTGGCCATGTAACACGGACGGAATATCCTCCCATACTGGCCATGTAACACGGACGGAATATTCTCCCCATACTGGCCATGTAACACGGACGGAATATCCTCCCATACTGGCCATGTAACACGGACGGAATATCCTCCCATACTGGCCATGTGACACGGACGGAATATCCTCCCATACTGGCCATGTAACACGGACGGAATATCCTCCCATACTGGCCATGTAACACGGACGGAATATCCTCCCATACTGGCCATGTAACACGGACGGAATATCCTCCCATACTGGCCATGTAACACGGACGGAATATCCTCCCATACTGGCCATGTAACACGGACGGAATATTCCCCCCATACTGGCCATGTAACACGGACGGAATATCCTCCCATACTGGCCATGTAACACGGACGGAATATCCTCCCATACTGGCCATGTGACACGGACGGAATATTCCCCCCATACTGGCCATGTGACACGGACGGAATATCCTCCCATACTGGCCATGTAACACGGACGGAATATCCTCCCATACTGGCCATGTAACACGGACGGAATATCCTCCCATACTGGCCATGTGACACGGACGGAATATCCTCCCATACTGGCCATGTGACACGGACGGAATATCCTCCCATACTGGCCATGTAACACGGACGGAATATCCTCCCATACTGGCCATGTAACACGGACGGAATATCCTTCCATACTGGCCATGTAACACGGACGGAATATTCCCCCCATACTGGCCATGTAACACGGACGGAATATCCTCCCATACTGGCCATGTAACACGGACGGAATATCCTCCCATACTGGCCATGTAACACGGACGGAATATTCCCCCCATACTGGCCATGTGACACGGACGGAATATCCTCCCATACTGGCCATGTAACACGGACGGAATATCCTCCCATACTGGCCATGTTACACGGACGGAATATCCTCCCATACTGGCCATGTAACACGGACGGAAAATCCCCCCCATACTGGCCATGTAACACGGACGGAATATCCTCCCATACTGGCCATGTGACACGGACGGAATATCCCCCGTACTGGCCATGTGACACGGACGGAATATCCTCCCATACTGGCCATGTAACACGGACGGAATATCCTCCCATACTGGCCATGTGACACGGACGGAATATCCTCCCATACTGGCCATGTAACACGGACGGAATATCCTCCCATACAGGCCATGTAACACGGACGGAATATCCTCCCATACTGGCCATGTAACACGGACGGAATATCCCCCCATACTGGCCATGTGACACGGACGGAATATCCCCCATACTTGCCATGTAACACGGACGGAAAATCCTCCCATACTGGCCATGTGACACGGACGGAATATCCTCCCATACTGGCCATGTAACACGGACGGAATATCCTCCCATACTGGCCATGTAACACGGACGGAATATTCCCCCCATACTGGCCATGTAACACGAACGGAATATCCTCCCATACTGGCCATGTAACACGGACGGAATATCCTCCCATACTGGCCATGTAACACGGACGGAATATCCTCCCATACTGGCCATGTAACACGGACGGAATATCCTCCCATACTGGCCATGTAACACGGACGGAATATTCCCCCCATACTGGCCATGTAACACGGACGGAATATTCCCCCCATACTGGCCATGTAACACGGACGGAATATTTCCCCCATACTGGCCATGTAACACGGACGGAATATCCTCCCATACTGGCCATGTGACACGGACGGAATATCCTCCCATACTGGCCATGTAACACGGACGGAATATCCTCCCATACTGGCCATGTAACACGGACGGAATATCCTCCCATACTGGCCATGTAACACGAACGGAATATCCTCCCATACTGGCCATGTAACACGGACGGATATTCCCCCCATACTGGCCATGTAACACGGACGGAATATTCCCCCCATACTGGCCATGTAACACGGACGGAATATTCCCCCCATACTGGCCATGTAACACGGACGGAATATTCCCCCCATACTGGCCATGTGACACGGACGGAATATTCCCCCCATACTGGCCATGTAACACGGACGGAATATTCCCCCCATACTGGCCATGTAACACGGACGGAATATTCCCGTCACACTGGCCATGTAATACGGACGGAATATCCTCCCACACTGGCCATGTAACACGGACGGAATATCCTCCCATACTGGCCATGTAACACGGACGGAATATTCCCCCCATACTGGCCATGTAACACGGACGGAATATTCCCCCCATACTGGCCATGTAACACGGACGGAATATCCTCCCATACTGGCCATGTAACACGGACGGAATATCCTCCCATACTGGCCATGTAACACGGACGGAATATCCTCCCATACTGGCCATGTGACACGGACGGAATATCCTCCCATACTGGCCATGTGACACGGACGGAATATTCCCCCCATACTGGCCATGTAACACGGACGGAATATCCTCCCATACTGGCCATGTTACACGGACGGAATATCCTCCCATACTGGCCATGTAACACGGACGGAATATTCCCCCCATACTGGCCATGTAACACGGACGGAATATCCTCCCATACTGGCCATGTGACCCGGACGGAATATCCTCCCAGACTGGCCATGTGACACGGACAGAATATCCCCCCATACTGGCCATGTAACACGGACGGAATATCCTCCCATACTGGCCATGTAACACGGACGGAATATCCTCCCATACTGGCCATGTAACACGGACGGAATATCCTCCCATACTGGCCATGTGACACGGACGGAATGTCCCCCAAAACTGGCCATGTAAAACGGACGGAAAATCCTCCCATACTGACCATGTGACACGGACGGAATATCCTCCCATACTGGCCATGTAACACGGACGGAATATCCTCCCATACTGGCCATGTAACACGAACGGAATATTCCCCCCATACTGGCCATGTAACACGGACGGAATATCCTCCCATACTGGCCATGTAACACGGACGGAATATCCTCCCATACTGGCCATGTGACACGGACGGAATATCCTCCCATACTGGCCATGTAACACGGACGGAATATCCTCGTATACTGGCCATGTAACACGGACGGAATATCCTCCCATACTGGCCATGTAACACGGACGGAATATCCTCCCATACTGGCCATGTAACACGGACGGAATATCCTCCCATACTGGCCATGTAACACGGACGGAATATTCCCCCCATACTGGCCATGTAACACGGACGGAATATCCTCCCATACTGGCCATGTAACACGGACGGAATATCCTCCCATACTGGCCGTGTGACACGGACGGAATATTCCCCCCATACTGGCCATGTGACACGGACGGAATATTCTCCCATACTGGCCATGTAACACGGACGGAATATCCTCCCATACTGGCCATGTAACATGGACGGAATATTCCCCCCATACTGGCCATGTAACACGGACGGAATATCCTCCCATACTGGCCATGTGACACGGACGGAATATCCTCCCATACTGGCCATGTGACACGGACGGAATATCCTCCCATACTGGCCATGTAACACGGACGGAATATCCTCCCATACTGGCCATGTAACACGGACGGAATATCCTTCCATACTGGCCATGTAACACGGACGGAATATTCCCCCCATACTGGCCATGTAACACGGACGGAATATCCTCCCATACTGGCCATGTAACACGGACGGAATATCCTCCCATACTGGCCATGTAACACGGACGGAATATTCCCCCCATACTGGCCATGTGACACGGACGGAATATCCTCCCATACTGGCCATGTAACACGGACGGAATATCCTCCCATACTGGCCATGTTACACGGACGGAATATCCTCCCATACTGGCCATGTAACACGGACGGAAAATCCCCCCCATACTGGCCATGTAACACGGACGGAATATCCTCCCATACTGGCCATGTGACACGGACGGAATATCCCCTGTACTGGCCATGTGTCACGGACGGAATATCCTCCCATACTGGCCATGTAACACGGACGGAATATCCTCCCATACTGGCCATGTGACACGGACGGAATATCCTCCCATACTGGCCATGTAACACGGACGGAATATCCTCCCATACTGGCCATGTAACACGGACGGAATATCCTCCCATACTGGCCATGTAACACGGACGGAATATCCCCCCATACTGGCCATGTGACACGGACGGAATATCCCCCAATACTTGCCATGTAACACGGACGGAAAATCCTCCCATACTGGCCATGTGACACGGACGGAATATCCTCCCATACTGGCCATGTAACACGGACGGAATATCCTCCCATACTGGCCATGTAACACGGACGGAATATTCCCCCCATACTGGCCATGTAACACGAACGGAATATCCTCCCATACTGGCCATGTAACACGGACGGAATATCCTCCCATACTGGCCATGTAACACGGACGGAATATCCTCCCATACTGGCCATGTAACACGGACGGAATATCCTCCCATACTGGCCATGTAACACGGACGGAATATTCCCCCCATACTGGCCATGTAACACGGACGGAATATTCCCCCCATACTGGCCATGTAACACGGACGGAATATTTCCCCCATACTGGCCATGTAACACGGACGGAATATCCTCCCATACTGGCCATGTGACACAGACGGAATATCCTCCCATACTGGCCATGTAACACGGACGGAATATCCTCCCATACTGGCCATGTAACACGGACGGAATATCCTCCCATACTGGCCATGTAACACGGACGGAATATCCTCCCATACTGGCCATGTAACACGGACGGATATTCCCCCCATACTGGCCATGTAACACGGACGGAATATTCCCCCCATACTGGCCATGTAACACGGAGGGAATATTCCCCCCATACTGGCCATGTAACACGGACGGAATATTCCCCCCATACTGGCCATGTGACACGGACGGAATATTCCCCCCATACTGGCCATGTAACACGGACGGAATATTCCCCCCATACTGGCCATGTAACACGGACGGAATATTCCCCCCATACTGGCCATGTAACACGGACGGAATATCCTCCCATACTGGCCATGTAACACGGACGGAATATCCTCCCATACTGGCCATGTAACACGGACGGAATATTCCCCCCATACTGGCCATGTAACACGGACGGAATATTCCCCCCATACTGGCCATGTAACACGGACGGAATATCCTCCCATACTGGCCATGTAACACGGACGGAATATCCTCCCATACTGGCCATGTAACACGGACGGAATATCCTCCCATACTGGCCATGTAACACGGACGGAATATTCCCCCCATACTGGCCATGTAACACGGACGGAATATCCTCCCATACTGGCCATGTGACACGGACGGAATATCCTCCCATACTGGCCATGTGACACGGACGGAATATCCTCCCATACTGGACATGTAACACGGACGGAATATCCCCCCATACTGGCCATGTGACACGGACGGAATATCCTCCCATACTGGCCATGTGACACGGACGGAATATCCTCCCATACTGGCCATGTGACACGGACGGAATATCCTCCCATACTGGCCATGTAACACGGACGGAATATCCCCCCATACTGGCCATGTGACACGGACGGAATATCCTCCCATACTGGCCATGTGGCACGGACGGATTATCCTCCCATACTGGCCATGTGACACGGACGGAATATCCTCCCATACTGGCCATGTAACACGGACGGAATATTCCCCCCATACTGGCCATGTAACACGGACGGAATATCCTCCCATACTGGCCATGTAACACGGACGGAATATCCTCCCATACTGGCCATGTGACACGGACGGAATATCCTCCCATACTGGCCATGTGACACGCACGGAATATCCTCCCATACTGGCCATGTGACACGGACGGAATATCCCCCATACTGGCCATGTGACACGGACGGAATATCCTCCCATACTGGCCATGTAACACGGACGGAATATTCCCCCCATACTGGCCATGTAACACGGACGGAATATTTCCCCCATACTGGCCATGTAACACGGACGGAATATTCCCCCCATACTGGCCATGTGACACGGACGGAATATCCTCCCATACTGGCCATGTAACACGGACGGAATATCCTCCCATACTGGCCATGTAACACGGACGGAATATCCTCCCATACTGGCCATGTAACACGGACGGAATATCCTTCCATACTGGCCATGTTACACGAACGGAATATTCCCCCCATACTGGCCATGTAACACGGACGGAATATCCTCCCATACTGGCCATGTAACACGGACGGAATATCCTCCCATACTGGCCATGTAACACGGACGGAATATTCCCCCCATACTGGCCATGTGACACGGACGGAATATCCTCCCATACTGGCCATGTAACACGGACGGAATATCCTCCCATACTGGCCATGTTACACGGACGGAATATCCTCCCATACTGGCCATGTAACACGGACGGAATATTCCCCCAATACTGGCCATGTGACACGGACGGAATATCCTCCCATACTGGCCATGTGACACGGACGGAATATCCTCCCATACTGGCCATGTAACACGGACGGAATATCCTCCCATACTGGCCATGTAACACGGACGGAATATCCTCCCATACTGGCCATGTGACACGGACGGAATATCCTCCCATACTGGCCATGTAACACGGACGGAATATCCTCCCATACTGGCCATGTGACACGGACGGAATATCCTCCCATACTGGCCATGTGACACGGACGGAATATCCCCCGTACTGGCCATGTGACACAGACGGAATATCCTCCCATACTGGCCATGTAACACACACGGAATATCCTCCCATACTGGCCATGTGACACGGACGGAATATCCTCCCATACTGGCCATGTAACACGGACGGAATATCCTCCCATACTGGCCATGTAACACGGACGGAATATCCTCCCATACTGGCCATGTAACACCGACGGAATATCCCCCCATACTGGCCATGTGACACGGACGGAATATCCCCCAATACTTGCCATGTAACACGGACGGAAAATCCTCCCATACTGGCCATGTGACACGGACGGAATATCCTCCCATACTGGCCATGTAACACGGACGGAATATCCTCCCATACTGGCCATGTAACACGGACGGAATATTCCCCCCATACTGGCCATGTAACACGAACGGAATATCCTCCCATACTGGCCATGTAACACGGACGGAATATCCTCCCATACTGGCCATGTAACACGGACGGAATATCCTCCCATACTGGCCATGTAACACGGACGGAATATCCTCCCATACTGGCCATGTAACACGGACGGAATATTCCCCCCATACTGGCCATGTAACACGGACGGAATATTCCCCCCATACTGGCCATGTGACACGGACGGAATATCCTCCCATACTGGCCATGTAACACGGACGGAATATCCTCCCATACTGGCCATGTAACACGGACGGAATATTCCCCCCATACTGGCCATGTAACACGGACGGAATATCCTCCCATACTGGCCATGTAACACGGACGGAATATCCTCCCATACTGGCCATGTAACACGGACGGAATATCCTCCCATACTGGCCATGTAACACGGACGGAATATTCCCCCCATACTGGCCATGTAACACGGACGGAATATCCTCCCTTACTGGCCATGTAACACGGACGGAATATCCTCCCATACTGGCCATGTAACACGGACGGAAAATCCCCCCCATACTGGCCATGTAACGCGGACGGAATATCCTCCCATACTGGCCATGTGACACGGACGGAATATCCTCCCATACTGGCCATGTGACACGGACGGAATATCCCCCATACTGGCCATGTGACACGGACGGAATATCCTCCCATACTGGCCATGTAACACGGACGGAATATCCTCCCATACTGGCCATGTGACACGGACGGAATATCCTCCCATACTGGCCATGTAACACGGACGGAAAATCCTCCCATACTGGCCATGTGACAAGGACGGAATATCCTTCCATACTGGCCATGTAACACGGACGGAATATCCTCCCATACTGGCCATGTAACACGGACGGAATATTCCCCCCATACTGGCCATGTAACACGGACGGAATATCCTCCCATACTGGCCATGTAACACGGACGGAATATCCTCCCATACTGGCCATGTAACACGGACGGAATATCCTCCCATACTGGCCATGTAACACGGACGGAATATCCTCCCATACTGGCCATGTAACACGGACGGAATATTCCCCCCCTACTGGCCATGTAACACGGACGGAATATTCCCCCCATACTGGCCATGTAACACGGACGGAATATTTCCCCCATACTGGCCATGTAACACGGACGGAATATCCTCCCATACTGGCCATGTGACACGGACGGAATATCCTCCCATACTGGCCATGCAACACGGACGGAATATCCTCCCATACTGGCCATGTAACCCCTACGGAATATCCTCCCATACTGGCCATGTGACACGGACGGAATATCCTCCCATACTGGCCATGTAACACGGACGGAATATCCTCCCATACTGGCCATGTGACACGGACGGAATATCCTCCCATACAGGCCATGTAACACGGACGGAATATCCTCCCATACTGGCCATGTAACACGGACGGAATATCCTCCCATACTGGCCATGTAACACGGACGGAATATCCTCCCATACTGGCCATGTAACACGGACGGAATATCCTCCCATACTGGCCATGTAACACGGACGGAATATCCTCCCATAATGGCCATGTAACACGGACGGAATATCCTCCCATACTGGCCATGTAACACGGACGGAATATCCTCCCATACTGGCCATGTAACACGGACGGAATATCCTCCCATACTGGCCATGTAACACGGACGGAATATCCTCCCATACTGGCCATGTAACACGGACGGAATATTCCCCCCATACTGGCCATGTAACACGGACGGAATATCCTCCCATACTGGCCATGTAACACGGACGGAATATCCTCCCATACTGGCCATGTAACACGGACGGAATATCCTCCCATACTGGCCATGTAACACGGACGGAATATCCTCCCATACTGGCCATGTAACACGGACGGAATATCCTCCCATACTGGCCATGTAACACGGACGGAATATCCTCCCATACTGGCCATGTAACACGGACGGAATATCCTCCCATACTGGCCATGTAACACGGACGGAATATCCTCCCATACTGGCCATGTAACACGGACGGAATATCCTCCCATACTGGCCATGTAACACGGACGGAATATCCTCCCATACTGGCCATGTAACACGGACGGAATATCCTCCCATACTGGCCATGTAACACGGACGGAATATCCTCCCATACTGGCCATGTGACACGGATGGAATATTCCCCCCATACTGGCCATGTAACACGTACGGAATATTCCCCCCATACTGGCCATGTAACACGGACGGAATATTTCCCCCATACTGGCCATGTAACACGGACGGAATATTCCCCCCATACTGGCCATGTAACACGGACGGAATATCCTCCCATACTGGCCATGTGACACGGACGGAATATCCTCACATACTGGCCATGTAACACGGACGGAATATTTCCCCCATACTGGCCATGTGACACGGACGGAATATTCCCCCCATACTGGCCATGTAACACGGACGGAATATCCTCCCATACTGGCCATGTGACACGGACGGAATATCCTCCCATACTGGCCATGTGACACGGACGGAATATCCTCCCATACTGGCCATGTAACACGGACGGAATATTCCCCCCATACTGGCCATGTAACACGGACGGAATATCCTCCCATACTGGCCATGTGACACGGACGGAATATCCTCCCATACTGGCCATGTAACACGGACGGAATATCCTCCCATACTGGCCATGTAACACGGACGGAATATCCTCCCATACTGGCCATGTGACACGGACGGAATATCCTCCCATACTGGCCATGTAACACGGACGGAATATTCCCCCCATACTGGCCATGTAACACGGACGGAATATCCTCCCATACTGGCCATGTAACACGGATGGAATATCCTCCCATACTGGCCATGTAACACGGACGGAATATCCTCCCATACTGGCCATGTAACACGGACGGAATATCCTCCCATACTGGCCATGTGACACGGACGGAATATCCTCCCATACTGGCCATGTAACACGGACGGAATATCCTCCCATACTGGCCATGTAACACGGACGGAATATCCTCCCATACTGGCCATGTAACACGGATGGAATATCCTCCCATACTGGCCATGTGACACGGACGGAATATCCTCCCATACTGGCCATGTAACACGGACGGAATATCCTCCCATACTGGCCATGTGACACGGACGGAATATCCTCCCATACTGGCCATGTAACACGGACGGAATGTTCCCCCCATACTGGCCATGTAACACGGACGGAATATCCTCCCATACTGGCCATGTAACACGGATGGAATATCCTCCCATACTGGCCATGTAACACGGACGGAATATCCTCCCATACTGGCCATGTAACACGGACGGAATATCCTCCCATACTGGCCATGTAACACGGACGGAATATCCTCCCATACTGGCCATGTAACACGGACGGAATATTCCCCCCATACTGGCCATGTAACACGGACGGAATATCCTCCCATACTGGCCATGTGACACGGACGGAATATCCTCCCATACTGGCCATGTAACACGGACGGAATATCCTCCCATTCTGGCCATGTAACACGGACGGAATATCCTCCCATACTGGCCATGTAACACGGACGGAATATCCTCCCATACTGGCCATGTGACACGGACGGAATATCCTCCCATACTGGCCATGTAACACGGATGGAATATCCTCCCATACTGGCCATGTAACACGGACGGAATATCCTCCCATACTGGCCATGTGACACGGACGGAATATCCTCCCATACTGGCCATGTAACACGGACGGAATATCCTCCCATACTGGCCATGTAACACGGACGGAATATCCTCCCATACTGGCCATGTAACACGGACGGAATATCCTCCCATACTGGCCATGTAACACGGACGGAATATCCTCCCATACTGGCCATGTAACACGGACGGAATATTCCCCCCATACTGGCCATGTAACACGGACGGAATATCCTCCCATACTGGCCATGTAACACGGACGGAATATCCTCCCATACTGGCCATGTAACACGGACGGAATATCCTCCCATACTGGCCATGTAACACGGACGGAATATCCTCCCATACTGGCCATGTAACACGGACGGAATATCCTCCCATACTGGCCATGTAACACGGACGGAATATCCTCCCATACTGGCCATGTAACACGGACGGAATATTCCCCCCATACTGGCCATGTAACACGGACGGAATATCCTCCCATACTGGCCATGTAACACGGACGGAATATCCTCCCATACTGGCCATGTAACACGGACGGAATATCCTCCCATACTGGCCATGTAACACGGACGGAATATTCCCCCCATACTGGCCATGTAACACGGACGGAATATCCTCCCTTACTGGCCATGTAACACGGACGGAATATCCTCCCATACTGGCCATGTAACACGGATGGAATATCCTCCCATACTGGCCATGTAACACGGACGGAATATCCTCCCATACTGGCCATGTAACACGGACGGAATATCCTCCCATACTGGCCATGTGACACGGACGGAATATCCTCCCATACTGGCCATGTGACACGGACGGAATATCCTCCCATACTGGCCATGTAACACGGACGGAATATCCTCCCATACTGGCCATGTAACACGGACGGAATATCCTCCCATACTGGCCATGTAACACGGACGGAATATCCTCCCATACTGGCCATGTGACACGGACGGAATATCCTCCCATACTGGCCATGTAACACGGACGGAATATCCTTCCATACTGGCCATGTGACACGGACGGAATATCCTCCCATACTGGCCATGTGACACGGACGGAATATCCTCCCATACTGGCCATGTAACACGGACGGAATATCCTCCCATACTGGCCATGTAACACGGACGGAATATCCTCCCATACTGGCCATGTAACACGGACGGAATATCCTCCCATACTGGCCATGTGACACGGACGGAATATCCTCCCATACTGGCCATGTAACACGGACGGAATATCCTCCCATACTGGCCATGTAACACGGACGGAATATCCTCCCATACTGGCCATGTAACACGGACGGAATATCCTCCCATACTGGCCATGTAACACGGACGGAATATCCTCCCATACTGGCCATGTAACACGGACGGAATATTCCCCCCATACTGGCCATGTAACACGGACGGAATATCCTCCCATACTGGCCATGTAACACGGACGGAATATCCTCCCATACTGGCCATGTAACACGGACGGAATATCCTCCCATACTGGCCATGTAACACGGACGGAATATCCTCCCATACTGGCCATGTAACACGGACGGAATATCCTCCCATACTGGCCATGTAACACGGACGGAATATCCTCCCATACTGGCCATGTAACACGGACGGAATATTCCCCCCATACTGGCCATGTAACACGGACGGAATATCCTCCCATACTGGCCATGTAACACGGACGGAATATCCTCCCATACTGGCCATGTAACACGGACGGAATATCCTCCCATACTGGCCATGTAACACGGACGGAATATTCCCCCCATACTGGCCATGTAACACGGACGGAATATCCTCCCTTTCTGGCCATGTAACACGGACGGAATATCCTCCCATACTGGCCATGTAACACGGATGGAATATCCTCCCATACTGGCCATGTAACACGGACGGAATATCCTCCCATACTGGCCATGTAACACGGACGGAATATCCTCCCATACTGGCCATGTGACACGGACGGAATATCCTCCCATACTGGCCATGTGACACGGACGGAATATCCTCCCATACTGGCCATGTAACACGGACGGAATATCCTCCCATACTGGCCATGTAACACGGACGGAATATCCTCCCATACTGGCCATGTAACACGGACGGAATATCCTCCCATACTGGCCATGTGACACGGACGGAATATCCTCCCATACTGGCCATGTAACACGGACGGAATATCCTCCCATACTGGCCATGTAACACGGACGGAATATCCTCCCATACTGGCCATGTAACACGGACGGAATATCCTCCCATACTGGCCATGTGACACGGACGGAATATCCTCCCATACTGGCCATGTAACACGGACGGAATATCCTTCCATACTGGCCATGTGACACGGACGGAATATCCTCCCATACTGGCCATGTGACACGGACGGAATATCCTCCCATACTGGCCATGTAACACGGACGGAATATCCTCCCATACTGGCCATGTAACACGGACGGAATATCCTCCCATACTGGCCATGTAACACGGACGGAATATTCCCCCCATACTGGCCATGTAACACGGACGGAATATCCTCCCATACTGGTCATGTAACACGGACGGAATATCCTCCCATACTGGCCATGTAACACGGACGGAATATCCTCCCATACTGGCCATGTGACACGGACGGAATATTCTCCCATACTGGCCATGTGACACGGACGGAATATCCTCCCATACTGGCCATGTAACACGGACGGAATATCCTCCCATACTGGCCATGTAACACGGACGGAATATCCTCCCATACTGGCCATGTAACACGGACGGAATATTCCCCCCATACTGGCCATGTAACACGGACGGAATATCCTCCCATACTGGTCATGTAACACGGACGGAATATCCTCCCATACTGGCCATGTAACACGGACGGAATATCCTCCCATACTGGCCATGTGACACGGACGGAATATTCTCCCATACTGGCCATGTGACACGGACGGAATATCCTCCCATACTGGCCATGTAACACGGACGGAATATCCTCCCATACTGGCCATGTAACACGGACGGAATATCCTCCCATACTGGCCATGTAACACGGACGGAATATTCCCCCCATACTGGCCATGTAACACGGACGGAATATCCTCCCATACTGGCCATGTAACACGGACGGAATATCCTCCCATACTGGCCATGTAACACGGACGGAATATCCTCCCATACTGGCCATGTAACACGGACGGAATATCCTCCCATACTGGCCATGTAACACGGACGGAATATCCTCCCATACTGGCCATGTAACACGGACGGAATATCCTCCCATACTGGCCATGTGACACGGACGGAATATCCTCCCATACCGGCCTTGTAACACGGACGGAATATTCCCCCCATACTGGCCATGTAACACGGACGGAATATCCTCCCATACTGGCCAGGTAACACGGATGGAATATCCTCCCATACTGGCCATGTAACACGGACGGAATATCCTCCCATACTGGCCATGTAACACGGACGGAATATCCTCCCGTACTGGCCATGTGACACGGACGGAATATCCTCCCATACTGGCCATGTAACACGGACGGAATATTCCCCCCATACTGGCCATGTAACACGGACGGAATATCCTCCCATACTGGCCATGTAACACGGATGGAATATCCTCCCATACTGGCCATGTAACACGGACGGAATATCCTCCCATACTGGCCATGTAACACGGACGGAATATCCTCCCATACTGGCCATGTAACACGGACGGAATATCCTCCATACTGGCCATGTAACACGGACGGAATATCCTCCCATACTGGCCATGTAACACGGATGGAATATCCTCCCATACTGGCCATGTAACACGGACGGAATATCCTCCCATACTGGCCATGTAACACGGACGGAATATCCTCCCATACTGGCCATGTGACACGGACGGAATATCCTCCCATACTGGCCATGTGACACGGACGGAATATCCTCCCATACTGGCCATGTAACACGGACGGAATATCCTCCCATACTGGCCATGTAACACGGACGGAATATCCTCCCATACTGGCCATGTAACACGGACGGAATATCCTCCCATACTGGCCATGTGACACGGACGGAATATCCTCCCATACTGGCCATGTAACACGGACGGAATATCCTTCCATACTGGCCATGTGACACGGACGGAATATCCTCCCATACTGGCCATGTGACACGGACGGAATATCCTCCCATACTGGCCATGTAACACGGACGGAATATCCTCCCATACTGGCCATGTAACACGGACGGAATATCCTCCCATACTGGCCATGTAACACGGACGGAATATCCTCCCATACTGGCCATGTGACACGGACGGAATATCCTCCCATACTGGCCATGTAACACGGACGGAATATCCTCCCATACTGGCCATGTAACACGGACGGAATATCCTCCCATACTGGCCATGTAACACGGACGGAATATCCTCCCATACTGGCCATGTAACACGGACGGAATATCCTCCCATACTGGCCATGTAACACGGACGGAATATTCCCCCCATACTGGCCATGTAACACGGACGGAATATCCTCCCATACTGGCCATGTAACACGGACGGAATATCCTCCCATACTGGCCATGTAACACGGACGGAATATCCTCCCATACTGGCCATGTAACACGGACGGAATATCCTCCCATACTGGCCATGTAACACGGACGGAATATCCTCCCATACTGGCCATGTAACACGGACGGAATATCCTCCCATACTGGCCATGTAACACGGACGGAATATTCCCCCCATACTGGCCATGTAACACGGACGGAATATCCTCCCATACTGGCCATGTAACACGGACGGAATATCCTCCCATACTGGCCATGTAACACGGACGGAATATCCTCCCATACTGGCCATGTAACACGGACGGAATATTCCCCCCATACTGGCCATGTAACACGGACGGAATATCCTCCCTTTCTGGCCATGTAACACGGACGGAATATCCTCCCATACTGGCCATGTAACACGGATGGAATATCCTCCCATACTGGCCATGTAACACGGACGGAATATCCTCCCATACTGGCCATGTAACACGGACGGAATATCCTCCCATACTGGCCATGTGACACGGACGGAATATCCTCCCATACTGGCCATGTGACACGGACGGAATATCCTCCCATACTGGCCATGTAACACGGACGGAATATCCTCCCATACTGGCCATGTAACACGGACGGAATATCCTCCCATACTGGCCATGTAACACGGACGGAATATCCTCCCATACTGGCCATGTGACACGGACGGAATATCCTCCCATACTGGCCATGTAACACGGACGGAATATCCTCCCATACTGGCCATGTAACACGGACGGAATATCCTCCCATACTGGCCATGTAACACGGACGGAATATCCTCCCATACTGGCCATGTGACACGGACGGAATATCCTCCCATACTGGCCATGTAACACGGACGGAATATCCTTCCATACTGGCCATGTGACACGGACGGAATATCCTCCCATACTGGCCATGTGACACGGACGGAATATCCTCCCATACTGGCCATGTAACACGGACGGAATATCCTCCCATACTGGCCATGTAACACGGACGGAATATCCTCCCATACTGGCCATGTAACACGGACGGAATATTCCCCCCATACTGGCCATGTAACACGGACGGAATATCCTCCCATACTGGTCATGTAACACGGACGGAATATCCTCCCATACTGGCCATGTAACACGGACGGAATATCCTCCCATACTGGCCATGTGACACGGACGGAATATTCTCCCATACTGGCCATGTGACACGGACGGAATATCCTCCCATACTGGCCATGTAACACGGACGGAATATCCTCCCATACTGGCCATGTAACACGGACGGAATATCCTCCCATACTGGCCATGTAACACGGACGGAATATTCCCCCCATACTGGCCATGTAACACGGACGGAATATCCTCCCATACTGGTCATGTAACACGGACGGAATATCCTCCCATACTGGCCATGTAACACGGACGGAATATCCTCCCATACTGGCCATGTGACACGGACGGAATATTCTCCCATACTGGCCATGTGACACGGACGGAATATCCTCCCATACTGGCCATGTAACACGGACGGAATATCCTCCCATACTGGCCATGTAACACGGACGGAATATCCTCCCATACTGGCCATGTAACACGGACGGAATATTCCCCCCATACTGGCCATGTAACACGGACGGAATATCCTCCCATACTGGCCATGTAACACGGACGGAATATCCTCCCATACTGGCCATGTAACACGGACGGAATATCCTCCCATACTGGCCATGTAACACGGACGGAATATCCTCCCATACTGGCCATGTAACACGGACGGAATATCCTCCCATACTGGCCATGTAACACGGACGGAATATCCTCCCATACTGGCCATGTGACACGGACGGAATATCCTCCCATACCGGCCTTGTAACACGGACGGAATATTCCCCCCATACTGGCCATGTAACACGGACGGAATATCCTCCCATACTGGCCAGGTAACACGGATGGAATATCCTCCCATACTGGCCATGTAACACGGACGGAATATCCTCCCATACTGGCCATGTAACACGGACGGAATATCCTCCCGTACTGGCCATGTGACACGGACGGAATATCCTCCCATACTGGCCATGTAACACGGACGGAATATTCCCCCCATACTGGCCATGTAACACGGACGGAATATCCTCCCATACTGGCCATGTAACACGGATGGAATATCCTCCCATACTGGCCATGTAACACGGACGGAATATCCTCCCATACTGGCCATGTAACACGGACGGAATATCCTCCCATACTGGCCATGTAACACGGACGGAATATCCTCCCATACTGGCCATGTAACACGGACGGAATATCCTCCCAGACTGGCCATGTAACACGGACGGAATATCCTCCCATACTGGCCATGTGACACGGACGGAATATCCTCCCATACTGGCCATGTAACACGGACGGAATATCCTCCCATACTGGCCATGTGACACGGACGGAATATCCTCCCATACTGGCCATGTGACACGGACGGAATATCCTCCCATACTGGCCATGTAACACGGACGGAATATCCTCCCATACTGGCCATGTAACACGGACTGAATATCCTCCCATACTGGCCATGTAACACGGACGGAATATTCCCCCCATACTGGCCATGTAACACGGACGGAATATCCTCCCATACTGGCCATGTAACACGGACGGAATATCCTCCCATACTGGCCATGTAACACGGACGGAATATCCTCCCATACTGGCCATGTAACACGGACGGAATATCCTCCCATACTGGCCATGTGACACGGACGGAATATCCTTCCATACTGGCCATGTGACACGGACGGAATATCCTCCCATACTGGCCATGTAACACGGACGGAATATCCTCCCATACTGGCCATGTGACACGGACGGAATATCCTCCCATACTGGCCATGTAACACGGACCGAATATTCCCCCCATACTGGCCATGTAACACGGACGGAATATCCTCCCATACTGGCCATGTAACACGGACGGAATATCCTCCCATACTGGCCATGTGATACGGACGGAATATCCTCCCATACTGGCCATGTGACACGGACGGAATATCCTCCCATACTGGCCATGTAACACGGACGGAATATCCTCCCATACTGGCCATGTAACACGGACGGAATATCCTCCCATACTGGCCATGTAACACGGACGGAATATTCCCCCCATACTGGCCATGTAACACGGACGGAATATCCACCCATACTGGCCATGTAACACGGACGGAATATCCTCCCATACTGGCCATGTAACACGGACAGAATATCCTCCCATACTGGCCATGTGACACGGACGGAATATCCTCCCATACTGGCCATGTAACACGGACGGAATATTCCCCCCATACTGGCCATGTAACACGGACGGAATATCCTCCCATACTGGCCATGTAACACGGATGGAATATCCTCCCATACTGGCCATGTAACACGGACGGAATATCCTCCCATACTGGCCATGTAACACGGACGGAATATCCTCCCATACTGGCCATGTAACACGGACGGAATATCCTCCCATACTGGCCATGTAACACGGACGGAATATCCCCCCATACTGGCCATGTGACACGGACGGAATATCCTCCCAAACTGGCCATGTAACACGGACGGAATATCCTCCCATACTGGCCATGTAACACGGACGGAATATCCTCCCATACTGGCCATGTAACACGGACGGAATATCCTCCCATACTGGCCATGTAACACGGACGGAATATCCTCCCATACTGGCCATGTAACACGGACGGAATATCCTCCCATACTGGCCATGTAACACGGACGGAACATCCTCCCATACTGGCCATGTAAAACGGACGGAATGTCCTCCCATACTGGCCATGTAACGCGGACGGAATATCCTCCCATACTGGCCATGTGACACGGACGGAATATCCTCCCATACTGGCCATGTAACACGGACGGAATATCCTCCCATACTGGCCATGTAACACGGACGGAATATCCTCCCATACTGGCCATGTAACACGGACGGAATATCCTCCCATACTGGCCATGTAACACGGACGGAATATCCTCCCATACTGGCCATGTAACACGGACGGAATATCCTCCCATACTGGCCATGTAACACGGACGGAACATCCTCCCATACTGGCCATGTAACACGGACGGAATATCCTCCCATACTGGCCATGTAACACGGACGGAATATCCTCCCATACTGGCCATGTGACACGGACGGAATATCCTCCCATACTGGCCATGTAACACGGACGGAATATCCTTCCATACTGGCCATGTGACACGGACGGAATATCCTCCCATACTGGCCATGTGACACGGACGGAATATCCTCCCATACTGGCCATGTAACACGGACGGAATATCCTCCCATACTGGCCATGTAACACGGACGGAATATCCTCCCATACTGGCCATGTAACACGGACGGAATATCCTCCCATACTGGCCATGTAACACGGACGGAATATTCCCCGTATACTGGCCATGTAACACAGACGGAATATCCTCCCATACTGGCCATGTGACACGGACGGAATATCCTCCCATACTGGCCATGTGACACGGACGGAATATCCTCCCATACTGGCCATGTAACACGGACGGAATATCCTCCCATACTGGCCATGGGACACGGACGGAACATCCTCCCATACTGGCCATGTAACACGGACGGAATATCCTCCCATACTGGCCATGTAACACGGACGGAATATCCTCCCATACTGGCCATGTGACACGGACGGAATATCCTCCCATACTGGCCATGTAACACGGACGGAATATCCTTCCATACTGGCCATGTGACACGGACGGAATATCCTCCCATACTGGCCATGTGACACGGACGGAATATCCTCCCATACTGGCCATGTAACACGGACGGAATATCCTCCCATACTGGCCATGTAACACGGACGGAATATCCTCCCATACTGGCCATGTAACACGGACGGAATATCCTCCCATACTGGCCATGTAACACGGACGGAATATTCCCCCCATACTGGCCATGTAACACAGACGGAATATCCTCCCATACTGGCCATGTGACACGGACGGAATATCCTCCCATACTGGCCATGTGACACGGACGGAATATCCTCCCATACTGGCCATGTAACACGGACGGAATATCCTCCCATACTGGCCATGGGACACGGACGGAATATCCTCCCATACTGGCCATGTAACACGGACGGAATATCCTCCCATACTGGCCATGTGACACGGACGGAATATCCTCCCATACTGGCCATGTGACACGGACGGAATATCCTCCCATACTGGCCATGTGACACGGACGGAATATCCTCCCATACTGGCCATGTAACACGGACGGAATATCCTCCCATACTGGCCATGTGACACGGACAGAATATCCTCCCATACTGGCCATGTAACACGGACGGAATATCCTCCCATACTGGCCATGTAACACGGACGGAATATCCTCCCATACTGGCCATGTGACACGGACGGAATATTCCCCCCATACTGGCCATGTAACACGGACGGAATATCCTCCCATACTGGCCATGTGACACGGACGGAATATCCCCCCATACTGGCCATGTGACACCGACGGAATATCCTCCCATACTGGCCATGTAACACGGACGGAATATCCTCCCATACTGGCCATGTAACACGGACGGAATATCCTCCCATACTGGCCACGTAACACGGACGGAATATCCTCCCATACTGGCCATGTAACACGGACGGAATATCCTCCCATACTGGCCATGTAACACGGACGGAATATCCTCCCATACTGGCCATGTAACACGGACGGAATATCCTCCCATACTGGCCATGTAACACGGACGGAATATCCTCCCATACTGGCCATGTAACACGGACGGAATATCCTCCCATACTGGCCATGTAACACGGACGGAATATTCCCCCCATACTGGCCATGTAACACGGACGGAATATCCTCCCATACTGGCCATGTAACACGGACGGAATATTCCCCCCATACTGGCCATGTGACACGGACGGAATATTCCTCCCATACTGGCCATGTAACACGGACGGAATATCCTCCCATACTGGCCACGTAACACGGACGGAATATCCTCCCATACTGGCCATGTGACACGGACGGAATATCCTCCCATACTGGCCATGTAACACGGAGGGAATATCCTCCCATACTGGCCACGTAACACGGACGGAATATCCTCCCATACTGGCCATGTGACACGGACGGAATATCCTCCCATACTGGCCATGTGACACGGACGGAATATCCTCCCATACTGGCCATGTGACACGGACGGAATATCCTCCCATACTGGCCATGTAACACGGACGGAATATCCTCCCATACTGGCCATGTAACACGGACGGAATATCCTCCCATACTGGCCATGTAACACGGACGGAATATCCTCCCATACTGGCCATGTAACACGGACGGAATATCCTCCCATACTGGCCATGTAACACGGACGGAATATCCTCCCATACTGGCCATGTAACACGGACGGAATATCCTCCCATACTGGCCATGTAACACGGACGGAATATTCCCCCCATACTGGCCATGTAACACGGACGGAATATCCTCCCATACTGGCCATGTAACACGGACGGAATATTCCCCCCATACTGGCCATGTTACACGGACGGAATATTCCTCCCATACTGGCCATGTAACACGGACGGAATATCCTCCCATACTGGCCACGTAACACGGACGGAATGTCTTCCCATACTGGCCATGTAACACGGACGGAATATCCTCCCATACTGGCCACGTAACACGGACGGAACATCCTCCCATACTGGCCATGTGACACGGACGGAATATCCTCCCATACTGGCCATGTGACACGGACGGAATATCCTCCCATACTGGCCATGTGACACGGACGGAATATCCTCCCATACTGGCCATGTAACACGGACGGAATATCCTCCCATACTGGCCATGTAACACGGACGGAATATCCTCCCATACTGGCCATGTAATACGGACGGAATATCCTCCCATACTGGCCATGTAACACGGACGGAATATCCTCCCATACTGGCCATGTAACACGGACGGAATATCCTCCCATACTGGCCATGTAACACGGACGGAATATCCTCCCATACTGGCCATGTAACACGGACGGAATATCCTCCCATACTGGCCATGTAACACGGACGGAATATTCCCCCCATACTGGCCATGTAACACGGACGGAATATCCTCCCATACTGGCCATGTAACACGGACGGAATATCCTCCCATACTGGCCATGTAACACGGACGGAATATCCTCCCATACTGGCCATGTAACACGGACGGAATATCCTCCCATACTGGCCATGTGACACGGACGGAATATCCTCCCATACTGGCCATTTAACACGGACGGAATATCCTCCCATACTGGCCATGTAACACGGACGGAATATCCTCCCATACTGGCCATGTAACACGGACGGAATATCCCCCCATACTGGCCATGTGACACGGACGGAATATCCTCCCATACTGGCCATGTAACACGGACGGAATATCCTCCCATACTGGCCATGTAACACGGACGGAATATCCTCCCATACTGGCCATGTAACACGGACGCAATCTTCCTCCCATACTGGCCATGTAACACGGACGGAATATCCTCCCATACTGGCCATGTAACACGGACGGAATATCCTCCCATACTGGCCATGTAACACGGACGGAATATCCTCCCATACTGGCCATGTGACACGGACGGAATATCCTCCCATACTGGCCATGTAACACGGACGGAATATTCCCCCCATACTGGCCATGTAACGCGGACGGAATATCCTCCCATACTGGCCATGTAACACGGATGGAATATCCTCCCATACTGGCCATGTAACACGGACGGAATATCCTCCCATACTGGCCATGTAACACGGACGGAATATCCTCCCATACTGGCCATGTAACACGGACGGAATATCCTCCCATACTGGCCATGTAACACGGACGGAATATCCCCCCATACTGGCCATGTGACACGGACGGAATATCCTCCCATACTGGCCATGTAACACGGACGGAATATCCTCCCATACTGGCCATGTAACACGGACGGAATATCCTCCCATACTGGCCATGTAACACGGACGGAATATCCTCCCATACTGGCCATGTAACACGGACGGAATATCCTCCCATACTGGCCATGTAACACGGACGGAATATCCTCCCATACTGGCCATGTAACACAGACGGAACATCCTATCATACTGGCCATGTAACACGGACGGAATGTCCTCCCATACTGGCCATGTAACGCGGACGGAATATCCTCCCATACTGGCCATGTGACACGGACGGAATATTCTCCCATACTGGCCATGTAACACGGACGGAATATCCTCCCATACTGGCCATGTAACACGGACGGAATATCCTCCCATACTGGCCATGTAACACGGACGGAATATCCTCCCATACTGGCCATGTAACACGGACGGAATATCCTCCCATACTGGCCATGTAACACGGACGGAATATCCTCCCATACTGGCCATGTAACACGGACGGAACATCCTCCCATACTGGCCATGTAACACGGACGGAATATCCTCCCATACTGGCCATGTAACACGGACGGAATATCCTCCCATACTGGCCATGTAACACGGACGGAATATCCTCCCATACTGGCCATGTAACACGGACGGAATATCCTCCCATACTGGCCATGTAACACGGACGGAATATTCCCCCCATACTGGCCATGTAACACAGACGGAATATCCTCCCATACTGGCCATGTGACACGGACGGAATATCCTCCCATACTGGCCATGTGACACGGACGGAATATCCTCCCATACTGGCCATGTAACACGGACGGAATATCCTCCCATACTGGCCATGGGACACGGACGGAATATCCTCCCATACTGGCCATGTAACACGGACGGAATATCCTCCCATACTGGCCATGTGACACGGACGGAATATCCTCCCATACTGGCCATGTGACACGGACGGAATATCCTCCCATACTGGCCATGTGACACGGACGGAATATCCTCCCATACTGGCCATGTAACACGGACGGAATATCCTCCCATACTGGCCATGTGACACGGACAGAATATCCTCCCATACTGGCCATGTAACACGGACGGAATATCCTCCCATACTGGCCATGTAACACGGACGGAATATCCTCCCATACTGGCCATGTGACACGGACGGAATATTCCCCCCATACTGGCCATGTAACACGGACGGAATATCCTCCCATACTGGCCATGTGACACGGACGGAATATCCCCCCATACTGGCCATGTGACACGGACGGAATATCCTCCCATACTGGCCATGTAACACGGACGGAATATCCTCCCATACTGGCCATGTAACACGGACGGAATATCCTCCCATACTGGCCATGTAACACGGACGGAATATCCTCCCATACTGGCCATGTAACACGGACGGAATATCCTCCCATACTGGCCATGTAACACGGACGGAATATCCTCCCATACTGGCCATGTAACACGGACGGAATATCCTCCCATACTGGCCATGTAACACGGACGGAATATCCTCCCATACTGGCCATGTAACACGGACGGAATATCCTCCCATACTGGCCATGTAACACGGACGGAATATTCCCCCCATACTGGCCATGTAACACGGACGGAATATCCTCCCATACTGGCCATGTAACACGGACGGAATATTCCCCCCATACTGGCCATGTTACACGGACGGAATATTCCTCCCATACTGGCCATGTAACACGGACGGAATATCCTCCCATACTGGCCACGTAACACGGACGGAATATCCTCCCATACTGGCCATGTGACACGGACGGAATATCCTCCCATACTGGCCATGTAACACGGACGGAATATCCTCCCATACTGGCCACGTAACACGGACGGAATATCCTCCCATACTGGCCATGTGACACGGACGGAATATCCTCCCATACTGGCCATGTGACACGGACGGAATATCCTCCCATACTGGCCATGTGACACGGACGGAATATCCTCCCATACTGGCCATGTAACACGGACGGAATATCCTCCCATACTGGCCATGTAACACGGACGGAATATCCTCCCATACTGGCCATGTAACACGGACGGAATATCCTCCCATACTGGCCATGTAACACGGACGGAATATCCTCCCATACTGGCCATGTAACACGGACGGAATATCCTCCCATACTGGCCATGTAACACGGACGGAATATCCTCCCATACTGGCCATGTAACACGGACGCAATCTTCCTCCCATACTGGCCATGTAACACGGACGGAATATCCTCCCATACTGGCCATGTAACACGGACGGAATATCCTCCCATACTGGCCATGTAACACGGACGGAATATCCTCCCATACTGGCCATGTGACACGGACGGAATATCCTCCCATACTGGCCATGTAACACGGACGGAGTATTCCCCCCATACTGGCCATGTAACACGGACGGAATATTCTCCCATACTGGCCATGTAACACGGATGGAATATCCTCCCATACTGGCCATGTAACACGGACGGAATATCCTCCCATACTGGCCATGTAACACGGACGGAATATCCTCCCATACTGGCCATGTAACACGGACGGAATATCCTCCCATACTGGCCATGTAACACGGACGGAATATCCTCCCATACTGGCCATGTAACACGGACGGAATATCCTCCCATACTGGCCATGTAACACGGACGGAATATCCTCCCATACTGGCCATGTAACACGGACGGAATATCCCCCCATACTGGCCATGTGACACGGACGGAATATCCTCCCATACTGGCCATGTAACACGGACGGAATATCCTCCCATACTGGCCATGTAACACGGACGGAATATCCTCCCATACTGGCCATGTAACACGGACGGAATATCCTCCCATACTGGCCATGTAACACGGACGGAATATCCTCCCATACTGGCCATGTAACACGGACGGAATATCCTCCCATACTGGCCATGTAACACAGACGGAACATCCTCCCATACTGGCCATGTAACACGGACGGAATGTCCTCCCATACTGGCCATGTAACGCGGACGGAATATCCTCCCATACTGGCCATGTGACACGGACGGAATATCCTCCCATACTGGCCATGTAACACGGACGGAATATCCTCCCATACTGGCCATGTAACACGGACGGAATATCCTCCCATACTGGCCATGTAACACGGACGGAATATCCTCCCATACTGGCCATGTAACACGGACGGAATATCCTCCCATACTGGCCATGTAACACGGACGGAATATCCTCCCATACTGGCCATGTAACACGGACGGAACATCCTCCCATACTGGCCATGTAACACGGACGGAATATCCTCCCATACTGGCCATGTAACACGGACGGAATATCCTCCCATACTGGCCATGTAACACGGACGGAATATCCTCCCATACTGGCCATGTAACACGGACGGAATATCCTCCCATACTGGCCATGTAACACGGACGGAATATTCCCCCCATACTGGCCATGTAACACAGACGGAATATCCTCCCATACTGGCCATGTGACACGGACGGAATATCCTCCCATACTGGCCATGTGACACGGACGGAATATCCTCCCATACTGGCCATGTAACACGGACGGAATATCCTCCCATACTGGCCATGGGACACGGACGGAATATCCTCCCATACTGGCCATGGAACACGGACGGAATATCCTCCCATACTGGCCATGTGACACGGACGGAATATCCTCCCATACTGGCCATGTGACACGGACGGAATATCCTCCCATACTGGCCATGTGACACGGACGGAATATCCTCCCATACTGGCCATGTAACACGGACGGAATATCCTCCCATACTGGCCATGTGACACGGACGGAATATCCTCCCATACTGGCCATGTAACACGGACGGAATATCCTCCCATACTGGCCATGTAACACGGACGGAATATCCTCCCATACTGGCCATGTGACACGGACGGAATATTCCCCCCATACTGGCCATGTAACACGGACGGAATATCCTCCCATACTGGCCATGTGACACGGACGGAATATCCCCCCATACTGGCCATGTGACACGGACGGAATATCCTCCCATACTGGCCATGTAACACGGACGGAATATCCTCCCATACTGGCCATGTAACACGGACGGAATATCCTCCCATACTGGCCATGTAACACGGACGGAATATCCTCCCATACTGGCCATGTAACACGGACGGAATATCCTCCCATACTGGCCATGTAACACGGACGGAATATCCTCCCATACTGGCCATGTAACACGGACGGAATATCCTCCCATACTGGCCATGTAACACGGACGGAATATCCTCCCATACTGGCCATGTAACACGGACGGAATATCCTCCCATACTGGCCATGTAACACGGACGGAATATTCCCCCCATACTGGCCATGTAACACGGACGGAATATCCTCCCATACTGGCCATGTAACACGGACGGAATATTCCCCCCATACTGGCCATGTTACACGGACGGAATATTCCTCCCATACTGGCCATGTAACACGGACGGAATATCCTCCCATACTGGCCACGTAACACGGACGGAATATCCTCCCATACTGGCCATGTGACACGGACGGAATATCCTCCCATACTGGCCATGTAACACGGACGGAATATCCTCCCATACTGGCCACGTAACACGGACGGAATATCCTCCCATACTGGCCATGTGACACGGACGGAATATCCTCCCATACTGGCCATGTGACACGGACGGAATATCCTCCCATACTGGCCATGTGACACGGACGGAATATCCTCCCATACTGGCCATGTAACACGGACGGAATATCCTCCCATACTGGCCATGTAACACGGACGGAATATCCTCCCATACTGGCCATGTAACACGGACGGAATATCCTCCCATACTGGCCATGTAACACGGACGGAATATCCTCCCATACTGGCCATGTAACACGGACGGAATATCCCCCCATACTGGCCATGTAACACGGACGGAATATTCCCCCCATACTGGCCATGTAACACGGACGGAATATTCCCCCCATACTGGCCATGTAACACGGACGGAATATTCCCCCCATACTGGCCATGTAACACGGACGGAATATCCCCCCATACTGGCCATGTGACACGGACGGAATATTCCCCCCATACTGGCCATGTAACACGGACGGAATATCTTCCCATACTGGCCACGTAACACGGACGGAATATCTTCCCATACTGGCCACGTAACACGGACGGAATATCCTCCCATACTGGCCATGTGACACGGACGGAATATCCTCCCATACTGGCCATGTGACACGGACGGAATATCCTCCCATACTGGCCATGTGACACGGACGGAATATCCTCCCATACTGGCCATGTAACACGGACGGAATATCCTCCCATACTGGCCATGTAACACAGACGGAACATCCTCCCATACTGGCCATGTAACACGGACGGAATGTCCTCCCATACTGGCCATGTAACGCGGACGGAATATCCTCCCATACTGGCCATGGGACACGGACGGAATATCCTCCCATACTGGCCATGTAACACGGACGGAATATCCTCCCATACTGGCCATGTAACACGGACGGAATATCCTCCCATACTGGCCATGTAACACGGACGGAATATCCTCCCATACTGGCCATGTAACACGGACGGAATATCCTCCCATACTGGCCATGTAACACGGACGGAATATCCTCCCATACTGGCCATGTAACACGGACGGAACATCCTCCCATACTGGCCATGTAACACGGACGGAATATCCTCCCATACTGGCCATGTAACACGGACGGAATATCCTCCCATACTGGACATGTAACACGGACGGAATATCCTCCCATACTGGCCATGTAACACGGACGGAATATCCTCCCATACTGGCCATGTAACACGGACGGAATATCCCCCCATACTGGCCATGTAACACGGACGGAATATTCCCCCCATACTGGCCATGTAACACGGACGGAATATTCCCCCCATACTGGCCATGTAACACGGACGGAATATTCCCCCCATACTGGCCATGTAACACGGACGGAATATCCCCCCATACTGGCCATGTGACACGGACGGAATATTCCCCCCATACTGGCCATGTAACACGGACGGAATATCCTCCCATACTGGCCACGTAACACGGCCGGAATATCTTCCCATACTGGCCATGTAACACGGACGGAATATCCTCCCATACTGGCCACGTAACACGGACGGAATATCCTCCCATACTGGCCATGTGACACGGACGGAATATCCTCCCATACTGGCCATGTGACACGGACGGAATATCCTCCCATACTGGCCATGTAACACGGACGGAATATCCTCCCATACTGGCCATGTAACACGGACGGAATATCCTCCCATACTGGCCATGTAACACGGACGGAATATCCTCCCATACTGGCCATGTAACACGGACGGAATATCCTCCCATACTGGCCATGTAACACGGACGGAATATCCCCCCATACTGGCCATGTGACACGGACGGAATATCCTCCCATACTGGCCATGTAACACGGACGGAATATCCTCCCATACTGGCCATGTAACACGGACGGAATATCCTCCCATACTGGCCATGTAACACGGACGGAATATCCTCCCATACTGGCCATGTGACACGGACGGAATATCCTCCCATACTGGCCATGTAACACGGACGGAATATCCTCCCATACTGGCCATGTAACACGGACGGAATATCCTCCCATACTGGCCATGTAACACGGACGGAATATCCCCCCATACTGGCCATGTGACACGGACGGAATATCCTCCCATACTGGCCATGTAACACGGACGGAATATCCTCCCATACTGGCCATGTAACACGGACGGAATATCCTCCCATACTGGCCATGTAACACGGACGCAATCTTCTTCCCATACTGGCCATGTAACACGGACGGAATATCCTCCCATACTGGCCATGTAACACGGACGGAATATCCTCCCATACTGGCCATGTAACACGGACGGAATATCCTCCCATACTGGCCATGTGACACGGACGGAATATCCTCCCATACTGGCCATGTAACACGGACGGAATATTCCCCCCATACTGGCCATGTAACACGGACGGAATATCCTCCCATACTGGCCACGTAACACGGACGGAATATCTTCCCATACTGGCCATGTAACACGGACGGAATATCCTCCCATACTGGCCACGTAACACGGACGGAATATCCTCCCATACTGGCCATGTGACACGGACGGAATATCCTCCCATACTGGCCATGTGACACGGACGGAATATCCTCCCATACTGGCCATGTAACACGGACGGAATATCCTCCCATACTGGCCATGTAACACAGACGGAACATCCTCCCATACTGGCCATGTAACACGGACGGAATGTCCTCCCATACTGGCCATGTAACGCGGACGGAATATCCTCCCATACTGGCCATGGGACACGGACGGAATATCCTCCCATACTGGCCATGTAACACGGACGGAATATCCTCCCATACTGGCCATGTAACACGGACGGAATATCCTCCCATACTGGCCATGTAACACGGACGGAATATCCTCCCATACTGGCCATGTAACACGGACGGAATATCCTCCCATACTGGCCATGTAACACGGACGGAATATCCTCCCATACTGGCCATGTAACACGGACGGAACATCCTCCCATACTGGCCATGTAACACGGACGGAATATCCTCCCATACTGGCCATGTAACACGGACGGAATATCCTCCCATACTGGACATGTAACACGGACGGAATATCCTCCCATACTGGCCATGTAACACGGACGGAATATCCTCCCATACTGGCCATGTAACACGGACGGAATATCCCCCCATACTGGCCATGTAACACGGACGGAATATTCCCCCCATACTGGCCATGTAACACGGACGGAATATTCCCCCCATACTGGCCATGTAACACGGACGGAATATTCCCCCCATACTGGCCATGTAACACGGACGGAATATCCCCCCATACTGGCCATGTGACACGGACGGAATATTCCCCCCATACTGGCCATGTAACACGGACGGAATATCCTCCCATACTGGCCACGTAACACGGCCGGAATATCTTCCCATACTGGCCATGTAACACGGACGGAATATCCTCCCATACTGGCCACGTAACACGGACGGAATATCCTCCCATACTGGCCATGTGACACGGACGGAATATCCTCCCATACTGGCCATGTGACACGGACGGAATATCCTCCCATACTGGCCATGTGACACGGACGGAATATCCTCCCATACTGGCCATGTAACACGGACGGAATATCCTCCCATACTGGCCATGTAACACGGACGGAATATCCTCCCATACTGGCCATGTAACACGGACGGAATATCCTCCCATACTGGCCATGTAACACGGACGGAATATCCTCCCATACTGGCCATGTAACACGGGCGGAATATTCCCCCCATACTGGCCATGTAACACGGACGGAATATCCTCCCATACTGGCCATGTAACACGGACGGAATATCCTCCCATACTGGCCATGTAACACGGACGGAATATCCTCCCATACTGGCCATGTAACACGGACGGAATATCCTCCCATACTGGCCTTGTGACACGGACGGAATATCCTCCCATACTGGCCATGTAACACGGACGGAATATCCTACCATACTGGCCATGCAACACGGACGGAATATCCCCCCATACTGGCCATGTGACACGGACGGAATATCCTCCCATACTGGCCATGTAACACGGACGGAATATCCTCCCATACTGGCCATGTAACACGGACGGAATATCCTCCCATACTGGCCATGTAACACGGACGGAATATCCTCCCATACTGGCCATGTAACACGGACGGAATATCCCCCCATACTGGCCATGTGACACGGACGGAATATCCTCCCATACTGGCCATGTAACACGGACGGAATATCCCCCCATACTGGCCATGTGACACGGACGGAATATCCCCCCATACTGGCCATGTGACACGGACGGAATATTCCCCCCATACTGGCCATGTAACACGGACGGAATATCCTCCCATACTGGCCACGTAACACGGCCGGAATATCTTCCCATACTGGCCATGTAACACGGACGGAATATCCTCCCATACTGGCCACGTAACACGGACGGAATATCCTCCCATACTGGCCATGTGACACGGACGGAATATCCTCCCATACTGGCCATGTGACACGGACGGAATATCCTCCCATACTGGCCATGTGACACGGACGGAATATCCTCCCATACTGGCCATGTAACACGGACGGAATATCCTCCCATACTGGCCATGTAACACGGACGGAATATCCTCCCATACTGGCCATGTAACACGGACGGAATATCCTCCCATACTGGCCATGTAACACGGACGGAATATCCTCCCATACTGGCCATGTAACACGGACGGAATATCCCCCCATACTGGCCATGTCACACGGACGGAATATCCTCCCATACTGGCCATGTAACACGGACGGAATATCCTCCCATACTGGCCATGTAACACGGACGGAATATCCTCCCATACTGGCCATGTAACACGGACGGAATATCCTCCCATACTGGCCATGTGACACGGACGGAATATCCTCCCATACTGGCCATGTAACACGGACGGAATATCCTCCCGTACTGGCCATGTAACACGGACGGAATATCCTCCCATACTGGCCATGTAACACGGACGGAATATCCCCCCATACTGGCCATGTGACACGGACGGAATATCCTCCCATACTGGCCATGTAACACGGACGGAATATCCTCCCATACTGGCCATGTAACACGGACGGAATATCCTCCCATACTGGCCATGTAACACGGACGCAATCTTCTTCCCATACTGGCCATGTAACACGGACGGAATATCCTCCCATACTGGCCATGTAACACGGACGGAATATCCTCCCATACTGGCCATGTAACACGGACGGAATATCCTCCCATACTGGCCATGTGACACGGACGGAATATCCTCCCATACTGGCCATGTAACACGGACGGAATATTCCCCCCATACTGGCCATGTAACACAGACGGAATATCCTCCCATACTGGCCACGTAACACGGACGGAATATCTTCCCATACTGGCCATGTAACACGGACGGAATATCCTCCCATACTGGCCACGTAACACGGACGGAATATCCTCCCATACTGGCCATGTGACACGGACGGAATATTCTCCCATACTGGCCATGTGACACGGACGGAATATCCTCCCATACTGGCCATGTGACACGGACGGAATATCCTCCCATACTGGCCATGTAACACGGACGGAATATCCTCCCATACTGGCCATGTAACACAGACGGAACATCCTCCCATACTGGCCATGTAACACGGACGGAATGTCCTCCCATACTGGCCATGTAACGCGGACGGAATATCCTCCCATACTGGCCATGGGACACGGACGGAATATCCTCCCATACTGGCCATGTAACACGGACGGAATATCCTCCCATACTGGCCATGTAACACGGACGGAATATCCTCCCATACTGGCCATGTAACACGGACGGAATATCCTCCCATACTGGCCATGTAACACGGACGGAATATCCTCCCATACTGGCCATGTAACACGGACGGAATATCCTCCCATACTGGCCATGTAACACGGACGGAACATCCTCCCATACTGGCCATGTAACACGGACGGAATATCCTCCCATACTGGCCATGTAACACGGACGGAATATCCTCCCATACTGGACATGTAACACGGACGGAATATCCTCCCATACTGGCCATGTAACACGGACGGAATATCCTCCCATACTGGCCATGTAACACGGACGGAATATCCCCCCATACTGGCCATGTAACACGGACGGAATATTCCCCCCATACTGGCCATGTAACACGGACGGAATATTCCCCCCATACTGGCCATGTAACACGGACGGAATATTCCCCCCATACTGGCCATGTAACACGGACGGAATATCCCCCCATACTGGCCATGTGACACGGACGGAATATTCCCCCCATACTGGCCATGTAACACGGACGGAATATCCTCCCATACTGGCCACGTAACACGGCCGGAATATCTTCCCATACTGGCCATGTAACACGGACGGAATATCCTCCCATACTGGCCACGTAACACGGACGGAATATCCTCCCATACTGGCCATGTGACACGGACGGAATATCCTCCCATACTGGCCATGTAACACGGACGGAATATCCTCCCATACTGGCCATGTAACACGGACGGAATATCCTCCCATACTGGCCATGTAACACGGACGGAATATCCTCCCATACTGGCCATGTAACACGGACGGAATATCCTCCCATACTGGCCATGTAACACGGACGGAACATCCTCCCATACTGGCCATGTAACACGGACGGAATATCCTCCCATACTGGCCATGTAACACGGACGGAATATCCTCCCATACTGGACATGTAACACGGACGGAATATCCTCCCATACTGGCCATGTAACACGGACGGAATATCCTCCCATACTGGCCATGTAACACGGACGGAATATCCCCCCATACTGGCCATGTAACACGGACGGAATATTCCCCCCATACTGGCCATGTAACACGGACGGAATATTCCCCCCATACTGGCCATGTAACACGGACGGAATATTCCCCCCATACTGGCCATGTAACACGGACGGAATATCCCCCCATACTGGCCATGTGACACGGACGGAATATTCCCCCCATACTGGCCATGTAACACGGACGGAATATCCTCCCATACTGGCCACGTAACACGGCCGGAATATCTTCCCATACTGGCCATGTAACACGGACGGAATATCCTCCCATACTGGCCACGTAACACGGACGGAATATCCTCCCATACTGGCCATGTGACACGGACGGAATATCCTCCCATACTGGCCATGTGACACGGACGGAATATCCTCCCATACTGGCCATGTGACACGGACGGAATATCCTCCCATACTGGCCATGTAACACGGACGGAATATCCTCCCATACTGGCCATGTAACACGGACGGAATATCCTCCCATACTGGCCATGTAACACGGACGGAATATCCTCCCATACTGGCCATGTAACACGGACGGAATATCCTCCCATACTGGCCATGTAACACGGGCGGAATATTCCCCCCATACTGGCCATGTAACACGGACGGAATATCCTCCCATACTGGCCATGTAACACGGACGGAATATCCTCCCATACTGGCCATGTAACACGGACGGAATATCCTCCCATACTGGCCATGTAACACGGACGGAATATCCTCCCATACTGGCCTTGTGACACGGACGGAATATCCTCCCATACTGGCCATGTAACACGGACGGAATATCCTACCATACTGGCCATGCAACACGGACGGAATATCCCCCCATACTGGCCATGTGACACGGACGGAATATCCTCCCATACTGGCCATGTAACACGGACGGAATATCCTCCCATACTGGCCATGTAACACGGACGGAATATCCTCCCATACTGGCCATGTAACACGGACGGAATATCCTCCCATACTGGCCATGTAACACGGACGGAATATCCCCCCATACTGGCCATGTGACACGGACGGAATATCCTCCCATACTGGCCATGTAACACGGACGGAATATCCCCCCATACTGGCCATGTGACACGGACGGAATATCCCCCCATACTGGCCATGTGACACGGACGGAATATTCCCCCCATACTGGCCATGTAACACGGACGGAATATCCTCCCATACTGGCCACGTAACACGGCCGGAATATCTTCCCATACTGGCCATGTAACACGGACGGAATATCCTCCCATACTGGCCACGTAACACGGACGGAATATCCTCCCATACTGGCCATGTGACACGGACGGAATATCCTCCCATACTGGCCATGTGACACGGACGGAATATCCTCCCATACTGGCCATGTGACACGGACGGAATATCCTCCCATACTGGCCATGTAACACGGACGGAATATCCTCCCATACTGGCCATGTAACACGGACGGAATATCCTCCCATACTGGCCATGTAACACGGACGGAATATCCTCCCATACTGGCCATGTAACACGGACGGAATATCCTCCCATACTGGCCATGTAACACGGACGGAATATCCCCCCATACTGGCCATGTCACACGGACGGAATATCCTCCCATACTGGCCATGTAACACGGACGGAATATCCTCCCATACTGGCCATGTAACACGGACGGAATATCCTCCCATACTGGCCATGTAACACGGACGGAATATCCTCCCATACTGGCCATGTGACACGGACGGAATATCCTCCCATAGTGGCCATGTAACACGGACGGAATATCCTCCCGTACTGGCCATGTAACACGGACGGAATATCCTCCCATACTGGCCATGTAACACGGACGGAATATCCCCCCATACTGGCCATGTGACACGGACGGAATATCCTCCCATACTGGCCATGTAACACGGACGGAATATCCTCCCATACTGGCCATGTAACACGGACGGAATATCCTCCCATACTGGCCATGTAACACGGACGCAATCTTCTTCCCATACTGGCCATGTAACACGGACGGAATATCCTCCCATACTGGCCATGTAACACGGACGGAATATCCTCCCATACTGGCCATGTAACACGGACGGAATATCCTCCCATACTGGCCATGTGACACGGACGGAATATCCTCCCATACTGGCCATGTAACACGGACGGAATATTCCCCCCATACTGGCCATGTAACACAGACGGAATATCCTCCCATACTGGCCACGTAACACGGACGGAATATCTTCCCATACTGGCCATGTAACACGGACGGAATATCCTCCCATACTGGCCACGTAACACGGACGGAATATCCTCCCATACTGGCCATGTGACACGGACGGAATATTCTCCCATACTGGCCATGTGACACGGACGGAATATCCTCCCATACTGGCCATGTGACACGGACGGAATATCCTCCCATACTGGCCATGTAACACGGACGGAATATCCTCCCATACTGGCCATGTAACACAGACGGAACATCCTCCCATACTGGCCATGTAACACGGACGGAATGTCCTCCCATACTGGCCATGTAACGCGGACGGAATATCCTCCCATACTGGCCATGGGACACGGACGGAATATCCTCCCATACTGGCCATGTAACACGGACGGAATATCCTCCCATACTGGCCATGTAACACGGACGGAATATCCTCCCATACTGGCCATGTAACACGGACGGAATATCCTCCCATACTGGCCATGTAACACGGACGGAATATCCTCCCATACTGGCCATGTAACACGGACGGAATATCCTCCCATACTGGCCATGTAACACGGACGGAACATCCTCCCATACTGGCCATGTAACACGGACGGAATATCCTCCCATACTGGCCATGTAACACGGACGGAATATCCTCCCATACTGGACATGTAACACGGACGGAATATCCTCCCATACTGGCCATGTAACACGGACGGAATATCCTCCCATACTGGCCATGTAACACGGACGGAATATCCCCCCATACTGGCCATGTAACACGGACGGAATATTCCCCCCATACTGGCCATGTAACACGGACGGAATATTCCCCCCATACTGGCCATGTAACACGGACGGAATATTCCCCCCATACTGGCCATGTAACACGGACGGAATATCCCCCCATACTGGCCATGTGACACGGACGGAATATTCCCCCCATACTGGCCATGTAACACGGACGGAATATCCTCCCATACTGGCCACGTAACACGGCCGGAATATCTTCCCATACTGGCCATGTAACACGGACGGAATATCCTCCCATACTGGCCACGTAACACGGACGGAATATCCTCCCATACTGGCCATGTGACACGGACGGAATATCCTCCCATACTGGCCATGTGACACGGACGGAATATCCTCCCATACTGGCCATGTGACACGGACGGAATATCCTCCCATACTGGCCATGTAACACGGACGGAATATCCTCCCATACTGGCCATGTAACACGGACGGAATATCCTCCCATACTGGCCATGTAACACGGACGGAATATCCTCCCATACTGGCCATGTAACACGGACGGAATATCCTCCCATACTGGCCATGTAACACGGACGGAATATCCTCCCATACTGGCCTTGTGACACGGACGGAATATCCTCCCATACTGGCCATGTAACACGGACGGAATATCCTACCATACTGGCCATGTAACACGGACGGAATATCCCCCCATACTGGCCATGTGACACGGACGGAATATCCTCCCATACTGGCCATGTAACACGGACGGAATATCCTCCCATACTGGCCATGTAACACGGACGGAATATCCTCCCATACTGGCCATGTAACACGGACGGAATATCCTCCCATACTGGCCATGTAACACGGACGGAATATCCCCCCATACTGGCCATGTGACACGGACGGAATATCCTCCCATACTGGCCATGTAACACGGACGGAATATCCTCCCATACTGGCCATGTAACACGGACGGAATATCCTCCCATACTGGCCATGTAACACGGACGCAATCTTCTTCCCATACTGGCCATGTAACACGGACGGAATATCCTCCCATACTGGCCATGTAACACGGACGGAATATCCTCCCATACTGGCCATGTAACACGGACGGAATATCCTCCCATACTGGCCATGTGACACGGACGGAATATCCTCCCATACTGGCCATGTAACACGGACGGAATATCCTCCCATACTGGCCATGTAACACGGACGGAATATCCCCCCATACTGGCCATGTGACACGGACGGAATATCCTCCCATACTGGCCATGTAACACGGACGGAATATCCTCCCATACTGGCCATGTAACACGGACGGAATATCCTCCCATACTGGCCATGTAACACGGACGCAATCTTCTTCCCATACTGGCCATGTAACACGGACGGAATATCCTCCCATAATGGCCATGTAACACGGACGGAATATCCTCCCATACTGGCCATGTAACACGGACGGAATATCCTCCCATACTGGCCATGTGACACGGACGGAATATCCTCCCATACTGGCCATGTAACACGGACGGAATATTCCCCCCATACTGGCCATGTAACACGGACGGAATATCCTCCCATACTGGCCATGTAACACGGATGGAATATCCTCCCATACTGACCATGTAACACGGACGGAATATCCTCCCATACTGGCCATGTAACACGGACGGAATATCCTCCCATTCTGGCCATGTAACAAGGACGGAATATCCTCCCATACTGGCCATGTAACACGGACGGAATATCCCCCCATACTGGCCATGTGACACGGACGGAATATCCTCCCATACTGGCCATGTAACACGGACGGAATATCCTCCCATACTGGCCATGTAACACGGACGGAATATCCTCCCATACTGGCCATGTAACACGGACGGAATATCCTCCCATACTGGCCATGTAACACGGACGGAATATCCTCCCATACTGGCCATGTAACACGGACGGAATATCCTCCCATACTGGCCATGTAACACAGACGGAACATCCTCCCATACTGGCCATGTAACACGGACGGAATGTCCTCCCATACTGGCCATGTAACGCGGACGGAATATCCTCCCATACTGGCCATGTGACACGGACGGAATATCCTCCCATACTGGCCATGTAACACGGACGGAATATCCTCCCATACTGGCCATGTAACACGGACGGAATATCCTCCCATACTGGCCATGTAACACGGACGGAATATCCTCCCATACTGGCCATGTAACACGGACGGAATATCCTCCCATACTGGCCATGTAACACGGACGGAATATCCTCCCATACTGGCCATGTAACACGGACGGAATATCCTCCCATACTGGCCATGTAACACGGACGGAATATCCTCCCATACTGGCCATGTAACACGGACGGAATATCCTCCCATACTGGCCATGTAACACGGACGGAATATCCTCCCATACTGGCCTTGTGACACGGACGGAATATCCTCCCATACTGGCCATGTAACACGGACGGAATATCCTACCATACTGGCCATGTAACACGGACGGAATATCCCCGCATACTGGCCATGTGACACGGACGGAATATCCTCCCATACTGGCCATGTAACACGGACGGAATATCCTCCCATACTGGCCATGTAACACGGACGGAATATCCTCCCATACTGGCCATGTAACACGGACGGAATATCCTCCCATACTGGCCATGTAACACGGACGGAATATCCCCCCATACTGGCCATGTGACACGGACGGAATATCCTCCCATACTGGCCATGTAACACGGACGGAATATCCTCCCATACTGGCCATGTAACACGGACGGAATATCCTCCCATACTGGCCATGTAACACGGACGCAATCTTCTTCCCATACTGGCCATGTAACACGGACGGAATATCCTCCCATACTGGCCATGTAACACGGACGGAATATCCTCCCATACTGGCCATGTAACACGGACGGAATATCCTCCCATACTGGCCATGTGACACGGACGGAATATCCTCCCATACTGGCCATGTAACACGGACGGAATATTCCCCCCATACTGGCCATGTAACACGGACGGAATATCCTCCCATACTGGCCATGTAACACGGATGGAATATCCTCCCATACTGACCATGTAACACGGACGGAATATCCTCCCATACTGGCCATGTAACACGGACGGAATATCCTCCCATACTGGCCATGTAACACGGACGGAATATCCTCCCATACTGGCCATGTAACACGGACGGAATATCCCCCCATACTGGCCATGTGACACGGACGGAATATCCTCCCATACTGGCCATGTAACACGGACGGAATATCCTCCCATACTGGCCATGTAACACGGACGGAATATCCTCCCATACTGGCCATGTAACACGGACGGAATATCCTCCCATACTGGCCATGTAACACGGACGGAATATCCTCCCATACTGGCCATGTAACACGGACGGAATATCCTCCCATACTGGCCATGTAACACAGACGGAACATCCTCCCATACTGGCCATGTAACACGGACGGAATGTCCTCCCATACTGGCCATGTAACGCGGACGGAATATCCTCCCATACTGGCCATGTGACACGGACGGAATATCCTCCCATACTGGCCATGTAACACGGACGGAATATCCTCCCATACTGGCCATGTAACACGGACGGAATATCCTCCCATACTGGCCATGTAACACGGACGGAATATCCTCCCATACTGGCCATGTAACACGGACGGAATATCCTCCCATACTGGCCATGTAACACGGACGGAATATCCTCCCATACTGGCCATGTAACACGGACGGAACATCCTCCCATACTGGCCATGTAACACGGACGGAATATCCTCCCATACTGGCCATGTAACACGGACGGAATATCCTCCCATACTGGCCATGTAACACGGACGGAATATCCTCCCATACTGGCCATGTAACACGGACGGAGGATCCTCCCATACTGGCCATGTAACACGGACGGAATATTCCCCCCATACTGGCCATGTAACACAGACGGAATATCCTCCCATACTGGCCATGTGACACGGACGGAATATCCTCCCATACTGGCCATGTGACACGGACGGAATATCCTCCCATACTGGCCATGTAACACGGACGGAATATCCTCCCATACTGGCCATGGGACACGGACGGAATATCCTCCCATACTGGCCATGTAACACGGACGGAATATCCTCCCATACTGGCCATGTGACACGGACGGAATATCCTCCCATACTGGCCATGTGACACGGACGGAATATCCTCCCATACTGGCCATGTGACACGGACGGAATATCCTCCCATACTGGCCATGTAACACGGACGGAATATCCTCCCATACTGGCCATGTGACACGGACAGAATATCCTCCCATACTGGCCATGTAACACGGACGGAATATCCTCCCATACTGGCCATGTAACACGGACGGAATATCCTCCCATACTGGCCATGTGACACGGACGGAATATTCCCCCCATACTGGCCATGTAACACGGACGGAATATCCTCCCATACTGGCCATGTGACACGGACGGAATATCCCCCCATACTGGCCATGTGACACGGACGGAATATCCTCCCATACTGGCCATGTAACACGGACGGAATATCCTCCCATACTGGCCATGTAACACGGACGGAATATCCTCCCATACTGGCCATGTAACACGGACGGAATATCCTCCCATACTGGCCATGTAACACGGACGGAATATCCTCCCATACTGGCCATGTAACACGGACGGAATATCCTCCCATACTGGCCAGGTAACACGGACGGAATATCCTCCCATACTGGCCATGTAACACGGACGGAATATCCTCCCATACTGGCCATGTAACACGGACGGAATATCCTCCCATACTGGCCATGTAACACGGACGGAATATTCCCCCCATACTGGCCATGTAACACGGACGGAATATCCTCCCATACTGGCCATGTAACACGGACGGAATATTCCCCCCATACTGGCCATGTTACACGGACGGAATATTCCTCCCATACTGGCCATGTAACACGGACGGAATATCCTCCCATACTGGCCACGTAACACGGACGGAATATCCTCCCATACTGGCCATGTGACACGGACGGGATATCCTCCCATACTGGCCATGTAACACGGACGGAATATCCTCCCATACTGGCCACGTAACACGGACGGAATATCCTCCCATACTGGCCATGTGACACGGACGGAATATCCTCCCATACTGGCCATGTGACACGGACGGAATATCCTCCCATACTGGCCATGTGACACGGACGGAATATCCTCCCATACTGGCCATGTAACACGGACGGAATATCCTCCCATACTGGCCATGTAACACGGACGGAATATCCTCCCATACTGGCCATGTAACACGGACGGAATATCCTCCCATACTGGCCATGTAACACGGACGGAATATCCTCCCATACTGGCCATGTAACACGGACGGAATATCCCCCCATACTGGCCATGTAACACGGACGGAATATTCCCCCCATACTGGCCATGTAACACGGACGGAATATTCCCCCCATACTGGCCATGTAACACGGACGGAATATTCCCCCCATACTGGCCATGTAACACGGACGGAATATCCCCCCATACTGGCCATGTGACACGGACGGAATATTCCCCCCATACTGGCCATGTAACACGGACGGAATATTCCCCCATACTGGCCATGTGACACGGACGGAATATCCCCCCATACTGGCCATGTAACACGGACGGAATATCCTCCCATACTGGCCATGTAACACGGACGGAATATCCTCCCATACTGGCCATGTAACACGGACGGAATATCCTCCCATACTGGCCATGTAACACGGACGGAATATCCTCCCATACTGGCCATGTAACACGGACGGAATATCCTCCCATACTGGCCATGTAACACGGACGGAATATCCTCCCATACTGGCCATGTAACACGGACGGAATATCCTCCCATACTGGCCATGTAACACGGACGGAATATCCTCCCATACTGGCCATGTAACACGGACGGAATATCCTCCCATACTGGCCATGTAACACGGACGGAATATCCTCCCATACTGGCCATGTGACACGGACGGAATATTCCCCCCATACTGGCCATGTAACACGGACGGAATATCCTCCCATACTGGCCATGTAACACGGACGGAATATTCCCCCCATACTGGCCATGTAACACGGACGGAATATCCTCCCATACTGGCCATGTAACACGGACGGAATATCCTCCCATACTGGCCATGTAACACGGACGGAATATCCTCCCATACTGGCCATGTAACACGGACGGAATATCCTCCCATACTGGCCATGTAACACGGACGGAATATCCTCCCATACTGGCCATGTAACACGGACGGAATATCCTCCCATACTGGCCATGTAACACGGACGGAATATCCTCCCATACTGGCCATGTAACACGGACGGAATATCCTCCCATACTGGCCATGTAACACGGACGGAATATCCTCCCATACTGGCCATGTAACACGGACGGAATATCCTCCCATACTGGCCATGTAACACGGACGGAATATCCTCCCATACTGGCCATGTAACACGGACGGAATATCCTCCCATACTGGCCATGTGACACGGACGGAATATCCTCCCATACTGGCCATGTAACACGGACGGAATATCCTCCCATACTGGCCATGTAACACGGACGGAATATCCTCCCATACTGGCCATGTAACACGGACGGAATATCCTCCCATACTGGCCATGTAACACGGACGGAATATCCTCCCATACTGGCCATGTAACACGGACGGAATATCCTCCCATACTGGCCATGTAACACGGACGGAATATCCTCCCATACTGGCCATGTAACACGGACGGAATATCCTCCCATACTGGCCATGTAACACGGACGGAATATCCTCCCATACTGGCCATGTAACACGGACGGAATATCCTCCCATACTGGCCATGTAACACGGACGGAATATCCCCCCATACTGGCCATGTGACACGGACGGAATATCCTCCCATACTGGCCATGTGACACGGACGGAATATGCTCCCATACTGGCCCAAAAAAGTGATATTATGAAATATAATATATGGAGACACAATTTCTATTTGCAGGTTTCCACTAGCCTCCTATGGTTTGTTGCCCACCCGCACATCGGTCAAAGCCCTATACCGAGAAGAAGGTTAAATTTGTATCCCATGGCGTGAATAAGGATAGTCCCAATTCGGTGCTTTAGGCCCCGGCAGTTTGTTTATCCATCCCCTGGGGTTCAAGGTCCGCAGCATCTTGGCATTATTAGGAGTGGCCTTCGGGTTCTTACTACGTGACCGGCTTAGGCATGTCTGTCCTCAACGTCATGGCTTGTCACGGATATGGACTACATGTTTCGTCAGACCAAGCGATAATCGTGCCCTTTAAACCCACCAATGTAGGCCTACATTAACCTCTGTAGCCCCTACAGTAACCTCTGTTGCCCCTACAGTAACCTCTGTAGCCCCTACAGTCACCTATATAGCGCCTAGTCAACTATATAGCGCCTACAGTCACCTATGTAGCGCCTACAGTCACATGCATAGTGCCTACAGTCACCTATATAGCGCCTAGTCCTCTATATAGCGCCTACAGTCACCTATGTAGCGCCTAGTCACCTATATAGCGCCTACAGTCACCTATATAGCGCCTACAGTCACCTACACAGTGCCTACAGTCACCTATCTAGCGCTAACAGTCACCTATGTAGCGCCTACAGTCACCTATATAATGCCTGCAGTCACATATGTAGCACCGACAGTCACCTATATAACGCCTGCAGTCACATATGTAGCACCTACAGTCACATATGTAGCACCTACAGTCACCTATATAACGCCTGCAGTCACATACATAGTGCCTACAGTCACCTATCTAGCGCTTACAGTCACGTATGTAGCGCCTACAGTCACCTATATAACGCCTGCAGTCACATATGTAGCGCCTACAGTCACCTATATAACGTCTGCAGTCACATATGTAGCGCCTACAGTCACCTATATAACGCCTGCACTCACATATGTAGCGCCTACAGTCACCTATATAACGCCTATAGTCATCTATATAGCGCCTACAATCACCTATCTTGGGCTTGCCTTAAACTTTGTAGCGACTAGTCACCTATGTAAGGCTTACATTAAACTATGTAGCCCCCACAATAACATGTGTAGAGAATACTTCGCCTTTGTCCAACTAAATGTATTGACGCCTGTTACCAATCGGTGGGTGGCGGGAGAGTGCCTGTCACCAATCGGTGGGTGGCGGGAGAGTGCCTGTCACCAATCGGTGGGTGGCGGGAGAGTGCCTGTCACCAATCGGTGGGTGGCGGGAGAGTGCATGTCACCAATCGGTGGGTGGCGGGAGAGTGCCTGTCACCAATCGGTGGGTGGCGGGAGAGTGCCTGTCACCAATCGGTGGGTGGCGGGAGAGTGCCTGTCACCAATCGGTGGGTGGCGGGAGAGTGCCTGTCACCAATCGGTGGGTGGCGGGAGAGTGCCTGTCACCAATCGGTGGGTGGCGGGAGAGTGCCTGTCACCAATCGGTGGGTGGCGGGAGAGTGCATGTTACCAATCGGTGGGTGGCGGGAGAGTGCATGTCACCAATCGGTGGGTGGCGGGAGAGTGCCTGTCACCAATCGGTGGGTGGCGGGAGAGTGCCTGTCACCAATCGGTGGGTGGCGGGAGAGTGCCTGTCACCAATCGGTGGAGCAACACGTCCACAACTACATCTGTGTCAGAGAGGGTAAACCGTTAACGACTGACGAAAATATCACTGATGTGCAAGAAGTAGAGAGCAAACTTTAAAATGAATGCATCCTATGGTCCAAGTAATGTATAAAGAAGAGGGTCGAGGCGATTAGGAGAGGTAGGTTCGTCGTCATAATCGACTATCCTTCATCGAAGCGAGCTGGGTGATGCAATGCTACTTTTTTGACCATGTGTATGGCATGGCCCTTACACCCCCGTTAGGTTGAGGTCGTGAGGGTCATGCGTCAGGGCTAGTACGAAAGACTGACCTTCGGTCGTGTGGCCGCTTAAGGTCAGAGCCAGGGACTGGGCTGTGTGGAGGCCCCATTGCACTACATTCTTTAAGGTCCCAAGTCTCGTAGTGGAGGTTCTTTCGTCAATGGGACATTAAATAAATGGACGCAGACAATGACATGGCAGTGTGTAATGTAGTTTGACCTTCAGCTAGGCTGATGACTCCTCTGGGGCCGCTTAAAGACGCGCGCTAAGAGGGCTGAGAAGGGCCCACCGTGTTCTTCAATCAGCTAAAGCCCACCCAGAGGCGAACACTCATTGGCTGATTCAAGGTAATAAAGTGCCAGGGATAAGCCAAGCACTTCATGCCATGAAAGGGATTAGAAACAAGAGCAGGTTGTCTTTCCGTGTTCACTCTTCATCATTCATCGTGCAACATCAACATTAAATTTTATGCTTCATAGTTCCCTAATCTTCATGGTTCATCATTTTCAAACCTATATGTTTCATTAGTTTCCGCCTTGTATGTTCCATCATTCTCCGTCCTGTGTATTTCATCGTTGTCCGTCCTGTATGTTTCATCGTTCTGTGTCCTATCTGTTTGATCATTCTCCATCCCATATGTTTCATTATTCTTCGTCCTGCATGTTTCTTCATTATCCGGCCTGTATGTTTCACCATTCTCCGTCCTGTATGTTGCATCATTCTCTGTCCTGTATGTTTGATCATTCTCCGTCCTGTATGGTTCTTCATTCTTCGTCCTGCATTTTTCTTCATTCTTCGACCTGTATGTTTCATCGTTTCCGTCCTGTATGTTATGTCATTCTCCTTCCTGTATGTTTCATCATTAATTATCCGTCTCTGGTGGTAGTAAAATATGCCTCTGTTGGTTTTGGTGGCAGTGAGATATGGCTCTGTTGGTTTTGGTAGTAGTGAGATATGGCTCTGTTGGTTTTGGTGGCAGTGAGATATGGCTCTGTTGGATTTGGTAGTAGTGAGATATGGCTCTGTTGGTTTTGGTGGCAGTGAGATATGGCTCTGTTGGTTTTGGTAGTAGTGAGATATGGCTCTGTTGGTTTTGGTAGTAGTGAGATATGGCTCTGTTGGTTTTGGTAGTAGTGAGATATGGCTCTGTATGATTTTGTAGCAGAAATATGGCTGTGTTGGTTTTGGTAGTAGTGACATATGTATCTGTTGGTTTTGGTGTTTGGGACAATACGAAAACAAGCTGACGCTTCCTAAATATATATAGCTTTCTCGTTAACAACGAGATATACGAAACATATTCCATCTACATTCCAATCTACAGACAGCGTATCAATTTGTTAGAAGTGGGTATTTGGCAGCGACCGCTCCTGTCCTGAGATTGCTGAGCATCACTGCCATGTTTCTTATAGACCGTTCCAGATACCCCTGGCGACATCTATCGTCTATCTGGCGTTTACCATGCATGCCTATGGAGTTGGCTTAGGTGCCCGGCTTCAACGTTTCTTTTGTCAGGGGTGATTTGGTTCTATGGCATTGCACACAAGATAAATAAGATTTCTATAAACTTTCCGGTAAGTATTACATTATATAATGGAAGCACAGATTATATTTCACTAGAATAAGAACAGTTTAACAGTCCTATCTGTTAGGCTCCCTGTTCGCAACGCAACAAGGCCACTCGAGTGCACTCAGATTTGTATCGAAAAGACAGTGTATACCGGTTCATACCATCGCTTTATAACAATTTATAATCGGTACACATCTGGTACCAAGTTATGTATGCTGTACTACATATATTCCGGAATCAGATTTTGTGTATATCTAGATAACAACGACACCAGAACGATCGTTATTTCCGCACTGAAGAACATCAGCAAACCGGGAATATCTTGACTTTTCGAGATGGCGTGAATGAACAATAAAAGGACTTTCGTGACAGTCTTTATATTCGTCGGTTGGCACTTATATCAGCTATTTTCTCGGGTTTTATGCCTCCATTTTGTTCTTAAAATGATATAATTTTATAGTCAAGATATTTATCGGTACAAAGTGGGTTTTTGTTTTTAGAAAACACCCTGTTAACTTATGATGAAATGTGGAATAGTATGCAGCTGTCAGTCAATACTCGCCTTTTACATGCTTGCAGCGCAGAGCGCGCTAGATTTCACCTGAAACACGCGCCTGCCAGAATATCCGTTGGAACGGTCTTTGTCAGTGTTAAAGCCGATTGGTCATTGGCGGTCCGCGAAATCGGTGTTTCATTGCATCAGCATCAATTTCGCGTGCGTTTAATTGGAAAAATCTGTCCTGAATTATCCCGGATTGCAGCACCCAGGCGGGACTTCCCGGACGTGGCAGCGACAGGTTTACCTGCCAGGGGCTCATGAATGTCGGATTGCGACATTAATGGTTTTGTATCCGGTACAGAAGGTTAGATGGCTGTGCCTTCCCCTGTGGCCCCATATAGGAACTGACTCGTTGCAACACAGGCATAACCTCTTTGTCACTTCTGCCAGCTACAATTATCTCTGGGGCAATATATAATACGGCTGTATTAACCCTCTGTGCGTCTTTCTCGCCTGGTTACGATCGGTACTTACTGGGAGATGGCGTGAATGAACAATAAAACCACATTGGCGGGTATTTCACACGGCAATCAGCGCCTTCGACTTCCTCTTCATCTAGGTTCATTCTGACTACTCAGGTATTTATAGGCATACATAACGGCTTCGTCCTCTCCATTTGAATGCACTTCTTTAACAGCAGTTTTTGTACATTTCGGAGGCGTTTGTACTAGGATAAATACATTTAGAGCAAATTACACTATATGTGCCAAATGTTGCTGTTAGGGGCAAAACGTCTGTTTAGTTTCTCCAGTTGGGTGTTACCCAGGGCAGCCTGAATGTACAAGGCAAGGTCTCATTGCTAGCTATACTTTGTCCACACCAGGACCATGTTAACGGTGGTGACGCTGGGAGCATCGCAGACGACGAGAGCGATGGTTACAAGGGTGTGGCCGACGATGGCAGCGATGGTTACAAGGGTGTGGCCGACGATGGGAGCGATGGCTACAAGGGTGTGGCCGACGATGGCAGCGATGGCTACAAGGGTGTGGCCGACGATGGGAGCGTTGGCTACAAGGGTGTGGCCGACGATGGGAGCGTTGGCTACAAGGGTGTGGCCGACGGTGGGAGCGTTGGCTACAAGGATGTGGCCGACGGTGGGAGCAATAGCTACAAGGGTGTGGCCGACGGTGGGAGCAATAGCTACAAGGGTGTGGCCGACGATGGGAGCGATGGCTACAAGGATGTGGCCGGCGATGGGAGCGATGGCTACAAGGGTGTGGCCGGCGATGGCAGCGATGGCTACAGGGATGTGGCCGGCGATGGCAGCGATGGCTACAAGGGTGTGGCCGACGATGGGAGCGATGGCTACAAGGATGTGGCCGGCGATGGGAGCGATGGCTACAAGGGTGTGGCCGGCGATGGCAGCGATGGCTACAGGGATGTGGCCGGCGATGGCAGCGATGGCTACAAGGGTGTGGCCGACGATGGGAGAGATGGCTACAAGGGTGTGGCCGGCGATGGCAGCGATGGCTACAAGGGTGTGGCCGACGGTGGGAGCAATAGCTACAAGGGTGTAGCCGACGATGGGAGCGATGGCTACAGGGATGTGGCCGACGGTGGGAGCGATGGCTACAAGGATGTGGCGGACGATGGGAGCGATGGCTACAAGGGTGTGGCCGGCGATGGCAGCGATGGCTACAGGGATGTGGCCGGCGATGGCAGCGATGGCTACAAGGGTGTGGCCGACGATGGGAGAGATGGCTACAAGGGTGTGGCCGGCGATGGCAGCGATGGCTACAAGGGTGTGGCCGACGGTGGGAGCAATAGCTACAAGGGTGTAGCCGACGATGGGAGCGATGGCTACAGGGATGTGGCCGGCGATGGCAGCGATGGCTACAAGGGTGTGGCCGACGATGGGAGAGATGGCTACAAGGGTGTGGCCGGCGATGGCAGCAATGGCTACAAGGGTGTGGCCGACGGTGGGAGCAATAGCTACAAGGGTATAGCCGACGATGGGAGCGATGGCTACAAGGGTGTGGCCGGCGATGGCAGCGATGGCTACAAGGGTGTGGCCGGCGATGGCAGGGATGGCTACAAGGATGTGGCCGGCGATGGGAGCGATGGCTACAAGGGTGTGGCCGACGATGGGAGCGATGGTTAAAAGGGTGTGGCCGACGGTGGGAGCAATAGCTACAAGGGTGTGGCCGACGATGGGAGAGATGGCTACAAGGGTGTGGCCGGCGATGGCAGCGATGGCTACCAGGGTGTGGCCGACGGTGGGAGCAATAGCTACAAGGGTGTGGCCGACGATGGGAGCGATGGCTACAAGGGTGTGGCCGGCGATGGCAGCGATGGCTACAAGGGTGTGGCCGGCGATGGCAGGGATGGCTACAAGGATGTGGCCGGCGATGGGAGCGATGGCTACAAGGGTGTGGCCGACGATGGCAGCGATGGCTACAAGGGTTTGGCCGACGATGGCAGCGATGGTTATAAGGGTGTGGCCGACGATGGGAGCGACGGCTACAAGGGTGTGGCCGACGATGGGAGCGATGGCTACAAGGGTGTGGCCGACGATGAGAGCGATAGCTATAAGGGTGTGGCCGACGATGGGAGCGATAGCTACAAGGGTGTGGCGGATGATGGGAGAGATGGCTACAAGGGTGCAAGCGACGATGGAAGCGATGGCTACAAGGGTGTGGCGGATGATGGGAGAGATGGCTACAAGGCTGCGAGCGACGATGTAAGCGATGGCTACAAGGGTGTGGCCGACGATGGAAGCGATGACTACAAGGGTGTGGCCGACAATGGGAGCGATGGCTACAAGGGTGTGGCCGACGATGGGAGAGATGGCTACAAGGGTGTGGCGGATGATGGGAGAGATGGCTACAAGGGTGTGGCCGACGATGGGAGAGATGGTTACAAAGGTGCGCGCGACGATCGAAGCGATGACTACAAGGGTGTGGCCAACGATGGGACAGATGGCTACAAGGGTGTGGCCGACGATGGAAGAGATGGCTACAAGGGTGTGGCGGATGATGGGAGAGATGGCTACAAGGGTGTGGCCGACGATGGGGGCGATGGCTACAAGGGTGTGGCGGACGATGGGAGCGATGGCTACAAGGGTGTGGCCGACGATGGGGGCGATGGCTACAAGGGTGCGAGCGACGATGGAAGCGATGGCTACAAGGGTGTGGCCGATGATGGGAGCGATGCCTACAAGGGTGCGGCCGACGATGGGAGCGATGGCTACAAGGGTGTGGCGGATGATGGGAGAGATGGCTACAAGGCTGCGAGCGACGATGGAAGCGATGGCTACAAGGGTGTGGCGGATGATGGGAGAGATGGCTACAAGGGTGTGGCCGACGATGGGAGAGATGGCTACAAGGGTGTGGCGGATGATGGGAGAGATGGCTACAAGGGTGTGGCCGACGATGGAAGCGATGACTACAAGGGTGTGGCCGACGATGGGAGAGATGGCTACAAGGGTGTGGCCGACGATGGGAGAGATGGCTACAAGGGTGTGGCCGACGATGGGAGCGATGGCTACAAGGGTGTGGCGGATGATGGGAGAGATGGCTACAAGGCTGCGAGCGACGATGGAAGCGATGACTACAAGGGTGTGGCCGACAATGGGAGAGATGGCTACAAGGGTGTGGCCGACGATGGGAGAGATGGCTACAAGGGTGTGGCCAACGATGGGAGCGATGGCTACAAGGGTGTGGCCGGCGAGGGGAGCGATGGCTACAAGTGTGTGGCCGACGATGGGAAGGATGACTACAAGGGTGTGGCGGACGATGGGAGCGATGGCTACCAGAGTGTTGCCGACGATGGGAACGATGGTTACAAGGGTGTGGCGGACGATGGGAGCGATGGTTACAAGGGTGTGGCCGACGATGGCAGCGATGGTTACAAGGGTGTGGCGGACGATGGGAGCGATGGCTAAAAGGGTGTGGCCGACGATGGGAACGATGGTTACAAGGGTGTGGCCGACGATGGAAACGATGGTTACAAGGGTGTGGCCGACGATGGCAGCGATGGTTACAAGGGTGTGGCGGACGATGGGAGCGATGGCTAAAAGGGTGTGGCCGACGATGGGAAGGATGACTACAAGGGTGTGGCGGACGATGGGAGCGATGGTTACAAGGGTGTGGCCGACGATGGCAGCGATGGTTACAAGGGTGTGGCGGACGATGGGAGCGATGGCTAAAAGGGTGTGGCCGACGATGGGAACGATGGTTACAAGGGTGTGGCCGACGATGGCAGCGATGGTTACAAGGGTGTGGCGGACGATGGGAGCGATGGCTAAAAGGGTGTGGCCGACGATGGGAAGGATGACTACAAGGGTGCGGCGGACGATGGGAGCGATGGTTACAAGGGTGTGGCCGACGATGGAAACGATGGTTACAAGGGTGTGGCCGACGATGGCAGCGATGGTTACAAGGGTGTGGCGGACGATGGGAGCGATGGCTAAAAGGGTGTGGCCGACGATGGGAAGGATGACTACAAGGGTGTGGCCGCCGATAGGAGCGATTGTTACAAGGGTGTGGCCGACGATGGCAGCGATGGTTACAAGGGTGTGGCGGACGATGGGAGCGATGGCTAAAAGGGTGTGGCCGACGATGGGAACGATGGTTACAAGGGTGTGGCCGACGATGGGAGCGATGGCTAAAAGGGTGTGGCCGACGATGGGAGCGATGGCTACAAGGGTGTGGCGGATGATGGGAGAGATGGCTACAAGGGTGTGGCGGACGATGGGAGCGATGGCTACAAGGGTGTGGCCGACGGTGGGAGCAATAGCTACAAGGGTGTGGCCGACGATGGGAGCGATGACTACAAGGGTGTGGCCGGCGAGGGGAGCGATGGCTACAAGTGTGTGGCCGACGATGGGAAGGATGACTACAAGGGTGTGGCGGACGATGGGAGCGATGGCTACCAGAGTGTTGCCGACGATGGGAACGATGGTTACAAGGGTGTGGCGGACGATGGGAGCGATGGTTACAAGGGTGTGGCCGACGATGGCAGCGATGGTTACAAGGGTGTGGCGGACGATGGGAGCGATGGCTAAAAGGGTGTGGCCGACGATGGGAAGGATGACTACAAGGGTGTGGCGGACGACGGGAGCGATGGTTACAAGGGTGTGGCGGACGATGGCAGCGATGGTTACAAGGGTGTGGCGGACAATGGGAGCGATGGCTAAAAGGGTGTGGCCGACGATGGGAACGATGGTTACAAGGGTGTGGCCGACGATGGGAGCGATGGTTACAAGGATGTGGCGGACGATGGCAGCGATGGTTACAAGGGTGTGGCGGACGATGGTAGCGATGGCTACAAGGGGGTGGCCGACGATGGCAGCGATGGTTACAAGGGTGTGGCCGACGATGGGAGCGATGGCTAAAAGGGTGTGGCCGACGATGGGAGCGATGACTAAAAGGGTGTGGCCGACGATGGGAGCGATGACTACAAGGGTGTGGCCGAGGATGGGAGCGATGGCTACAAGGGTGTGGCCGACGATGGCAGCGATGGTTACAAGGGTGTGGAGGACGATGGCAGCGATGGTTACAAGGGTGTGGCCGACGATTGGAGCCATGGCTACACGGGTGTGGCCGACGATGGGAAGGATGACTACAAGGGTGTGGCGGACGATGGGAGCGATGGTTACAAGGGTGTGGCGGACGATGGGAGCGATGGCTAAAAGGGTGTGGCCGACGATGGGAGCGATGGTTATAAGGGTGTGGCCGACGATGGGAGCGATGGTTGCAAGGGTGAGGCCGACGATGGGAGCGATGGCTACAAGGGTGTGGCCGACGATGGCAGCGATGGTTACAAGGGTGTGGCGGACGAAGGCAGCGATGGTTACAAGGGTGTGGCCGACGATGGGAGCGATGGTTAGAAGGGTGTGGCGGACGATGGGAGCGATGGCTAAAAGGGTGTGGCCGACGATGGGAGCGATGGTTACAAGGGTGTGGCCGACGATGGGAGCGATGGTTACAAGGGTGAGGCCGACGATGGAAACGATGGTTACAAGGGTGTGGCGGACGATGGGAGCGATGGTTACAAGGGTGTGGACGACGATGGGAGCGATGACTACAAGGGTGTGGCCGACGATGGGAGCGATGGTTACAAGAGTGTGGCCGACGATGGGAGCGATCGTTACAAGAGTGAGGCCGACGATGGGAGCGATGACTACAAGGGTGAGGCCGACGATGGGAGCGATGGCTACAAGGGTGTGGCCGACGATGGGAGCGATGGTTTCAAGGGTGTGGCCGACGATGGGAGCGATGGTTACAAGGGTGTGGCGGACGATGGCAGCGATGGTTACAAGGGTGTGGCGGACGATGGTAGCGATGGTTACAAGGGTGTGGCCGACGATGGCAGCGATGGTTACAAGGGTGTGGCCGACGATGGCAGCGATGGCTAAAAGGGTGTGGCCGACGATGGGAGCGATGACTACAAGGGTGTGGCCGAGGATGGGAGCGATGGCTACAAGGGTGTGGCCGACGATGGCAGCGATGGTTACAAGGGTGTGGAGGACGATGGGAGCGATGGTTACAAGGGTGTGGCGGACGATGGGAGCGATGGTTACAAGGGTGAGGCCGACGATGGGAGCGATGGCTACAAGGGTGTGGCCGACGATGGCAGCGATGGTTACAAGGGTGTTGCCGACGATGGGAGCGATGACTACAAGGGTGTGGCCGGCGATGGCAGCGATGGCTAGAAGGGTGTGGCCGACGATGGGAGCGATGACTACAAAGGTGTGGCCGGCGATGGGAGCGATGGCTACAAGCGTGTGGCCGACGATGGGAGCGATGACTACAAGGGTGTGGCCGACGATGGGAGCGATGGTTACAAGGGTGTGGCCGACGATGGAAGCGATGGCTAAAAGGGTGTGGCCGACGATGGGAACGATGGCTAAAAGGGTGTGGCCGACGATGGGAGCGATGGCTAAAAGGGTGTGGCCGACGATGGGAGCGATGGTTACAAGGGTGTGGCCGACGATGGAAGCGATGGCTACAAGGGTGTGGCCGACGATGGGAGCGATGGCTACAAGGGTGTGGCCGACGATGGGAGAGAGGGCTACAAGGGTGTGGCGGACGATGGGAACGATGGTTACAAGGGTGCGGCCGACAATGGGACCGATGGTTACAAGGGTGTGGCCGACGATGGGTGCGATGGCTACAAGGGTGTGGTCGGCCATAGGAGCGATGGTTACAAAGGTGTGGCCGACGATGGCAGCGATGGCTACAAGGATGTGGCCGGCGATGGGAGCGATGGCTACAAGGGTGTGGCCGGCGATGGCAGCGATGGCTACAGGGATGTGGCCGACGATGGCAGCGATGGCTACAAGGGTGTGGCCGCCGATAGGAGCGATGGCTACAAGGATGTGGCCGACGATGGAAGCGATGGCTACAAGGGTGTGGCCGACGATGGGAGCGATGGCTACAAGGGTGTGGCCGACGATGGGAGAGATGGCGACAAGGGTGTGGTCGGCCATAGTAGCGATGGCTACACGGATGTGGCCGACGATGGAAGCGATGGCTGCAAGGGTGTGGCCGCCGATAGGAGCGATGGCTACAAGTATGTGGCCGACGATGGAAGCGATGGCTACAAGGGTGTGGTCGGCCATAGGGGCGATGGTTACAAGGGTGTGGCCGACGATGGGTGCGATGGCTACAAGGGTGTGGTCGGCCATAGGAGCGATGGTTACAAGGATGTGGCCGACGATGGGAGAGATGGCTACAAGGGTGTGGTCGGCCATAGGAGCGATGGTTACAAGGGTGTGGCCGACGATGGGTGCGATGGCTACAAGGGTGTGGTCGGCCATAGGAGCGATGGTTACAAGGGTGTGGCTAACGATGGGGGATGAAGAGCGTCTGCCCCGGGGCGTCCAGCTGACGTGATGACGTCACGACTGCGCCTCGCCGCATCGCGCCATTAGCCATTATGGCGCCATACATAATCCTCGCTTTACTGATATGTGATATTTGTCATGGCATGAATGTGGAGCAGCCTGGTCCCTAGCTGGCTAGGTGACGGCGACGTCGTGATATCTCAGCGTGGTGTTAGCCGACACTGTCCCCTCCTCCACCCCCTCCCCCTCCCCGCCTCCCCTTCTCCCAGTGTGGCACCACTAAGTTGCTCCACAGGCAAGAAGACAGGGCGCGCCAAATGCCCTCTAAAATGGTTTTCTAAAGAGGTTTTCGCGAGTTTGCATAACAGCCACTTGAAGATAAATTGCGCAGTAGCAAGGAGATGCTGGTGGTTTATTTTTTTTTTTTTTTTTTTAATAAAATGCTTTATTTAGCAATCAACATGAAAATACAGATACATATATCAATTACAAGTAACGAAAAAGAGATCACACTAATTTTGAAACAATCATGTCAATCATAGAACATATTTCAGGCTTATCGCACTGACTATAAGTATATTTTCTAAAACGTAGTTCAGAATAAAAAAAGTTACGACTAGACAAGTTTCTCGTTGGTACAGAACCGCATTGCATCATAAATTCTTTGTATAAAAGATATGATATCAAATAGATAATAAAAGCTGCATTATTTGCAATATTGGTTATAATAATATCAATAAATAAGATCTTTCTGTCTAGTACTTGTTCAACATATGACCAGATATATTTTGCGCGGGGACATTCATACAGAAGATGCTTAAGGTCATGCTCCTCGTTACATTCTGCGCACTGTGCGTCGTTAGAAAGTTTCCATTTATATAGGTTGGCTTTACAAGCCAATATATGGTGTAGGGTTTTATAGTTAAACTCAGCTATTTTCTTGTCGAACACGTTCTTAACTTTTCTCAAATAGACATCTTTAAAATCTATATTTTCGTTGGGAAACATTTTTTTCCATTTGACTTCCGATGGCGGTTTCGAGATTAACTGTTTACAATAAGAGGTGTAGTAAGTCTTACTTTTCGTACTAAATGATTTTATCTTGATATTGTTGTCTTTGTCACTAAATGTTGCTGGGTCGTGGTTTAAAACAGCGCCGCACAACTTTTTTGTGGCTATCTTCAGTTGGTATAGTTCTTGTAAAAAATTTGCTGTTAATGACATGTTCTTAACAAGATAAGATTCACAAATTTTGCCGTCTCTGATTTGGAGGTTTCCTATATCATGGAAGCCTTGTTGATACCATGTATTAAAATACAGACATTGTTTGTGCTTGCTGGTTCCATTAGAAATAGTTATATTTTGATTGCCCCAAATGTGCTGTGTAAGTGCTTGGGATGTGTCTGTTGTTTCTGGCTGGTGCCTTCGGAACTGATTAAATGCTAAAATAACCTCTCTATAAAATATGGGTATTTTGGATAGTATGGGGTATGATCGTTCATCCTTAAAGGACTCGCCATGATAAATATTATCCAAGCCTATTGATTGGAAGTAGCAATTTGCCACTAATGCCCAGTTAGAGTGTTTTGCACTTAAAATTCGTGTATACCAGGCTGCTTTTAAGGACTTAAGGTAGCAGTCAATATCAACCATATTCAATCCACCAGTTTCAATAGGAGCTACGATCAAGCTCCGCCTTAATCTATCTCTCTTTCCCCACAGAAATTCATAAAATGCTTTCTTTAATTGTTTAATTGTGTCACAAGAGACGACACCGCAACTAGCTATAAAGGTGATTTTTGAAAGAGCTAAGCTTTTTAGTATGGTTATTTTACCAAGCAGGGTGAGCCTTCTTCTCTTGAAGTCAGTGAGTACCTTTTCTACAGATCTTAGTTTGCTTTCCCAGTTTAACTTGTAGCATTTTTCTGTATCATGACCAATAAACATGCCTAAAACTCGCACAGGTTCGTCCGTGAAAGATATACCGCTAAGCGATCCCGTCAGCCCTCGTCTGCTTCCGATTGCCATACCAAAGGTCTTTTCCATATTCAACAGTGGTCCAGCATAGCGTGAGAATCTGTTTATTTCCTGTATTGCTTCCCCTATATATGCGATGTCGCTTAGAATTAGTGTCGCATCATCGGCATACTGTGATAGAATTAGTTTCTTTATGTTACCGTTTATGTTTATTTCATATCCTTTTATATCTTCGTTGTGTCTGAGGCGGATTGACATTATTTCTACAACAAGTACGAAGAGGAGAGCTGATAATGGGCAGCCTTGTTTAACACCTCTGTTTATTGAGAATTCCGCTGAAATGTGGTTATTGTTTTTAATGTATGCAATTGGTTCCGTGTACAGGGTTTTAATATAGTCTATAAATATGTCACTAAAGTTGAAGGTCTTCAGGGTTTTGAAAATAAAGTTCCATTCGACCGTATCAAAAGCCTTCTGAAAGTCCAAAAAGATTAATACTCCTGGCTTTTTATACCTTTCAGCGTGTGTTCTAACGTCTTCGATAAGGCGTATATTTTGGCCAATAAAACGTTTTTTAACGAACCCAGTTTGGTCAGTGTTGACTATTTTACTCAAGACCTTGTGTATGCGGTTGCTCAGGCAGAATGATAGTATTTTGTAATCCACGTTACATAAGCTTATTGGTCTGTAGTTTCTTATATCTTCTCGGTTTCCTTTTTTAAAAATTAGCGAAATAGTGGATGACCTTTGAGACCTAGACAGATGTCCGTCTTTTAGACAATCGTTAAATAAATTAACAAGGAAGTGGCCGATATGCGGCCACAAAGCTTGATAGAATTCGCTGGTTAAACCGTCGTTTCCAGGTGATTTGTTTTTCTTTAAGTTTCTTTTGATCACCTCGTCACATTCTGGTTTTGATATTTCGTTGCTCATTTTACATTTTTCTTCTTCGGAGAGTTTCTTTGTCACTTTTGTTTCATTAATATATTCAGTAACATTTACGTCTGCTTGTGCGTGTGACGCATATAGCCCCTCATAAAAGCGCCGGGCCTCAGAGAGTATTTCCCTGTCAGACTTTACTTTTCCTTGATCAGTGTTGAGACTACTGATAGCATTAAATGTTTGCCTTCGTTCCTCAAGTCTGAGAAAGTAGGAAGTGTTTCTTTCTCCCTTCTCTATCCACTCGGCTTTGGCTCTTATTTGGGCCCCGCGGGCGTCTTTTAAATACAAGTTATCATATTTCTGTTTCATATCTCTACTACTTTTTAATAGGTCGGAGTTAATGGGATCCAACTTAAGTTTTTCCTCTAATTTTAGGATTTCTCTTTCTACTAAAACCTTTTCTGAATTACTTCTTTGAGATTTTCTTATACCAAATTTGATTGAAAATTCTTTAATGCGGATCTTAAATAAGTCCCATATGTCTCTTGCTTTAGTTACATTTGAATACTCGGAAAGGGTCTCATCAAATAGTGTCTTAACATGGTCTACATATTCGTGGTTGTCTAATAGCGCATTGTTAAGTTTCCAATAACCTTTTCCTCTTTTGTTAATGTTCTTCTGAAATTTTACAATAAGTGCTCTATGGTCTGGAACGGGCGCTAGATTGACTTTTATATCGTCAACGCATGGGGTAAGGTTTGTACCAGCCAAGATATAGTCTATTCGACTCTTGGTGTAGGTTGGGGCATGACCGAAATATGTATAGCCCGGGTCATCTCGGTTTCTAGCGCGCCAGAGATCCTTCAGGTTACAAGAATCTATCAGTTTCGACAAGTGCTTGCTACATGCTTCAACTTTACTAGATGAACGATCTTTTGCAGAGAGCGCAGAGTTTAAGTCACCGCATACTATGAGATTAACATCAGTCAGGCTATATTGTTTAACCCATTTCAAAGATCTTTTGAAGAATTCAATTCTGGCCTTAATGTTGTTCGGAGCATATAGATTAACCACTGTATATACATCTCCCTTTAACCTCAGGTTAATTAGTAGCCTCCTGCCGTCACTGGACTCATGTCTGTTAATTACTCGAAAATCTGGCTGTTTACTTAGCAGGATAGAGACGCCTCTAGAATGAGCTGAATTAGTGACACAGTGAAATTGTGCTCCTTGCCATACACGATGTACACGTTCATTAATCTCACTTAAGTTTCCTTCGGTGATAAATGTTTCCTGAATACACATGACGTCAATGTGATTGTCAATCGCGTATTGCATAACAGTTCGTAATTTGCTTGAGTTCCGTACCCCTCTAACATTAAGAGACATTACATTAAGATTTACCACTTTGCTGTCAGCATTCACGCATGTACTTGCGACGGCCATGTTATTGGTGATAGTTTTGGGATGACACATGTTTTTTAGTTTTTTCCTTTTACCGTTTTAGGCGTATTTCTTACCAATCACAATACCGGGATTGGGTTCCGAGGTGTATTGCAGCAGGGGTAGTCGCGTGTCGTTAGTCCTTGGACGGTTCCGTGGTCTTCGGGAGGATGTATCGGATTGAAGGCATGGACAGTATCCTAGGGCGGTTGGCTGTTGTCCGTGCGGTTGTCTGCATCGCGAGAGGTATCCCCTCTCTGGACTTTGGGCGGGTTGTCTTTGGTCGGGGTACTCTCAGTCTCTTTGCGTTTGATGCTCTGAGACCGGTTCTCAGTGAGTCTCCCCGGTTCACTGTGCGTCCTCTGGGAAGACCTCGTGAAGTCTGCTATCGAGGGTTGTCTGTCCTGTCGTATACGTCGGGAGACAGTGCGTCCCCGTTCGTCAACATCTTGATGGTGTTTGTCTGGTTGTTCTGGTGTTTTGGATCTAGTGAGTCCGTCTACTTCTGTTGATGGCGGTATTCCTGCCGCATCCTTGCGGATATCCATCAGGATCTTGCCAAGGTTGTTTTGTCCGGGCCAGAATTTCGGTTGGGTTCTGCAGGTTAGGTCAGCGTTTAGGCCAGTTCCCCAGAGTCGGTTCCGGCTGCTTTCGGCAATGAATTCTTTGCTGTCTCTCAGGCTTTCACGGAATGGTTTGCATTGTTTCACTTTGAGCAGAAGGAGGGTTTTCATTAATTCAATGTCCGATTCTCTGTTTAAGTCTTTCGGTAGTTGCTGGCAATGCTGGTGGTTTATTACAGACGTGACCTCTGCCATGTTCGGCAGGCTTATCGCGGAATACTCCTCCACGTATTTGCATATTCACCGTGGCCGTTGCCAATGGAGACACGGGGTGGCTAAGGGCACCACCAGTCGAGAAAACCCATGAATAACCAAAACCCCAAAAGACACATTAGGGGCAATGGACAGTTGTTGTTTGCACATTAAGAACATCATTTTCACTTGGAAATAAATATGTTGCATGTTTAAAGCATGCGTGGATACATTCTAGGTTGGAATTGGTTTTCTCTTTGCTTCCAAATTGGCATCCAATAAGAATTAAAACTGATCAAAAAATGTCCCCTTTTCAAAACAGTTCGTTTATGTAATCACTAGATAGCAGACACACTGTCCAATCCTTTTGATCGTACATCTGTAATAAATGCATGATTAAAAACTACAAGCGATATAGAGATATAGCGATGGTACTATGATGACGTGGTACTCATGATATCCTTAGCTCAATATATGAGATACACCAGACGAAGCAGACGAACCACCGACCCATTCATATATTGCACAACCAACATACAGAATACCCATTATAACATATGAACAACCACTGCTCTAGGAGCAGCTTTAAGGTTAGGCCAAAAAGTAATTCCGTAATGGCCTGTTCACCCAATGATAGCAGCTACACGCGTGTCTCACGATCTGATGTCCCATGTATAACAGTTACACGCGTGTCTCACGATCTGATATCCCATGTATAAGTTACACGCGTGTCTCAGGTTCTGATGTCCCCACTGGACTACCAGAGGGACTCCCTTGTCTATCACTAGAAGCCTTTAATACACTGGAATACCAGAAGGATTCTTTGTCTATCACTGGGTGCCTTTAAGACACTGGACTACAATAGGAAATCTTTGTCTATCACTGGATGTCTTCACCACACTGGAATACTAGAGGGACTACTCTGTCTATCAATGGGTTCCTTTAATACACTGTACTACCAGAGATAGTTTGTCTATCACTGGATGCCTTCACTACACTCGACCACGAGAAGGACTCCCTTGTCTATCACTGGATGCCTTCATTACAATGGAATACCAGAGGGACTCTTTGTATGTCACTGGGTGCCTTTAATACACTGGTCTGCCAGAGGAACTCCTTTGCCTATCATAGGGTGCCTTCATTACACTGGAATACTAGATGAACTCTTTTTCTATCACTGGATGACTTCACTACACTGGAATACCAGAGGGACCCTTTTTCTATCACTGGGTGCCTTTAATACACTGGTCTGCCAGAGGAACTCCTTTGCCTATCATAGGGTGCCTTCATTACACTGGAATACTAGATGAACTCTTTTTCTATCACTGGATGACTTCACTACACTGGAATACCAGAAGGACTCTTTGTCTATCACTGGGTGCCTTCAGTACACTGGACTACCAAAGGGACTCCTTGTCTATCACTGGGTGCCTTTAATAGACTGGAATAGCGGAGGGTCTATTTGTATATCAATTTGGGCCTTTAATACTAACACTGGAATACCAGATGGACCCTTTGTCTATCACTCGATGCCTTCACTACACTGGACTACCAGAGGGACCCTTTGTCTATCACTGGATGCCTTCACTACACTGGACTACCAGAGGGACCCTTTGTCTATCACTGGATGCCTTCACTACACTGGACTACCAGAGGGACCCTTTGTCTATCACTGGATGCCTTCACTACACTGGACTACCAGAGGGACCCTTTGTCTATCACTGGGTGCCTTTCATACACTGGTCTTCCAGAAGGACTCCTTTGTCTATCACAGGGTGCCTTCACTGCACTGAAATACCAGATGGACTCTTTGTATATCACTGGATGCCTTAACCACACTGTGGGACTCCTTTGTCTATCACTGGATGCCTTCACTACACTGGGGGACACTATGTAGTGAAGGCATCCAGGGTAGTGAAGGCATCCAGTGATAGACAAAGAGTCCCTCTATTAGTAAATAGACATCTGGCTTCATCACACTGAGCCGGTACCACACTGTCAACATACATCTGGCTTTATCACATTGAGCCTGTACCACAGTCAAAAGACATCTTTTCTTATCACATTGGGCCGGTACCACACTGTCAACAGACATCTGGCTTGATTACACCGAGCCGGTACCGCATTGTCAACAGATATTTCGCTTCATCACAATGATCCGGGACAACACTGTCAACAGATATCTGGCTTCATAAACTTTAGCCGGTACCACACTGTCAACATAAATCTGGCTTCATCACGTTTAGCCGGTACCACACTGCCAAGACATCTGGCTTCATCACATTGAGCCGGTACCACACTGTCAACAGACATCTGGCTTCATCACATTGAGCCGGTACCACACTGTCAACGCATCTGGCTTCATCACATTGAGCCGGTACCACACTGTCAACAGACATCGGGCTTCATCACATTGAGCCGGTACCACACTGTCAACCGACATCTTCCTCCATCACATTGAGCCGGTACCACACTGTCAACAGACATCTGGTTTCGTCACTTTGAGCCTGTACCACACTGTCAACAGACATGTGGCTTCATCTCACTGAGCCGGTACCACACTGTCAACAGACATCGGGATTTATCACATTGAGCCGGTACCACACTGTCAACACATCTGGCTTCATCACATTGAGCCGGTACCACACTGTCAACAGACATCGGGCTTCATCACATTGAGCCGGTACCACACTGTCAACCGACATCTTCCTCCATCACATTGAGCCGGTACCACACTGTCAACAGACATCTGGTTTCGTCACTTTGAGCCTGTACCACACTGTCAACAGACATGTGGCTTCATCTCACTGAGCCGGTACCACACTGTCAACGCATCTGGCGTCATCACATTGAGTCAGTACCACACGGTCAACGGACATCTGGTTTCATCACATTGAGCCTGTACCACACTGTCAAAAGACATCTGCGTTCATCACATTGAGCCTGTACCACACTGTCAACAGACATCTGTCTTCATCACATTGAGCCGGTACCACACTGTCAACAGAGATTTGGCTTCATCACATTGAGCCGGTACCCCACTGGCAACAGACATCTGTCTTCATCACATTGAGCCGGTACCACACTGTCAACAGAGATTTGGCTTCATCACATTGAGCCGGTACCCCACTGTCAACAGACATCTGTCTTCATCACATTGAGCCGGTACCACACTGTCAACAGACATCTGCGTTCATCACATTGAACCGGTACCACACTGTCAACAGACATCTTCCTTCATCAGATTGTGCCAGTACCGCACTGTCAACAGACATCTGGCTGCATCATATATCCTACTGTTGCGCCATCAACTGTGAACATGGCGACATATTATTACTTTTTGGTATATGGTCGAAAACGTTTAGCATGGTATCCTATGGCGAGAGTTAAACTTCCTTCAATATGATTTACTTCTGTTTGGGCGATTTCAGTTTTCTTCCCCATGGCAAGAGATGTTGACGAGTACAAGAGACTTAAGGTACGCTTAAGATACGTTCACGGTGAACGCTTGTAGCAATTCCGTTTTTATGGCAACGGAACATTTGCCCATTGATAAAGTCAACAGATTCTGGCTAAATTAGAAAATTCGTAAAAAATGGGAAAGCAAGCTAGAACGGCAAGCTTTGAGCTCTAAAAATAACTGTGCTCAGAGTTAGAGAAGCTGACTACCGGGATTTAATACTTGCAATAGCCGCCGATCGCTCAATATATTCTGTTCTCTTTTGCCTCAGATGCCGAACCAAGCAAACAACCTGATTTATCACCCCTCTCGCCGCCCCAAACCTGTGAGCCAGATTTGTTGTCGTCTGCAACGTCCCGTTCATTTCTTGTTGATTTTATCCACATTGATTGCTTTGACTCACCGTTCGTCCAGCTCACAGCTCGCTGTATACGGCTCACAGCTCGGTGTATAGGGCTCACAGCTCGATGCATAGGGCTCCCAGCTCGCTGTATAGGGCTCACAGCTCGTTGTGTAGGGCTTACAGCTCGCTGTATAGGGCTCACAGCTCGCTGCATAGGGCTCATAGCTCGCTGTATAGGGCTCACAGCTATAGGGCTCACAGCTCGCTGCATAGGGCTCACAGCTCGCTGTATAGGGCTCACAGCTCGGTGTATGGGGCTCATAGCTCGCTACATAGGCTCACAGCTCGCTGCATAGGGATCATAGCTCGCTGCATAGGGCTCACAGCTCGCTGCATAGGGCTCACAGCTGGCTGTATAGGGCTCACAGCTCGCTGTATGGGGCTCACAGCTCGGTGTATAGGGCTCACAGCTCGCTGCATAAGGCTCACAGCTCGCTGTATAGGGCTCACAGCTCGGTGTATAGGGCTCACAGCTCGCTGCATAGGGCTCATAGCTCGCGGCATAGGGCTCATAGCTCGCTGTATAGGGCTCACAGCTCGGTGTATAGGGCTCACAGCTCGCTGCATAGGCTCACAGCTCGCTGCATAGGGCTCACAGCTCGGTGTATAGGGCTCACAGCTCGCTGCATAGGGCTCATAGCTCGCTGCATAGGCTCACAGCTCCCTGCATAGGGCTCATAGCTCGCTGTATAGGGCTCACAGCTCGCTGCATAGGGCTCACGGCTCGCTGCATAGGCTCACAGCTGGCTGTATAGGGGTCACAGCTCGCTGTGTAGGGCTCACAGCTCGGTGTATAGGGCTCACAGCTCGCTGCATAGGCTCCCAGCTCGCTGCATAAGGCTCACAGCTCGCTGCATAGGGCTCCCAGCTCGCTGCATAGGGCTTACAGCTCGCTGCATAAGGCTCACAGCTCGCTGTATAGGGCTCACAGCTCGCTTCCTAGGGCTCACAGCTCGGTCTATAGGGCTAACATCTCGCTGCATAAGGCTCACAGCTCGCTGTATAGGGCTCACAGCTCGGTGTATAGGGCTCACAGCTCGCTGCACAGGGCTCATAGCTCGCTGCATAGGGCTCATAGCTCGCTGTATAGGGCTCACAGCTCGGTGTATAGGGCTCACAGCTCTCTGCATATGCTCACAGCTCGCTGCATAGGGCTCACAGCTCGGTGTATAGGGCTCACAGCTCGCTGCATAGGGCTCATAGCTCGCTGCATAGGCTCACAGCTCCCTGCATAGGGCTCATAGCTCGGTGTATAGGGCTCACAGCTCGGTGTATAGGGCTCACAGCTCGCTGCATAGGCTCACAGCTGGCTGTATAGGGCTCACAGCTCGCTGTATAGGGCTCACAGCTCGGTGTATAGGGCTCACAGCTCGCTGCATAGGGCTCATAGCTCGCTGCATAGGCTCACAGCTCGCTGCATAAGGCTCACAGCTCGCTGCATAGGGCTCCCAGCTCGCTGCATAGGGCTCACAGCTCGCTGCATAAGGCTCACAGCTCGCTGTATAGGGCTCACAGCTCGCTGCATAGGGCTCACAGCTCGCTACATAAGGCTCACAGCTCGCTGTATAGGGCTCACAGCTCGGTTCATAGGGCTCACAGCTCGCTGCATAGGGCTCATAGCTCGCTGCGTAGGGCTCACAGCTCGCTGCATAGGGCTCACAGCTCGCTGCATAGGGTTCACAGCTCGCTGCATAGGGCTCACAGCTCGCTGCATAGGGCTCACAGCTCGCTGTATAGGGCTCATAGCTCGCTGTGTAGGGCTCACAGCTCGCTGTGTAGGGCTCACAGCTCGCTGTGTAGGGCTCACAGCTCTTGTGCAGAATTCTATTGTGTGGGATAACAGTGTGCGCCATGCATGCATTCTATTATGTGGGGTAGCACCGTGCGTCATGCATACAGACGTCTATTATGTGGGGTAGCACCGTGCGTCATGCATACAGACGTCTATTATGTGGGGTAGCACCGTGCGTCATGCATACAGACGTCTATTATGTGGGGTAGCACCGTGCGTCATACATGCCGACTTCTATTGTGTGAGGTAGCACGGTGTGTCATGAATGCAGAATTCTATTGTGTGGGATAAAAGTGTGCGTCATGCATGCATACTTCTATTATGTGGGGTAGTACCGTGCGTCATGCATACAGACGTCTATTATGTGGGGTAGCGCCGTGCGTCATACATGTAGACTCCCATTGTGTGGGATAACAATGTGCGTCATGCATCCCGACTTCTATGTTTAGTTTTTGTGTGTTGTGTACCTGGTTGCTCTAGTATAACAGTCCCGTAATGCCCTTGGGCCACACCATCTGTACCCATCGAACTATGGGACAGATGCCCCCTACTTACCGCCAACACCATCATCACCACCACCCCCGCTACTCCTGCCCCTCCCCCTCGTTGGAAGGGTTTTATTGAGCTGCTTCCCGGAGACTTGGCCGAGACATTAACGGCTGGAAAGACGCCCGCCTACACGTCCACAGGGGAGACAAAGTAATTTAAGAGACGAAGTAGACAATCGATCGATTAGCTTAGAGATTCAATTCCTGGCAGTCGCCTTGCCCAGGTGGCCGCGGGTCACCCAATCAGCGGCTAATGACATGAGGCCTCGCCGCAGGCCCCATCACAACCCGGCCAACCCCGTCACAACCCCAATCACAACCCCTCCAACCCCGTCACAAACCCCGTCACAACCCCGCCAACCCCGTCACAACCCCCGTCACAACCCCGTTAACCCAGTCACAATCCCCGTCACAACCCCGGTCACAACCCCCGTCACAACCCCGGTCACAACCCCCGTCACAAGCCCCGTCACAACCCACAATCCCTTTCTCCAACAGACCCCGCTAGATGGCAGCATTGCACTCATCGAGAGGCCCACATGGGGTCTCCTAGAATTGGGCTGGCTGGTTTCACGCTTGAATGTTACAAATGTCTATACGGTAGCATATAATTATGTTTTTATTTACAAACAGGCAACATATAGGCTCAAAATTCAAATCAGTACCGCCGCTTCCTCCGCGCACTTCCGAACTAGTTACCTGTTGTTAACTGACGTCATAATCACTGGGTAAGACATATTCTCTGAGAGAAATAGTTTTCACTAGCGGCACTAAATGATTCTATTTAAGAACAAATTCGATGAAATGAAGGTTAGCTTTTATTAATAAAACGTGTATATTTCTGGTTTAGACAATCGGGTTGCTTGCCATTATAGCCGGTCGCGTGCTCATCCATCTGTTGCTCGTCTCCAATTCTACAAGCCCCATTCTGGGTGAGCGGTTGGGGTGGCTCCACCGCGTGAGTGACGTACGATTTATTCAAATGCGTTTGATCAGTTTGGGACTGAGCAAGCCAGCACAACCCCCGTCACAACTCTGGCCACAACCCTGTGTTGTGTTATGAGCCCTATGCAGCGAGCTGTGAGCCCTATGCAGCGAGCTGTGAGCCCTATGCAGCGAGCTGTGAGCCATATGCAGCGAGCTGTGAGCCCTATACAGCCAGCTGTGAGCACTATGCAGCGAGCTGGGAGCCCTACACGGCGAGCTGTGAGCCATATACAGCGAGCTGTGAGCCCTATGCAGCGAGCTGGGAGCCCTATGCAGCGAGCTGTGAGCGCTATGCAGCGAGCTGTGAGCCCTATGCAGCCAGCTGTGAGCCATACACAGCGAGTTGTGAGCACTATGCAGCGAGCTGGGAGCCCTATGCAGCGAGCTGTGAACCCTATGCAGCGAGCTGTGAGCCTTATGCAGCGAGCTGTGAGCCCTACACAGCGAGCTGTGAGCCCTATGCAGCGAGCTGGGAGCCCTATGCAGCGAGCTGTGAGCCCTACACAGCGAGCTGTGAGCCTTATGCAGCGAGCTGGGAGCCCTATGCAGCGAGCTGTGAGCCCTATGCAGCGAGCTGTGAGCACTATGCAGCGAGCTGGGAGCCCTATGCTCACCCTGTCCCCCCTCCCTGTCGCCCATACTCGGTCGCCCACTTCTCGCCCCCCGCCTGCCTGTCGCCCCCTCCCCCCCCCCCGCCCCTGTCGCCCTCCCTGCCGCCCCCACCGTGTCTCCCCTCCCTGTCGCCCATACTCAGTCGCCCCCTTTCTGTCGCCCCCTTCCTACCCCCCTCCCTGTCGCCACCACCCTGTCGCCCCCTTCCTGTCGCCCCTTCCCTGCCCCGCCCCCTTTCCCTGTCGCCCCCTACCTTTTTCCCTCTCCCTGCCGCCCCCTCCCTGTCGCCCCCTCCCTGCCCCCCCCCCCGTCGGCCCGTCCCTGTCGCCCCGTCCCTGCCCCCCCCCCGTCGGCCCGTCCCTGTCGCCCCCTCCCTGTCGCCCTATCCCTGCCGCCCCCCCCCGTCAGCGTCAAGCAGTGGTGTGCATGCTTTGATATATCATACTGTTCGTTGGTGGCGCGTCTGAACGGGTCAGTCAACCCCACCCCCCCCCCCCCAACTTGTCTCCATTTGCTTGGGCTTCACTTCAAGTTACTCATACAGCAATATATTCTCTTTGCCACTCTGTTTGACAACCTCTTGCATCTGAAGTGGGAAAGTGTGACGTTATTGTGTTGTATTACGCCTTCAAAACTGGACATCGGTGCCGTGTTTTGTCTTTTAGCGTATGATAACGCGTCTATTTCATTCAGGCAGACAGTGTGTCCCACGAAATGTAGATTTCCAAACTCATATTGTCGGCGGAAAGTTGTTCTACGAGCAGCTATAATTAACTCTACACAACGATTTGTATTTAGTACATGAAATTTTACTTCATAATTCGTGAAATTTGCTCGTCAAATGTGTTCATGCAGTTTGATATTTTAGCTTTTACGTCATAAACATATTGTATATAACTGGACGTTGCATAATGTAAACTGTATTTAATTTGCAATACAAAACCAAAAGCAATCTCGTTATTTTACTTCTTTTCTTCTAGGTTGCAGCGGTAGAAATGACGCATACCCTTATATCATGATAACCTTGGTGTTCATTAGCTCATTATTACACGTTCGTCCGCGAATCGCCTGTTTGTACTCTTATATGTGGCTACTGACGACCTCGACCTATCGCCGGGCGCACTCTGGCCCGCGACACGTTCAATCAGGATTTAGTGAATTCTTCGTAACGCAAGGGGGATCAGTCCTAGGCCGGGACATCACCCTGGCACATCACCCTGGCCCACCAGCCTCACTGCCACCTTCCCCCGCCCCCTTCCACCCTCACCGCCACCTTCCCCCGTCTCCTCCCAGCCTCAATGCCACCTTCCCCAGTCCCCTCCCACCCTCACCGCCACCTTCCCCCGTCCCCTCCCAGCCTCAATGCCACCTTCCCCGGTCCCCTCCCAGCCTCAATGCCACCTTCCCCAGTCCCCTCCCATCCTCACCGTCACCTCACCTCACGTGACCTGTATCGAAGCAAGCTCGTCACTGGAATGGTCACGTGACATGGATTACCAGTATTCGGCAGTATATTCTGCGATACATAAACATGGCGCTGTGTCCACGTGAGAAACGACTGTTTTAGTGAGAGAGATGGGGTGACTCAGGCCCGGAATGGCCGCGCGGCCTTCAAAGAAGACATCTTCCGCCCCAAGAGACAGTTGTGCGGTAGATTGCCGGAATAGACAAAGCAGCCCAGTGAGTGGACCAATCGTGACACTATTGGGGACCGAGCGGAATTAACCTTTATGTCCACGCGTATGGACCCACCAAGAAAGAACACACAATGAGAGAACACCTCCTGGCCAGACCCATCGCCAGAACACATGCGGGACTACTTTTAATACAATTTGATGTCAGGTGTTCCAAAGCGAACACATTAGAACGCATCACTCTTCCACTTCCCTTGTAGTGTTGGTTGTGTATCACCGTAGCAACGAATGTCGTCCGCAAAGACACTGTCTAGGAGACCGTTCTCCCAGGACCCGTATGGAGGCCGAAGGGGTGGGGGCATACGCAACAAGCCAAGCCGAAAGGGTGGGGGCATACGCAACAAGCCAAGCCAAAAGGGTGGGGACATACGCAACAAGCCAAGCCGACGGGTCTGGCCGGGGGCATACGCAACAAACCAAGCCGACGAGTCTGGCCGGGGGCATACGCAACAAGCCAAGCCGACGGGCCGGGGGCATACGCAACAAGCCAACCCGAAAGGGTGGGGGCATACGCAGCACGCCAAGCCGAAGGGCCGGGCCGGGGGCAAACGCAACAAGCCAGGCCGAAATGGTGGGGGCATATGCAACAAGCCAAGCCGACGGGTCTGGCCGGGGGTATACGCACCACGCCAAGCCGAAGGGCCGGTGGCATACGCAACAAGCCAGGCCGACGGGTCGGGCCGGGGGCATGCGCAACAAGCCAAGCCGACGGGCCGGGGGCATACGCAACACGCCAAGCCGAAGGGGTGGTGGCATACGCAACAAGCCAAGCCGAAGGGCCGGTGGCATACGCAACAAGCCAGGCCGACGGGTCGGGCCGGGGGCATGCGCAACAAGCCAAGCCGACGGGCCGGGGGCATACGCAACACGCCAAGCCGAAGGGGTGGTGGCATACGCAACAAGCCAAGCCGAAGGGCCGGTGGCATACGCAACAAGCCAAGCCGAAGGGCCGGTGGCATACGCAACAAGCCAGGCCGACGGGTCGGGCCGGGGGCATGCGCAACAAGCCAAGCCGACGGGCCGGGGGCATACGCAACACGCCAAGCCGAAGGGGTGGTGGCATACGCAACAAGCCAAGCCGAAGGGGTGGGGCATACGCAACAAGCCAAGCCGAAGGGCCGGGCCGGGGGCATACGCAGCACGCCAAGCCGAAGGGCCGGGCCGGGGGCATACGCAACAAGCCAAGCCGACGGGTCGGGCCGGTGGCATACGCAACAAGCCAAGCCGACGGGTTGGGCCGGGGGCATGCGCAACAAGCCAAGCCGACGGGCCGGGGGCATACGCACCACGCCAAGCCGAAGGGGTGGTGGCATACGCAACAAGCCAAGCCGACGGGTCGGGCCGGGGGCATGCGCAACAAGCCAAGCCGACGGGCCGGGGGCATACGCACCACGCCAAGCCGAAGGGGTGGGGCATACGCAACAAGCCAAGTCGAAAGGGTTGTTGCATACGCAACAAGCCAAGCCGAAGGGATGGGGGCATACGCAACAAGCTAAGCCAAAGGGCTGGGGGCATACGCAACAAGCCAAGCCGAGGGGCTGGGGGCATTGGCAACAAGTCAACCCGAAAGGGTGGGGGCATACGCAAAAAGCCAAGACGAATGGGTGGGGGCATACGCAACAAGCCAAGCCGACGGGCCGGGGGCATACGCAACAAGCCAAGCCGAAATGGTGGGGGCATACGCAACAAGCCAAGCCGAAAGGGTGGGGGTATACGCAACCAGCCAAGCCGACGGGCCTAGGGCATACGCAACACGCCAAGCCGAAAGGGTTTGGGCATACGCAACAAGCCAAGCCGAAAGGGTGGGGGCATACGCAACAAGCCAAGCCGAAGTGCTGGGGCATACGCAACAAGCCAACCTGAAAAGGTGGGGGCATACGCAACAAGCCAAGCTGACGGGCCGGGCCGGGGGCATACAGGTGTGGTGGTTAGCGCACTAGACCGCAGATTAATAGGTCTGGGTGTGGTGGTTAGCGCACTAGACCGCAGATTAATAGGTCCGGGTGTGGTGGTTAACGCACTAGACCGCAGATTAATAGGTCCGGGTGTGGTGGTTAGCGCACTAGACCGCAGATTAATAGGTCCGGGTGTGGTGGTTAGCGCACTAGACCGCAGATTAATAGGTCTGGGTGTGGTGGTTAACGCACTAGACCGCAGATTAATAGGTCCGGGTGTGGTGGTTAACGCACTAGATCGCAGATTAATAGGTCCGGGTGTGGTGGTTAACGCACTAGACCGCAGATTAATAGGTCCGGATGTGGTGGTTAACGCACTAGACCGCAGATTAATAGGTCCGGGTGTGGTGGTTAGCGCACTAGACCGCAGATTAATAAGTCCGGGTGTGGTGGTTAGCGCACTAGACCGCAGATTAATAGGTCCGGGTGTGGTGGTTAGCGCACTAGACCGCAGATCACTAGTTCCTGGGGGCTTCCCTGGTGTATTGGTTAGCGCTCTAGACTGCAGACTAGTAGGTCAGGGCACCTAAACTGTTGCATGTTTCATCCGTTCATCCTTCATCATCCCGGAGGATTTCTGGGCCCAGTTTAGCCATTGTGTGCACAAATTCGGCATGAAACACCGATGCATTCATTCATTTATTCATTGGACCATACGCGTGGCATTCATTTCCCTCTTTGTCTTGTGCGGAGTCATGGATGGTGGGTATGCCAAATAGGTCAGAATGTGGCAATTGCAAGAAGCCATAGCACAACATTCCACCAAAAGATTGATGTCGAATGTGAAAAAGGGAAGCAGTAGGCGCACACATCACAAAGGAACTTAGAAGCCGGTTATTGGTGACGGCGTTTCAAAGGCCTTGATGTGAGCGACAGTGGAACTGGCAAGAAAGAAACCGCCCCTCTGCGGGTATGTTGGGGCGGCAGATGACCTTGCTTTGTTCTTGGTCTAAACATCGGCTACATCCGGGTCACGCTGTGTCCCGTCTGGGGGCTTGTGAATTATGTAACACGACCAGCAGATGGTGAGTACGCCGCCGGGCATTGTGGACTGTGCTGGTGGATACGCCCCAGGAAACTCTGGGCTGTGCGGTTAGGTACGCCCCAGGAAACTCTGGGCTGTGCTGGTGGGTACGCCCCTTGACACTGTGGGCAGTGCTGGTGGGTACACCCCTTGACACTGTGGGCTCTGCTGGTGGACACGCCCCAGGAAACTGTGGGTTCTGCTGGTGGGTACGCCTCAGGAGGGCTCTGCTGGTGGGTACGCCCCTTGACACTGTGGGCTCTGCTGGTGGGTACGCCTTAGGACACTGTGGGCTCTGCTGGTGGGTACGCCTTAGGACACTTTGGGCTCTGCTGGTGGGTACGACTCAGGAGGGCTCTGCTGGTGGGTACGCCCCTTGACATTGTGGGCTCTGCTGGTGGGTGCGCCTCAGAACACTGTGGGCTCTGCTGGTGGGTACGCCCCCTGACATTGTGGGCTCTGCTGGTGGGTACGCCTCAGGACACTGTGGGCTCTGCTGGTGGGTACGCCTGACATTGTGGGCTCTGCTGGTGGGTACGCCTCAGGACACTGTGGGTTCTTCTGGTGGGTACGCCTCAGGACACTGTGGGCTCTGCTGGTGGGTACGCCTCAGGAGGGCTCTGCTGGTGGGTACGCCCCTTGACATTGTGGGCTCTGCTGGTGGGTACGCCTCAGAACACTGTGGGCTCTGCTGGTGGGTACGCCCCCTGACATTGTGGGCTCTGCTGGTGGGTACGCCTCAGGACACTGTGGGTTCTGCTGGTGGGTACGCCTCAGGACACTGTGGGCTCTGCTGGTGGGTACGCCCCTTGACATTGTGGGTTCTGCTGGTGGGTACGCCTCGGGACACTGTGGGTTCTGCTGGTGGGTACGCCTCAGGACACTGTGGGCTCGGCTGGTGGGTGCGCCCCTTGACATTGTGGGCTCTGCTGATGGGTACGCCTCAGGACACTGTGGGCTCTGCTGGTGGGTACGCCTGACATTGTGGGCTCTGCTGGTGGGTAGGCCTCAGGACACTGTGGGTTCTGCTGGTGGGTACGCCTCAGGACACTGTGGGCTCTGCTGGTGGGTACGCCTCAGGAGGGCTCTGCTGGTGGGTACGCCCCTTGACATTGTGGGCTCTGCTGGTGGGTACGCCTCAGAACACTGTGGGCTCTGCTGGTGGGTTCGCCCCCTGACATTGTGGGCTCTGCGGGTGGGTACGCCTCAGGACACTGTGGGTTCGGCTGGTGGGTACGCCTCAGGACACTGTGGGCTCTGCTGGAGGGTACGCCCCTTGACATTGTGGGTTCTGCTGGTGGGTACGCCTCGGGACACTGTGGGTTCTGCTGGTGGGTACGCCTCAGGACACTGTGGGCTCGGCTGGTGAGTACGCCCCTTGACATTGTGGGCTCTGCTGGTGGGTACGCCTCAGGAGGGTTCTGCTGGTGGGTACGCCCCTTGACATTGTGGGCTCTGCTGGTGGGTACGCCCCTTGACATTGTGGGCTCTGCTGGTGGGTACGCCTCAGGACACTGTGGGCTCTGCTGGTGGGTACGCCCCAGGACACTGTGGGCTCTGCTGGTGGGTACGCCCCTTGACATTGTGGGCTCTGCTGGTGGATACGCCCCTTGACATTGTGGGCTCTGCTGGTGGGTACGCCCCTTGACACTGTGGGCTCTGCTGGTGGGTACGCCTCAGGCGGGCTCTGCTGGTGGGTACGCCCCTTAACATTGTGGGCTCTGCTGGCGGGTACGCCCCAGGACACTGTGGGCTCTGCTGGTGGGTACGCTCCTTGACATTGTGGGCTCTGCTGGTGGGTACGCCTCAGGACACTGTGGGCTCTGCTGGTGGGTACGCCCCTTGACACTGTGGGCTCTGCTGGTGGGTACGCTTCAGGAGGGCTCTGCTGGTGGGTACGCCCCTTGACATTGTGGGCTCTGCTGGTGGGTATGCCCCAGGACACTGTGGGCTCTGCTGGTGGGTACGCCTCAGGACACTGTGGGTTCTGCTGGTGGGTACGCCTCAGGACACTGTGGGCTCTGCTGGTGGGTACGCCCCTTAACACTGTGGGCTCTGCTGGTGGGTACGCCTCAGGACACTGTGGGCTCTGCTGGTGGGTACGCCCCTTAACACTGTGGGCTCTGCTGGTGGGTACGCCTCAGGAGGGTTCTGCTGGTGGGTACGCCCCTTGACATTGTGGGCTCTGCTGGTGGGTACGCCCCTTGACATTGTGGGCTCTGCTGGCGGGTACGCCCCTTGACATTGTGGGCTCTGCTGGTGGGTACGCCTCAGGAGGGTTCTGGTAGTGGGTACGCCCCTTGACATTGTGGGCTCTGCTGGTGGGTACGTCCCTTGACATTGTGGGCTCTGCTGGTGGGTACGCCTCAGGAGGGCTCTGCTGGTGGGTACGCCCCTTGACACTATGGGCTCTGCTGGTGGGTACACCCAAGGACACTGTGGGTTCTGCTGGTGGGTACGCCCCTTGACATTGTTGGCTCTGCTGGTGGGTACGCCCCTTGACATTGTGGGCTCTGCTGGCGGGTACGCCCCTTGACATTGTGGGCTCTGCTGGTGGGTACGCCTCAGGAGGGTTCTGCTGGTGGGTACGCCCCTTGACATTGTGGGCTCTGCTGGTGGGTACGTCCCTTGACACTATGGGCTCTGCTGGTGGGTACGCCCCTTGACATTGTGGGCTCTGCTGGTGGGTACGCCTCAGGAGGGCTCTGCTGGTGGGTACGCCCCTTGACACTGTGGGCTCTGCTGGTGGGTACACCCCAGGACACTGTGGGTTCTGCTGGTGGGTACGCCCCTTGACATTGTTGGCTCTGCTGGTGGGTACGCCCCTTGACATGTGGGCTCTGCTGGTGGGTACGCCCCTTGACACTGTGGGCTCCGCCTGTGGGTACGCCCCTTGAGACTGTGCACTGTGTACAGCGTAGAATACGATATCCAATATTATAAACTGAAATTGAGATAATGTGTAATTCTTATGCAAAATACACATCGACATTTTCTTGTATCCTTCCGTTATCACACAAGAAATCATTTTTCATTGCGTGAATCCCACAGAACTCATTTTGCAAATCGTATCCTTTCCATCAACAACGCACTTCACGAGGTGTTCCTTGTTGTAAACCCGATCACAACATCGCTGCGTATCACATATCACTTCGGTATCCAATAATGTGCACGATTGCATCATATTCCACCTTCAAATGATATACCTGATGTCGGTATAATGACACATAGTCCATGTTAAGGAGCCTACGCGCCTTGATTTGAAACACAACTTTATTCTTGCAATCTGTAGATGAACTAAACTGACTTGATGCTGCAGGGTGCGACGGCTCCTCCATGTTAGAGCGAACCATTGATTCAGCTTAGCTCACTGATGACTCAAGCCGACCATTGGCTGAAATAAGACAGTTCGTGGGTTCTAAGATGGAAGACAAACAGGCTTCAGTCAGCTATTTTATTGATTTCGGAAGCGAGAGATGCCATGTACAATTTAAAAGGATTCCTATGCAGGCAACGGGGAACAGTTGAGGGTCACCGTACTTTAAGTCAGAGAATACCCGTGTAACAGTTCATTCTTGAAAAGATATGTACTCGGCTTGCGCCTCGTACATTCGTTTACAATAATGTACTGTTACATGGGCATTCTCCTGTACATAATGTTTCAAGATTGTACTTTTATAGCGAAATGATAAAGCGAGACAAACGACTTTCAGTTGAATAGCGTTACCCCCATTTTGGCGTTTAAGAAATCGACAATTGCAGTCCATGCCAGTCGCAAGCAACAGGTGACCTGCTCTGAAACAAGTCATTGCCGCACAGAAATGGAAAGACAATGACCCTTTGAATACTGTTGTCGGCATCCCCGGGTCTGCAGTACGAAATGTGCTGACAATCTAGCCAGCATAGATACACATTTCTCTTTGGAGAACATAAATCTATATTTAGATTCTGAAATTGAGAGCATAAATAATTTTTCAAGCTAAATACATACCGATATTTCCGTATATCCTTCAGTAATCCAATAACAATTGAAAAGAATATTCCATCCACAACTTTTGTCACATTTTAAAAGACGTTACCAATCGGTCTTTTAATTTTGAGAATCATAGCCTATCTACCATGTCCATCAACACTGCACTTAATAACGCCAATATCTTTCAGTATGCAATAATATGCACGATTGTATCTTATTCTACTTGACAATGTCGTCTATATAATGACACAATCCATGTAAAGTAGCCTGCGCGTCGTCTCATGTTCTGAAACACTAACTTGATCCTCTTAGTCTGAGAACGAACTAACCTGCTTTGTGGCTCCAGTGCCGTAGGGTAAGTAACATAATACCGGTGTAACAATCCTTTCATGAAAAGATATATACTCGGCTTGCACCTCGTACATTCTCTTACATACTGTTACATGGGGATTCTCCTAGAGAGAGTAAGGTATTACCAATTGTTTATCTAAATGAATGTAAAATATTAACAACTAGGTACAAATAATTGCGGATATTCAAGTTATATCTGAAAAACTGTACTTTATCTAACATGAAAATCTGAACAAATGACATGCTCAAGGAAAATGTATTATATTAAAACTGTTCCCCGTGGAATAGATTGTTGTCTTTAAATGTGTTACCTGATGGCTATACTGTGGCTATAAAGTTGTAATTGCATTTAAGTAACCTACAAGGGCTCCTATAGTTTATTTCTCCCCCTGCCCACCCCAAGTACGACTATCTTCGCCTCAATACATCGTCAATGTAGCCTCGCTCATGTTGCTTCCGATGCTGATAACACTTGGATACAAGCTTTGACAATAAAGAGTTAAATATTTATTGCGGAATACATCGAAAAATATACAGCTTGTAATTACATGAAATTCGTCTTCAGCCACATATTATCCTTTGCTCTGGCAACATGTACCCTAACCCTAACCCTAACCCTAACCCTATCATAACATTCTATATGACTCTTGCTATGCCTGCCGTTGCTATTGCCGTGGGGAGGGTTTGGTTAGAGCAATTTTGCGAGATCTCGGTTCATTTAATATTAAGTGCAATTCTAAATTCGGTGATACGTTGATTTCCATGTGCATGCCTACTTTGTCGGGTGTTTCCGTCTGATATTTCCTGATATCGCCTACATCTTGGCACTGCCAGGCATTACCAAATCGTAATGTGTGCAACAGCTCCCTGAAATTTCTTACCCATGTTCTTCGACCTTCCGCGTCTAGAGCTACTAGCATACAACAACAGTTTTTGGCCAGTCTGGCCTATGGCATTATCACTTTTTGCCCCAAAACGAATCACTCTTTTCACGGAGTATACAAATATCTTGTGTCTCCCACATTCTCCAAGGGCAGCAACGTTGGCCGCGGATTTGGAGACAACCATAAGATACAAGGATTAACAGGAAATCTCTCAACAGCATCATAGGCTTGGAGGCCCCTCACCTTGGATTATAAAAATATAGGTAGAACGACTTTATGAAATAGTTTAAAATATATATCCATTTTCACTCCCTGGACATTATATGTGTGATTTCTTTTATCTAAGCATCACCAAAGTATTGCGATCCGCAGTCCATATCCTCGAAGGTGTATACACCAGTCCCACATACTTACACAGCGACACCTTTCGGGTCTATTGGTACAATCAGTATTCCGCACGCCACATTTTGGGCACTTGCCAGTGTCCAAAATTTCTTTTAAAATAAAGGGCCAGGGGCGGAATTTGTGTTCTTGGGACAATAAACAGATTATTATCATTTTTGCTTATAGTTTACATTTACAAAATTCATCGACACATGTCTATGCGTCGCCAAAACGTGAAACGCCAGAATAGAAATGAAATGGGTTCGTTCAACTCGTCACAAAAAGGGCAGGCCGGGTGGTAAATAGTTTTCTGTCGACATTATTTGGTGGCACACTGTCCGTGTTATACGGTGCAATGGCTCGTGGCTTTGCGCCAATGGCGGCAAGCCATCAGCCTGGCACCAGCCACGCGGCTAAGCCCATGAGAGGACCAACCAACGGCACATTGGACGAGATGGCGTCTCTCTCGCGGGAATGTGTCTACAGCGGCACCGCCCATCGCTCACCCTCAGTGCACTGTGGACCATTGACGCCCTGCCAGCGCCCACTAATGTCACACGGCTCGTCGCTGAGTGGCTGGCCATGTGTCTGACAGCGCGGGGGTAGCAAGTAGCTTCGTGGCTACAGCTCATGGATTAAACAGTATGAAGACTGATGGGACTGGGTACACAGGGGCCTGCACTGTTCAAGGCCACCCACCAAAGTGTATGGCCCGCGAAGTCTACATTAAACAGAGAACGAGATACATTCGCAATTGTTGAGGCGGACTTCATTTCAATTTATCTTACTATGTCATACCTGCATGTGGCGCTGATGGGGTCACTGAGTACAGAACCGAAAACGGCTCATTGTACAGCAGAGACAATCGTGTGTTTTACGAATATGAATGCTAACACGGGCCTGCACTGTTCAATGCTAACGATTACAGAGATGGTGATAAACACACAGTGTGGTGGCTGGCTGAGAGCCTGTAGGACACGGCACACAGTGTGGTGGCTGGCTGAGAGCCTGTAGGACACGACACACAGTGTGGTGGCTGGCGGAGAGCCTGTAAGACACGACAAACAGTGTGGTGGCTGGCTGAGAGCCTGTAAGACACGACACACAGTGTGGTGGCTGGCTGAGAGCCTGTAGGACACGGCACACAGTGTGGTGGCTGGCTGAGAGCCTGTAAGACACGGCACACAGTGTGGTGGCTGGCTGAGAGCCTGTAGGACACGGCACAAAGTGTGGTGGCTGGCTGAGAGCCTGTAGGACACGGCACACAGTGTGGTGGCTGGCTGAGAGCCTGTAAGACACGACACACAGTGTGGTGGCTGGCTGAGAGCCTGTAGGACACGACAAACAGTGTGGTGGCTGGCTGAGAGCCTGTAAGACACGACACACAGTGTGGTGGCTGGCTGAGAGCCTGTAGGACACGGCACACAGTGTGGTGGCTGGCTGAGAGCCTTAGGACACGGCACACAGTGTGGTGGCTGGCTGAGAGCCTGTAGGACACGGCACACAGTGTGGTGGCTGGCTGAGAGCCTGTAGGACACGACACACAGTGTGGTGGCTGGCTGAGAGCCTGTAGGACACGACACACAGTGTGGTGGCTGGCTGAGAGCCTGTAGGACACGGCACACAGTGTGGTGGCTGGCTGAGAGCCTGTAGGACACGACACACAGTGTGGTGTCTGGCTGAGAGCCTGTAGGACACGACACACAGTGTGGTGGCTGGCTGAGAGCCTGTAAGACACGACACACAGTGTGGTGTCTGGCTGAGAGCCTGTAGGACACGGCACACAGTGTGGTGGCTGGCTGAGAGCCTGTAAGACACGACACACAGTGTGGTGTCTGGCTGAGAGCCTGTAAGACACGGCACACAGTGTGGTGGCTGGCTGAGAGCCTGTAGGACACGACATGCAGTGTGGTGGCTGGCTGAGAGCCTGTAAGACACGACACACAGTGTGGTGGCTGGCTGAGAGCCTGTAGGACACGACACACAGTGTGGTGGCTGGCTGAGAGCCTGTAGGACACGACACACAGTGTGGTGGCTGGCTGAGAGCCTGTAAGACACGACACACAGTGTGGTGGCTGGCTGAGAGCCTGTAGGACACGACAAACAGTGTGGTGGCTGGCTGAGAGCCTGTAAGACACGACACACAGTGTGGTGGCTGGCTGAGAGCCTGTAGGACACGGCACACAGTGTGGTGGCTGGCTGAGAGCCTTAGGACACGGCACACAGTGTGGTGGCTGGCTGAGAGCCTGTAGGACACGGCACACAGTGTGGTGGCTGGCTGAGAGCCTGTAGGACACGACACACAGTGTGGTGGCTGGCTGAGAGCCTGTAGGACACGACACACAGTGTGGTGGCTGGCTGAGAGCCTGTAGGACACGACACACAGTGTGGTGGCTGGCTGAGAGCCTGTAGGACACGACACACAGTGTTGTGGCTGGCTGAGAGCCTGTAGGACACGGCACACAGTGTGGTGGCTGGCTGAGAGCCTGTAGGACACGACACACAGTGTTGTGGCTGGCTGAGAGCCTGTAGGACACGGCACACAGTGTGGTGGCTGGCTGAGAGCCTGTAGGACACGACACACAGTGTGGTGGCTGGCTGAGAGCCTGTAAGACACGACACACAGTGTGGTGGCTGGCTGAGAGCCTGTAGGACACGACATGCGGTGTGGTGGCTGGCTGAGAGCCTGTAAGACACGGCACACAGTGTGGTGGCTGGCTGAGAGCCTGTAGGACACGACACACAGTGTGGTGGCTGGCTGAGAGCCTGTAGGACACGGCACGCAGTGTGGTGGCTGGCTGAGAGCCTGTAGGACACGGCACACAGTGTGGTGGCTGGCTGAGAGCCTGTAGGACACGGCACACAGTGTGGTGGCTGGCTGAGAGCCTGTAAGACACGGCACACAGTGTGGTGGCTGGCTGAGAGCCTGTAGGACACGACATGCAGTGTGGTGGCTGGCTGAGAGCCTGTAAGACACGGCACACAGTGTGGTGGCTGGCTGAGAGCCTGTAGGACACGACACACAGTGTGGTGGCTGGCTGAGAGCCTGTAGGACACGGCACGCAGTGTGGGGGCTGGCTGAGAGCCTGTAGGACACGGCACACAGTGTGGTGGCTGGCTGAGAGCCTGTAGGACACGGCACACAGTGTGGTGGCTGGCTGAGAGCCTGTAAGACACGGCACACAGTGTGGTGGCTGGCTGAGAGCCTGTAGGACACGGCACACAGTGTGGTGGCTGGCTGAGAGCCTGTAGGACACGGCACACAGTGTGGTGGCTGGCTGAGAGCCTGTAGGACACGGCACACAGTGTGGTGGCTGGCTGAGGGCCTGTAGGACACGGCACCCAGTGTGGTGGCTGGCTGAGAGCCTGTAGGACACGGCACACAGTGTGGTGGCTGGCTGAGAGCCTGTAACACACGGCACACAGTGTGGTGGCTGGCTGAGAGCCTGTAAGACACGACACACAGTGTGGTGGCTGGCTGAGAGCCTGTAAGACACGGCACACAGTGTGGTGGCTGGCTGAGAGCCTGTAAGACACGGCACACAGTGTGGTGGCTGGCTGAGAGCCTGTAGGACACGGCACACAGTGTGGTGGCTGGCTGAGAGCCTGTAAGACACGACACACAGTGTGGTGGCTGGCTGAGAGCCTGTAGGACACGGCACACAGTGTGGTGGCTGGCTGAGAGCCTGTAGGACACGGCACACAGTGTGGTGGCTGGCTGAGAGCCTGTAGGACACGGCACACAGTGTGGTGGCTGGCTGAGAGCCTGTAGGACACGACACACAGTGTGGTGGCTGGCTGAGAGCCTGTAAGACACGGCACACAGTGTGGTGGCTGGCTGAGAGCCTGTAAGACACGGCACACATTGTGGTGGCTGGCTGAGAGCCTGTAGGACACGGCACACAGTGTGGTGGCTGGCTGAGAGCCTGTAGGACACGACACACAGTGTGGTGGCTGGCTGAGAGCCTGTAGGACACGGCACACAGTGTGGTGGCTGGCTGAGAGCCTGTAGGACACGACATGCAGTGTGGTGGCTGGCTGAGAGCCTGTAAGACACGGCACACAGTGTGGTGGCTGGCTGAGAGCCTGTAAGACACGGCACACAGTGTGGTGGCTGGCTGAGAGCCTGTAAGACACGACACACAGTGTGGTGGCTGGCTGAGAGCCTGTAGGACACGACACACAGTGTGGTGGCTGGCTGAGAGCCTGTAGGACACGGCACACAGTGTGGTGGCTGGCTGAGAGCATGTAGGACACGGCACACAGTGTGGTGGCTGGCTGAGAGCCTGTAGGACACGGCACACAGTGTGGTGGCTGGCTGAGAGCCGGTAAGACACGGCACACAGTGTGGTGGCTGGCTGAGAGCCTGTAGGACACGGCACACAGTGTGGTGGCTGGCTGAGGGCCTGTAGGACACGGCACACAGTGTGGTGGCTGGCTGAGAGCCTGTAGGACACGGCACACAGTGTGGTGGCTGGCTGAGAGCCTGTAGGACACGGCACACAGTGTGGTGGCTGGCTGAGAGCCTGTAAGACACGGCACACAGTGTGGTGGCTGGCTGAGAGCCTGTAGGACACGGCACACAGTGTGGTGGCTGGTTGATAGCCTGTAGGACACGGCACACAGTGTGGTGGCTGGCTGAGAGCCTGTAGGACACGGCACACAGTGTGGTGGCTGGCTGAGAGCCTGTAAGACACGGCACACAGTGTGGTGGCTGGCTGAGAGCCTGTAAGACACGACACACAGTGTGGTGGCTGGCTGAGAGCCTGTAGGACACGGCACACAGTGTGGAGGCTGGCTGAGAGCCTGTAGGACACGGCACACAGTGTGGTGGCTGGCTGAGAGCCTGTAAGACACGGCACACAGTGTGGTGGCTGGCTGAGAGCCTGTAGGACACGGCACACAGTGTGGTGGCTGGTTGATAGCCTGTAGGACACGGCACACAGTGTGGTGGCTGGCTGAGAGCCTGTAGGACACGGCACACAGTGTGGTGGCTGGCTGAGAGCCTGTAAGACACGGCACACAGTGTGGTGGCTGGCTGAGAGCCTGTAAGACACGACACACAGTGTGGTGGCTGGCTGAGAGCCTGTAGGACACGACACACAGTGTGGTGGCTGGCTGAGAGCCTGTAGGACACGGCACACAGTGTGGTGGCTGGCTGAGAGCCTGTAGGACACGGCACACAGTGTGGTGGCTGGCTGAGAGCCTGTAAGACACGGCACACAGTGTGGTGGCTGGCTGAGAGCCTGTAGGACACGGCACACAGTGTGGTGGCTGGCTGAGAGCCTGTAGGACACGACACACAGTGTGGTGGCTGGCTGAGAGCCTGTAGGACACGGCACACAGTGTGGTGGCTGGCTGAGAGCCTGTAGGACACGGCACACAGTGTGGTGGCTGGCTGAGAGCCTGTAAGACACGACACACAGTGTGGTGGCTGGCTGAGAGCCTGTAGGACACGGCACACAGTGTGGTGGCTGGCTGAGAGCCTGTAGGACACGGCACACAGTGTGGTGGCTGGCTGAGAGCCTGTAGGACACGACACACAGTGTGGTGGCTGGCTGAGAGCCTGTAAGACACGACACACAGTGTGGTGGCTGGCTGAGAGCCTGTAAGACACGACACACAGTGTGGTGGCTGGCTGAGAGCCTGTAGGACACGGCACACAGTGTGGTGGCTGGCTGAGAGCCTGTAGGACATGACACACAGTGTGGTGGCTGGCTGAGAGCCTGTAGGACACGGCACACAGTGTGGTGGCTGGCTGAGAGCCTGTAGGACACGACACACAGTGTGGTGGCTGGCTGAGAGCCTGTAGGACACGGCACACAGTGTGGTGGCTGGCTGAGAGCCTGTAAGACACGACACACAGTGTGGTGGCTGGCTGAGAGCCAGTAAGACACGGCACACAGTGTGGTGGCTGGCTGAGAGCCTGTAGGACACGGCACACAGTGTGGTGGCTGGCTGATAGCCTGTAGGACACGGCACACAGTGTGGTGGCTGGCTGAGAGCCTGTAGGACACGGCACACAGTGTGGTGGCTGGCTGAGAGCCTGTAAGACACGGCACACAGTGTGGTGGCTGGCTGAGAGCCTGTAGGACACGGCACACAGTGTGGTGGCTGGTTGATAGCCTGTAGGACACGGCACACAGTGTGGTGGCTGGCTGAGAGCCCGTAGGACACGGCACACAGTGTGGTGGCTGGCTGAGAGCCTGTAGGACACGACACACAGTGTGGTGGCTGGCTGAGAGCCTGTCGGACACGACATGCAGTGTGGTGGCTGGCTGAGAGCCTGTAGGACACGGCACACAGTGTGGTGGCTGGCTGAGAGCCTGTAGGACACGGCACACAGTGTGGTGGCTGGCTGAGAGCCTGTAAGACACGGCACACAGTGTGGTGGCTGGCTGAGAGCCTGTAGGACACGGCACACAGTGTGGTGGCTGGCTGAGAGCCTGTAAGACACGACACACAGTGTGGTGGCTGGCTGAGAGCCTGTAGGACACGGCACACAGTGTGGTGGCTGGCTGAGAGCCTGTAGGACACGGCACACAGTGTGGTGGCTGGCTGAGAGCCTGTAGGACACGGCACACAGTGTGGTGGCTGGCTGAGAGCCTGTAGGACACGACACACAGTGTGGTGGCTGGCTGAGAGCCTGTAAGACACGGCACACAGTGTGGTGGCTGGCTGAGAGCCTGTAAGACACGGCACACATTGTGGTGGCTGGCTGAGAGCCTGTAGGACACGGCACACAGTGTGGTGGCTGGCTGAGAGCCTGTAGGACACGACACACAGTGTGGTGGCTGGCTGAGAGCCTGTAGGACACGGCACACAGTGTGGTGGCTGGCTGAGAGCCTGTAGGACACGACATGCAGTGTGGTGGCTGGCTGAGAGCCTGTAAGACACGGCACACAGTGTGGTGGCTGGCTGAGAGCCTGTAAGACACGGCACACAGTGTGGTGGCTGGCTGAGAGCCTGTAAGACACGACACACAGTGTGGTGGCTGGCTGAGAGCCTGTAGGACACGACACACAGTGTGGTGGCTGGCTGAGAGCCTGTAGGACACGGCACACAGTGTGGTGGCTGGCTGAGAGCATGTAGGACACGGCACACAGTGTGGTGGCTGGCTGAGAGCCTGTAGGACACGGCACACAGTGTGGTGGCTGGCTGAGAGCCGGTAAGACACGGCACACAGTGTGGTGGCTGGCTGAGAGCCTGTAGGACACGGCACACAGTGTGGTGGCTGGCTGAGGGCCTGTAGGACACGGCACACAGTGTGGTGGCTGGCTGAGAGCCTGTAGGACACGGCACACAGTGTGGTGGCTGGCTGAGAGCCTGTAGGACACGGCACACAGTGTGGTGGCTGGCTGAGAGCCTGTAAGACACGGCACACAGTGTGGTGGCTGGCTGAGAGCCTGTAGGACACGGCACACAGTGTGGTGGCTGGTTGATAGCCTGTAGGACACGGCACACAGTGTGGTGGCTGGCTGAGAGCCTGTAGGACACGGCACACAGTGTGGTGGCTGGCTGAGAGCCTGTAAGACACGGCACACAGTGTGGTGGCTGGCTGAGAGCCTGTAAGACACGACACACAGTGTGGTGGCTGGCTGAGAGCCTGTAGGACACGGCACACAGTGTGGAGGCTGGCTGAGAGCCTGTAGGACACGGCACACAGTGTGGTGGCTGGCTGAGAGCCTGTAAGACACGGCACACAGTGTGGTGGCTGGCTGAGAGCCTGTAGGACACGGCACACAGTGTGGTGGCTGGTTGATAGCCTGTAGGACACGGCACACAGTGTGGTGGCTGGCTGAGAGCCTGTAGGACACGGCACACAGTGTGGTGGCTGGCTGAGAGCCTGTAAGACACGGCACACAGTGTGGTGGCTGGCTGAGAGCCTGTAAGACACGACACACAGTGTGGTGGCTGGCTGAGAGCCTGTAGGACACGACACACAGTGTGGTGGCTGGCTGAGAGCCTGTAGGACACGGCACACAGTGTGGTGGCTGGCTGAGAGCCTGTAGGACACGGCACACAGTGTGGTGGCTGGCTGAGAGCCTGTAAGACACGGCACACAGTGTGGTGGCTGGCTGAGAGCCTGTAGGACACGGCACACAGTGTGGTGGCTGGCTGAGAGCCTGTAGGACACGACACACAGTGTGGTGGCTGGCTGAGAGCCTGTAGGACACGGCACACAGTGTGGTGGCTGGCTGAGAGCCTGTAGGACACGGCACACAGTGTGGTGGCTGGCTGAGAGCCTGTAAGACACGACACACAGTGTGGTGGCTGGCTGAGAGCCTGTAGGACACGGCACACAGTGTGGTGGCTGGCTGAGAGCCTGTAGGACACGGCACACAGTGTGGTGGCTGGCTGAGAGCCTGTAGGACACGACACACAGTGTGGTGGCTGGCTGAGAGCCTGTAAGACACGACACACAGTGTGGTGGCTGGCTGAGAGCCTGTAAGACACGACACACAGTGTGGTGGCTGGCTGAGAGCCTGTAGGACACGGCACACAGTGTGGTGGCTGGCTGAGAGCCTGTAGGACATGACACACAGTGTGGTGGCTGGCTGAGAGCCTGTAGGACACGGCACACAGTGTGGTGGCTGGCTGAGAGCCTGTAGGACACGACACACAGTGTGGTGGCTGGCTGAGAGCCTGTAGGACACGGCACACAGTGTGGTGGCTGGCTGAGAGCCTGTAAGACACGACACACAGTGTGGTGGCTGGCTGAGAGCCAGTAAGACACGGCACACAGTGTGGTGGCTGGCTGAGAGCCTGTAGGACACGGCACACAGTGTGGTGGCTGGCTGATAGCCTGTAGGACACGGCACACAGTGTGGTGGCTGCTGAGAGCCTGTAGGACACGGCACACAGTGTGGTGGCTGGCTGAGAGCCTGTAAGACACGGCACACAGTGTGGTGGCGATGGCTGAGAGGCCTGTAGGACACGGCACACAGGTGTGGTGGCTGGTTGCCTGTAGGACACGGCACACAGTGTGGTGGCTGGCTGAGAGCCCGTAGGACACGGCACACAGTGTGGTGGCTGGCTGAGAGCCTGTAGGACACGACACACAGTGTGGTGGCTGGCTGAGAGCCTGTCGGACACGACATGCAGTGTGGTGGCTGGCTGAGAGCCTGTAGGACACGGCACACAGTGTGGTGGCTGGCTGAGAGCCTGTAGGACACGGCACACAGTGTGGTGGCTGGCTGAGAGCCTGTAAGACACGGCACACAGTGTGGTGGCTGGCTGAGAGCCTGTAGGACACGGCACACAGTGTGGTGGCTGGCTGAGAGCCTGTAGGACACGGCACACAGTGTGGTGGCTGGCTGAGAGTCTGTAGGACACGACATGCAGTGTGGTGGCTGGCTGAGAGCCTGTAAGACACGGCACACAGTGTGGTGGCTGGCTGAGAGCCTGTAGGACACGGCACACAGTGTGGTGGCTGGCTGAGAGCCTGTAGGACACGGCACACAGTGTGGTGGCTGGCTGAGAGCCTGTAAGACACGGCACACAGTGTGGTGGCTGGCTGAGAGCCTGTAAGACACGGCACACAGTGTGGTGGCTGGCTGAGAGCCTGTAGGACACGGCACACAGTGTGGTGGCTGGCTGAGGGCCTGTAGGACACGGCACACAGTGTGGTGGCTGGCTGAGAGCCTGTAGGACACGGCACACAGTGTGGTGGCTGGCTGAGAGCCTGTAAGACACGGCACACAGTGTGGTGGCTGGCTGAGAGCCTGTAAGACACGACACACAGTGTGGTGGCTGGCTGAGAGCCTGTAAGACACGGCACACAGTGTGGTGGCTGGCTGAGAGCCTGTAAGACACGACACACAGTGTGGTGGCTGGCTGAGAGCCTGTAGGACACGACACACAGTGTGGTGGCTGGCTGAGAGCCTGTAGGACACGGCACACAGTGTGGTGGCTGGCTGAGAGCATGTAGGACACGGCACACAGTGTGGTGGCTGGCTGAGAGCCTGTAGGACACGGCACACAGTGTGGTGGCTGGCTGAGAGCCCGTAGGACACGGCACATAGTGTGGTGGCTGGCTGAGGGCCTGTAGGACACGGCACACAGTGTGGTGGCTGGCTGAGAGCCTGTAGGACACGGCACACAGTGTGGTGGCTGGCTGAGAGCCTGTAGGACACGGCACACAGTGTGGTGGCTGGCTGAGAGCCTGTAAGACACGGCACACAGTGTGGTGGCTGGCTGAGAGCCTGTAGGACACGGCACACAGTGTGGTGGCTGGTTGATAGCCTGTAGGACACGGCACACAGAGTGGTGGCTGGCTGAGAGCCTGTAGGACACGGCACACAGTGTGGTGGCTGGCTGAGAGCCTGTGAGACACGGCACACAGTGTGGTGGCTGGCTGAGAGCCTGTAAGACACGACACACAGTGTGGTGGCTGGCTGAGAGCCTGTAAGACACGGCACACAGTGTGGAGGCTGGCTGAGAGCCTGTAGGACACGGCACACAGTGTGGTGGCTGGCTGAGAGCCTGTAAGACACGGCACACAGTGTGGTGGCTGGCTGAGAGCCTGTAGGACACGGCACACAGTGTGGTGGCTGGTTGATAGCCTGTAGGACACGGCACATAGTGTGGTGGCTGGCTGAGAGCCTGTAGGACACGGCACACAGTGTGGTGGCTGGCTGAGAGCCTGTAAGACACGGCACACAGTGTGGTGGCTGGCTGAGAGCCTGTAAGACACGACACACAGTGTGGTGGCTGGCTGAGAGCCTGTAGGACACGACACACAGTGTGGTGGCTGGCTGAGAGCCTGTAGGACACGGCACACAGTGTGGTGGCTGGCTGAGAGCCTGTAGGACACGGCACACAGTGTGGTGGCTGGCTGAGAGCCTGTAAGACACGGCACACAGTGTGGTGGCTGGCTGAGAGCCTGTAGGACACGGCACACAGTGTGGTGGCTGGCTGAGAGCCTGTAGGACACGACACACAGTGTGGTGGCTGGCTGAGAGCCTGTAGGACACGGCACACAGTGTGGTGGCTGGCTGAGAGCCTGTAGGACACGGCACACAGTGTGGTGGCTGGCTGAGAGCCTGTAGGACACGACACACAGTGTGGTGGCTGGCTGAGAGCCTGTAAGACACGACACACAGTGTGGTGGCTGGCTGAGAGCCTGTAAGACACGACACACAGTGTGGTGGCTGGCTGAGAGCCTGTAGGACACGGCACACAGTGTGGTGGCTGGCTGAGAGCCTGTAGGACATGACACACAGTGTGGTGGCTGGCTGAGGGCCTGTAGGACACGGCACACAGTGTGGTGGCTGGCTGAGAGCCTGTAGGACACGACACACAGTGTGGTGGCTGGCTGAGAGCCTGTAGGACACGGCACACAGTGTGGTGGCTGGCTGAGAGCCTGTAAGACACGACACACAGTGTGGTGGCTGGCTGAGAGCCAGTAAGACACGGCACACAGTGTGGTGGCTGGCTGAGAGCCTGGAGGACACGGCACACAGTGTGGTGGCTGGCTGAGAGCCTGTAGGACACGACACACAGTGTGGTGGCTGGCTGAGAGCCTGTAGGACACGGCACACAGTGTGGTGGCTGGCTGAGAGCCTGTAAGACACGACACACAGTGTGGTGGCTGGCTGAGAGCCAGTAAGACACGGCACACAGTGTGGTGGCTGGCTGAGAGCCTGTAGGACACGGCACACAGTGTGGTGGCTGGCTGAGAGCCTGTAGGACACGGCACACAGTGTGGTGGCTGGCTGAGAGCCTGTAAGACACGGCACACAGTGTGGTGGCTGGCTGAGAGCCTGTAGGACACGGCACACAGTGTGGTGGCTGGATGATAGCCTGTAGGACACGGCACACAGTGTGGTGGCTGGCTGAGAGCCCGTAGGACACGGCACACAGTGTGGTGGCTGGCTGAGAGCCTGTAGGACACGACACACAGTGTGGTGGCTGGCTGAGAGCCTGTCGGACACGACATGCAGTGTGGTGGCTGGCTGAGAGCCTGTAGGACATGACACACAGTGTGGTGGCTGGCTGAGAGCCTGTAGGACACGGCACACAGTGTGGTGGCTGGCTGAGAGCCCGTAGGACACGGCACACAGTGTGGTGGCTGGCTGAGAGCCTGTAGGACACGACACACGGTGTGGTGGCTGGCTGAGAGCCTGTAGGACACGGCACACAGTGTGGTGGCTGGCTGAGAGCCTGTAGGACATGACACACAGTGTGGTGGCTGGCTGAGAGCCTGTAGGACACGGCACACAGTGTGGTGGCTGGCTGAGAGCCTGTAGGACACGACACACAGTGTGGTGGCTGGCTGAGAGCCTGTAGGACACGGCACACAGTGTGGTGGCTGGCTGAGAGCCTGTAAGACACGACACACAGTGTGGTGGCTGGCTGAGAGCCAGTAAGACACGGCACACAGTGTGGTGGCTGGCTGAGAGCCTGTAGGACACGGCACACAGTGTGGTGGCTGGTTGATAGCCTGTAGGACACGGCACACAGTGTGGTGGCTGGCTGAGAGCCTGTAGGACACGGCACACAGTGTGGTGGCTGGCTGAGAGCCTGTAAGACACGGCACACAGTGTGGTGGCTGGCTGAGAGCCTGTAGGACACGGCACACAGTGTGGTGGCTGGTTGATAGCTTGTAGGACACGGCACACAGTGTGGTGGCTGGCTGAGAGCCCGTAGGACACGGCACACAGTGTGGTGGCTGGCTGAGAGCCTGTAGGACACGACACACAGTGTGGTGGCTGGCTGAGAGCCTGTCGGACACGACATGCAGTGTGGTGGCTGGCTGAGAGCCTGTAGGACACGGCACACAGTGTGGTGGCTGGCTGAGAGCCTGTAGGACACGGCACACAGTGTGGTGGCTGGCTGAGAGCCTGTAGGACACGACACACAGTGTGGTGGCTGGCTGAGAGCCTGTAGGACACGGCACACAGTGTGGTGGCTGGCTGAGAGCCTGTAGGACACGGCACACAGTGTGGTGGCTGGCTGAGAGCCTGTAAGACACGGCACACAGTGTGGTGGCTGGCTGAGAGCCTGTAAGACACGGCACACAGTGTGGTGGCTGGCTGAGAGCCTGTAGGACACGGCACACAGTGTGGTGGCTGGCTGAGGGCCTGTAGGACACGGCACACAGTGTGGTGGCTGGCTGAGAGCCTGTAGGACACGGCACACAGTGTGGTGGCTGGCTGAGAGCCTGTAAGACACGGCACACAGTGTGGTGGCTGGCTGAGAGCCTGTAAGACACGACACACAGTGTGGTGGCTGGCTGAGAGCCTGTAAGACACGGCACACAGTGTGGTGGCTGGCTGAGAGCCTGTAAGACACGACACACAGTGTGGTGGCTGGCTGAGAGCCTGTAGGACACGACACACAGTGTGGTGGCTGGCTGAGAGCCTGTAGGACACGGCACACAGTGTGGTGGCTGGCTGAGAGCATGTAGGACACGGCACACAGTGTGGTGGCTGGCTGAGAGCCTGTAGGACACGGCACACAGTGTGGTGGCTGGCTGAGAGCCTGTAGGACACGGCACATAGTGTGGTGGCTGGCTGAGGGCCTGTAGGACACGGCACACAGTGTGGTGGCTGGCTGAGAGCCTGTAGGACACGGCACACAGTGTGGTGGCTGGCTAAGAGCCTGTAGGACACGGCACACAGTGTGGTGGCTGGCTGAGAGCCTGTAAGACACGGCACACAGTGTGGTGGCTGGCTGAGAGCCTGTAGGACACGGCACACAGTGTGGTGGCTGGTTGATAGCCTGTAGGACACGGCACACAGTGTGGTGGCTGGCTGAGAGCCTGTAGGACACGGCACACAGTGTGGTGGCTGGCTGAGAGCCTGTAAGACACGGCACACAGTGTGGTGGCTGGCTGAGAGCCTGTAAGACACGACACACAGTGTGGTGGCTGGCTGAGAGCCTGTAAGACACGGCACACAGTGTGGAGGCTGGCTGAGAGCCTGTAGGACACGGCACACAGTGTGGTGGCTGGCTGAGAGCCTGTAAGACACGGCACACAGTGTGGTGGCTGGCTGAGAGCCTGTAGGACACGGCACACAGTGTGGTGGCTGGTTGATAGCCTGTAGGACACGGCACATAGTGTGGTGGCTGGCTGAGAGCCTGTAGGACACGGCACACAGTGTGGTGGCTGGCTGAGAGCATGTAAGACACGGCACACAGTGTGGTGGCTGGCTGAGAGCCTGTAAGACACGACACACAGTGTGGTGGCTGGCTGAGAGCCTGTAGGACACGACACACAGTGTGGTGGCTGGCTGAGAGCCTGTAGGACACGGCACACAGTGTGGTGGCTGGCTGAGAGCCTGTAGGACACGGCACACAGTGTGGTGGCTGGCTGAGAGCCTGTAAGACACGGCACACAGTGTGGTGGCTGGCTGAGAGCCTGTAGGACACGGCACACAGTGTGGTGGCTGGCTGAGAGCCTGTAGGACACGACACACAGTGTGGTGGCTGGCTGAGAGCCTGTAGGACACGGCACACAGTGTGGTGGCTGGCTGAGAGCCTGTAGGACACGGCACACAGTGTGGTGGCTGGCTGAGAGTCTGTAGGACACGACACACAGTGTGGTGGCTGGCTGAGAGCCTGTAAGACACGACACACAGTGTGGTGGCTGGCTGAGAGCCTGTAAGACACGACACACAGTGTGGTGGCTGGCTGAGAGCCTGTAGGACACGGCACACAGTGTGGTGGCTGGCTGAGAGCCTGTAGGACATGACACACAGTGTGGTGGCTGGCTGAGAGCCTGTAGGACACGGCACACAGTGTGGTGGCTGGCTGAGAGCCTGTAGGACACGACACACAGTGTGGTGGCTGGCTGAGAGCCTGTAGGACACGGCACACAGTGTGGTGGCTGGCTGAGAGCCTGTAAGACACGACACACAGTGTGGTGGCTGGCTGAGAGCCAGTAAGACACGGCACACAGTGTGGTGGCTGGCTGAGAGCCTGTAGGACACGGCACACAGTGTGGTGGCTGGTTGATAGCCTGTAGGACACGGCACACAGTGTGGTGGCTGGCTGAGAGCCTGTAGGACACGGCACACAGTGTGGTGGCTGGCTGAGAGCCTGTAAGACACGGCACACAGTGTGGTGGCTGGCTGAGAGCCTGTAGGACACGGCACACAGTGTGGTGGCTGGTTGATAGCCTGTAGGACACGGCACACAGTGTGGTGGCTGGCTGAGAGCCTGTAGGACACGGCACACAGTGTGGTGGCTGGCTGAGAGCCTGTAGGACACGACACACAGTGTGGTGGCTGGCTGAGAGCCTGTCGGACACGACATGCAGTGTGGTGGCTGGCTGAGAGCCTGTAGGACATGACACACAGTGTGGTGGCTGGCTGAGAGCCTGTAGGACACGGCACACAGTGTGGTGGCTGGCTGAGAGCCCGTAGGACACGGCACACAGTGTGGTGGCTGGCTGAGAGCCTGTAGGACACGACACACAGTGTGGTGGCTGGCTGAGAGCCTGTAGGACACGGCACACAGTGTGGTGGCTGGCTGAGAGCCTGTAGGACATGACACACAGTGTGGTGGCTGGCTGAGAGCCTGTAGGACACGGCACACAGTGTGGTGGCTGGCTGAGAGCCTGTAGGACACGACACACAGTGTGGTGGCTGGCTGAGAGCCTGTAGGACACGGCACACAGTGTGGTGGCTGGCTGAGAGCCTGTAAGACACGACACACAGTGTGGTGGCTGGCTGAGAGCCAGTAAGACACGGCACACAGTGTGGTGGCTGGCTGAGAGCCTGTAGGACACGGCACACAGTGTGGTGGCTGGTTGATAGCCTGTAGGACACGGCACACAGTGTGGTGGCTGGCTGAGAGCCTGTAGGACACGGCACACAGTGTGGTGGCTGGCTGAGAGCCTGTAAGACACGGCACACAGTGTGGTGGCTGGCTGAGAGCCTGTAGGACACGGCACACAGTGTGGTGGCTGGCTGAGAGCCTGTAGGACACGTCACACAGTGTGGTGGCTGGCTGAGAGCCTGTAGGACACGACACACAGTGTGGTGGCTGGCTGAGAGCCTGTAGGACACGGCACACAGTGTGGTGGCTGGCTGAGAGCTTGTAGGACACGGCACACAGTTGGTGGCTGGCTGAGAGCCTGTAAGACACGGCACACAGTGTGGTGGCTGGCTGAGAGCCTGTAGGACACGGCACACAGTGTGGTGGCTGGTTGATAGCCTGTAGGACACGGCACACAGTGTGGTGGCTGGCTGAGAACCTGTAGGACACGGCACACAGTGTGGTGGCTGGCTGAGAGCCTGTAAGACACGGCACACAGTGTGGTGGCTGGCTGAGAGCCTGTAAAACACGACACACAGTGTGGTGGCTGGCTGAGAGCCTGTAAGACACGGCACACAGTGTGGTGGCTGGCTGAGAGCCTGTAGGACACGGCATGCAGTGTGGTGGCTGGCTGAGAGCCTGTAAGACACGGCACACAGTGTGGTGGCTGGCTGAGAGCCTGTAGGACACGGCATGCAGTGTGGTGGCTGGCTGAGAGCCTGTAGGACACGGCACACAGTGTGGTGGCTGGCTGAGAGCCGGTAGGACACGACACACAGTGTGGTGGCTGGCTGAGAGCCTGTCGGACACGGCACACAGTGTGGTGGCTGGCTGAGTGCCTGTAAGACACGGCACACAGTGTGGTGGCTGGCTGAGAGCCTGTAGGACACGGCATGCAGTGTGGTGGCTGACTGAGAGCCTGTAGGCCACGGCACACAGTGTGGTCGCTGGCTGAGAGTCTGTAAGACACGACACACAGTGTGGTGGCTGGCTGAGAGCCTGTAGGACACGGCACACAGTGTGGTGGCTGGCTGAGAGCTTGTAAGACACGGCACACAGTGTGGTGGCTGGCTGAGAGCCTGTAGGACACGGCACACAGTGTGGTGGCTGGCTGAGAGCCTTAGGACACGGCACACAGTGTGGTGGCTGGCTGAGGGCCTGTAAGACACGACACACAGTGTGGTGTCTGGCTGAGAGCCTGTAGGACACGACACACAGTGTGGTGGCTGGCTGAGAGCCTGTAAGACAAGACACACAGTGTGGTGGCTGGCTGAGAGCCTGTAGGGCACGACACACAGTGTGGTGGCTGGCTGAGAGCCTGTAGGACACGACACACAGTGTGGTGTCTGGCTGAGAGCCTGTAGGACACGACACACAGTGTGGTGTCTGGCTGAGAGCCTGTAGGACACGACACACAGTGTGGTGGCTGGCTGAGAGCCAGTAGGACACGGCACACAGTGTGGTGGCTGGCTGAGAGCCTGTAGGACACGGCACACAGTGTTGTGGCTGGCTGAAAGCCTGTAGGACACGGCACACAGTGTTGTGGCTGGCTGAGAGCCTGTAGGACACGACATGCAGTGTGGTGGCTGGCTGAGAGCATGTAGGACACGGCACACAGTGTGGTGGCTGGCTGAGAGCCTGTAGGACACGGCACACAGTGTGGTGGCTGGCTGAGAGCCTGCAAGACACGGCACACAGTGTGGTGGCTGGCTGAGAGCCTGTAGGACACGGCACACAGTGTGGTGGCTGGCTGAGAGCCTGTAAGACAAGGCACACAGTGTGGTGTCTGGCTGAGAGCCTGTAGGACACGGCACACAGTGTGGTGGCTGGCTGAGAGCCTGTAAGACACGGCACACAGTGTGGTGGCTGGCTGAGAGCATGTAGGACACGGCATGCAGTGTGGTGGCTGGCTGAGAGCCTGTAAGACACGGCACACAGTGTGGTGGCTGGCTGAGAGCCTGTAGGACACGGCACACAGTGTGGTGGCTGGCTGAGAGCCTGTAGGACACGGCACACAGTGTGGTGGCTGGCTGAGAGCCTGTAGGACACGACATGCAGTGTGGTGGCTGGCTGAGAGCCTGTAAGACACGGCACACAGTGTGGTGGCTGGCTGAGAGCCTGTCGGACACGACATGCAGTGTGGTGGCTGGCTGAGAGCCTGTAGGACACGGCACACAGTGTGGTGGCTGGCTGAGAGCCTGTAGGACACGTCACACAGTGTGGTGGCTGGCTGAGAGCCTGTAGGACACGACACACAGTGTGGTGGCTGGCTGAGAGCCTGTAGGACACGGCACACAGTGTGGTGGCTGGCTGAGAGCTTGTAGGACACGGCACACAGTGTGGTGGCTGGCTGAGAGCCTGTAAGACACGGCACACAGTGTGGTGGCTGGCTGAGAGCCTGTAGGACACGGCACACAGTGTGGTGGCTGGTTGATGGCCTGTAGGACACGGCACACAGTGTGGTGGCTGGCTGAGAGCCTGTAGGACACGGCACACAGTGTGGTGGCTGGCTGAGAGCCTGTAAGACACGGCACACAGTGTGGTGGCTGGCTGAGAGCCTGTAAGACACGACACACAGTGTGGTGGCTGGCTGAGAGCCTGTAAGACACGGCACACAGTGTGGTGGCTGGCTGAGAGCCTGTAGGACACGGCATGCAGTGTGGTGGCTGGCTGAGAGCCTGTAAGACACGGCACACAGTGTGGTGGCTGGCTGAGAGCCTGTAGGACACGGCATGCAGTGTGGTGGCTGGCTGAGAGCCTGTAGGACACGGCACACAGTGTGGTGGCTGGCTGAGAGCCTGTAGGACACGACACACAGTGTGGTGGCTGGCTGAGAGCCTGTCGGACACGGCACACAGTGTGGTGGCTGGCTGAGTGCCTGTAAGACACGGCACACAGTGTGGTGGCTGGCTGAGAGCCTGTAGGACACGGCACACAGTGTGGTGCCTGGCTGAGAGCCTTAGGACACGGCACACAGTGTGGTGGCTGGCTGAGAGCCTGTAGGACACGGCACACAGTGTGGTGGCTGGCTGAGAGTCTGTAAGACACGACACACAGTGTGGTGGCTGGCTGAGAGCCTGTAAGACACGACACACAGTGTGGTGGCTGGCTGAGAGCCTGTAGGACACGGCACACAGTGTGGTGGCTGGCTGAGAGCCTGTAGGACACGACACACAGTGTGGTGTCTGGCTGAGAGCCTGTAGGACACGACACACAGTGTGGTGGCTGGCTGAGAGCCTGTAAGACACGACACACAGTGTGGTGGCTGGATGAGAGCCTGTAGGACACGACACACAGTGTGGTGGCTGGCTGAGAGCCTGTAGGACACGACACACAGTGTGGTGTCTGGCTGAGAGCTTGTAGGACACGACACACAGTGTGGTGTCTGGGTGAGAGCCTGTAGGACACGACACACAGTGTGGTGGCTGGCTGAGAGCCTGTAGGACACGGCACACAGTGTGGTGGCTGGCTGAGAGCCTGTAGGACACGGCACACAGTGTTGTGGCTGGCAGAAAGCCTGTAGGACACGGCACACAGTGTTGTGGCTGGCTGAGAGCCTGTAGGAGACGACATGCAGTGTGGTGGCTGGCTGAGAGCATGTAGGACACGGCACACAGTGTGGTGGCTGGCTGAGAGCCTGTAAGACACGGCACACAGTGTGGTGGCTGGCTGAGAGCCTGTAGGACACGACACACAGTGTGGTGTCTGGCTGAAAGCCTGTAGGACACGACACACAGTGTGGTGTCTGGCTGAGAGCCTGTAGGACACGACACACAGTGTGGGGGCTGGCTGAGAGCCTGTAGGACACGGCACACAGTGTGGTGGCTGGCTGAGAGCCTGTAGGACACGGCACACAGTGTTGTGGCTGGCTGAAAGCCTGTAGGACACGGCACACAGTGTTGTGGCTGGCTGAGAGCCTGTAGGACACGACATGCAGTGTGGTGGCTGGCTGAGAGCATGTAGGACACGGCACACAGTGTGGTGGCTGGCTGAGAGCCTGTAGGACACGGCACACAGTGTGGTGGCTGGCTGAGAGCCTGCAAGACACGGCACACAGTGTGGTGGCTGGCTGAGAGCCTGTAGGACACGGCACACAGTGTGGTGGCTGGCTGAGAGCCTGTAAGACACGGCACACAGTGTGGTGTCTGGCTGAGAGCCTGTAGGACACGGCACACAGTGTGGTGGCTGGCTGAGAGCCTGTAAGACACGGCACACAGTGTGGTGGCTGGCTGAGAGCATGTAGGACACGGCATGCAGTGTGGTGGCTGGCTGAGAGCCTGTAAGACACGGCACACAGTGTGGTGGCTGGCTGAGAGCCTGTAGGACACGGCACACAGTGTGGTGGCTGGCTGAGAGCCTGTAGGACACGGCACACAGTGTGGTGGCTGGCTGAGAGCCTGTAGGACACGACATGCAGTGTGGTGGCTGGCTGAGAGCCTGTAAGACACGGCACACAGTGTGGTGGCTGGCTGAGAGCCTGTCGGACACGACATGCAGTGTGGTGGCTGGCTGAGAGCCTGTAGGACACGGCACACAGTGTGGTGGCTGGCTGAGAGCCTGTAGGACACGTCACACAGTGTGGTGTCTGGCTGAGAGCCTGTAGGACACGACACACAGTGTGGTGGCTGGCTGAGAGCCTGTAGGACACGGCACACAGTGTGGTGGCTGGCTGAGAGCTTGTAGGACACGGCACACAGTGTGGTGGCTGGCTGAGAGCCTGTAAGACACGGCACACAGTGTGGTGGCTGGCTGAGAGCCTGTAGGACACGGCACACAGTGTGGTGGCTGGTTGATAGCCTGTAGGACACGGCACACAGTGTGGTGGCTGGCTGAGAACCTGTAGGACACGGCACACAGTGTGGTGGCTGGCTGAGAGCCTGTAAGACACGGCACACAGTGTGGTGGCTGGCTGAGAGCCTGTAAGACACGACACACAGTGTGGTGGCTGGCTGAGAGCCTGTAAGACACGGCACACAGTGTGGTGGCTGGCTGAGAGCCTGTAGGACACGGCATGCAGTGTGGTGGCTGGCTGAGAGCCTGTAAGACACGGCACACAGTGTGGTGGCTGGCTGAGAGCCTGTAGGACACGGCATGCAGTGTGGTGGCTGGCTGAGAGCCTGTAGGACACGGCACACAGTGTGGTGGCTGGCTGAGAGCCGGTAGGACACGACACACAGTGTGGTGGCTGGCTGAGAGCCTGTCGGACACGGCACACAGTGTGGTGGCTGGCTGAGTGCCTGTAAGACACGGCACACAGTGTGGTGGCTGGCTGAGAGCCTGTAGGACACGGCACACAGTGTGGTGCCTGGCTGAGAGCCTTAGGACACGGCACACAGTGTGGTGGCTGGCTGAGAGTCTGTAAGACACGACACACAGTGTGGTGGCTGGCTGAGAGCCTGTAAGACACGACACACAGTGTGGTGGCTGGCTGAGAGCCTGTAGGACACGACACACAGTGTGGTGGCTGGCTGAGAGCCTGTAGGACACGACACACAGTGTGGTGTCTGGCTGAGAGCCTGTAGGACACGACACACAGTGTGGTGGCTGGCTGAGAGCCTGTAAGACACGACACACAGTGTGGTGTCTGGCTGAGAGCCTGTAGGACACGACACACAGTGTGGTGGCTGGCTGAGAGCCTGTAAGACACGACACACAGTGTGGTGGCTGGATGAGAGCCTGTAGGACACGACACACAGTGTGGTGGCTGGCTGAGAGCCTGTAGGACACGACACACAGTGTGGTGTCTGGCTGAGAGCCTGTAGGACACGACACACAGTGTGGTGTCTGGGTGAGAGCCTGTAGGACACGACACACAGTGTGGTGGCTGGCTGAGAGCCTGTAGGACACGGCACACAGTGTGGTGGCTGGCTGAAAGCCTGTAGGACACGGCACACAGTGTTGTGGCTGGCTGAAAGCCTGTAGGACACGGCACACAGTGTTGTGGCTGGCTGAGAGCCTGTAGGACACGACATGCAGTGTGGTGGCTGGCTGAGAGCATGTAGGACACGGCACACAGTGTGGTGGCTGGCTGAGAGCCTGTAAGACACGGCACACAGTGTGGTGGCTGGCTGAGAGCCTGCAAGACACGGCACACAGTGTGGTGGCTGGCTGAGAGCCTGTAGGACACGGCACACAGTGTGGTGGCTGGCTGAGAGCCTGTAAGACACGACACACAGTGTGGTGGCTGGCTGAGAGCCTGTAAGACACGGCACACAGTGTGGTGGCTGGCTGAGAGCCTGTAGGACACGGCACACAGTGTGGTGGCTGGTTGATAGCCTGTAGGACACGGCACACAGTGTGGTGGCTGGCTGAGAGCCTGTAGGACACGGCACACAGTGTGGTGGCTGGCTGAGAGCCTGTAAGACACGGCACACAGTGTGGTGGCTGGCTGAGAGCCTGTAGGACACGGCACACAGTGTGGTGGCTGGTTGATAGCCTGTAGGACACGGCACACAGTGTGGTGGCTGGCTGAGAGCCTGTAGGACACGGCACACAGTGTGGTGGCTGGCTGAGGGCCTGTAGGACACGGCACACAGTGTGGTGGCTGGCTGAGAGCCTGTAGGACACGGTACACAGTGTGGTGGCTGGCTGAGAGGCTGTAGGACACGACATGCAGTGTGGTGGCTGGCTGAGAGCCTGTAGGACACGGCACACAGTGTGGTGGCTGGCTGAGAGCCTGTAGGACACGGCACACTGTGTGGTGGCTGGCTGAGAGCCTGTAGGACACGGCACACAGTGTGGTGGCTGGCTGAGAGCCTGTAGGACACGACATGCAGTGTGGTGGCTGGCTGAGAGCCTGTAGGACACGACATGCAGTGTGGTGGCTGGCTGAGAGCCTGTAGGACACGGCACACAGTGTGGTGGCTGGCTGAGTGCCTGTAGGACAGGGCACACAGTGTGGTGGCTGGCTGAGAGCCTGTAGGACACGGCACACAGTGTGGTGGCTGGCTGAGAGCCTGTAGGACACGGCACACAGTGTGGTGGCTGGCTGAGAGCCTGTAGGACACGGCACACAGTGTGGTCGCTGGCTGAGAGCCTGTAGGACACGGCACACAGTGTGGTGGCTGGCTGAGAGCCTGTAGGACACGACACACAGTGTGGTGGCTGGCTGAGAGCCTGTAGGACACGGCACACAGTGTGGTGGCTGGCTGAGAGCCTGTAGGACACGGCACACAGTGTGGTGGCTGGCTGAGAGCCTGTAGGACACGGCACACAGTGTGGTGGCAGGCTGAGAGCCTGTAGGACACGACATGCAGTGTGGTGGCTGGCTGAGAGCCTGTAGGACACGGCACACAGTGTGGTGGCTGGCTGAGAGCCTGTAGGACACGGCACACAGTGTGGTGGCTGGCTGAGAGCCTGTAAGACACGACATGCAGTGTGGTGGCTGGCTGAAAGCCTGTAAGACACGGCACACAGTGTGGTGGCTGGCTGAGAGCCTGTAGGACACGGCGCACAGTGTGGTGTCTGGCTGAGAGCCTGTAGGACACGGCACACAGTGTGGTGGCTGGCTGAGAGCCTGTAGGACACGACGCACAGTGTGGTGGCTGGCTGAGAGCCTGTAGGACACGACACACAGTGTGGTGGCTGGCTGAGAGCCTGTAGGACACGGCACACAGTGTGGTGGCTGGCTGAGAGCCTGTAGGACACGGCACACAGTGTGGTGGCTGGCTGAGAGCCTGTAAGACACGGCACACAGTGTGGTGGCTGGCTGAGAGCCTGTAGGACACGGCACACAGTGTGGTGGCTGGCTGAGAGCCTGTAGGACACGGCACACAGTGTGGTGGCTGGCTGAGAGCCTGTAGGACACGACATGCAGTGTGGTGGCTGGCTGAGAGCCTGTAAGACACGACATGCAGTGTGGTGGCTGGCTGAGAGCCTGTAAGACACGGCACACAGTGTGGTGGCTGGCTGAGAGCCTGTAAGACACGACATGCAGTGTGGTGGCTGGCTGAGAGCATGTAGGACACGACATGCAGTGTGGTGGCTGGCTGAGAGCCTGTAGGACACGGCATGCAGTGTGGTGGCTGGCTCAGAACCTGTAAGACACGACATGCAGTGTGGTGGCTGGCTGAGAGCCTGTAGGACACGGCACACAGTGTGGTGGCTGGCTGAGAGCCTGTAGGACACGGCACACAGTGTGGTGGCTGGCTGAGAGCCTGTAAGACACGACATGCAGTGTGGTGGCTGGCTGAAAGCCTGTAGGACACGACATGCAGTGTGGTGGCTGGCTGAGAGCCTGTAAGACACGGCACACAGTGTGGTGGCTGGCTGAGAGCCTGTAAGACACGGCACACAGTGTGGTGGCTGGCTGAGAGCCTGTAAGACACGACATGCAGTGTGGTGGCTGGCTGAGAGCCTGTAAGACACGGCACACAGTGTGGTGGCTGGCTGAGAGCCTGTAGGACACGGCACACAGTGTGGTGGCTGGCTGAGAGCCTGTAGGACACGGCACACAGTGTGGTGGCTGGCTGAGAGCCTGTAGGACACGACGCACAGTGTGGTGGCTGGCTGAGAGCCTGTAGGACACGACGCACAGTGTGGTGGCTGGCTGAGAGCCTGTAGGACACGGCACACAGTGTGGTGGCTGGCTGAGAGCCTGTAAGACACGACATGCGGTGTGGTGGCTGGCTGAGAGCCTGTAGGACGCGGCACACAGTGTGGTGGCTGGCTGAGAGCCTGTAGGACACGGCACACAGTGTGGTGGCTGGCTGAGAGTCTGTAGGACACGGCACACAGTGTGGTGGCTGGCTGAGAGCCTGTAGGACACGGCACACAGTGTGGTCGCTGGCTGAGAGCCTGTAGGACACGGCACACAGTGTGGTGGCTGGCTGAGAGCCTGTAGGACACGACACACAGTGTGGTGGCTGGCTGAGAGCCTGTAGGACACGGCACACAGTGTGGTGGCTGGCTGAGAGCCTGTAGGACACGGCACACAGTGTGGTGGCTGGCTGAGAGCCTGTAGGACACGGCACACAGTGTGGTGGCAGGCTGAGAGCCTGTAGGACACGACATGCAGTGTGGTGGCTGGCTGAGAGCCTGTAGGACACGGCACACAGTGTGGTGGCTGGCTGAGAGCCTGTAGGACACGGCACACAGTGTGGTGGCTGGCTGAGAGCCTGTAAGACACGACATGCAGTGTGGTGGCTGGCTGAAAGCCTGTAGGACACGACATGCAGTGTGGTGGCTGGCTGAGAGCCTGTAAGACACGGCACACAGTGTGGTGGCTGGCTGAGAGCCTGTAAGACACGGCACACAGTGTGGTGGCTGGCTGAGAGCCTGTAAGACACGACATGCAGTGTGGTGGCTGGCTGAGAGCCTGTAAGACACGGCACACAGTGTGGTGGCTGGCTGAGAGCCTGTAGGACACGGCACACAGTGTGGTGGCTGGCTGAGAGCCTGTAGGACACGGCACACAGTGTGGTGGCTGGCTGAGAGCCTGTAGGACACGACGCACAGTGTGGTGGCTGGCTGAGAGCCTGTAGGACACGACGCACAGTGTGGTGGCTGGCTGAGAGCCTGTAGGACACGGCACACAGTGTGGTGGCTGGCTGAGAGCCTGTAAGACACGACATGCGGTGTGGTGGCTGGCTGAGAGCCTGTAGGACACGGCACACAGTGTGGTGGCTGGCTGAGAGCCTGTAAGACACGGCACACAGTGTGGTGGCTGGCTGAGAGCCTGTAGGACACGGCACACAGTGTGGTGGCTGGCTGAGAGCCTGTAGGACACGGCACACAGTGTGGTGGCTGGCTGAGAGCCTGTAGGACACGACATGCAGTGTGGTGGCTGGCTGAGAGCCTGTAAGACACGACATGCAGTGTGGTGGCTGGCTGAGAGCCTGTAAGACACGGCACACAGTGTGGTGGCTGGCTGAGAGCCTGTAAGACACGACACGCAGTGTGGTGGCTGGCTGAGAGCCTGTAGGACACGACATGCAGTGTGGTGGCTGGCTGAGAGCCTGTAGGACACGGCACACAGTCTGGTGGCCGGCTGAGAGCCTGTAGGACACGGTACACAGTGTGGTGGCTGGCTGAGAGCCTGTAGGACACGACATGCAGTGTGGTGGCTGGCTGAGAGCCTGTAAGACACGACATGCAGTGTGGTGGCTGGCTGAGAGCCTGTAAGACACGGCACACAGTGTGGTGGCTGGCTGAGAGCCTGTAAGACACGACATGCAGTGTGGTGGCTGGCTGAGAGCCTGTAGGACACGGCACACAGTGTGGTGGCTGGCTGAGAGCCTGTAGGACACGGCACACAGTGTGGTGGCTGGCTGAGAGCCTGTAGGACACGACATGCAGTGTGGTGGCTGGCTGAGAGCCTGTAGGACACGGCACACAGTGTGGTGGCTGGCTGAGAGCCTGTAAGACACGGCACACAGTGTGGTGGCTGGCTGAGAGCCTGTAGGACACGGCACACAGTGTGGTGGCTGGCTGAGAGCCTGTAGGACACGGCACACAGTGTGGTGGCTGTCTGAGAGCCTGTAAGACACGGCACACAGTGTGGTGGCTGGCTGAGAGCCTGTAGGACACGGCACACAGTGTGGTGGCTGGCTGAGAGCCTGTAGGACACGACATGCAGTGTGGTGGCTGGCTTAGAGCCTGTAGGACACGGCACACAGTGTGGTGGCTGGCTGAGAGCCTGTAGGACACGGCACACAGTGTTGTGGCTGGCTGAGAGCCTGTAGGACACGACATGCAGTGTGGTGGCTGGCTGAGAGCCTGTAGGACACGGCACACAGTGTTGTGGCTGGCTGAGAGCCTGTAGGACACGGCACACAGTGTGGTGGCTGGCTGAGAGCCTATAAGACACGGCACACAGTGTGGTGGCTGGCTGAGAGCCTGTAGGACACGGCACACAGTGTGGTGGCTGGCTGAGAGCCTGTAGGACACGACATGCAGTGTGGTGGCTGGCTGAGAGCCTGTAGGACACGGCACACAGTGTGGTGTCTGGCTGAGAGCCTGTAGGACACGGCACACAGTGTGGTGGCTGGCTGAGAGCCTGTAGGACACGACGCACAGTGTGGTGGCTGGCTGAGAGCCTGTAAGACACGACATGCAGTGTGGTGGCTGGCTGAGAGCCTGTAAGAAACGGCACACAGTGTGGTGGCTGGCTGAGAGCCTGTAGGACACGGCACACAGTGTGGTGGCTGGCTGAGAGCCTGTAGGACACGACATGCAGTGTGGTGGCTGGCTGAGAGCCTGTAGGACACGGCACACAGTGTGGTGGTTGGCTGAGAGCCTGTAAGGCACGGCACACAGTGTGGTGGCTGGCTGAGAGCCTGTAGGACACGGCACACAGTGTTGTGGCTGGCTGAGAGCCTGTAGGACACGGCACACAGTGTGGTGGCTGGCTGAGAGCCTGTAGGACACGACATGCAGTGTGTTGGCTGGCTGAGAGCCTGTAAGACACGGCACACAGTGTGGTGGCTGGCTGAGAGCCTGTAAGACACGGCACACAGTGTGGTGGTTGGCGGAGAGCCTGTAGGACACGGCACACAGTGTGGTGGCTGGCTGAGAGCCTGTAGGACACGGCACACAGTGTGGTGGCTGGCTGAGAGCATGTAGGACACGGCACACAGTGTGGTGGCTGGCTGAGAGCCTGTAGGACACGACATGCAGTGTGGTGGCTGGCTGAGAGCCTGTACGACACTTCACACAGTGTGGTGGCTGGCTGAGAGCCTGTAAGACACGGCACACAGTGTGGTGGCTGGCTGAGAGCCTGTAGGACACGACATGCAGTGTGGTGGCTGGCTGAGAGCCTGTAAGACACGGCACACAGTGTGGTGGCTGGCTGAGAGCCTGTAGGACACGGCACACAGTGTGGTGGCTGGCTGAGAGCCTGTAGGACACGGCACACAGTGTGGTGGCTGGCTGAGAGCCAGTAAGACACGACATGCAGTGTGATGGCTGGCTGAGAGCCTGTAGGACACGACATGCAGTGTGGTGGCTGGCTGAGAGCCTGTAGGACACGGCACACAGTGCGGTGGCTGGCTGAGAGCCTGTAGGACACGGCACACAGTGTTGTGGCTGGCTGAGAGCCTGTAGGACACGGCACACAGTGTGGTGGCTGGCTGAGATTCTGTAAGACACGGCACACAGTGTGGTGGCTGGCTGAGAGCCTGTAAGACACGGCACACAGTGTGGTGGCTGGCTGAGAGCCTGTAGGACACGGCACACAGTGTGGTGGCTGGCTGAGAGCCTGTAAGACACGGCACACAGTGTGGTGGCTGGCTGAGAGCCTGTAAGACACGACATGCCGTGTGGTGGCTGGCTGAGAGCCTGTAAGACACGGCACACGGTGTGGTGGCTGGCTGAGAGCCTGTAGGACACGGCACACAGTGTGGTGGCTGGCTGAGAGCCTGTAAGACACGACATGCAGTGTGGTGGCTGGCTGAGAGCCTGTAGGACACGACATGCAGTGTGGTGGCTGGCTGAGAGCCTGTGGGACACGGCACACAGTGTGGTGGCTGGCTGAGAGCCTGTAGGACACGGCACACAGTGTTGTGGCTGGCTGAGAGCCTGTAGGACACGGCACACAGTGTGGTGGCTGGCTGAGAGCCTGTAAGACACGGCACACAGTGTGGTGGCTGGCTGAGAGCCTGTAAGACACGGCACACAGTGTGGTGGCTGGCTGAGAGCCTGTAAGACACGGCACACAGTGTGGTGGCTGGCTGAGAGCCTGTAAGACACGGCACACAGTGTGGTGGCTGGCTGAGAGCCTGTAAGACACGGAACACATTGTGGTGGCTGGCTGAGAGCCTGTAAGACACGGCACACAGTGTGGTGGCTGGCTGAGAGCCTGTAAGACACGGCACACAGTGTGGTGGCTGGCTGAGAGCCTGTAAGACACGGCACACAGTGTGGTGGCTGGCTGAGAGCTTGTAAGACACGGCACACAGTGTGGTGGCTGGCTGAGAGCCTGTAAGACACGGCACACAGTGCGGTGGCTGGCTGAGAGCCTGTAGGACACGACATGCCGTGTGGTGGCTGGCTGAGAGCCTGTAAGACACGGCACACAGTGTGGTGGCTGGCTGAGGGCCTGTAGGACACGGCACACAGTGTGGTGGCTGGCTGAGAGCCTGTAGGACACGACACACAGTGTGGTGGCTGGCTGAGAGCCTGTAAAACACGGCACACAGTGTGGTGGCTGGCTGAGAGCCTGTAAGACACGGCACACAGTGTGGTGGCTGGCTGAGAGCCTGTAGGACACGGCACACAGTGTGGTGGCTGGCTGAGAGCCTGTAGGACACGGCACACAGTGTGGTGGCTGGCTGAGAGCCTGTAGGACACGGCACACAGTGTGGTGGCTGGCTGAGAGCCTGTAGGACACGACATGCAGTGTGGTGGCTGGCTGAGAGCCTGTAGGACACGGCACACAGTGTGGTGGCTGGCTGAGAGCCTGTAAGACACGACACACAGTGTGGTGGCTGGCTGAGAGCCTGTAAGACACGGCACGCAGTGTGGTGGCTGGCTGAGAGCCTGTAGGACACGACATGCAGTGTGGTGGCTGGCTGAGAGCCTGTAGGACACGACATGCAGTGTGGTGGCTGGCTGAGAGCCTGTAGGACACGGCACACAGTGTGGTGGCTGGCTGAGAGCCTGTAAGACACGGCACACAGTGTGGTGGCTGGCTGAGAGCCTGTAGGACACGACATGCCGTGTGGTGGCTGGCTGGGAGCCTGTAAGACATGGCACACAGTGTGGTGGCTGGCTGAGAGCCTGTAGGACACGGCACACAGTGTGGTGGCTGGCTGAGAGCCTGTAGGACACGGCACACAGTGTGGTGGTTGGCTGAGAGCCTGTAGGACACGGCACACCGTGTGGTGGCTGGCTGAGAGCCTGTAAGACACGGCACACATTGTGGTGGCTGGCTGAGAGCCTGTAAGACACAGCACACAGTGTGGTGGCTGGCTGAGAGCCTGTAAGACACGGCACACAGTGTGGTGGCTGGCTGAGAGCCTGTAAGACACGGCACACAGTGTGGTGGCTGGCTGAGAGCCTGTAAGACACGGCACACAGTGTGGTGGCTGGCTGAGAGCCTGTAAGACACGGCACACAGTGTGGTGGCTGGCTGAGAGCCTGTAGGACACGACATGCCGTGTGGTGGTTGGCTGAGAGCCTGTAAGACACGGCACACAGTGTGGTGGCTGGCTGAGAGCTGGTAGGACACGCCACACAGTGTGGTGGCTGGCTGAGAGCCTGTAAGACACGACATGCAGTGTGGTGGCTGGCTGAGAGCCTGTAGGACACGACATGCAGTGTGGTGGCTGGCTGAGAGCCTGTAGGACACGGCACACAGTGTGGTGGCTGGCTGAGAGCCTGTAGGACACGGCACACAGTGTGGTGGCTGGCTGAGAGCCTGTAGGACACGACATGCAGTGTGGTGGCTGGCCGAGAGCCTGTAAGACACGGCACACAGTGTGGTGGCTGGCTGAGAGCCTGTAAGACACGGCACACAGTGTGGTGGCTGGCTGAGAGCCTGTAGGACACGGCACACAGTGTGGTGGCTGGCTGAGAGCCTGTAGGACACGGCACACAGTGTGGTGGCTGGCTGAGAGCCTGTAGGACACGGCACACAGTGTGGTGGCTGGCTGAGAGCCTGTAGGACACGGCACACAGTGTGGTGGCTGGCTGAGAGCCTGTAGGACACGACATGCAGTGTGGTGGCTGGCCGAGAGCCTGTAAGACACGGCACACAGTGTGGTGGCTGGCTGAGAGCCTGTAAGACACGGCACACAGTGTGGTGGCTGGCTGAGAGCCTGTAGGACACGGCACACAGTGTGGTGGCTGGCTGAGAGATTGTAGGACACGGCACACAGTGTGGTGGCTGGCTGAGAGCCTGTAGGACACGGCACACAGTGTGGTGGCTGGCTGAGAGCCTGTAAGACACGGCACACATTGTGGTGGCTGGCTGAGAGCCTGTAAGACACGGCACACAGTGTGGTGGCTGGCTGAGAGCCTGTAAGACACGGCACACAATGTGGTGGCTGGCTGAGAGCCTGTAAGACACGGCACACAGTGTGGTGGCTAGCTGAGAGCCTGTAAGACACGGCACACAGTGTGGTGGCTGGCTGAGAGCCTGTAAGACACGGCACACAGTGTGGTGGCTGGCTGAGAGCCTGTAGGACACGACATGCAGTGTGGTGGCTGGCTGAGAGCTTGTAGGACACGACACACAGTGTGGTGGCTGGCTGAGAGCCTGTAGGACACGGCACACAGTGTGGTGGCTGGCTGAGAGCCTGTAGGACACGGCACACAGTGTGGTGGCTGGCTGAGAGCCTGTAAGACACGACATGCAGTGTGGTGGCTGGCTGAGAGCCTGTAGGAAACGACATGCAGTGTGGTGGCTGGCTGAGAGCCTGTAAGACACGGCACACAGTGTGGTGGCTGGCTGAGAGCCTGTAGGACACGACATGCAGTGTGGTGGCTGGCTGAGAGCCTGTAGGACACGGCACACAGTGTGGTGGCTGGCTGAGAGCCTGTAGGACACGGCACACAGTGTGGTGGCTGGCTGAGAGCCTGTAAGACACGGCACACAGTGTGGTGGCTGGCTGAGAGCCTGTAAGACACGGCACACATTGTGGTGGCTGGCTGAGAGCCTGTAAGACACAGCACACAGTGTGGTGGCTGGCTGAGAGCCTGTAAGACACGGCACACAGTGTGGTGGCTGGCTGAGAGCCTGTAAGACACGGCACACAGTGTGGTGGCTGGCTGAGAGCCTGTAAGACACGGCACACAGTGTGGTGGCTGGCTGAGAGCCTGTAAGACACGGCACACAGTGTGGTGGCTGGCTGAGAGCCTGTAGGACACGACATGCCGTGTGGTGGCTGGCTGAGAGCCTGTAAGACACGGCACACAGTGTGGTGGCTGGCTGAGAGCCTGTAGGACACGCCACACAGTGTGGTGGCTGGCTGAGAGCCTGTAAGACACGACATGCAGTGTGATGGCTGGCTGAGAGCCTGTAGGACACGACATGCAGTGTGGTGGCTGGCTGAGAGCCTGTAGGACACGGCACACAGTGTGGTGGCTGGCTGAGAGCCTGTAGGACACGGCACACAGTGTTGTGGCTGGCTGAGAGCCTGTAGGACACGGCACACAGTGTGGTGGCTGGCTGAGAGCCTGTAAGACACGGCACACAGTGTGGTGGCTGGCTGAGAGCCTGTAAGACACGGCACACAGTGTGGTGGCTGGCTGAGAGCCTGTAAGACACGGCACACAGTGTGGTGGCTGGCTGAGAGCCTGTAAGACACGGCACACAGTGTGGTGGCTGGCTGAGAGCCTGTAAGACACGGCACACAGTGTGGTGGCTGGCTGAGAGCCTGTAGGACACGACATGCCGTGTGGTGGCTGGCTGAGAGCCTGTAAGACACGGCACACAGTGTGGTGGCTAGCTGAGATCCTGTAGGACACGCCACACAGTGTGGTGGCTGGCTGAGAGCCTGTAAGACACGACATGCAGTGTGGTGGCTGGCTGAGAGCCTGTAGGACACGACATGCAGTGTGGTGGCTGGCTGAGAGCCTGTAGGACACGGCACACAGTGTGGTGGCTGGCTGAGAGCCTGTAGGACACGGCACACAGTGTTGTGGCTGGCTGAGAGCCTGTAGGACACGGCACACAGTGTGGTGGCTGGCTGAGAGCCTGTAAGACACGGCACACAGTGTGGTGGCTGGCTGAGAGCCTGTAAGACACGGCACACAGTGTGGTGGCTGGCTGAGAGCCTGTAAGACACGGCACACAGTGTGGTGGCTGGCTGCGAGCCTGTAAGACACGGCACACAGTGTGGTGGCTGGCTGAGAGCCTGTAAGACACGGCACACAGTGTGGTGGCTGGCTGAGAGCCTGTAGGACACGACATGCCGTGTGGTGGCTGGCTGAGAGCCTGTAAGACACGGCACACAGTGTGGTGGCTAGCTGAGATCCTGTAGGACACGCCACACAGTGTGGTGGCTGGCTGAGAGCCTGTAAGACACGACATGCAGTGTGGTGGCTGGCTGAGAGCCTGTAGGACACGACATGCAGTGTGGTGGCTGGCTGAGAGTCTGTAGGACACGGCACACAGTGTGGTGGCTGGCTGAGAGCCTGTAGGACACGGCACACAGTGTTGTGGCTGGCTGAGAGCCTGTAGGACACGGCACACAGTGTGGTGGCTGGCTGAGAGCCTGTAAGACACGGCACACAGTGTGGTGGCTGGCTGAGAGCCTGTAAGACACGGCACACAGTGTGGTGGCTGGCTGAGAGCCTGTAAGACACGGCACACAGTGTGGTGGCTGGCTGAGAGCCTGTAAGACACGGCACACAGTGTGGTGGCTGGCTGAGAGCCTGTAAGACACGGAACACATTGTGGTGGCTGGCTGAGAGCCTGTAAGACACGGCACACAGTGTGGTGGCTGGCTGAGAGCCTGTAAGACACGGCACACAGTGTGGTGGCTGGCTGAGAGCCTGTAAGACACGGCACACAGTGTGGTGGCTGGCTGAGAGCCTGTAAGACACGGCACACAGTGTGGTGGCTGGCTGAGAGCCTGTAAGACACGGCACACAGTGTGGTGGCTGGCTGAGAGCCTGTAGGACACGACATGCCGTGTGGTGGCTGGCTGAGAGCCTGTAAGACACGGCACACAGTGTGGTGGCTGGCTGAGAGCCTGTAGGACACGGCACACAGTGTGGTGGCTGGCTGAGAGCCTGTAGGACACGACATGCAGTGTGGTGGCTGGCTGAGAGCCTGTAAGACACGGCACACAGTGTGGTGGCTGGCTGAGAGCCTGTAAGACACGGCACACAGTGTGGTGGCTGGCTGAGGGCCTGTAGGACACGGCACACAGTGTGGTGGCTGGCTGAGAGCCTGTAGGACACGGCACACAGTGTGGTGGCTGGCTGAGAGCCTGTAGGACACGACATGCAGTGTGGTGGCTGGCTGAGAGCCTGTAGGACACGGCACACAGTGTGGTGGCTGGCTGAGAGCCTGTAAGACACGACACACAGTGTGGTGGCTGGCTGAGAGCCTGTAAGACACGGCACACAGTGTGGTGGCTGGCTGAGAGCCTGTAGGACACGACATGCAGTGTGGTGGCTGGCTGAGAGCCTGTAAGACACGGCACACAGTGTGGTGGCTGGCTGAGAGCCTGTAGGACACGGCACACAGTGTGGTGGCTGGCTGAGAGCCTGTAAGACACGGCACACAGTGTGGTGGCTGGCTGAGAGCCTGTAGGACACGGCACACAGTGTGGTGGCTGGCTGAGAGCCTGTAGGACACGGCACACAGTGTGGTGGCTGGCTGAGAGCCTGTAGGACACGACACACAGTGTGGTGGCTGGCTGAGAGCCTGTAGGACACGGCACACAGTGTGTTGGCTGGCTGAGAGCCTGTAGGACACGGCACACAGTGTGGTGGCTGGCTGAGAGCCTGTAAGACACGACATGCAGTGTGGTGGCTGGCTGAGAGCCTGTAGGACACGACATGCAGTGTGGTGCCTGGCTGAGAGCCTGTAAGACACGGCACACAGTGTGGTGGCTGGCTGAGAGCCTGTAGGACACGACATGCAGTTTGGTGGCTGGCTGAGAGCCTGTAGGACACGACATGCAGTGTGGTGGCTGGCTGAGAGCCTGTAAGACACGGCACACAGTGTGGTGGCTGGCTGAGAGCCTGTAGGACACGGCACACAGTGTGGTGGCTGGCTGAGAGCCTGTAAGACACGGCACACAGTGTGGTGGCTGGCTGAGAGCCTGTAGGACACGGCACACAGTGTGGTGGCTGCCTGAGAGCCTGTAAGACACGGCACACAGTGTGGTGGCTGGCTGAGAGCCTGTAGGACACGACACACAGTGTGGTGGCTGGCTGAGAGCCTGTAAGACACGGCACACAGTGTGGTGGCTGGCTGAGAGCATGTAGGACACGGCACACAGTGTGGTGGCTGGCTGAGAGCCTGTAAGACACGGCACACAGTGTGGTGGCTGGCTGAGAGCCTGTAAGACACGGCACACAGTGTGGTGGCTGGCTGAGAGCCTGTAAGACACGGCACACATTGTGGTGGCTGGCTGAGAGCCTGTAAGACACGGCACACAGTGTGGTGGCTGGCTGAGAGCCTGTAAGACACGGCACACAGTGTGGTGGCTGGCTGAGAGCCTGTAAGACACGGCACACAGTGTGGTGGCTGGCTGAGAGCCTGTAAGACACGGCACACAGTGTGGTGGCTGGCTGAGAGCCTGTATGACACGACATGCCGTGTGGTGGCTGGCTGAGAGCCTGTAAGACATGGCACACAGTGTGGTGGCTGGCTGAGAGCCTGTAGGACACGGCACACAGTGTGGTGGCTGGCTGAGAGCCTGTAGGACACGACATGCAGTGTGGTGGCTGGCTGAGAGCCTGTAAGACACGGCACACAGTGTGGTGGCTGGCTTAGAGCCTGTAAGACACGGCACACAGTGTGGTGGCTGGCTGAGAGCCTGTAGGACACGGCACACAGTGTGGTGGCTGGCTGAGAGCCTGTAGGACACGGCACACAATGTGGTGGCTGGCTGAGAGCCTGTAGGACACGGCACACAGTGTGGTGGCTGGCTGAGAGCCTGTAAGACACGGCACACATTGTGGTGGCCGGCTGAGAGCCTGTAAGACACGGCACACAGTGTGGTGGCTGGCTGAGAGCCTGTAAGATACGGCACACAATGTGGTGGCTGGCTGAGAGCCTGTAAGACACGGCACACAGTGTGGTGGCTGGCTGAGAGCCTGTAAGACACGGCACACAGTGTGGTGGCTGGCTGAGAGCCTGTTAGACACGGCACACAGTGTGGTGGCTGGCTGAGAGCCTGTATGACGAAACATGCCGTGTGGTGGCTGGCTGAGAGCCTGTAAGACACGGCACACAGTGTGGTGGCTGGCTGAGAGCCTGTAGGACACGACATGCAGTGTGGTGGCTGGCTGAGAGCCTGTAGGACACGGCACACAGTGTGGTGGTTGGCTGAGAGCCTGTAAGACACGGCACACAGTGTGGTGGCTGGCTGAGAGCCTGTAAGACACGGCACACAGTGTGGTGGCTGGCTGAGAGCCTGTATGCCACGACATGCCGTGTGGTGGCTGGCTGAGAGCCTGTAAGACATGGCACACAGTGTGGTGGCTGGCTGAGAGCCTGTAGGACACGGCACACAGTGTGGTGGCTGGCTGAGAGCCTGTAGGACACGGCACACAGTGTGGTGGTTGGCTGAGAGCCTGTAGGACACGGCACACAGTGTGGTGGCTGGCTGAGAGCCTGTAAGACACGGCACACAGTGTGGTGGCTGGCTGAGAGCCTGTAAGACACGGCACACAGTGTGGTGGCTGGCTGAGAGCCTGTAAGACACGGCACACAATGTGGTGGCTGGCTGAGAGCCTGTAAGACACGGCACACAGTGTGGTGGCTAGCTGAGAGCCTGTAAGACACGGCACACAGTGTGGTGGCTGGCTGAGAGCCTGTAAGACACGGCACACAGTGTGGTGGCTGGCTGAGAGCCTGTATGACACGACATGCCGTGTGGTGTCTTGCTGAGAGCCTGTATTACACGACATGCAGTGTGGTGGCTGGCTGAGAGCTTGTAGGACACGACACACAGTGTGGTGGCTGGCTGAGAGCCTGTAGGACACGGCACACAGTGTGGTGGCTGGCTGAGAGCCTGTAGGACACGGCACACAGTGTGGTGGCTGGCTGAGAGCCTGTAAGACACGACATGCAGTGTGGTGGCTGGCTGAGAGCCTGTAGAAAACGACATGCAGTGTGGTGGCTGGCTGAGAGCCTGTAAGACACGGCACACAGTGTGGTGGCTGGCTGAGAGCCTGTAGGACACGACATGCAGTGTGGTGGCTGGCTGAGAGCCTGTAGGACACGGCACACAGTGTGGTGGCTGGCTGAGAGCCTGTAGGACACGGCACACAGTGTGGTGGCTGGCTGAGAGCCTGTAAGACACGGCACACAGTGTGGTGGCTGGCTGAGAGCCTGTAAGACACGGCACACATTGTGGTGGCTGGCTGAGAGCCTGTAAGACACAGCACACAGTGTGGTGGCTGGCTGAGAGCCTGTAAGACACGGCACACAGTGTGGTGGCTGGCTGAGAGCCTGTAAGACACGGCACACAGTGTGGTGGCTGGCTGAGAGCCTGTAAGACACGGCACACAGTGTGGTGGCTGGCTGAGAGCCTGTAAGACACGGCACACAGTGTGGTGGCTGGCTGAGAGCCTGTAGGACACGACATGCCGTGTGGTGGTTGGCTGAGAGCCTGTAAGACACGGCACACAGTGTGGTGGCTGGCTGAGAGCCTGTAGGACACGCCACACAGTGTGGTGGCTGGCTGAGAGCCTGTAGGACACGACATGCAGTGTGGTGGCTGGCCGAGAGCCTGTAAGACACGGCACACAGTGTGGTGGCTGGCTGAGAGCCTGTAAGACACGGCACACAGTGTGGTGGCTGGCTGAGAGCCTGTAAGACACGGCACACAGTGTGGTGGCTGGCTGAGAGCCTGTATGACACGACATGCCGTGTGGTGTCTGGCTGAGAGCCTGTAGGACACGACATGCAGTGTGGTGGCTGGCTGAGAGCTTGTAGGACACGACACACAGTGTGGTGGCTGGCTGAGAGCCTGTAGGACACGGCACACAGTGTGGTGGCTGGCTGAGAGCCTGTAGGACACGGCACACAGTGTGGTGGCTGGCTGAGAGCCTGTAAGACACGACATGCAGTGTGGTGGCTGGCTGAGAGCCTGTAGGAAACGACATGCAGTGTGGTGGCTGGCTGAGAGCCTGTAAGACACGGCACACAGTGTGGTGGCTGGCTGAGAGCCTGTAGGACACGACATGCAGTGTGGTGGCTGGCTGAGAGCCTGTAGGACACGGCACACAGTGTGGTGGCTGGCTGAGAGCCTGTAGGACACGGCACACAGTGTGGTGGCTGGCTGAGAGCCTGTAAGACACGGCACACAGTGTGGTGGCTGGCTGAGAGCCTGTAAGACACGGCACACATTGTGGTGGCTGGCTGAGAGCCTGTAAGACACAGCACACAGTGTGGTGGCTGGCTGAGAGCCTGTAAGACACGGCACACAGTGTGGGGGCTGGCTGAGAGCCTGTAAGACACGGCACACAGTGTGGTGGCTGGCTGAGAGCCTGTAAGACACGGCACACAGTGTGGTGGCTGGCTGAGAGCCTGTAAGACACGGCACACAGTGTGGTGGCTGGCTGAGAGCCTGTAGGACACGACATGCCGTGTGGTGGCTGGCTGAGAGCCGGTAAGACACGGCACACAGTGTGGTGGCTGGCTGAGAGCCTGTAGGACACGCCACACAGTGTGGTGGCTGGCTGAGAGCCTGTAGGACACGACATGCAGTGTGGTGGCTGGCTGAGAGCCTGTAGGACACGGCACACAGTGTGGTGGCTGGCTGAGAGCCTGTAGGACACGGCACACAGTGTGGTGGCTGGCTGAGAGCCTGTAAGACACGGCACACAGTGTGGTGACTGGCTGAGAGCCTGTAAGACACGGCACACAGTGTGGTGGCTGGCTGAGAGCCTGTAAGACACGGCACACAGTGTGGTGGCTGGCTGAGAGCCTGTAAGACACGGCACACAGTGTGGTGGCTGGCTGAGAGCCTGTAGGACACGACATGCCGTGTGGTGGCTGGCTGAGAGCCTGTAAGACACGGCACACAGTGTGGTGGCTAGCTGAGATCCTGTAGGACACGCCACACAGTGTGGTGGCTGGCTGAGAGCCTGTAAGACACGACATGCAGTGTGGTGGCTGGCTGAGAGCCTGTAAGACACGGCACACAGTGTGGTGGCTGGCTGAGAGCCTGTATGACACGACATGCCGTGTGGTGTCTGGCTGAGAGCCTGTAGGACACGACATGCAGTGTGGTGGCTGGCTGAGAGCTTGTAGGACACGACACACAGTGTGGTGGCTGGCTGAGAGCCTGTAGGACACGGCACACAGTGTGGTGGCTGGCTGAGAGCCTGTAGGACACGGCACACAGTGTGGTGGCTGGCTGAGAGCCTGTAGGACACGGCACACAGTGTGGTGGCTGGCTGAGAGCTTGTAAGACACGACATGCAGTGTGGTGGCTGGCTGAGAGCCTGTAGGAAACGACATGCAGTGTGGTGGCTGGCTGAGAGCCTGTAAGACACGGCACACAGTGTGGTGGCTGGCTGAGAGCCTGTAGGACACGACATGCAGTGTGGTGGCTGGCTGAGAGCCTGTAGGACACGGCACACAGTGTGGTGGCTGGCTGAGAGCCTGTAGGACACGGCACACAGTGTGGTGGCTGGCTGAGGGCCTGTAAGACACGGCACACAGTGTGGTGGCTGGCTGAGAGCCTGTAAGACACGGCACACATTGTGGTGGCTGGCTGAGAGCCTGTAAGACACAGCACACAGTGTGGTGGCTGGCTGAGAGCCTGTAAGACACGGCACACAGTGTGGTGGCTGGCTGAGAGCCTGTAAGACACGGCACACAGTGTGGTGGCTGGCTGAGAGCCTGTAAGACACGGCACACAGTGTGGTGGCTGGCTGAGAGCCTGTAAGACACGGCACACAGTGTGGTGGCTGGCTGAGAGCCTGTAGGACACGACATGCCGTGTGGTGGCTGGCTGAGAGCCTGTAAGACACGGCACACAGTGTGGTGGCTGGCTGAGAGCCTGTAGGACACGCCTCACAGTGTGGTGGCTGGCTGAGAGCCTGTAAGACACGACATGCAGTGTGGTGGCTGGCTGAGAGCCTGTAGGACACGACATGCAGTGTGGTGGCTGGCTGAGAGCCTGTAAGACACGGCACACAGTGTGGTGGCTGGCTGAGAGCCTGTAGGACACGGCACACAGTGTTGTGGCTGGCTGAGAGCCTGTAGGACACGGCACACAGTGTGGTGGCTGGCTGAGAGCCTGTAAGACACGGCACACAGTGTGGTGGCTGGCTGAGAGCCTGTAAGACACGGCACACAGTGTGGTGGCTGGCTGAGAGCCTGTAAGACACGGCACACAGTGTGGTGGCTGGCTGAGAGCCTGTAAGACACGGCACACAGTGTGGTGGCTGGCTGAGAGCCTGTAAGACACGGCACACAGTGTGGTGGCTGGCTGAGAGCCTGTAGGACACGACATGCCGTGTGGTGGCTGGCTGAGAGCCTGTAAGACACGGCACACAGTGTGGTGGCTAGCTGAGATCCTGTAGGACACGCCACACAGTGTGGTGGCTGGCTGAGAGCCTGTAAGACACGACATGCAGTGTGGTGGCTGGCTGAGAGCCTGTAGGACACGACATGCAGTGTGGTGGCTGGCTGAGAGTCTGTAGGACACGGCACACAGTGTGGTGGCTGGCTGAGAGCCTGTAGGACACGGCACACAGTGTTGTGGCTGGCTGAGAGCCTGTAGGACACGGCACACAGTGTGGTGGCTGGCTGAGAGCCTGTAAGACACGGCACACAGTGTGGTGGCTGGCTGAGAGCCTGTAAGACACGGCACACAGTGTGGTGGCTGGCTGAGAGCCTGTAAGACACGGCACACAGTGTGGTGGCTGGCTGAGAGCCTGTAAGACACGGAACACATTGTGGTGGCTGGCTGAGAGCCTGTAAGACACGGCACACAGTGTGGTGGCTGGCTGAGAGCCTGTAAGACACGGCACACAGTGTGGTGGCTGGCTGAGAGCCTGTAAGACACGGCACACAGTGTGGTGGCTGGCTGAGAGCCTGTAAGACACGGCACACAGTGTGGTGGCTGGCTGAGAGCCTGTAAGACACGGCACACAGTGTGGTGGCTGGCTGAGAGCCTGTAAGACACGGCATGCCGTGTGGTGGCTGGCTGAGAGCCTGTAAGACACGGCACACAGTGTGGTGGCTGGCTGAGAGCCTGTAGGACACGGCACACAGTGTGGTGGCTGGCTGAGAGCCTGTAGGACACGACATGCAGTGTGGTGGCTGGCTGAGAGCCTGTAAGACACGGCACACAGTGTGGTGGCTGGCTGAGAGCCTGTAAGACACGGCACACAGTGTGGTGGCTGGCTGAGAGCCTGTAAGACACGGCACACAGTGTGGTGGCTGGCTGAGAGCCTGTAGGACACGGCACACAGTGTGGTGGCTGGCTGAGAGCCTGTAGGACACGACATGCAGTGTGGTGGCTGGCTGAGAGCCTGTAGGACACGGCACACAGTGTGGTGGCTGGCTGAGAGCCTGTAAGACACGACACACAGTGTGGTGGCTGGCTGAGAGCCTGTAAGACACGGCACACAGTGTGGTGGCTGGCTGAGAGCCTGGTGGACACGACATGCAGTGTGGTGGCTGGCTGAGAGCCTGTAAGACACGGCACACAGTGTGGTGGCTGGCTGAGAGCCTGTAGGACACGGCACACAGTGTGGTGGCTGGCTGAGAGCCTGTAAGACACGGCACACAGTGTGGTGGCTGGCTGAGAGCCTGTAGGACACGGCACACAGTGTGGTGGCTGGCTGAGAGCCTGTAGGACACGGCACACAGTGTGGTGGCTGGCTGAGAGCCTGTAGGACACGACACACAGTGTGGTGGCTGGCTGAGAGCCTGTAGGACACGGCACACAGTGTGTTGGCTGGCTGAGAGCCTGTAGGACACGGCACACAGTGTGGTGGCTGGCTGAGAGCCTGTAAGACACGACATGCAGTGTGGTGGCTGGCTGAGAGCCTGTAGGACACGACATGCAGTGTGGTGCCTGGCTGAGAGCCTGTAAGACACGGCACACAGTGTGGTGGCTGGCTGAGAGCCTGTAGGACACGACATGCAGTTTGGTGGCTGGCTGAGAGCCGGTAGGACACGACATGCAGTGTGGTGGCTGGCTGAGAGCCTGTAAGACACGGCACACAGTGTGGTGGCTGGCTGAGAGCCTGTAGGACACGGCACACAGTGTGGTGGCTGGCTGAGAGCCTGTAAGACACGGCACACAGTGTGGTGGCTGGCTGAGAGCCTGTAGGACACGACACACAGTGTGGTGGCTGGCTGAGAGCCTGTAAGACACGGCACACAGTGTGGTGGCTGGCTGAGAGCATGTAGGACACGGCACACAGTGTGGTGGCTGGCTGAGAGCCTGTAAGACACGGCACACAGTGTGGTGGCTGGCTGAGAGCCTGTAAGACACGGCACACAGTGTGGTGGCTGGCTGAGAGCCTGTAAGACACGGCACACATTGTGGTGGCTGGCTGAGAGCCTGTAAGACACGGCACACAGTGTGGTGGCTGGCTGAGAGCCTGTAAGACACGGCACACAGTGTGGTGGCTGGCTGAGAGCCTGTAAGACACGGCACACAGTGTGGTGGCTGGCTGAGAGCCTGTAAGACACGGCACACAGTGTGGTGGCTGGCTGAGAGCCTGTAAGACACGACATGCCGTGTGGTGGCTGGCTGAGAGCCTGTAAGACACGGCATGCCGTGTGGTGGCTGGCTGAGAGCCTGTAAGACACGGCACACAGTGTGGTGGCTGGCTGAGAGCCTGTAGGACACGGCACACAGTGTGGTGGCTGGCTGAGAGCCTGTAGGACACGACATGCAGTGTGGTGGCTGGCTGAGAGCCTGTAAGACACGGCACACAGTGTGGTGGCTGGCTGAGAGCCTGTAAGACACGGCACACAGTGTGGTGGCTGGCTGAGAGCCTGTAAGACACGGCACACAGTGTGGTGGCTGGCTGAGAGCCTGTAGGACACGGCACACAGTGTGGTGGCTGGCTGAGAGCCTGTAGGACACGACATGCAGTGTGGTGGCTGGCTGAGAGCCTGTAGGACACGGCACACAGTGTGGTGGCTGGCTGAGAGCCTGTAAAACACGACACACAGTGTGGTGGCTGGCTGAGAGCCTGTAAGACACGGCACACAGTGTGGTGGCTGGCTGAGAGCCTGTAGGACACGACATGCAGTGTGGTGGCTGGCTGAGAGCCTGTAAGACACGGCACACAGTGTGGTGGCTGGCTGAGAGCCTGTAGGACACGGCACACAGTGTGTTGGCTGGCTGAGAGCCTGTAGGACACGGCACACAGTGTGGTGGCTGGCTGAGAGCCTGTAAGACACGACATGCAGTGTGGTGGCTGGCTGAGAGCCTGTAGGACACGACATGCAGTGTGGTGCCTGGCTGAGAGCCTGTAAGACACGGCACACAGTGTGGTGGCTGGCTGAGAGCCTGTAGGACACGACATGCAGTTTGGTGGCTGGCTGAGAGCCTGTAGGACACGACATGCAGTGTGGTGGCTGGCTGAGAGCCTGTAAGACACGGCACACAGTGTGGTGGCTGGCTGAGAGCCTGTAGGACACGGCACACAGTGTGGTGGCTGGCTGAGAGCCTGTAAGACACGGCACACAGTGTGGTGGCTGGCTGAGAGCCTGTAGGACACGGCACACAGTGTGGTGGCTGCCTGAGAGCCTGTAAGACACGGCACACAGTGTGGTGGCTGGCTGAGAGCCTGTAGGACACGACACACAGTGTGGTGGCTGGCTGAGAGCCTGTAAGACACGGCACACAGTGTGGTGGCTGGCTGAGAGCATGTAGGACACGGCACACAGTGTGGTGGCTGGCTGAGAGCCTGTAAGACACGGCACACAGTGTGGTGGCTGGCTGAGAGCCTGTAAGACACGGCACACAGTGTGGTGGCTGGCTGAGAGCCTGTAAGACACGGCACACATTGTGGTGGCTGGCTGAGAGCCTGTAAGACACGGCACACAGTGTGGTGGCTGGCTGAGAGCCTGTAAGACACGGCACACAGTGTGGTGGCTGGCTGAGAGCCTGTAAGACACGGCACACAGTGTGGTGGCTGGCTGAGAGCCTGTAAGACACGGCACACAGTGTGGTGGCTGGCTGAGAGCCTGTATGACACGACATGCCGTGTGGTGGCTGGCTGAGAGCCTGTAAGACATGGCACACAGTGTGGTGGCTGGCTGAGAGCCTGTAGGACACGGCACACAGTGTGGTGGCTGGCTGAGAGCCTGTAGGACACGACATGCAGTGTGGTGGCTGGCTGAGAGCCTGTAAGACACGGCACACAGTGTGGTGGCTGGCTTAGAGCCTGTAAGACACGGCACACAGTGTGGTGGCTGGCTGAGAGCCTGTAGGACACGGCACACAGTGTGGTGGCTGGCTGAGAGCCTGTAGGACACGGCACACAGTGTGGTGGCTGGCTGAGAGCCTGTAGGACACGGCACACAGTGTGGTGGCTGCCTGAGAGCCTGTAAGACACGGCACACATTGTGGTGGCCGGCTGAGAGCCTGTAAGACACGGCACACAGTGTGGTGGCTGGCTGAGAGCCTGTAAGACACGGCACACAATGTGGTGGCTGGCTGAGAGCCTGTAAGACACGGCACACAGTGTGGTGGCTGGCTGAGAGCCTGTAAGACACGGCACACAGTGTGGTGGCTGGCTGAGAGCCTGTAAGACACGGCACACAGTGTGGTGGCTGGCTGAGAGCCTGTATGACGCAACATGCCGTGTGGTGGCTGGCTGAGAGCCTGTAGGACACGGCACACAGTGTGGTGGCTGGCTGAGAGCCTGTAGGACACGACATGCAGTGTGGTGGCTGGCTGAGAGCCTGTAAGACACGGCACACAGTGTGGTGGCTGGCTGAGAGCCTGTAAGACACGGCACACAGTGTGGTGGCTGGCTGAGAGCCTGTAGGACACGGCACACAGTGTGGTGGCTGGCTGAGAGCCTGTAGGACACGGCACACAGTGTGGTGGCTGGCTGAGAGCCTGTAGGACACGGCACACAGTCTGGTGGCTGGCTGAGAGCCTGTAGGACACGACATGCAGTGTGGTGGCTGGCTGAGAGCCTGTAGGACACGGCACACAGTGTGGTGGCTGGCTGAGAGCCTGTAAGACACGACACACAGTGTGGTGGCTGGCTGAGAGCCTGTAAGACACGGCACACAGTGTGGTGGCTGGCTGAGAGCCTGTAGGACACGACATGCAGTGTGGTGGCTGGCTGAGAGCCTGTAGGACACGACATGCAGTGTGGTGCCTGGTTGAGAGCCTGTAAGACACGGCACACAGTGTGGTGGCTGGCTGAGAGCCTGTAGGACACGACATGCAGTTTGGTGGCTGGCTGAGAGCCTGTAGGACACGACACACAGTGTGGTGGCTGGCTGAGAGCCTGTAAGACACGGCACACAGTGTGGTGGCTGGCTGAGAGCCTGTAGGACACGGCACACAGTGTGGTGGCTGCCTGAGAGCCTGTAAGACACGGCACACAGTGTGGTGGCTGGCTGAGAGCCTGTAAGACACGGCACACAGTGTGGTGGCTGGCTGAGAGCCTGTAGGACACGGCACACAGTGTGGTGGCTGCCTGAGAGCCTGTAAGACACGGCACACAGTGTGGTGGCTGGCTGAGAGCCTGTAGGACACGACACACAGTGTGGTGGCTGGCTGAGAGCCTGTAAGACACGGCACACAGTGTGGTGGCTGGCTGAGAGCATGTAGGACACGGCACACAGTGTGGTGGCTGGCTGAGAGCCTGTAAGACACGGCACACAGTGTGGTGGCTGGCTGAGAGCCTGTAAGACACGGCACACAGTGTGGTGGCTGGCTGAGAGCCTGTAAGACACGGCACACATTGTGGTGGCTGGCTGAGAGCCTGTAAGACACGGCACACAGTGTGGTGGCTGGCTGAGAGCCTGTAAGACACGGCACACAGTGTGGTGGCTGGCTGAGAGCCTGTAAGACACGGCACACAGTGTGGTGGCTGGCTGAGAGCCTGTATGACACGACATGCCGTGTGGTGGCTGGCTGAGAGCCTGTAAGACATGGCACACAGTGTGGTGGCTGGCTGAGAGCCTGTAGGACACGGCACACAGTGTGGTGGCTGGCTGAGAGCCTGTAGGACACGACATGCAGTGTGGTGGCTGGCTGAGAGCCTGTAAGACACGGCACACAGTGTGGTGGCTGGCTTAGAGCCTGTAAGACACGGCACACAGTGTGGTGGCTGGCTGAAAGCCTGTAGGACACGGCACACAGTGTGGTGGCTGGCTGAGAGCCTGTAGGACACGGCACACAGTGTGGTGGCTGGCTGAGAGCCTGTAGGACACGGCACACAGTGTGGTGGCTGGCTGAGAGCCTGTAAGACACGGCACACATTGTGGTGGCCGGCTGAGAGCCTGTAAGACACGGCACACAGTGTGGTGGCTGGCTGAGAGCCTGTAAGACACGGCACACAATGTGGTGGCTGGCTGAGAGCCTGTAAGACACGGCACACAGTGTGGTGGCTGGCTGAGAGCCTGTAAGACACGGCACACAGTGTGGTGGCTGGCTGAGAGCCTGTAAGACACGGCACACAGTGTGGTGGCTGGCTGAGAGCCTGTATGACGCAACATGCCGTGTGGTGGCTGGCTGAGAGCCTGTAGGACACGGCACACAGTGTGGTGGCTGGCTGAGAGCCTGTAGGACACGACATGCAGTGTGGTGGCTGGCTGAGAGCCTGTAAGACACGGCACACAGTGTGGTGGCTGGCTGAGAGCCTGTAAGACACGGCACACAGTGTGGTGGCTGGCTGAGAGCCTGTAGGACACGGCACACAGTGTGGTGGCTGGCTGAGAGCCTGTAGGACACGGCACACAGTGTGGTGGCTGGCTGAGAGCCTGTAGGACACGGCACACAGTGTGGTGGCTGGCTGAGAGCCTGTAGGACACGACATGCAGTGTGGTGGGTGGCTGAGAGCCTGTAGGACACGGCACACAGTGTGGTGGCTGGCTGAGAGCCTGTAAGACACGACACACAGTGTGGTGGCTGGCTGAGAGCCTGTAAGACACGGCACACAGTGTGGTGGCTGGCTGAGAGCCTGTAGGACACGGCACACAGTGTGGTGGCTGGCTGAGAGCCTGTAAGACACGGCACACAGTGTGGTGGCTGGCTGAGAGCCTGTAGGACACGGCACACAGTGTTGTGGCTGGCTGAGAGCCTGTAGGACACGGCACACAGTGTGGTAGCTGGCTGAGAGCCTGTAGGACACAGCACACAGTGTGGTGGCTGGCTGAGGTCCTGTAAGACACGACACACAGTGTGGTGGCTGGCTGAGAGCCTGTAAGACACGGCACACAGTGTGGTGGCTAGCTGAGAGCCTGTAGGACACGACATGCAGTGTGGTGGCTGGCTGAGAGCCTGTAAGACACGGCACACAGTGTGGTGGCTGGCTGAGAGCCTGTAGGACACGGCACACAGTGTGGTGGCTGGCTGAGAGCCTGTAGGACACGGCACACAGTGTGGTGGCTGGCTGAGAGCCTGTAGGACACGGCACACAGTGTGGTGGCTGGCTGAGAGCCTGTAAGACACGACATGCAGTGTGGTGGCTGGCTGAGAGCCTGTAGGACACGACAGGCAGTGTGGTGCCTGGCTGAGAGCCTGTAAGACACGGCACACAGTGTGGTGGCTGGCTGAGAGCCTGTAGGACACGACATGCAGTGTGGTGGCTGGCTGAGAGCCTGTAAGACACGGCACACAGTGTGGTGGCTGGCTGAGAGCCTGTAGGACACGGCACACAGTGTGGTGGCTGGCTGAGAGCCTGTAAGACACGGCACACAGTGTGGTGGCTGGCTGAGAGCCTGTAGGACACGGCACACAGTGTGGTGGCTGGCTGAGAGCCTGTAGGACACGGCACACAGTGTGGTGGCTGGCTGAGAGCCTGTAGGACACGACACACAGTGTGGTGGCTGGCTGAGAGCCTGTAGGACACGGCACACAGTGTGGTGGCTGGCTGAGAGCCTGTAGGACACGGCACACAGTGTGGTGGCTGGCTGAGAGCCTGTAGGACACGGCACACAGTGTGGTGGCTGGCTGAGAGCCTGTAGGACACGACACACAGTGTGGTGGCTGGCTGAGAGCCTGTAGGACACGGCACACAGTGTGGTGGCTGGCTGAGAGCCTGTAGGACACGGCACACAGTGTGGTGGCTGGCTGAGAGCCTGTAGGACACGGCACACAGTGTGGTGGCTGACTGAGAGCCTGTAGGACACGACACACAGTGTGGTGTCTGGCTGAGAGCCTGTAGGACAGGGCACACAGTGTGGTGGCTGGCTGAGAGCCTGTAGGACACGGCACACAGTGTGGTGGCTGGCTGAGAGCCTGTAGGACACGACATGCAGTGTGGTGGCTGGCTGAGAGCCTGTAAGACACGACACACAGTGTGGTGGCTGGCTGAGAGCCTGTAGGACACGACATGCAGTGTGGTGGCTGGCTGAGAGCCTGTAAGACACGACACACAGTGTGGTGGCTGGCTGAGAGCCTGTAAGACACGGCACACAGTGTGGTGGCTGGCTGAGAGCCTGTAGGACACGGCACACAGTGTGGTGGCTGGCTGAGAGCCTGTAAGACACGACATGCAGTGTGGTGGATGGTTGAGAGCCTGTAGGACACGACATGCAGTGTGGTGGCTGGCTGAGAGCCTGTAGGACACGGCACACAGTGTTGTGGCTGGCTGAGAGCCTCTAAGACACGGCACACAGTGTGGTGGCTGGCTGAGAGCCTGTAAGACACGGCACACAGTGTGGTGGCTGGCTGAGAGCCTGTAGGACACGACATGCAGTGTGGTGGCTGGCTGAGAGCCTGTAAGACACGGCACACAGTGTGGTGGCTGGCTTAGAGCCTGTAAGACACGGCACACAGTGTGGTGGCTGGCTGAGAGCCTGTAGGACACGGCACACAGTGTGGTGGCTGGCTGAGAGCCTGTAGGACACGGCACACAGTGTGGTGGCTGGCTGAGAGCCTGTAGGACACGGCACACAGTGTGGTGGCTGGCTGAGAGCCTGTAAGACACGGCACACATTGTGGGGGCTGGCTGAGAGCCTGTAAGACACGGCACACAGTGTGGTGGCTGGCTGAGAGCCTGTAAGACCCGGCACACAATGTGGTGGCTGGCTGAGAGCCTGTAAGACACGGCACACAGTGTGGTGGCTGGCTGAGAGCCTGTAAGACACGGCACACAGTGTGGTGGCTGGGTGAGAGCCTGTAAGACACGGCACACAGTGTGGTGGCTGGCTGAGAGCCTGTATGACGCAACATGCCGTGTGGTGACTGGCTGAGAGCCTGTAAGACATGGCACACAGTGTGGTGGCTGGCTGAGAGCCTGTAGGACACGGCACACAGTGTGGTGGCTGGCTGAGAGCCTGTAGGACACGACATGCAGTGTGGTGGCTGGCTGAGAGCCTGTAAGACACGGCACACAGTGTGGTGGCTGGCTGAGAGCCTGTAAGACACGGCACACAGTGTGGTGGCTGGCTGAGAGCCTGTAGGACACGGCACACAGTGTGGTGGCTGGCTGAGAGCCTGTAGGACACGGCACACAGTGTGGTGGCTGGCTGAGAGCCTGTAGGACACGGCACACAGTGTGGTGGCTGGCTGAGAGCCTGTAGGACACGACATGCAGTGTGGTGGCTGGCTGAGAGCCTGTAGGACACGGCACACAGTGTGGTGGCTGGCTGAGAGCCTGTAAGACACGACACACAGTGTGGTGGCTGGCTGAGAGCCTGTAAGACACGGCACACAGTGTGGTGGCTGGCTGAGAGCCTGTAGGACACGACATGCAGTGTGGTGGCTGGCTGAGAGCCTGTAAGACACGGCACACAGTGTGGTGGCTGGCTGAGAGCCTGTAGGACACGGCACACAGTGTGGTGGCTGGCTGAGAGCCTGTAAGACACGGCACACAGTGTGGTGGCTGATTGAGAGCCTGTAGGACACGGCACACAGTGTGGTGGCTGGCTGAGAGCCTGTAGGACACGGCACACAGTGTGGTGGCTGGCTGAGAGCCTGTAGGACACGACACACAGTGTTG